>JACCHV010000110.1:4221155-4887562 GCA_018907245.1 Eupristina koningsbergeri
GAGCACGATAAATAAAAACTATTATTCATCTTTTGAAAATTTATATTCACTATTGAGATGTTTTATTAAATTTAAAACCATGCAACCATTTAAATTCAGTAAAAATTTAATTCTTTCAATTGATAAGAATTAAGTTTTTAATTTATCATTAACATATTATGATTTCAGAATACTCAAATTAAAGTATATTAAGTTTTTTAAGATAAATATATATAATAGTGATGGATAATATTATCATTCATTGTTCGTGTATCAAATATATAGAAATATAATGTAATAATTTGTTGAAAATTTAAAACTGATACAGTTGGATGTACACAACTTAATAGTTATTAGGAAATTAATTGAAGCTCTTGATCATGCGTCTGTATTTTCAAATACAATCGGAAAATAGGGTCATAGTTTAACAGGGTATATACACATATCGCGAAATTGAATGGGCATAAGAAATTTCTATAATTATTTACGGCGGAAGATAAGAGAAATTGACAGTAAGTAAATGACATAATAAAAGTTTTAAAGGTAAAAATATGGCTGCGACACAAACACATGGGAATACGACAATTTCCTAATAATCGAAGCATGTTGAAGAAACTCACCTTATTACGTGGAGTGCATCCGTTGACAAAATTTCTACATCAATTCGCTTTCGATTTTTGGGATGAAGGTTTGTCCTCTTAACGGATGTATACACGCGGCAATGACCCTTGAAGTACTTTTATGTCGCTTCCACTTCAAGTTACACGGCTTTTCTCGCTCTCTTCTTTCTGGTTTTGTCCTTCTCTATCGTATTTTATCTTTGAATTTTTCTATGCTATCAGTTGAGTTGCGTAATTCTATTTTAGATTTCTCTCATTTTATTTTAATGAGTTTGTTCACTCCTTCTCAAGGAATAAAAGATACTTGAGATTGTATTTTTTATCGCATTTATTATAAACGTGGTGTAAAAAATAGCTCCAAAGAAGATTTTGTCATTAAAATAAATAACAGTATTATAGGGCTACTCTCAGTTATACATCGTTAATGTAGTCTTGAATCAATGAATGCAATAAGCAAGAAAAATAATTTGTTTTATTTCATGTTAGTGCAGTTTCAAATGTAAAAATAATCAATGCAGTATTCCATTATTTCTGCATGTGTAGATCAATCCATATAATAAAATTTACAATATCAAAAAAATAAAAGATAAATGTTTAGTATATGTAAATATATAAAGTTACTGATTTAAAAATATTTAAAAATGCCAGTAACAGAATAATTATATTTATTTATTTCTTCATTAATCGTAGACCATGTTTGAATTATTTTAAGCACGGTAACATAATTCATTTTTTTATTTTCAAGAAATAAATAAATTTTATTATATGAATGCAAAATACTTAATATTTTTGTTTTCATTAAAGACATTCCCTATAATTTCATAAAAAAAATATAAAAGCTTTAGTTAATGTACATCAGATGTAATTTTTCAAAGAAAAGCTTCCTCATAATTTATTTGATTAAGCCTTTATAAACCTGGACTTTTTGTTTTTGATGTTAGAAAATTTTATTTTGATTCATTATACAAAAAGCTTTATTACAAAAAAGTATTTTACATTACATCTACACTTAAATATAGAATTTAATCTAATATAAAAATTAAATTTTCTTTAATTCGATGTCAAAAATGACTTTATATAAATCATTATTGCAAAAAATATAAATTAAAAAATATTAATATATTTCATTTTGAGCTAAATAATTAGTAAAAAAAATTCAGAAAATTTATTATAATACTTTAACGTTTTTATTCTATATAATTTTTTTATTATTTTTGAACAGTATCTGAGATAAATAACGTTTCAATATTTAATATTTAACAAACTTTAGTCTATTATGATTATAATTTATTATTATTTTCATTTATTAAATATTTAGTTGTGTAATTCAATTGAATGAAAATATATTTTTTAGAATATTTGTAATAAATATTTTTATAATTTTAATATTTAAAGAAATTAAAATTATAATATGCATTAATAATCTTCTGAACCATAGAATATTCAAATCCTATATTTTTAATAGTCGTTATCCATGTTATATTTATTAAATCATTTCATTTTATTCTTAAATAATTTATTGTGTTTTTTTTTTATAAAAAATCATATGTAAATTTGAATTTGAAATATAAATTATATACACTATTGAGTAGTATTAATTATTTATATATTAAAAAATAAATAAATTGCTCCAAAAAATTTTACAGTACTTTTTATAGTAATTATTTTGAAATACATTATGTATTAATATTCAACAATTTTACGAGTTTTATTCTTTTAATTGTGTTAACTTTTTTTCATAATCAATGGAATCTAAAGATTATACTTACGGTGATAATTATTAAAAAAGCTATAAGTAAAGAATTTTTAATAAATCAGGATAAATCGTAATAATAATCGCTATCTCAAAAATTTTTCGCGTAGTAAAAACTGTGCATTAAGCGAAGTTAAATATGCATTTTTTAATAAACGGCAAAATATCGGCTGACGTATCATTATACAAAGCATTTTAGTGAATCTGGCGAGAAGAAATAAAAAAAGATGGCTCTCGAGTTTTCTTTTTACAACTTTTTACGATTTATTACAATTACAAATAAAAGAACCTCCGGTATCAAAGTCATAACAACGGCAAACCATCTTTAAAAGAGTAACTATTAACTTCAGAAGACGCTAAATGGACAGCTTGTTAGGTTTAAAAAGCACAGACTTCTGGAATTCTCTTCTTTTTAAACGCGTTACGAAGTTCTTCACCGACAACATTCTCATGGGATGAGCAAGGGATAGAGAGAGATAAAGAGAGAGAATCATAGATTGAGGAAATTGCGGTTGGGCTCACAATAGTCGTCAGGGACGCATGGAGAAATTACCGACATAGACACTGAAAAGAAGAAAGATCGTTCCATTGACTTGTAATGAAATAAAGACTAGGGGAGAAGCGAATAGAAGCTTTCTTTGTGTATCGACAAGAGTGACGGAGTTACAAGGGATAATTTTTTAGTGGCACGTATGCATTCGTGTGAAAAATCGGCTGATGTCGCTGCATGAAAGCATCATCCCCCGAATCTCATGTCACCGCTTCAATTTCACTCATGAGATAATGGACAGTAATGCATAAACTTAAAGTATTTTTCTGATTAGTTATTTATAATACTCTGATTACTTACGGAGAGATCGCGATAACTCCTTATATCCTTATTATCCTTTAAAGAAGGAAATTCTGGTTTCCTCTTACCAGAGTCGTTCACAAGAGCTTTAACGTTTTCTTCACTAATAATCACCTTTTTCCTTAAGAAAGTCACAATGCTTTTTTTATAATTCTTATTGACTATTAACAATTTCAGATTAAATTATTTGAAGGAAAAATACTTTTTTGTTTTTTTCTTTCTCTTTTAAAACCCCATTAATGCATTTTATGAATGATGTATAAATTATATGCAACCAATATTTGATGAATAACTAATAAATAATAGTAATAAATAATAATTAATAAAATGTACTGTTCATTTTTCAACCCTTCAAACTGCAGTTATGTTTTAACTATTTTTTTAATTAGTTTTTAACATACTTATAATTTATATAAAATTTAATTTAATTCAACAAATTTAATTTAATTAATTTAATTCATATAATATTTTATTTAATTAATTTAATTCATATAATATTTTATTTACAGTATTATTATTAAGCAACCGCTATAAATTTCTAAATATTCAAGAGCTTTTATCATACAGTAAATTGACTTATCTATGCGAAGTAATAAAGGTACTTCAACGAAACACTAAATTTAACCACTAAAAAGGTCCATTATGTATATTTCTTTTCTGGACTTTCTATCTTTCACTTAATGACTTCCTTTTCCTGACAAAATTCCCTTATGTTAAAATATTATTCATATATACTGACATTTATTTAAAGAATCATAAAGTTTAGAGTGTTATATATTTTAAATTTATAAAACAATCATCAACTTGAGATTTATTTATACAGTTTCATTTCCTATAAGCTGAAAAGTTTAAAAAGATAAAAATTTATATTTTAATAATACAAATTTGAATCATAAAAGAAATAAAAAAAATAATATCCATTAATGCAGTAATTTTCATTCGGAACAAACAATATGTACTGCTTTATACAATCTGTCGACTCATTAATTACTATATGCAAATTAAATTCATTGAGCTGAGAATTGAAAAGAATTTGATCAATACTTACAAAGTTACGTACGTAAAATACATGAAAATGTTTTATAGATACAGTGTACAATTTAATTTGATATTTTGTCATATTGATGAATTGAGTCTTTTCTTTGTTACTATTAAATCCTTCTCTATATACGCCATTATAATTTTTAAATTTTCTAAAAAAAACAAAAATAAATTCTATATTCTATAGAAACTATTATTTCAACGTAACATGAGATAAAATACTTCAAATGTATTCCAGTAAAAAAGCTTACTCATTAAATATTAAAAAAAATGGTATGTTAAAAATAATACTCTGGGACGAGTAATTATTTTAAATATAAAATTCATTATATAGGCTACACAAACAAATACCACTTTCAAGATTTACATTTTTCTCTGTCTTCTATGTGGTGAGGTGATAAATTATCTTAGCTCTAGTTCATTTGTCCTAGGGCTTACAAGAAGGATTATCAAGATAAACCTTCAACATAAAATAGCATAAATTGAAAATACTTGATATAAATAAAAAGTATAAGAAATTGGTCAAAGAATTACTTCAATTGATTAATTTGTCACATAAATAAATATTTTTTAGTTTCTTAAATTAATTGAATGCAAATATAACATGCTATATAAATTTACTGCAAAATTAGAAACAATGGATTTATTGCATGTCTAACAATATAAGTGAACTCAGTAGCGACATATAGATAGTTTCGATTCTATGGTAATGAATATTGTTTGAAATGTATATATGAAAGCAATTCAAATTCTTGTGGATTTGATCTTGTTTTTTTTTTGGTTTAAAGAGTAGTGTTTGGCCACTTTTGGTAGAATTAATATTGTTTTATGATATGATGTAATTAATAAGACAAATTAATAATTTTTACAGTTAATTATAAATTTAATTTGTCATTTAAAAGTTATTTACCAATAAAGTTCACCGCAATTATCGTTCAATTTATAAATAAATGTTTAATGTTTCATTACTTAAAAGCAAATGTACATACATGAAAGTCAATATACTAATTATACTGATGTATGTACTACAATACATAATTTACATCTCAATAATTGATTATAAATTACTTAGAAATATTTTAGAATGTTATTTGATTGATAGTGAAGAATTCGTGTTAAAAACTTTCCTGAAAACTCTGAATTATGTATATAAAATGGCTCAAAAAATATTAAAAAAGGCAAGCAATATCTGTAATTTTGATTGTTATTTTAGGTATATGAAACTACTAGGTTACAAACAGTATTTTTGAAAGTAAGTAATACAAAATTCAATTCATAAAGTCGGAGGAATACTTATACTTTTTAGTTGGAAAGTTTAATATTTAAGTCATAAGATTCTCGATTTCGTAGTTTCAAATATCGTTTCTGGCTGTGCATTTGATTATAACATAATTTATAACATAAATTAAATATTCTTATGAGCAATTAAATTTTTTGTGCAATACAAAGTACAGACAAATTAAGCGAAACAATTCATTTAGTGAGAAAATTATGAATTATTGTTTTATAAAATAGCAGAAAATTTTTATGAAATGACAAGTAAAAAATTTATACATAAATATGCAATGCATTATCAAACGAACTGTTCGAATTTTCTCGGGTTTTTCGATCACATCATTTGTCTGGGAAGTCCTGAGCAGAAGTTGCCTGGGGAATCCCGAAGGCTCGTATTAGGCTCCTCCGAGTTTATGATGTGCCCTGACTGAAAGGTATCGAGTAACTGAACTTCTAATGCTTGTTAGTGGTTGCCATTATTCATTTGTTGCCCGGAGTGGTCACTTTTGCTGTAGACTGCGATAGCGTTCACTAGTATGAAATCTTGTCTCTTTAATTTACATTTTACACATAAAACGCAATTTTTAAGTGGGTTAGTGTGGGTTGATATGAGTTTTATTGTGTGAATGATCTGGACGTGGTTCCACAAGGGCCTTTTTTGCGTTATTCACGACCGCCCTATTGACAAGTTTGCTGACTATAGGAGCGACCACCGTCGAAGTTTAGTGTGTTCAGTCTCTGAGTATATGAACTGGGGTGCACACCAAACTTTTGTTACTTAACTTTTTTCCTCCTCCAAGGGAGTTTTTTATGCCCATGTATGGCTTAAGTATAAGTTATAAATAAAACTTATATTCTTGTGTCACCTTATATTGATAAAATTAATTATTTTCTTGTGTTAATCCAAGTATCATTCATCCATATCCTCTAATTGCACGAACAGCTAATTAATATGAACGAATAGATCTCTGTCTATTTTATTTTATTAATATTTGATTTTTTTATTGATTTAAAACCTAAATTCTGTATAATTTTTTACTTAATAATTTAATACTAAACTCTGTATAATAAAAAAAATTTGTATAAATTTTAATTAATAAAAGGATTTCTCTAAAATATTATTAAACATATTGCATATTTTGTTTACATATTACATTCCTATTTTGAATTATAATTAGTTTAAAAACCTAAAGAATTTTAATATGCAAGGATAATGCATGTGTTGATTAAAAGAAAAATAAATTTAAACTATTTTAATATTGGCTAGAGTATAAGATAAAATTATGAAAACATGAAATTTAAAAATGTTAATTAATTATTTTAACCAAAGATTAGCATTTAATTTTATTAAATATAAAAGTTTT
The DNA here is from genome assembly GCA_018907245.1 of Eupristina koningsbergeri. NCBI lineage: Eukaryota > Metazoa > Arthropoda > Insecta > Hymenoptera > Agaonidae > Eupristina > Eupristina koningsbergeri. The sequence goes on from JACCHV010000110.1 coordinate 4,228,038, forward strand.
CAAGAGATTATGATTTTCACCCCTGAATACAATCCAAACTTTTAGAGTGTTTCATTGTCAGTGATGCGTTATCTCTTACTGTATAGTTAATATTTCCTGAATGTATTTATTGGAGCATTTACTCTAGTTAGAATTATAATACAGTGTCACTACCAAAGTAAACAGTATAGTGGTTTTGAAGCTGAAGGCCACCGAACTTCAAAATCAAATCTAGTATAACACTTTAACTTACCACGAACACGTTTCTCTGTAAGTATCGTAAGTTTATTCAAGGTTTTTGTGACTTTTACGAGATGTGCGTGATACCTGTGCCAGCCTATCTCACTGTGGCGTTAATTATTAAAATTAATTAATAACATCTCGTAAAAGTCACAAAAACCTTGAATTCAGCACTCAAATTTTCATTATTTACGAAATTTTTATGACACTAGTGCATGGCATTAGCGCATGGAAAACATAAGTTAGCTTTTCGATTCCAGATTACTTAACATTCCATTTTTGTTAAATTGTGAATGTTGCATGTGATCAAATGAATTTAGTTTAAACGGAATCATTTATGTAACAAGCAGTAAGTGTTGTATGGAACAAAGTCATACCGTAACGAAATATAATGTCAGTTTAATAATAATTCCATGGGTTTAGCTTCTGTAAGAGATAAATAATGAAATTCCTGAATAATAAAAACTAAAGCAGTCAAAATAATTATAAATTTATTAATAAAATAAAATAGTGTTTCACATGTCTATACTATTGCATAAAACTGTTTCAAAGGAAATTTTTTTAATTGATTTATTATTCCCTTTTAGTACTGCAATATTTTAGAAGAGAAATATAAAAGTAAACAGTCTATAAAGAGATTTATTGCTCTTATTAATTATATAACTAGTATAACAATAACATTATGCAGTTAAATTGTTAATAAATTCTTACAATAATTGTAAATATAATTTTTAATAATTATAATAATTACTATTTTTATTATATTTATGCTATGAAACAATAAACTTTTTATTAACAATAAACCTTTTATTTGTATAAAAAAGAAATAATTGTATAATATGCATTTAATAATAATTCAGTGTGATTTTAATTAGAGATTTTATTCATAATTTAATTTTAATTTTTTTGAAGATTACTTTTAAATTTCATAATTTATTTCATATTTTCTATTATTTTGATACCTAATTAAAGTACATAAGTAGTTTATCTCCAGATTTATTTAATCAAATTAACCTTTCAATATTAAAGAAATAATACGTAAATCCTTTATCTCATGATAATTTAATTCTCAACATCCTAGCTATAGCTTATTTCGCATTTTTTAAAATATTTTATGAAATTGATTCATAGCAATATTGTTCAATTTTTTTAATAAAATTATACACTGTTTTATAAATTTAATTTATAATATAATATTTAAAAGATAATCGATAATATCTATTTAATCACTAAATTTTTTTTATACTTACTCATAGAATTTATGTTACATTTCGCATATACATATTAACCTATTTATTTTATTTTTCTTACTTTTCTAAAATTTTTCAATTTCTAATTATTTATGCATAGCAACAATTTGATTAATTTTTATAGAAGTTTTCAATCTTATAACTTTAAATTCTATTCTTAAAAAAAAACTTTATAAATAATTGAAATGAATTCTTTTTTTTTGTATTAATAATATTTAGTTTCCGTAATATTATTATTATATTATTCTAAATATATTTACGTAAATGAGCTAGTACTGGTATATTATTGTTGTAATACCTCTATATGATACATGTTTATGGTAAATAATATACCAATATATTAGAGGCGGTTAAGATTTATATAAGACTACTTAAAATTTAATTAATTGCAAATCTATCGTGATTTTTTAAAAATCTTTTATCATGCTGTTAATGTTCATATACATTAGCTTTTACTTCATTGATCTTTTAATATTCTGAGTATCATGGAATAGTTGAAATCATTGATTCTATATTGTAACATCTTATTGTTTTTATATAATATAACAATTTAAACTATCAAATACTATATAAGTTAGAAAAATAACTTTTAACTGCCATAGTGTAATAAATGTATATAATCTTATATAAGTCTTATATAAGATCAACAATAGGAACCACGGGAGATATCAAATTATTGTAATACGTGTGGAAGTGCGAGTAGCGAGGTTATTTGTAAGTATTCAGGTAATTAAAATGAAGATCACGACGATTTAGAACTATTCTAGATATCTACCGAAAATATAAGTAATGCGACCTAGAAAGAAAATGAAAATGTTCCTCACCAAAATTCATAAAATCTTTATGATCACGATACATGCGCTTCTTATCAATATAAATGGAGTGCGAAGACAATATTGTTCACAGTCCCATAAATTTTTTAGAGAATAAATATTATCAAATTATATGAACCAACGATAGTCCACTATTCCACTGCAGAAGATGGACAAAGGGCTTATATGTTGGAAAGTATTGGTCTAAATAGACACTCCGAATTTAAGTAATAATAATGTTGAAATAGCATTCTTTAATGTAAGTTACATTTATAATTCTTTGTTATTCATTGAATGTTTAACCTCAACCTAGAATATATTAATCACTGAACTTAAACTACCTAATGTTCAACATAAAAACGAATCTAAGTATACCCCAATTTTAAACCAAAACATTAATTTAATAAATAACATGTACATATATAATATATTATTAACTATGATAACTACAACGGGGTTAATGTAAACCCTACGATAGTAGTAAATTCGAGACGTAAAAATATCAAAAACTTGTAATTTTTTAAAAAATTTATTTATCTTTTATTTATTTGCAATATTATTTTAGATCCGAAATGATAATATTTTCTTTTACAATATATTAAAATGTTTAATAAAATAATGATAAGTATTTTTAGAATGGATTATAACGTATTATATTTTTAAAAAGTATTTATCGAACAATTTATTTTTTAAAAAAATTTTTTCATCTTTTATCAATATTTATTACTTTGAAAAATATCACAAGAGTAAATAATAATTTATTTATAAAACTAATGAATCAGCGTTCATTAATGTTATTCATATAAACTGTGAATATTTTACCATATTTATGGTTTTTATATACTAAGTTAATTTCATTCCAAGCGTCATTTAGTATTATGAAGCTTTCCATTATACATAAAGCTAGAATGTAATTTTGCATTTATACATTTTAGTTTGAACAACTTAGAGAAATAAAAAAAAGTTTAAAGTTTTTACGAATAAATTAAAATATAATAAATAGAATTGACATATCAGTTATTAAGTAAAGGATGATTTGCTAAAATTATAAAAGAAGAATATATGTTAGATTAGAGAGACAGTTAAGTACAGACATATGTCAAGTAAATTATAAATATATTCACTAATAATATTTTTTAATGCATTAAAAACTCAATTAGCTCTTAATTTTAATCAAGGTATTTATAATATTAAAATTTTTATTTTATTGAATAGCTTGATTTTATTTTTTAATAAAAAAATAATACACTAATAATATGTTTAGTTATATCAATTTTTATAATAAGTAAATTTAGTCAAGTCCGTTATAATTAACTTTATCTATTAAAAATTATCATTTATTGAATTTACTCGAAGTTTTTGTTCATGTATTCTTTCAACTATGGATTTAATTTTATGTAAAAAAAATATTCAAAATTTTCCTTCATATAAATGATACAAATGTAATAAAATATTATATTTTAATAATTGTTGTAATATGATTTCAGACTTTAATAGTTATGTATATACTATAAAAGTAAAAATAAATAAGCTTTATAATTTAAATCATTTGTAACTTACAAGTTGATAATTATCTATGAATTCTGATTTATTGAAGAAAATTTTATACTTCTGTATTTGTTACGTTTTTTTGGTATATGAATACTTTTTACTGTATTTGATATATAGTTTATTATATCACTGTTCTCATGAAATATATTTGAAAAATTCTTGCTCAATCAAAGTATAAAACAACATATAAAATAAACTTATACGACTATTCAACTTCAAGCTACGTAAGATTCAGGAATGCATTACTAAAACTTTATTAAGGTTTTCTCAGCGCAATATTTTGGTCAGCCTAATATATATATGGATTTAGCGTACAGATCTGCTTACTATTTATAGAGAAAGATGAAGAATATATGTAAAGATAAGATGTCTTAAGAAATTTTGGATCAAGATATAACAACTATCGCTGCTTCAAAGCTGGAATAATCACTTTTCTAAAAGTTGGAATATCACCTATATATTCATGAGTTTACGAATTTAAAAAAAAAATCTTTGGATTTATGAAATAATAGTGATTTTACTTTTCAATTACAATTATGTAATAATATAATTTAGTTAAGTTGATTTATTTTTTTTAAAATTATGAGATATTAGTTATTTATTTATTATTATTTATTATGTATATATTCCAGCCTAATGGCTTAGGAACGACTTCCTCTATTTACATGGTTTATCTTACATATATCACATTTATTTATTTTGAAGTTTGATGTTGTGCACCTTCCATATTTATTTTATTAATTATAAATCACTGATCCAGTGAGGTGCAGAATAAATATTTAATTGTTTTGACAAGGGCAAGTGATTCTTGCCGAAACGTCGACATAATACATTGAATAGAATTGTTTTTATTCACCGTGCACCTCACTGGATCAGTGATTTATAATTAATAAAACATTTATTTATTATTTCAGTCTTTTAATCACGTTCACTTTCTTGTTATATATCTGCTGTTATTTTTTTCCTGTCATTCTCTTAGTAGTCTCGTTTATCCGCATGTTATTGTTGTCTTTCTCTGCTTTTATGGTACATTTCAGTAGCTGTTTGTCTATATTATCACCATAAAATCTCTGTTGTATTTCTGCCTTTTGTAAGCGTTTCATACCATATTTCTTAATTTCTTTATAATTCTTTTGATGTTTGCTGCATTCTATAACCCCGTGGTTCCAATCATCTTTTCCGTCACCGCATCGTTTGCATCTCCTCTCTTTCTCGTTAATCCAATACTTATTATTCTCAATTATATTACCACATCTAATTTTTGCGATTCTCCTTATATTTTCTATCCTGTTTTTTTTCTCAGGTATAAAGGTAGTCCCGATTCCTTCATAGTTGCGTACGCACTGTCGTATCTGGTCTTATTATTTGTATGTTATTACTTCGCCTCTGTCCTTGTATCTTTCTATCTGTTTTCCGTATCTCTTCGTATTTATTAACTCCCATTTCTCCAGCTGTTCTCTGCTGAGTCCGAGGCTGTTGAGCCATTTCTCCGTGTTATTTTTTCTTCTGTATTCCTCTGTCCTATCCTTTTATTCTTTGTATTTCTTGCCCCACCTCTCCTCCGTAATGAGCTTGATTTTATCATTTACTTCACTATTCTTGTGTTCCAATCACTTTTCATTTCCCATTCCTCTGTCTTCTCATAGATAATGTATTTCGGTATGCAGTAATATAGCCCTAGAATCCTGGTTCCCTCAATTCTTCTAAATCTTTCTTTCCTATGTCCACCAGCGATTCTATCCATACCATAAGCAACGTTCTTCCGGAGTCGTCTATAAAAAAGACTGCCATTACTGCACTTCCACCACCCATTATTATTTTACGTAATAAGAATGACTGTTTTAAGATCAGATGTAATTTTGACTCTCTTCTCATCACCCCTAGGCACGTTACCGTTGCGAAAAATTCTGTAATTATATATCTATCTAATTCTGACGATTTCAGAACTCTAACTAAGCTTTAAGAACACCAAAAGCTTGGATCTTCTACTAATCAAGTACAAGAGAACGGTGATCTTGTAGTTGTCATTCGGAGAGTTCACGAAAAACTTTCTGAACAAGATCTCCTCTCCTACCTGAAACAAAAAGGGTTTCTTGTGATCAGGGTCTATCATGTGAGGCGTGGAGAAAAATTATGGCCCCTAGTTACTATACATCTAGATAAATCTGATCCTAATTCTCAGAAAATTTTCGATTTGAAGAAAATTGACCTCTTTGACATTGTCGTGGAAAAAAACACAACACCAAACTTATTCCGCAGTGCAGAAGGTATCTTAAATTTCACCATACAGACAATCACCATAAACACAATCCAAAAAATAAACCTCACTGTTTTAACTGCTCAGGAGGTCACAGGGCAACCTATCGGGTCTGTCATAAAATTCCCAATAAGCAATCTCTCATACCAAGTAATTTTATTGTAAAGTCTTCCAGTCTTCCGGTTATTCAGAGTAATTCTCTAGGAAAAAATAAATCCAAAAATACCCAATCCCGTAAACCTACTTCTGCCGGTGTATCTTTGGGAAATCCTCTCTTTCCTCGCATTCATTTCAGGCCTAATATTTCCTTTTCCCAGGCTACAGCTGGAACGACCTCTCTCTCTCCCCCACTTCCACCTATTCTCTTGTAATTCCAATTGACCCTTATTAACGTTTTAGAGATCATCAATGGCTGTGAAAATCTTTAATTTTAATAATCTCCGCATACTTTTTGGAATGCGAATACTCTCTTTCTCCCATTAAAGCTTTTGAGCTGGGGCAACTCCTAACTGAACACAATATTTCTATAATCTGTATAACTTCATACTGTCTCCCAGTCTGGGAAACCGCCAAAAATCTAAAAATCTTCTGAGTTATCTACAGCAGAATCCACCTATAGCTCCTTAAATACACCTGGTACGTCCGAAATGCTTAGAACGTCAAGGAAAATAAAATCCTCCCCTAAACCAATACGCTCGTGAACTTGCATCCAACCTTTGCATTGCTGTAGAATCTCACTCCTACCCAGTAATCTAGGCCCTGGTAGACTGTAAATCCAAGGAGTCTGATATAATTCGAAAACCATGTACTCTGGTACACTAATTATTAATCCAGATATCGAGCCCGCATTATTCGCGTTTTTCATCTAATTTGCGTTTTTAGCTTTTCCGGATAACCCTCATCTACTCTTTCTATACTCTTCTTTTTTTTTGTCCAACTCTAATTTTTCTCCTTCCTAATATCTTTCTTCTTTATTTTACGAGATGTATAACCTTCGGGTTGATAATATCAGCCCCCATCTTTCCTTCTTCTCATTTCGTCTCAACACAGAGCTTTTTAGTCGGTAGTGTCAACGCGAGGGATTGATAAGTCTAACACTACCCATTCGTGGGTATCAATAAAGTGATTTTACCCTCTACATTGGCTTTCCCCCCTCTTTCTTGCCAAAAAAAAAAAAAAATGTGGAACTATATAAATGCACGCATTGACATATAGGGACGCAATAGTTCAATTAATTCAAGTTTGTCGTATATCCGTTGTATACACTGACATATATAGTATTTCATCATGACGTTATAGACCAGGAATATATGTAAATATTTAATGCATATATCCAATATATTTATTACATATATTACCTTCTTCCGTACGCGGTATATTAATACGTCGGCAGTGGTGGATTCAATATTTCATGTATCCATTGATGTAAATGATGTACTATAATGCAAGAATAAGTATATGTATGATACGTATACCTCTGCAGCAAATGCATATCACAATTTCGCATTATAACTGGGCATACGCAATGCTTAAAGTATTTCATTCAATACAGTGATCGATGTAGATCTTCTTTAAATTATTTTTTAATACTGCTTAAATAAAAAACAGCGTAAAATATGGTGTAACCTTACATGAACAGCATATAGTTACAAGATCTTAAATACATCAGAATTTAATGAAAAATATAAATAGCAATTTTTAACTAATCCTTACAATATGCAAATTTTGATATAACATTTAGCTATCTGAAAATAAGAAAGAAAAAATGCTGTTTTCATATACTGTTTTCAACTCAACACTCCAAAAACTTTGATGTAATGATTTATTAATTTTCTTAATGCTAATTATTATACGTATTATTTTTTTATAATTTTAAAAGTTAATACAAATCAATAGCTTCAATAATTATTCAGTAATTATTTTAATATCGAATAAATTCAACATTACATGTATAAATATTTAATAATACATGCTCAATATTTCAAAATAACTTTTAAATTTTTAGAATTTCAATAAATTCAATTTAACAGAAATAAAAACAATGTATTTATACTAAATAATATTATATAATATTATAATATTATATATATTTTTTAGAAACTTTTACTTTCCCTTAATTATACATTTTTTATTTTACTCATTAATAATAATTATTAATTAAAACTCTATTGTTTGTGATAGAAAATTTTATTTTTTTTTATATTTAAACAATAGATTTTCTATACGTTTTATAAATATAATAGTAAAGTTTAGAGCTTATCTGTGATTATACTTTTTTATATTAAATTTTATTTAGTAATAAAAATTTAAAATAAAAGAAAATAAAATCATCAATATGAATATATATATCTATATATATATATATATATATATATATAAATTATAATTTCGGTATGTTTATAAACAATTTTATGTATAAATAATTTTATTGTTTATCTAACAATTTCGCATAAGTCTTATTTTTTATTTAAGTAATAAAACGATTTACGAGTAGGTATTAAGATGCAAGTTCAATAAAATTGTTGTATCAGCTGATAAATTTTATTGGTACCCAAAGAGATAGCTTTTGCTTTCAAAATACTTTTAAGTTATTTCTTTATCATCTATATGACATTTTTTAAAATGCTTTTACTATTGACAGTTTTAGAGATTAAAGGCTTATGATCATAAAAGGAAATATAAATGTTTGTTTACGAGAATATATTATATTTAAGATTTTTAATTTTAACGATAAAAATTATTATTATATTAGTTATCTTTTTGATTCCGTTAGCGAATGCTGAATAGTACACATCGTGCACATACAAAATAGCCGATATTTGAAAATTACAAAGTGTAAAGTATACAGAAGTGAGAGAGAGTGCAGTGAAAGTATTCAGAGGAAGTGCAAGATAGAAAGAGAAGAAAAATACAGAAGGCAGAGACAGGGCAGAGGTTAAAAAAGTGAAGAAAAAGTGCAGTGTTCAAGAGGTTAAAAAGCCAGGCGGGAAGTGGCAAGCAGAGAAGGACGTAAGCTGACGTCTGGGACGAGCAGAAAAACTAAAGGCGCGGACACAGAAACAGAACGAGACAAGATTAAGGAACGAGACTCGGACGAGCAACGCGTGAGGAGCGGAAGAAATACACGATCACGGATAAGTATAGTGTTCATATTAATACCAGAGTTGCTTTTAGTTTCAAAAACTTAAACATAACAGATAAAGATAACAAACATAACAATAACATATAATACACATAAAACAAATGTAAATATATAAGAGTACAGTTAAAAACAATAGTTAAAACAGTAATTATAAATATAAATAGATAAATAAATAAATAGCAACAGAACATAAACAGATCAAACAATAAACTAAAAAACAACAAATAATAACAATAATAAAAATAAAATAAAATAAAATAAAGATAAAAACGACAATGAGTAACAAAACAGAAAAAAGCATGATAAATAGAGGAAAAGCGAGCAAAAGGGAGAGCTCGCAGTTAACTCTGGAGAATATGAACATGAAAAAGAAAAACACAACGGATGGGGACGAAATAATAGAGGAGAACATACGCATGAGGGAGGAGGAGGTAAAACGCAGGTGAGAAGACAGGAGGGAGCTGGAGAAAATATAAAAAGAGATAGAAGAAAGATTTGAGAGAATGGAAAGGATCTATGAAAAGGAGAGAACAGAGAATAGAGAGAGGATGGAAAGAATTAAGAAAATATATGGAAAAATGAAGGAAAGAGAGAACGAGAATGAATAAAGTGTGAGGGCTTGGGTGAGAAAGATGGAAGTGAGAATAACGGCGTTAGAAGACGAAATCAAGGAGATAAGAGAAGAAATAATGGGAAGCGGCGATGAAAAGGAAATAAAGAAATTGCAATGGAGAGAGAGGGGAACGGAAGGAGAAGACAACAAGGGAAAGAAGGAGGGCAGTAAGGAAAGCTCGAACCCAAGTAGCCGAGAAAGTAGTAGATCGAGACAATCAAGATGGAAAGATGGACGGGTGGAGAGAGAATGGAGGCGAGATGAACGAATATAAACAGAAAGACAAACCAAAGCAGAAGTACAGAAAATGAAAGAAAAAGAGAGGGGGAAGAGAAAGAAGAAAGGGGTCAGAAAGAGGGGAAAGGGAAAGAACACGAGAAGAGAAGACGGTAGATGAAGAAAAAAGGAAAGAAAAGACAAATTTAACGGAAATATGAGACGGGCAATAAAGGTGCAAAATGAATAGAGACAAAATAAACAGGAACAAGGACAGACAAAAAAGAGATTAGACGAGAACAGAACACAGAACAAACAAAGACATGGATAGGTAAAGACAAGAAGGGAAGACAACAGAATAGAAAAGAGAAGGACAATGCAGAAGAAGGACAACGAAAACGAACGAATCGGAAAATAAACATACTTTTTTGGAACGTAGCTGGAATATGGGGGAAGGATGTAGAATTCTGGAAGTATAGAGAGAGGATAGATTACGTATGCATGGTAGAGACATGGGTGGAGGAAAAAGACGCAGAAAAATGTAATGAAAAGCTTTCGAAAACTATGGAATGGAAGATAATAGGGGCGAAGAAGGAGAAAAGGAAAGGAAAAGCGAAGGGAGGCTTTATAATAGGGATAAGCAAAAGAGGGAAGATACAAGTTGAAGAGATACAGAAGGACGTAGATGAGGGGATGACGAGAACCATGATAAGAGAAGACAAAGGAAAAAAGACGATAGACATATGGGGAATATATAACAACAATAAAGACATGGATAGGAAATGGAAAAAGATTGAAGAAGAGAGCTATAACGGGGAAGTGGAAAAACTTATCTTGGAAAATTTCAACATAAGGACAGGTGAGGAAGGGAAAGTCATGGGATTAAGAGTGTAGGAAATAATGAAAAGACGGAGAAGCAAGGACAAGAAAGTGGAAAGTGATGGGAAGAAACTGGTAGACAGCATACAAAGGAAAGGTTTAACAATAATGAATGGAACAACAGTGGGAGATGAAGAGAGGGAATACACATATGTAGGAGCAACAGGGAACACAGTGATAGATTTAGCAATTGCAGACGGTGAAATAAGAGACAGGACAGAAAAATTCATAGTAGATAGAAGAATCGACTGCGACCATCTACCAATAATCGTAACTATATAGACGGAAGACAGAATCAGAAAGGAAAGAGGAAAAACACTAGAAATGAAAAAAACAATAATGATATGGGGAGAAGACGAGATTAAGAACTACAAAGAAAGGACAAACGAAAAATATAGGGAATAAGACGAAAACATAGAATTAGAAGAACTTTAGGAAGAAGTCAGAGAGGTGATAGAGAAAAATATAGAGAAAAAGGAGGTCTAAATCAAGGTATGAAAAATGGGGGAAAAATGGTACGACAGGAGGTGTAGATGAGCAAAGAACAAAGTAAGCAAAGCTCTTAAAAGCTGGAAAAAAGGAAAGTCAGGGAAAGAGATATACATAGAAAGGAAGAAAAATTGAAAAAATCTCTGCAACAACAAGATGAAAGACTGGAGAAGAAGAGAAGAGGAGGAACTAAAAAGACTAAGAAACGAAGGACAGATATGGGATTATATTAACAAAGGAATGAAGAAAAAGGATAGAGGAGGAGAAAACATAGAAATGAAAGTATGGGAAGCCCATTTTAAAAAACTATTAGAAGGAAACGACAAAGACGGAAAAACGGAAGGGACAGGAGAGAAACAGAGACAGATTCGTGATAAAGTTAAGATCGAGAGTAAAAAGATATGAGAGGCATGCAAAAAACTAAAAGGCAAGAAAGCCAAAGGTATAAATAGCATACCGAATGAGGCATGAATGTATGGAGACGAAGAAGTTAACAGAAAAATGGTCAAAATTATTAAAAAAATAACACAAACGGGGAACATACCATCAGAGTAGCGGACGGCGATAATAGTGCCGATATATAAAAAAGGAGAAAAAGAACAACCTCGAATGCTATAGAGGACTGTCCATGCTGACTTCGGCATATAAAATCTCTACCGGAGTGCTTAAAAAAAGATTAGAGAAAATGATAGAGGAAGGAGACATGCTCCCTGAAGGTCAAGCAGGATTCAGGAGAGGGAGATTTACGACGGATAATATGTATATACTCAACCATCTGATCAAGAGGAATATTAAGGAAAAGAAAGAGTTATACATACTGTTTGTGGATTTCAAGGCGGCTTTCGATACAGTCAACAGGGAAAAGTTGTGGAAAATAATGGAGGAACTTGGGTGTGACACAGGACTGACAGACATGATAAAGAAAATATACACAGAGACAGGATGCAGAGTAAGGTCGGAGAAAGGAATATCTGAGGAGTTTTGGACAAAAAGGGATAGAGACAAGGATGTTGTCTCAGCCCTCTCTTATTTAACGTATATATAGCAGGAATCGAACGAGAAATGGAACAAAATAGAGTAGGTGGGACGAAAATTAAAGAAAAAAGAATTTGGACACTGGCATACGCAGACGACCTGGCTATAATGGAGGAAAGCAGAGAAGCAATGTAAGGGATGATGAGAACTCTAAAGAAATTCCTAAAAAACTGAGAAATGGAACTGAATACAGAGAAAAAGAAGATGATGATAATTAGGAAGAAAAGAAAATACAAGAAAGAAACATAGAAATGCAAATGAAAGGACATAGAGATAGTCAAAAAATTTAATTATTTAGGATTCATATTCAGAAAGGATGGTAAGCACCACAAGCATATCAGGGACAGGATTTACAAAGGAAAAATAGCGGCAAAAAAATCATGGAGACTGGCGGAAAGGAGATGTGCTGGAGATTTCCAAACGAGGAAAATGCTCTTCAATTACCTGGTGAAGGGGGTGCTGGAGTACGGCGTAGAGATCTGGGGAACAAAGGGAAGTGAAGAGTTAGAAAAATTAAAAACAGATTATTTAAGATAGACTGTGAAGCTAGACTTTTGCACCCCTAAATACCTGGCATACAAAGAAGCAGACGAGAATAAAATGAGTGTGGATAAAGGCAGAAGAAAGGAGGTGCAAACTCTGTGGAAAAAACGAGGGAGATTGGCCACATCTAATCAAGGAATGCGACAAAACAGAGGACATATTTGGGGAATGGAGGAAAGAAGAAGAAAGGACATGGACATATAGAGAACTAATGAGGGAACTAGACAACAAAAACTGGGACAGAAAGGGAGAGACTATGAAGAAGATTAAGGAAGTAGAGAGGAGAATAAAGAAAAGGGAAGAAATATAGAAAGATGTAAGAGTAAAGAGGAAAAAGAACAGGGAAAGAGAAGAGAACAAGGGCGATAGTGTGACAAAAGTGATAAAATAAAAATGTGATAAAAAAGAACAATTAAAATGAAGTATTATTAGATGTAAGAAAAATGTAAATAAAATGTGTACAAAACATGTAACTAACAGAACCCGTCCCTGGGCCAAAAAGTCGGGTTGTACTTGTAAATAAATAAATAAATATTAGTTATTTTTATTTTTCATAGTTAAATATAATAATACATACACGAAAATAAAAGTATTTGCTTTTTCATTTATACTTTTTCACTGTATCTTACGTAAAAAATTGATCAATAATATCCTAAATAGTTAGGTGTTACTCTTAGTTGGCATGATTATTCAGATAATTATTGAATAGTCTAATAACTCTCAGAGAACACTTACTTATTGAGCAGTTACATTATCACCTTTGAATATCTATTTCTATTCAATGTATTTTTATACATATCTTGAAACAATAGTACTATCCAAGAAATTTTATTGTAAAAATAATAGTAATCTTATTTTTTAAAGGAATTATTAAAGCTTAATTTTTCTGTGAATAAATTTTAATTTCTATCTTTAATATACAATTTTTATATTTATAATTTTTCTATTTCATTATGCTACATATTGCTTTTTAGCATTCTGTATGATCGTTTTTTGATAAATTTTCATATGCTTTAAATAGATGTAAGAATAAATATATATTTTTAAATTGCAGTAATAGTAAATTTTAAGTTTATTTTAGATAAATCATAAAATGTTATGAAATATTTATAATTATGCATCATCTGAATTAGTAAGTATTACTTTAACAAATAGCTTATACTATTAAATAGATTTATTAAAAATATCTTATTTATAGGCATAAATTAATGTTTATATTAAAATTTGTATACATAAATATATCTTGTTCTTCTGTAAATATAGGCGGCATTAACATGATATGTAATGTAATAAAATAAATTCTTTAAAATATTATAAACTATTTATATTTTTTCTCTTATTTACAAAACCAAAAAAATAATATAAATATATTATACATGAAAATTTATTGTTGGCACATATTCCATTATCTGTTAATTCAAAAAAGTTCATCCGAGGCTGAGTGCCTTTACTTTTCTAAAGTTATCAGACTAGATTATTTTTAATGAAGCAATTAATTTTATCAGAATGTTCTTAATGGATTTTTATAAATATGAATAATTATAGATGTGCGAGACTTATCCTAGATATCAGAATAAATTAAGATTATTTTGTGACATTGTCTCGTGTAATTTGTAATTTAGGTAACATTGGTGGAAAAAAAATTATTTGCTACATTAATTTGATAAATGAAACATTCTTAGGTCTAGATAATCAGAATAATATTATATATAATACATTATTTTTTTTACTTTTTATATTATTTTTGTTACTAATTTTTATTATTTATTACTATTACCTTGTGACGACATATTCATCAGGGGTGCAGTTCAGTCGTCATTGCAACAATATTGATCCTTCCCTTAAATCGATGCACTCGAGCGGATGCACGACGGAATCAGAACTTTTATTAGCGTCTGATTTAGAATTTTTTAGTAATAGGGATGTCAGTCGTAAGATTAAACAATCTTTAACATCAATATATACTTTTACTCAGACCATATATACATATATATTGAGAGTTATACATAAGCATTGGTCGATATAGTAAAGCAACGAATGATTTCCTTCGTCTCTTCATGCTGAAATATAAAAATACTTAATTAATTTCAATTATGCGCATCTCATCTGATCAAGGAGTAAAGTCAGTTCTATATATTTTTTGTTCCAAAAAGCTTGATAAATCGTACTTAATCACCTAATGTGAACTCTTTTCTAATTTTTTCTATTAAATTATGAAATGAAATCAGATCAAAATTCAAATTATCCATTAATTAAAAGTAGCAAACGTGGTTATATACAAAATATATTCTAAAAAATAATAATACAAGCTAAGTAATAATATACAATAATAATTATTCATATAGCTGAAACATAGACTTTTCTTAAGAGAAAAATTTAAAAAATATATACATAAAATATCTTTATCTTTGACTTAAATATTACTTATTATTTTATTTGTATTATACATTCATTAATAAAAATTTGTATTGTCAGCAAGAAGTAATAGATGAATTTATCCAAAACTAGCTGCTTAATTTAGACTTTGCATGTATACAAGAATTGATTTGAATAAACTAAATCAATCATTAATTATCTACGTTAAACATGAATTGTTTGTATCACGAATTTCCAACATTTACATGTTATAAGGTTGATGTGAATCCTTCGTTATTTTGTGAACAAACAGCTTAATTAACATTACTAGTAATTACTATAATATTTGCACTTTGGATCGGATGTTGAATACAAAAGGCTAGAAGTGTACGATAAACATTTAAAAAATTGAAAGTGGTGAGACTAAAGGATAAGAAACTAAAAATGATGAGTGAATTTCAATGTTTACCCTACTTATTTTTTAGTTCATTACTAGTTATTTATGTACGTAAATGCAAAATAATTAAATGAACAGATTAATTAGCCAGAAATAATAATTAAATAATTAAATAATAAATATAATTTTAGATTAATAAAAATGTTCGGGTTTGTAACTCGGTATTTTATCGGATTTCCCGAGAGTATTGTCTCGACCAGATGTTCACCGGTATAATTCCGATAGTCCGACTGGCCATGCGAACTTTATAACGCACCCTGGTCGAATCGGGACCTGGACCCCCAGTACGCGGTTAGGGTTGACGTTCCCTACCGGTCGTCCGGTATGGTAATTGTTTCATCGACCTTGTCTGCGCACACATCTACGTGTTTGGATCGTCGTTCGCTATGTTATCTAAAATTAGCGAAACTTTGTACGTGGGAACTGTGCGGGCCGAAAGGAGTTTTTGTAATTTTAGTATTATGGTCTGAACGCGAACCACGTGGGCCTATTTTGCAAGTATGTGACCGCCCGACCGACAAGTCTACCAGATTGCAGAACGGCCACTGTCAGCCTCCAGCCCGTCTCTGCCTCTCCGTTAAAGATCCGAGGTGCATATCGAAACTTTTGTTGTATCGTTGACTTTTTTTCTCTAAAGGGAATTTTTTTACACCCGGCGTGCGTGACTATGATTACTTAATAAATAAATTACTACCTTTGTATTAAAACAATAACTTATTTTATATTTATTGCGTTTACCGGAGCATTATTAATACCTATCCTCTATAACTACAATTGAAATTTACTAATCTAATTTTTCTTTTTTTTTTTGGTAAATTAAAACAAAAATTATTGTGAATAATATTATAATGATTCATTTCGTGTGTAAATGTTGCACGTTATCGAGCCGTTTAAATTATATAGATGCATTCTATTTCCCAAAAAGTAACTTTACTGGGAGAAAAATTTGGGAAATCGACGTTGGGAGCTTAAATTATCAACGTTAAGTTTTCACGCTTAAATGAAAAAATACGGGAAATGATACACAAAAATACTGCTATACAATCGCAGCTTAATAATTTGTAGCCATTAACTACATGTAAACTATACATAATATGAAATAAAGGTGAATAATAATATTACAATAGACTTCAGAGTCTCATGTGTAAATCAAATTTTAGACAAAACTCATTACAAAACTATTAAAATACTTATTAGCAGTTTCCTAAATGATAGGAATTCTTACTATACCTTTTTATTTTTAATAGCACCTCTCTTTTTTAATTTCTTTTTTAAAGCTCCTGCTTGGTTTGTAAATTGTACAATCCTCATTTTTACTTATTCCAATGATTATTTTTAAGTCTTTTGTAATATTTTGTCTGACAATACCGTCTTTTTATTTTTTTATTTAGTTTATACATAGTGTAAGATTTTGTTTCACCTAATATATTCCTATCTTTTGACCGTTATGACTACCCCTAAGTTTATGAATTGATAAGGAAGTTGCTAGCTAAAATCATCTTTTCTCCCCCATCTCAACCTTGAAAACCTAGATGATGGACCATATAGTTGCCGCTCTATTGGCAATTTACATGATATAACTCATTTTTATAAAATAAGATTAAAAAAAGTGTACAAAAGTTTTGATATGTATTTTTATTTATATATATTTTATTTTGGATAACTTTATAAAATAAGTTGTATCATTGCGTATATTAAAAATATTCTTGTACGAAAATACATGAAAATATTAAAGTTATTTTAAAAATACAAAATAATAAAAAATATGATAAACCTAAAAACTAAAATTACAAAAATACTTATGTCGTCTCTTTGCTTTATAAATATAATGATTCGAATAACATTTTACCCGGTATACGTAGAATATTCGTACGAATAACATTATTTTCTCAATATAATTTAAAAAAGATTTTTTTCTCTTGAATAAATTCTATATTTATTTTAGTAATCTAATATATTTTTTGTATTTTATAATTTTATATTTATAATTTTAGCTGATAAAATTTTTTCAATATTTAAAGTGTTTCCTGTTCAACAAATAAAATTAATAATGAATCTAAAAACATCTTTGCAGATTAAACCTAATTTACTAATTGAAAGAAAGTAGATTATTTTAGTTAAGCTGAATTGCATAATTCATATCAGAGCTTATTTTGTCTGCCACTAATGTATTTAGAGTCAAACTTATATGAGCTCATTTTACATCATAAATGAATATGAATTTTCATATATAATTTAATGTGATATTGTGAAATTCTTATTAATATGTATTAATTATAATATATTTAATTAATTAATGTTTATACTATACATTAAAATAATTAAAAACGAAATTCTTAATATAAATTAGTTGAATAATATATTTTGTATTTTACAAGCATTTAAATTCCAGATTGCAAGAAAATTAATTAAACAATTTTTCGTAACAAAACTTATTGTAAATTTGCAACGATGTGGTAAAAATACCGAAACCACATGTTGCATAACCTCTCGCCGGGACTCTGAAGTTAAGGCATGGCGCGTCCGCGCTCGCCGTGCGCGCGTCAAAATAACTGGCCCCGACTGACGCCAGCGCCACCTCACGGCTGGAAGGTAGAACTAAACGGCGCAAACAGGCGCGCATCCGCGGTGCGCACTTCGCCGTCGCCGTTGCACCGCCGCCGTTCTCGTGGCTATAAAAGGCCGCGAGAATGAGCAAAAGGCGTCTTTTCCATGTGGGCAACCTCCGGAGAAGTCTCTGCTCAGGAAGCACTGTTTTCAGCACTCATCCTGAGTTAGCCGTTTTCAGCGGCCTAGCTGTTATCAGCAGCAACTCCGGTGTTGACCGTTTTCAGCGGAAGCACCGCTGCCCGGTGCTCGCCGTTTTCAGCGGCAGCGCCCCCACCCCGCTCGTCTACCACTCATACAGACATTTACCCCCCCTCCGCGGCTTTTCTAACCCATTCAATCTCTGTTACAGGATCCCAGTACTTCAGCTGCTTAAACCGCCATCTGCAATAAATAAGAAGAATTAATATTTTGTCATAGCCCACCATATATTTATACTTACCTTTGTTTCCGCAATAAACCCCTCTTTAACACAATTAATCGTTTCATTTAAAGCCGACAAACCCCCCCTCCATATAAAGAACCCTGGTATCCCGGCGTCCAGCTGTCCGAGCTGGGGTATACAGAGGTTGTCGAGCCCCCGTTCTGCACCCCGCGCGCAGAGGGGAAACTCGGCATCCTCTCTTCATAAAAGGGTCGAATCGTTACAAATTATATGATAATAATTACTTATTATCAAAGGAAATTTATTATATTTATCTAAATTCTATTCATTTTTACAGAAATTTGTAAATATAATTTTAAATATAGAGCTTTAATATACAAATAAATGTATATTTAGATAAATAATTTAATGAATAATAATATTAATTTTTAGATTTTTTTAAAATTATTATTGCTAGAAAGAAAGCAATAACTGTTTCTAAAACTTCAAAAACATTTACAAGCTTAAAAGGACCAATGTATTTAAAATAATGTTTTTCTTTTCGTTTCCAAACATATGCTTATTAAAAATCTGTTTATTTATAAGTCACTTTTTTATGATTTATTATTATTTATTTTTAAGAAAATTTTTTTCTTTTTTAGGTTTTAAATAAAATATTTTATCGGATATTTTAACTTCTTCATTGAATTTTAAAAAGTATAATTTGCATATAAAAAAATTTATAATACAAAATATTTATTATTTATAGGCATTAAGTAAACAATGCATTATTTTCAAAGTTTAGTTGATCTCTTTTATTGAATACGATATAATGCAAGAATTATTCTTGTAGGTATCTTTAAATAAATATTCTATTGATCTGGATTTAGTAATAATGTGAATTATAGTTAATAATATAAAATTTATGATAATACAATTTATTATATTGTTCGATATTATTGTCGTTTTAGAAACTAAAACAGTAATTATTATGCATTACTCATTATTATATAATCGTAATGTTTTTTTATTAAACTGACTAGTTTATTTCGAATTTTTGAAAAACAGTTCGAAATCTTAATTCATAATGAAGCAAGTAATATGCAATGGAATATCTAGAATACAACATACATCAGAATCTTTTTGAAGTTCGGATTTTTGGAGTATGGTACTATATTTTTTAGATACATTTATGATTAATACTCATTTATTTTTTAAAAATATTTTATAAAAATAAATAATATTTTATAAAAATAAATTATTTCAATATTATTTATGATTTATAAAATTTTAATAATTAATTTTATATCAAATATTTTTTTTAAATATAATACTGATTATAATATTATGTTCCATAAAATTTAAAATAAATATTTACATACATTATCAACTTCTTTTCTTTTTTAATTAACTGATTTTGTATAAAATATTAATATTTTTTCTGAAAAATATATTAAAGAATTCATGGAAAATTTAATTATATAGTTGTAAATGATGAAAAAATACATATATGTTTATGGTTTATATACATATTTTGATGTAGAAATATAATGTTTTGAATCAATATTCTATTTTCGATTTAAATTTTCTTTCCTTTAAACAAAAGTTACAGAACTATATCTTGTTATTGGTATTTTATTAACCAGATATTTTATCAAATAATGCAAAATATCAGTTTAAATTATTATTTGAATCAAGTATAAAATAATACGAAAAACAAGGATTGCATCAATATTATTATTAATTTATATAATTGTTAAATCTTCAATTTAACTTAGGCTTCTATAATTAATTTTATCTATGATAATATCTATAATTTTTCATTATTGAATAATAAATTTAAGCATTTATTAATTCAATTAAATTTAATATTTTTGTAAATAATGATATTTCATATTATAATTTAATTACTATTATAATTATAATTAATATTATAATTAGTATGAAATAGTTTGTTAATAAATCATATACAAATATTTCAGTTATTTATCATTAAATAATTTGTATATTATATTTTTCTTTTATAAAACGATAGCTATTATTACAATTATTCTTTATATTCTTTAGAAATTTAATATTATTGATTTAATAATTAACTATTAATATATTACTTTTCAAATTTAATATATTTATATTTAAATTTAAATATTTTCAATTTTCTATTATTTTTTTGAAAAAAGTACAAACATCATACATATTTTAATGGTAACTATTACTTTTTTTTATTTAAAATTAATTTTTATGTAAACTAATTTAATTAACACTAAATTTTATTTATATTTTTAGTTTTTATTTCATATGTGAAGTAGAAAAAAATATTGTTGAACCGAAATTTTCTATTGAATCTTTCAATAAATTATTAAGAGGTATTAAAAATGCTCTAAATGCTGAATAATTTGTAAACATGAATAAATGAAATTAATAGATGTATAATAATTCCTTAACAATTATGAACAGCCAATTTTAAAAATTCATTCAGCCAAACATTTTTCTTAACTTTAAATGAGTTCTAAATAAACTTTATGGTCTGTTTAGAAACTTTATTAACTATACTTCATATTTACAAAAGTAAATGTCTAAGTCTATGAAAATCCATACACGTGTTACATAATATAAATTCTGAGAGTAAATCATTCCATAGAACTGTTAATAATTCTACAAATTTATGTTAAAATTTAGTTTTACTTATCAATTTTTAAAGCGAGAACATTAATTAGTAAATTTTTTGGTGCTTAACGTTGTTGCTTTAAAAAGATATAACACTATTTCTATATACTTTCTAAGATGTCACTTCTGTGCCTTCAAAATATTTCAGCGTTTTTGAAAATATCTGGGGAAACTAAGGGAGGAAAAATAAAATAGAAAAGAGATTTATGAGATATAAGACATAAAGTGTTATGAGCTTTGACGTTTAAAAAAACTATATACATATATATTTCTTCAATCAACTAAAAAATATTGTATTTTATTACATAAATTTTATTAAAAATTTTAGTACACTTGTTGTTTTAATTTATAGATTTTTTTATTTATATATTGTTCATATATAGTAGATCTAAAATAGATGATATACTTTTAATGAGTCAAGTATCGATGAAATATGTACAAGGGAAAAGATTTTTTAATATCGCTATCAATAGATTGAATATAATAGTTTAATTTGATAAATTCTCAATATAAATAAGTTTTAATCCATGTACTTATATATTTTTAAATATAAGTATTAAAAAAAGTAAATCGACAAATATCATTAAAAATTGTTTGAATTGTAAGTGATAAACCAATTTTTGAACTTTACTTTGTATTTCATTATTAAAATCTCAACTTGATTATTAATTAAATGAAATTTGAAGTTTTTCATTGATTTTTTTTTATAAAGATTTCATTTTTTTTCTTTATTTATTATTGCTGTTAACCATTAGGAAATAACAAAACTTATTATTTTTCATTTTCTGTTGATTGATATTTATAATTCAAATGTATGTAACTTTAGTGAATTAAGTTGTGTAAACATCGCGTTAAGTTAATATGAATTTAAAAAAATTAAGAACATTTTAATGAATATAAAAAGATTAATTTTTAAAGTATTTGCTGTATTTTTCTTAATATATTATATAAATATACAATTACAATATGTGTTAATTTTCCATTTACTACTATATTTATAATAGCTTATATCAATGGGAAACATAATTAACCCGAAGTATAAAAAAATTTTAAATATTGAAATCGCAAAATTTAATTTATTGAAAAATGATGCAGTTGGCATTCACTTTATGGTAATGATTATTAATGTAACCTGTCTTACATTTGAAATATTCAATTGAAAATTTACATTTGACCACAGCAAGTATCGCCCATGGATAATATTTCACAAAATTCAATGTTATTGTGTCGACGGATCGAAAACATAAAATATGCATGAATTGAGAGAACCTAAAATGAGAAGAAGATTATGTGGACGCCTATTCGGCTATTGCCCATTATCCACTTTGCGCACCAGAATATGCAGGACTCCTTCTAGCATAAAGCAAGAAGATGAATCATAACACATTCCCTCATCCTCGTGGCTTGTAACTTCACCGATCATATTCAAATGCTGCCTCATGTTTTCACGAGGAACCTTATTTTAATCATTAATTGATAGGGTGCAATATTTAATCAATTTCACGTAAAATAGCATTGAAGATCTCGTCAATACATAGCAATTTTTACTCTCTCTCTTCACACCCTCTGCTCGTAGTCATACGGCCAATAAATAATCTCCTGCTATTTCCTGGCGATTATAATTTATGCTCTTTATTAATCGTTTATTTTATTTATAATTTTATTGCATTTGTTAACATGACACAGTTGTTTCAAATGTGAATCTATCCAATTAATAAATTATCTGTTTAGATTTGATATTAATGCTAAATACTCGAGTACTTATGATATACTATTATGTGGAACGTGAAGATTTTAATGAGAAAAGATTTACGCCTTATATCATTATTATTTTTTATTAAAATGGAGTACAATATGGCAAATAAGAGTTCATAAAAGTGGGCTAATATTTATGGAAAATATTTATATGTTATTTATTACAAAATATTAAAACGTTTTATTGAATACTTATTATATGTAGTGGAGTTTCTTATAATCATGTTGCAGAAGATTTATATTCGAATGGAGAAATAAAAAGATTTTTCAAAAGTGCTGTTTATTAAAGATATTGGATACTTTTACGAGTGAATTTATGAATATCGTTGAATTACTAGTAAACCTATTTTTGTTGATGTTACCAGTTATAAAATTATTATGCTCGTAAACGATGTTGAGTACATTTGAGAATTTACATTGAAAACCTGAGCAGAGTGTCAAGTGCTCTGTTTAAAGTCAATCCTAGCGATGAAACTAGATAGAGAAGTCTTGTGAAAAATACTTAATGAGGTATGATAAGCCCTTATGCATGTCCTGTCGCGTAAAATCCATGAGTCCTCGCGAGAGAAAGAAAAAAACGGTGTCTATTTGGAAAATGTCGCAAGGACTTTTAAGAGAAAAATTTGCTCAAGTCTGGAGTCACGAAGGCGACGTCGAAACTCGTTACCCTTGTGAAAGTCGCAGAATGGGTGACAATTCCTCCATTTCCGTGGCAATCCTCTTATACCACAGCGGGGACTCTGGACGCTAGCAGATATTTGGGGAAACCGGAAATCATGGCTGGAAATTGGAGTGCGAGGGCTTTTACATATTTGATCGTGCCAGCGAATTCTGGAATCCTAGAAAAATACTTGAACTACAGGGTAACAAATGAATCATGCGTGGATGTGTTGACTTGGCGACTGAAAATCTTTGGTCCTCCGATGCTTTTCGATGCATATGTTTTGCACTTTGCGCGGAACCACTCGTAGAATTAATCAAGTTCTACTTGACTCCAATCATTCTATTTTCTTTTACATGCTTATGTTTTATTTGCTCTTTTGGTTTATTGATGATTGAATATTAATAAATATGTACATGCACGTGTGCATACAAATATGCATTATTATGCTTATTTTTTATGGGAGCATGAGTGGGTGTTTTCAATTTCAGCGCTGCCAGTAGGTACATCAACCATTTTTTTGAATATGTATTGTACAATAAGAACTATAAATTTTTTAAAAATATAGTGTTAGATCCAATAAGGGGAAGAATGAATAAAATTAGTTGTTCTTATTTATTTTACCCATGTTTCGATAAGGTATCCTTTGTCCTTGTCAAGGATATTAACAATTATATTAATAATTATAACAATTATTATATAATTGCAACGTGACATACTCATAGATAGAAGCTTCGAGACGGTTCCTTACTCCCCTCGAAGCTTCATCCGCGTTTAGTCTACCATGTTGGCTCATGTACCGGTACACGACGAGCCACATGAGGGTCCTGGAGAAAGGGAACGACGGCTGCTTGGGTAAGTCCATCGTAAGTCTCCCGCATTGCCGCGTAGATCACAACTTCACGGAAAATCAGCGCTCGCGGCCAAATACGCATCAGCGTGCGTGCACTTCGATCGCCAAGAAACCGCGTAATGTCGCACCTTGGAGCGCTCGATTCGGAAGCAGAACCCTCGGTCCCTACTGCACCATCCCTTCCGCCTATTCCGCTGTTCACGTTTACGTATCTAATCAAAACACAACAACAATATATGGATTGTTGAATCACACTCCTACGAGTGCAATCACAATATGAGGTGCGTTAATGTTGATATTCTCAACAAGGAGACATGATGAAGAGCATCATAACGTAGAGTATAACTTATTCGAATAATATAAATTAAGGTACAGTTATTATTGTTTACATTCAAAACTGTGATGTTACGACAATCACATTGTAGAATACCCATGTATTCCTGCATCTTAATATTAGATAATTATGTTTAAAATAATTTTTTTTCTGTAACTATTCAACATACGTAGTTATTAATAAATGGCCTTGACAATAAGAAGGGATACCTTGTCAAAATATGGGCAAAATAAATAAGAATAATTAATTTTATTCATGCTGTATCTCACTTAATATAACATTATGTTTTAACAAATAAATATGGAACGTGCTTACCATCAAATTTCACAATAACTATAAAATATATTGCTATATAAATAAAATTTAAGCAACATTTGAGTAACATATTTTATAAAAATGAATTTTTTGTTGCTAATACAAAAAATTCATCCTCTTTTTTCTATAACATAATGTTTAATATTGAAGTTGATTTTGATATTTTTGAGGATCACTGGTTCCGATATTTTTTTTGTTAATGGAATTATAAAGCGTGAACAAATATGAATGAAACATGCTCGGATGGAAAATTTATAAAGAAAAATGATTGATATTCACAAAAACACAATTACTAACTATTAAAGAAATCAAACAAATCATTTCAATATAAATCAATTACAAGAACTCGAATAAGAAGGAAAATGATGATATAATAAACGCGCAAGTGTTTAGTACCCCGCGCCAAGTTGTGAACTAATTACCTTTAAATTGGGGTCAATGTAGTAAGGCCAATATATGTTGGTTTTCGAAAAGAAATAATATTGGCTGGGTAAACATTATAAGACATTTTCTTTGTTTGGATGAAAAAAAAGTCAAGGTGTCAGCAATGAACGTTAATGTTTACAATATTAAATACATACATTTAATTTTAATTTAATTTCAATTTATATAATTTAAATCTTCGTTAAATATTTACATTAATTGATCGAAACAATTAAAGCATTAATTTTTACTTGATAATTTCATAATTTGAATACCTTATTTTTCAGAACAATTTTTATTTAATTTCATATCGTCAATTTTGACATTTATTTATTACAGAGCTATTTAATAACTAATACTTATAAACTTACTGATTATTTACATAACTTATTCAATTAATTTTATTAATTTTAATCTTTTAATTCTTAATTTCAGAAATAGTATTCAAGTTTTCCTTTAAAATTAATCGATTGTAAATTAAATTATTATTAAAAAATTACTATTTATTAAAAAAATTTTGATTGTATATTAATTATTTATTTATATATATTTTGTATTTAAATAGTACTACTAATGCTGAGATATTACAATATTAAATAAAAATTAGAGTACAGTTAAACATATATTAAAGCATTATTTTTTCTTCTACCAATTTATAATCTAAACTTATATTTTTCTATGGTACCATTATTTGTTATACTAAATGATGAAATAATGCAATGCACAAAAGATCAATTGGAAAATGAGACTAAATCAATACTTGTCTACTTTAATATAATATAAATATTATTAAAATAAACTTAGAAAATTCAATATTAAATGATAAATGTGTAAACTAACTCGTGTTATATAAGTTGATAAAAAATAAAAGGTCGAATCCATACAACAGCATAAATTATTCGTATATTCTCGAAAATAATCGAAAATCGAACGATTTAAAACGAAACATCTACACGTATGTGTTTAATTTTTATTTTTATATATGCAGTTAGTGTGCAAAAAGTTCTGTATATAGGAATAACGTACTGTTCAAAAGCTTTTCTGGTTATTTTAGAATTTTCGCGAATGTTCAGAAATTCAGAATCTCAAAGAATCTACATTCGTAGATTTTCGATCTTATTCGATAATCCTTGAATAATTTATATGTTTCTATAAAGACTATTTTTCCTTCGCTATTAACTTAGATAACTATATTATATAAGTTTTAATAATGTATGTTAATTTATTGATTTGATGTATTTATGTTATTTATTTATGATAAATAATAAAGAAATTCTGATTATTCAAATATACGTTTTTACATTTAGCATTCAATAAAGAGTAGAATTATTAATGCCTAAAAAGTGTATAAATACAAGACAAGTTCAAGTCAATTGTTCTTTTCACACTATAACTATAATGAAGAAGTTCGTTTTCTTTTGTTCATTTCCCTGCATAATATATAAAGCTTTACGTTATCGCTATTTTATTCTGTCGTGAATTTATTTCCATTAGGTTCGCTCATTTAATTTAAGAATACACAACCTCACGCGTCTTAAAAGAAAGTGAAATTTTCAAAGATAATTCTTCTGGCATTCAATGTACAGAGTGATATTCACTTATTCTCTTCACTGCGCTGGAAGATTTCATATAAATGCGTCTACTGATTTAATTTTTTTGATCGTCATGTGCAGACTATTTATGTAGTTGGACTATGTTCAAAATTTGCAACTACCTTCATATTTCTTCTTCAATGCCCTTAACAGAAACATATTGTGGTTTAAGGTAGACTTTATTGTGAAATGCGTCACTCACATATTTAATTATATACATAAAGACTGTTTTAGAGAAGTTTAATATCTTTATATTAATTAATTAATTTTATGAAAAAAATAAATTATAAATAAAATAAATCAAGAATTTAATTTTTAATATTAATTTAGAATATTTAATATATTAAAATACATACATACATTAAATGCCGTAAATATAATAAATTTTATTATTTATTATATAATATAATATAAAAAATAATTTATTATTGAATTTATACAATAGATTACATTCAAATAGTTTTTATAAATTACAAATGAATTATTTCTATTATTCATTAATATTTGGACACTCTAAAATTTACTTTTACTATTTCAATTTTAATTATTATATTATGAGTAACTGAAAATATCATATACAAAAAAATATTTGATTAGTACAATAAAAGAAAATCTTGACTGCAGGGAATTATTTTTTTTTTTAGAAATTTTAAATAAATACATTTTAAAGAAATTTTAAATAAAGTATTACACATATTTTAATAGTAATAGATATATTATTCAATAATTTAGATAATTTATATTGAAAAAAAATATTTTAAAGTTGTTGGTTTAAAAATGCTTTTATTTTTTTTTTATTTTTAGTTCTTTCTCTATTTATAAACTCCTAATTTTGAGATAAAATTCATTAACTCTTTAAATTTATTAAATACATATAGTTAATTGTTTACTATAGATTTTGTAACAACTGCAAATTCTCCTTTATTTATAAATAATATATAATGCTTATTTCATATTTAATATAATATTTATTCATCTTAGATATTTAATGATAATATCAAACATTTCGAATTTTCTTAATAATATAAACATTATAATCTGAATTAAATCGTTTATGATATAGACTTAGTGTAATCTGTTGAATTGATGTATTGTTGAAACTCTAAATGGTGTAGATATGCAAAAAAAATATTTATAAACATTATGCCCATTATGGTATAAACGAAACTGTAAAATTAAAAACGAAGGTTTAATAAATATTTATGACCAAAATATGATTCCTAAAATATTAAAAACAAAAGAAAATAAAATAATTCAGTTATTTTTATTTTTGTAAAAAATTTTTGGATTATTTATAATATTGCATATTTATAATATTTTTAATACTTATATACTAATATCCAGTTATCAATTAATGTTTCTTATGTCATTTATAAAATTTTAATTATGTGATATGTACACTATCACTATGTCATTATATTATTAAAATCTTGATTCTGATAACTGAGCATTTAAAAAATATTGTATTGCAGTAAATATTATGACAATAATTTTGATATACATGAAGAAAAAAGTAATCTATTTAGAAAAATTATAAAGTCATTAATATCAAAAATTTAAATCTTTTTTTTATTATAAAAATTACAGTATTTTCTAGTTAATAAAAATAATTGTTTAAAATAATTTTACAATTTTCAGTAATCAAACTTCATTACAATAAAACAAGCTAAATTACTTAATCTAAATTTAAAAATCAAGTAATTAATAAAAAATATATATATATATTTATATATTTCATAAAAATCAAATCAAATTGCTTAATCTTTAAAATAACAATATGATTTAAAACATCATAAAATCAATAACGATTTTTAATTCTATAGTTAAATATTATCTCAAGTTTTTATTATTAATTATACTTAATTATATAATAGTTTTAACTAAACAAATTTTTGTTATGAAAAAAAATATATTGTGCAAAATAATATTTGAAACTAAAAAGTTTAGTACAAATTTACAATGAACTGTGGAACAAAACTAATTTTTTTGTAAGATGAAATGTATTTTAAAACTGAAGTAAATTTTTTTTTAATAATTTCATATACTTATTAAAATATTTATCATATTATTTTCACATAAATTTTTATTTTTGATAAATTGTCATAATAATTTTTATTATTTTATATTTATTTTCTTATGAAAAGAAAAGTAATACATCTTTTATATAACCGTTTAAACTTTACTATTTTTCTATGACTGTTTCAGTACAATGTTCTCTATGAATTTTTACTTTACATACATCTTTTATTTTATAGATATGAGATTTATGAAGTATGTTTGTTGAAAAAAGATTTGGAAAAGGTTATATTTTTTATAATATAATAAAAAATGTTGTTTTACAAAATATATATTAATGTTTTGATAGAATATTTTTATTTGAACATGAATATTTATGAATTAAAAGATTTTCTTTTATAATTGATGTTAATAAATGTATTTAATTAAGAAAATCTCTTTTGAACGATTATTTAAAGGTTGATAAAAATATATTGAAGCTTTTGTGAGTATAAATAATTATAATATTTTTAAAATTTATGCTAAAACATAAATTTTTAACGTGGTTTAATTTCTAAGATAAAATTCATTAAAATAAACAGTTAGAAAATAAATCTAAAGTGTAGCTTTATTAGATATTAAAGCAGGAGTGTTTAAATAAAAAAACCAGATGAAAATTTTAATGCTCACTTGTACTTCATATTAAGTTTTAATAACACCTTTTGTAAAAACCAATTACTTTGATATTTAAATATTTCGATGGTGTACTGATTACGAGATAAAATTTATGTAAGTAAACGTTATAATTTTATATACTTTCTGAAAACATTTAAAGGAAGTAATTTTTTTGTTTAAAAAATTTTCCTTTGTTATTGAGGAAAAAAGCCGTGTATAATTTAAAGTAATATCTTAAATAATAAAATATAATGTCCTATGACGTGAGTTTTATTTGTCAACCACAATCAAATTTATTTTTTGCATTTATTACGTTATGACTATCCATCGCTCATCTATTCTTCAATTTGTTTTTGTTGCTCAATTTTCACTTCAAATTAGAAGTATTATTGACTCGGTATCACCCCTCAAACTCATAAGCTGTTCTGGCTGAACAAGAATTTGTAATTTTTTTTTTGCATAACTTAAGTTTTTCTTGGTTTTTCCATTCTCGAATAATCCATGTAATTTTAAAATCATTTAATATATCTCTATTTTTATCTTTGGGAATATATTGTTTGATTTACTTACTTCTTATAGTTGCAATATACTGTTAGAATGCAATAAATATAGATAGATATATTCATAAAATTTTATTTAAGTAAAGAGCGTTTTAGAAGAAGAATATATAATACAAAGGCATTGCTGTAAATAGTACAGAAGGAAAGAAAAAATGGTCTCAGTAAAATATACAAAACAATTCAAAAAAATTAATTATTTAAATAATAATTTAATTTAATAGTTATCGAAATTGACTTATTACATATGGCTAAAGTGAAAAGATTTAAGGGAATCCAAGAAAAGTAGGTTAAAGAAAATTTTTTACGAGTAATGATATGAAGAAAAAAGGTAGTAAGAAGAAAAGAATTTTCGTCATAATTAGGCCTTTATTAAAGTACAATATTTAAATATTTTTTTATTTAAATAAAAATTGAATTAAGATAAAAATTAATTAAAAATCTTTATCAAATTAAATTAATATAAATTAAATATATGAAGCTGCTAAAAGTCATATCAAATTTTTTTTTCATATGAGTATATAAATTTTTTTTATGCTTTAAGTATTTTTTAGTTCCTTAAATCACAATCTATTTTTTAACAAATTTAATAATATTAATTACAATTAAAAAAAATTAAATAAAAGATTATGTTTTAAAAAGTAAAATTATTAAAAATGTTATTGAAGCACTGATGAAGAGCACAGTTTCAAAGCAAACTTTCAGTCACTTTTCAATACAAACTAAATAAGTTTTACGTTAAGTTATTCAATCTATTTTACTTAATCTATATTATAAATAATAGTTTTATTGTATAATTTCTTAGTCTCCAGTGATGATAATCGCGCAAGCTATATTAATCGACTTCCTTGCTCGGAAGAGAACATTCAACTATCAAGAGAAGGTGACACTCGGTAAGGTGAATAAATAGCCTAAATAGACTTGTATAGTTGGCACCACTGTGTAGGCTTGTCAGGATTGCTGGTGAGAAAAGTTAAGGGAACAGTAGAAGATTCGTTTGATTAATTAGTTTATAACTTGAATCAAGTACTAACACTGAGAATTGAATTATTATTTGACGTAACAATTTATGATAAAGGAAATTTCTATTCCACGTTACTTCTAAATTAGAACAACGTTGTATTCCAATTAGTTGCGATATTTTGTAAGAATGATCACAGTAAATAATACAAATAAATATATTAGTGTCTAAAGAATTAATGTTGCTTTATTGATTTTATTAAATTATAATTTATTAAAATATATTCTTGAAGTAATTTCTCTTCATATTATTTTTTTTTTATTAAACAGAATAATAATAATAATAATAATATGAAACACCTTAGTTAAATTAAATATTTAATAAAAAATATAATTTTCTACCATTATTTTCAAACTATAAAAAAATTTATCGAGATTAATATTAAATTCAGCAACAATTTTGATATTTTATCTCAATTTATAAAATTATTAGTAATATTATTGGTGTGAAATAAATTATAAGTTTAGAATTTCTATTCTAATAAATTATCAAAATTTTAAGAAATAAATATTATTTTCTTTGTATTTTTATGTGCAAAACTTATTAATATATCAAATTTTAAGTAACGATATAATACCAACTTTTAAAAGTACAATAAATGTTTGCATTTGCAATTTAGTTTGTATAATGCACTTGGGATTTAAGTGTATTTCTAGAAAATAATCCCTTCAGGACAATTTTGCTATACTATAATAAACTAGACTAACTTCTAAATCTTACACTTCTAAAACTGTGAGGATTTCATATCCACAAATCAGGATCTCTATGGACTTAAATCATACTTCAACTATACTATTGAGTACTTTA
Organism: Eupristina koningsbergeri; assembly: GCA_018907245.1. Lineage (NCBI taxonomy): Eukaryota > Metazoa > Arthropoda > Insecta > Hymenoptera > Agaonidae > Eupristina > Eupristina koningsbergeri. The sequence continues at coordinate 4,260,482 of JACCHV010000110.1, forward strand.
TAGATATACATATATTACAAAAAAATATTTTTTATATTTTATTTTTAAAAGAATATCTCCAAGAATTTTGAAAAAAACTTTCTTATTAATTAAGACTTAATACAATACTATTATAATTTTGTACTATAATTTTATTTATAATTTCATTAAATAATCATATAAACAAATTAATTTATTAAATATAAATATTGCAATATAAATAAATTTTAATATTTTATATAATTTTCTTATGATATTTTTTTATTAAAATCTGTTTGAAAACTAAATATACTTGAAAATAATGAATTAGTTTAAAAAATGTATAAATAGTACATTTGATTTCGTTATTAATGTAATTATTACTTAATTATTATTTCATTCAAATTCCAATAAATTTCTGTCTAAATTTTAATTTGAAATAATTTATTGTTATTCGTATTGAAGATTCATTTAAAAATTTTTTTAGATTCTTAAATATTTGAATACACATCATTAAATAGGATTACAAATATAATATTTAATTTGACCTTACTGATTGTAGAAAATTGTTGATTATTTACCTTTGAGAAATAATGGAGGTAATAATGTTTTTATTTCACTGCGTATGTGCTTAAAAAAAGCCAGAAAAGTTGTATTCGGTATCCGGTTCTATTGCGGCCATTTCTTTATCTTCGTTTTTGAAATTTTTTACAATTACTATCTCTATTTTTATATTGTTGTTTTGTCTGTTGTATATATATTGTACGATGTTATTTTCTTCACTTTTTCCATTTATCGGTTTGCCCTCATGCCATTTTCTCGTACTATGCTGTGATTTGATTTAGTGAAAAATTGAATGAAATGTCGAAAGGTAAATCTAAAATTTACTCATAACTTCTGTATTTTTCGAATTCTTTGTAAATAATTCACGTCAGTACAGATGTCTATTAAATATACTTCTAAAATTATTCAATATTTTTTAAAATATTAAAAAATAATAAAATATTATATGTGCTTTAATGTAAAAACATATTGCTTCATACAAACTGCGTACTTGGAAAATATTTTCAATATATAATTAAAAAAGGTTTATAATAATTTCTATTTTATAATCGTAATAAAAATCAAAAATATAATGGTATAAAGAAAACAGGATAAAATACATAGATAAAATTATAAAAAATTATTGAATTATTAATAAATTCGTGATTTAAAAGTACATGCTTAGAAGTTTTATAATTTTATTCATTAATCTCTACCTATTTAACTTCAATAGATACATCCGAGTATTAAGTTAAAATTTAACCATTGTTAGTACAGTACTGATCCATTAAACCAAATTCTACAAATAATTCTCCACGCTTTTTTAATAAAACAGTATTGTGTGCATGCACTTTTTTAAAATTTCAATATCTTCCATTTCGAAACATTTATTGTACATTTTTTTTTATATTTGAATTAAATCAAAATTAATTTTCATATATTTTAAAAATAATAATAATAAATTATTTTTTTCTAATGAAATTCATTACATCATAATTATCGTAACCGTTTTCACCATATTATAAATTTAAATGTAGTGTAAATTAAATTAATTAGTATGATTATTTATACAAAATTATTTAAGATTTATTAAAATTTGAATAATAATAAGTATCAAAATTATACCTTAATCAAATTTTATTTAGTATCTAAATTATTTTACATGAATAAATATTTAACTTAAGTTTTAAGAAACTATTATGAACTTAAAAATTACTTCAATTTAAATTTATAATTTATTAATAAATATTAATTTTCTTTCTATTTCATAACTATAATACTATTGATCATTTATAAAAACTATATACCCAACTGATAAAAGTTTTTCTTCTTTGTAAATTATTAGTTCGCAACTACTTTTAGACACTTGCTGGATTCTATACTTATATTTTACTAATATATTTTTTAAAATGAAAAATTGTAACAAGGATATGTTTGAGCATAGATTTTTTAAAGAATCTTCATCTAATACATTCTGTTCGAATTTTCATGATTATTTCATAAAAGTACTTAAAATATTTTTTGTACATCCTTAATATTTCAGTTCAAGTTCACTTCATATGATCCCTGACTTAAGTAATAATATGAAAGTTGGTGTCATTTGCTTAATTTAAAATTTTTGAGTTTTATTCAAAAATTTTTATAATTAAAATTATTTTTCAAATTTATTTTATAGAAAGTAATAGTTTAATATTTTTATAAAAATTATAAAATTGTTATTTACTTTTTTAAATATGATTGAGTTATTAAAAAAACATATAATATTGTATTTTTATTTAAAATGACTTATATAATTTATTGTAAAAAATATTTTGATATGTCAAACTTGAAAATAAAAATGAATAGAACAAAAATAAAAAACTTTGTCATAAATAAAAATTCACTCCCATCTTGTTTTTTTAAATACATGTATTGTTTTGAATTATTACTAGTGTCTATGAAATATTTAACATTTTCTATGATATATTGAATCGTATTTTGTGAAGCTTGTTTTGAAACATTCATTTCAACACATTTCTCTAAATTGTTTTAGACAGAAGATAGATTTCATCTACATTTGATTAAAATGTAAGATTTTCTAACAAAAGTATAAAAATAAATTTTTTCTATTATTAAAAATAAATACATAAGGATAAGCGGAAAAAAGAATGTTTGATAAGTTTTTTTTTTAAAAAAAACACTCAATTTATTAAAAAGCCACCATTTATCGTAGAGTTTTTGGGAAGGCTGGAAAATGTGCGGAAGAGTTTTTTCTATTTATCGCATTTTTTTTTTTTTTATTATTTCATAATTAGATCCGGCAGGATTTTACTTTGCATGAATCGTGTTTTTGAATTTTGTAACATGACGCGATGGAACAACTGTTGAAATAGATTTACGAGTTAAAAATTTGTGACTTAATAAAATACTATAAAGACTTTTAAATTTTAAAAAAAGTTTTTAAGGATAAAATTATCTATAAATTGCAATTTGAAAAATCACACACGTTTTTTAAGAAGAACACCGTTTATTCTCGTTCTCAGTATCCAAAAACAATCCAAATCGATTCTAACGTTCTAAGTGTGCACAAAATTTTGAGTTCAAACCATCATTTAAGAATCAGAATAATCGATAATACTCTAAATTTATCAACACATGCACGTAATTATCTTTAAAAATCTTTTTAAATATTAATAAATCTTTAGAGTATTTCTACAACCATAAGCCAAAATTTTACGACAAAGTTTTATTCTACTAGGCGATCCATCGCATCGCGTTACAAAAGTCAAAAAAGTCCTTCACACGAATGCAAATCCTGCCGTTCCTAATGATCGAAAAAAAGAAATAAATAGCAAAAACTCCCACGCACATTTTCCGACATTCTCGCAATCGCTACGATAAATAATGGCTCAAAAAAAATAATAAAAACTCATTGCTTTTTGGATAGACCATGTATATTTATCATATCAATTAAACAAACATGTTTCATTTTTTAAATATTTCATTTTATTTTTGAAGTTTTCTTTAGTTTGAATAATATTAGTAGTTACATATTTCAGTTCAATTTCGGTAAAAATTCTGTAGAATATAATGTTTAATATACAACAAAAATCTTGGATATTTTCATTCCAGTTATTAATAATAATATGTTATAAGTTTGTTACAGTGGAATTAATGAAATATTAATTAACTAAGTTAGTCTAGATTTCTTAAAATATGTAACATTAATGAAATGCCATTGTTCAATGTTGTATTGGTATGGCGAAATGTATTTTTATTCAGAAATAGTACAAGTTCAGTGGAATACGAAATAGTAAAATTATTTCATTGATTTATGGTGTATTTGAATAACTACATAACCTTGCGGTTAGTTAAAATTTTGTTTTCATAAAAACAAAGTTGTGTTTATTGCAATTGCATTCGTATCGTATTTAATCGATGCCTATTTTTTTCATTTCTGAGATATCTGTTTATTTCCGTTGTATATGTAAACTCGATTTGTCATTATACATTACATATTACATTCGTAACTGAATGTATATCTATACCTACATTCTACTTCTTTTATTTTCTAGGTAAAAGTTAAACAAATATTCGGCCAAGATATGAAAGTATTAATTACCTCAAAACGTGAACTATAACTGATGTTAAAATTATATGTGAAAACTTGATCACTTTATCTCTATTCTGTTTTACTATGCGCATGTTTGTGTCTGCTTCTATTTCTCCTCTGTGGAATATATTTCAACAACGTCCATTTTTATTCCTACTTCATAAGCAGTAGACGTTTCCCTTTTTACTCCATTCTCTCTACCAATTCTGCGTTCCACCTTTTGTTATATATCTCCGCCTGACTGTCATTTTTCCTTGCATTTCTCATCTATCTTTTCTCTATTAATACATACATAATATTAAGTTCTTCTCTATTTATTAAATAATCACTTGAGTGTTCTAACATGAAATCTTGTTTTATACAATAATTTGTATGAACTTGAATACATTTTATTAAATATTCACGCTTGAGTTGTCTACTTTAGTTTTGTGCATATAGGAAATATAATGACATTACAGGCTTATACAATATTATGAAACTTTTGTATCTTAAAAACTAATAATTAAATAATTAATTTAATAGCCTTTAAAATAATTACTTTTCACAAATATTCATAAAAAAATTAGTTGGATTATTACAATAATTTAACACAATTAACTATTGAATTTATACTTTTTATATAAAAGAATATGCGTATTTAGTATGCAATATTTTAGAGAAGCAAGGATATAAAATATAAATATTGACAAAAATATACTTGATATACTCTTACGTCTTTTGATACATTTTGTTTTTTTTTATGGTTTATATGTATTTGCATTTTTGATATTTTTTTCTTCGTTTCAAATATCGTTGCAATTTTTTCTGTTTATCTAATTTTCTTTGCTATCTTATTCGAATATAGTTTGGAATTCATCTCATCTTTCTCAGTAAAATCACATTATTCATTCTTCTGCAAAATCATTGCGCTCATTTTCTTATTATGCTATTTTATTTCTCTCAATTTATTCAAAGTATGTGATTTTGTAATTTGTAGATTCGGACCAAAATTTATTAAAATACCAAAGATACTATATTTATTATTTTTCTTTTTTACTTTATTAATTTTATAGGCTTTTTATAATTGTTTGTATGTCAAATAGAATAGTACACAAGCAGCTTTAAGATTCATTTTATTAATACATATCTTTTAGTATTAAAATTATGTTTAGTTATATTTTTTTGTTTGATTGTTAGACCAAAGAAAAAATATATTCATTTTGGAGATTAGTTAATTATAACTTCCACCAAAATTAATAATATTAATAATTAAAATTAAGAACTTTTTGATAAAATATAAATTTACCAATTTCTATAAGTATACTTGTATAATAGGAATTGGAATTGCTTTTTTTTTAAATGGCTTCGTTTTGTCATAAAATTATAACTGATTATAAATCTCTACTTTATTCTTCGTTATACATTTTAATAATATTCTATCAAATTATCATTATTTTTTTTAAACTCATCTACCTTTAGAAAATTGATATAATTTAATTTGAATTTATATGTTAATTTGAATTTACATGTACATATGATTGGATCTTGAATCCAATCACGATAAGGAATTTTTTTTATCCATGAAGTACTAGTTTATTCAGTAATTTTTTGATTTCATTACTACAAAAAATATTTTTTTATATAAAAGAATTATTATTATTTGTTCAATAATAAAAAAAAACTTAAAAAAAACATTTAAGCAATATTATTTCTAATCATTATTATTTGTTTAACAATATAATAAAAACTTATGGTTATTGATTTCAAATATATTTCACTTTGATTTAAACATAGTTAAAAAAAAAGAAGTAAATATCTATAGTGTTAAATCAAAATATGAAATTTAATGTAAAAAACACATAGATTTAAATTTAATTTATTAAATTTGAATTTGAGAATGATTATACAAAACTAAAATTAAATTTAATAACTAACAAAACTATGTATTTTAACTTTACCTTTTACTATATTACTCTTTCTTGTGTATTATTTTTCTATGTAGCTTTAGTTACTATTTTTCGATCCATTTATTTTGATTGTGTCGTTGTCGCTTTGATAGCTACAGCCAATTTTAAAAGTTTTTCCAAAGTCACGTCATCTACTTTGCGGTAACTTTTCTGAATTTCTGTCGACCAGAAATACTCGATGAGGTGATTTCTGGTTTCATCGTTTTTCTTTCTAACTTGGTGGTATCTTATCTGCTGACGAAGTAAAATTACAAACTGAGCGATAATTTGATTCAAGCTTTATTTTATCAAGTGAAAAACTTGTCGATCATGCGTGATACTCGTTTCTGATTCAGGTCATTAATTCTTATTTCAATTTTTCGTACTCATTTATTTTAATATTACATTCTTCTGTTATTTATTTTTTTCAACTATAATAATTATTTATTTTATTATTATTTATTAAGTGTTTTACTTTAATTAAATGTTTACTATTTATTTTTAATGTTTTCAATTCTTTCATTTTGCTATATCTACTTTTGCTTTGTTCATTAATTTTTGTTTATAAAATTTTGCAACTTCCTCAAACGTACAGATTTATTTAAATTTACTAGTTACTGTTATATCCAGAAACAGTTTTGTATTTATCACAGTTCTAGAGTTAAGTTATCAGATATCATTAATTAAAAATATATCGAACATACATACACATACCCACATACACGTGTTTATTACGGAATGCAAGTTTCTGATATTATTAAATTTTGTTTGTGTTTATTTTGAAGTAGTTTTCTGTTCATTTTTAGTTTTTGGGATTTCTTTTTCAGTCAGGCACTCAATTCTTATCAATACCATTCTACAGGTTCTCATTCGTCGTTTATTTCTTCAAACACCAGCATATCTGTTTTTTAATCTCCTTTGTTTAAGTTGTTTGCTTGCATTTTGCAGTTTGTTATCGGAATTTCTTTGATATCCCCGAGTAGAATCTTATGACAATCCTCTGACTTTGAAACTTTTCCATTTTCTTTGTGATAATACATTTAACCGAGGACAAGATTTCTAAGGTTTATATCCATCACATTGTATATTTGCAGCCTGAAATTTTAATCCAAACTCCATCTTAGTTTTATATACAACAATAAAATCTTGCTCTATTCTTGATTACATAGATTATTTATGAAATTTTTTTTACAATAAAATAATTCTTTGTATTTGGCATTTAAATTATTAGAATATTTATATATTTGTAAATGATATTTGTATTCTTTTTTAGAATATGTAAATTATTTGATGATGATAATATTGAAGGTTACAATTTATCTGTTAAAAAAAACAAAACATTAATAGTTATAAGACAAAATAATTAAATATTATTAAACTCACACGTTTTAGATAATATCGTATTATAGATGTATTAAAAACTTACTTGCATATAATTTTTGACAACTGAATGTGGTGCAATATTTGTAATTCTTATGGTAATTGTGTGGATGATTAAAATACGTATTTTTAAATATAATCTCAAAAATTATTTTAATTTTTTTTCGGACTTTTTCATAAATTTGTTCGAAATTTTTAATCTTTTCTTGAAAATTTGTTTTCTTTTTTTTTAAATTATAAAGCATAAGTAAAATGTATTCATTACATAATTCTATATGAATAATTCATTTATTTTTAAGTAACAAATTAACATTAAACTTTATTATTTTAAGAGAATAAAAATTATCAAATACATATTCCCATTTAAGTCATATAAAATTACAAGCTTCTCATTATTTGATTTATTAAATATTGATCACAATTTATAAACTTTTTAGTAAATTTATTTATATAGATAACATATAAAAGATTATAAAAGATAATAAATTTAATGATAAAATTTTTTTTTTTTCATATAAAATATAAACAATATTTATTATTTTATAATTTTAATAATACCCGTTTCAACAATCTAAAGAATAATTCATAGATAAATACAAATTAATAAACTTATATTAAATTTTTAAATATAATAATTAATTTGAGTTAAATAAGTAAGATTTTTGAAAATTATTTTAGTATTATATAGTTTCATTTAATATACACATTTTGAAATATGTATCTTTTAATAATTTCGTTATATAACTTTTAACTCTATATTAATGTTCTTAATTAATAATTACAATATATATTTAAAGTAATAAATAAATAAATAATTTTTTGTGATTGTGATATTATATGCATTATTCTCTAAATTTATTATGAAATATATAAAAATGAAAGTTCACAACGTCTGTTAACAGTTCGAGTTAGCAAAACTTTCTCAGTTCGAATTTTACAAAAAAAAAGTTTGAACAGTACATGCATCTATTATTTAACACTACACAATACTCGAAAACCACAGTCATACTTAGCACAATTTATCGAAGACCATACAACTAGGCAGAGTAAACAAATTTTGCTGTAAATGAATGCAAACTGTAAAGTCATATATGTAATTTTTTTTATAGAATTAGAAGTTATGCTAACACGTTCGACTGTGCATTAAATTTTTTATTTATGAATTCTTTGCACTAAATTTATTTAGATGAATGAATAAAAAAATGTAAAGTATAGAATTTGCTATCAGAAATCAGTAATAATTCTCTTAACTTGATTTCAAATTGATCGTCGCAAACATTTTCATAAGTTCAAACGATAAAATACAGTTCTTCGTCATTAAAATGATTGTATATATCTACTTAACTCTATCAACTCTTTACTTAAAATATTTATCACAGGTTATATACAGTTAATTTTTTAAAAAATTTAATTTATTTTCCGAGTTTGAAAATAAATAATGCATATTTTCACGTTTTGAATATCAATCTTTTATTTTGCAATAATGCAATATCTTTGTTCACAAATTTTATATAACATTCACCCATACAAATTGAGTACAGTAATCAATAATTATCTATTGACTTAAAAAAAAATCGATTATTAAATTAATCTTTTCTATTGTAATGTTTTTAATAAAAAACTGAAAGCTTTTAATCTTTCAGTACTTTTAAATGAAAAAATCCTATTTTGTAAAAAAATAAGCTTACATTTATTATATTTTATTATTTATATTATAGCTTTCTTCATTTCATGATTCGAAAGAAAATTGCTTTTGAAGTTTATTTTAATTTTATAATTTTAATAGAAAATGTTAAATGAAAAAAAGAAATTTAATAAATTTTTAATAAATATTTAGTAAAATTATAATAAAATTATTGTATTTCAATGATATATTTTGTTGTATAATTATTGTATTAAGTCAAATGTAATTTTTTGGTTTTTGATCTAAAATATTCGCATGAGATAACAGAATTATGTCTTGATAAAGTAAATGAAATCTCCATATGAATAGCACTATTATTCCAGTTACTAATCAAAATTAATAACAGATGACCAATTATTTAATGTGATTTTGTAAGATTCACTAAACTTGAAAAATGAACAAAGGTTCGTTTACATTTCTTCTACATTGTAAATTGTGTTAATCCTCCATAAAATCATTTGCGTAAGTTATTACAATGCTATTCGAGCACAAATAAAGTTGAATTATTAGAAAATTTAATATATTACAAATTTGAATATGAATGAAGTTTTTTATATTTGTACGATATACAAAAATAATATATCAAGTCAAAATTAATCAAATTTTGCAGGCAAGTCGATGAGTTACACAACTTGTCATTTTCGAATAGGCAGTTTATCCGTTTTCGATAATTATAGGGACTTCAAATTGACAAAATTCTATTATCACTTTGTGCAAATATTTTGAATTCTGAATTTATCTGATATTGTTGAGGTAAACAAAATAAGTGGTAATTCAAAAGGACTTAGCTAGGTAAACAAAATACACGAGGGAAAACTCTCGAATCGATGGAATATATAACTTTCTTGGTCACTTTCCCCGTGTGTAGACGTGCATTGTCATGCAATGGAAACGCATAGTTGTACGGTTCCTGAATTCCCTTGTCTGTGTAAGTGATTAGAAATAGCTCGAAGGGTGGCTAACTCCAACTTGCTGACTGAGCTCTTGTTATATTTACAAGGAATTTCTTTTCAAAACTTTTTTCTGTTCAATATATTTTTTTTCGGTTTATCAACATTTTTTACTGTAAATAAATAGATTTTTCAGAAGCATGGGAATAATTTTTATGTGCAAAGTTTTTCTCTGAAAAAGTTCAATAAATTTATTAAATTCATTCGTGTTGAATAACTTGACAAGTACATCATTAAACCAAATAAATATTTGATCAACGATCAACAATCAGTAATGACACCAGTTCTCCATACCCGAAAAAAATTCAACGTATTTATTACTTAATAATGGAGAGTGTTTTTTATATTAATTCCATATATCTTTTATGGTATGAGTTTATGTACCCAACTTTAACAATGTATATAGTATTTTTAAATTTATTTAAACTTAAACTAGCGTAACAGTTTTATACGTAATATATAAATATATAAATTTTTGTCAATATAATGTACATAATTAATTTTACAATTGATTAATATATCTCAAGAATAAAAATAGTTTCTATAAAAGTAAAAAAATCTTAAAAATGACTTTTGTAATCAATATATCAAAAAAAATATTTCATTTTCGGCTGTAAATTATATTTATATATACATAGTAATCAAGATTGGTAATATTTAATGCAAATTATGGGAATAAAAAATTTATATAGATCATATTTTTATGAAATATGTTACAAATATGTATACGAATAATTGCAATTAAGTTATTATGAATTTATGCATGAATCTTCATGTATCATTCTAATTAAAATTACATTTGCATGTAATTTTTTATTTTATCTATATTAAACTATATGATTTGAACTGAAATGTTAATATGTTACTTACATTTTTATAAAAAAGTATTTCCATCATTTTTAATATTTTATTTAAAATAAAAATAAAATAATTTCAAGTATATTTAAAATAAATTTTAGTATAATTCTTCCAATAATAATTTGTCTCGTTTAGAGATATCATGAAATTGGTTTAATATTTAAATCATTACATATATAAACTAATTATTATTATATTTTTCTATTTAAAAAAATTTTAAAGGCAAATTTTATCATAAAATATACATAATATTTATATAAACAATTATTAATTAGATAAAATGTTACTTCATTATTAAAAATTAAAATTCAATAAAATGTTCATTTTACAAATGTTATTATATTACTATTTTAGAAACAGATTAGATTATATCCTAAATTTATTTTCTTTGAAACTTTATAATTGTTGTGACGCCTTGAAAAACAACATTAAACTGAAAATGAAAATACTTGCAAAATTCATTGTTGAGTATTAAATCTGACGCAGACGAGTCATTCGAACATAGGCGTAAAATTTTTTAAAAACGAATAAAGTGTGGAAGAAACGATAAAAAATTTAAGGCGTTCATGCTACTATGTTTTTACTATTTCTATTCTAGTATGCAAATTTAAAGTGGTTCGAATATATACTATGCAGTTAAACTTTATTGAATAACTAGTTATATTAAAATACTATAAAAGTAGTTCTTTAAATTCAAGAAATATAAACGGAATTTGAATATTCAAGTATAATACATGAAAAAAAGCAATTTTTTAAACTTTATTATATAATAATAAACCATATTATTATTATTTATTAAATATTATTTAAATCTAAATGATTATTTTTTTTATCATTTGATAATTAATCGTAACAGTGTTTTATTATATAATATAATAGCCGATATTTTCATTTATATAAAAAGTATAAATTTTATATGCTAGGAATAAATAAGGTAGATATAATTATGAGAATAATTATAATCATGTCATGATACAAAAATATTCATAAATAAATTATCATTCTACGAATGCAAAAAATTTTATTGTATTATAAGAATAAAAAATATTTTTCTTTTTTTGAAACTTCTGTTGCACTCTTTTAATTCATAATACAATTATTTGTTCATCAAATTATACATTGTCAGTATAGTAAATCCTTTATAAAAATTGACAAAAACATCATTTTATGAAAATTGTCTAAATCTGCTCACTACATTTATAATATTGACAGATACTATCTATACTGAGATTTTATCTATATTTTGAATATATATTCTTTTTTTTTTATAATATGTACATTCTATTTATTAAGTTTAAATTTAGTCTATCGTATAAAGATTTTATCATAAAAAATATTATTTTCCTATAAATTTTTTAGTCATATAGACATATACATCAATCGAATAAATAAATAAAATTATATATAAATTATATTGATGGTATACATTTCCAATAACTGTTTACAATTTTAAGATACATAAATTATGGGAAAAAATTACGCTTTTCAAGCACTTTTTTAGAATTTGATTTTTATCAGACGCACTGATGTGAAATGAAATACGAGGAATTCAACAATATTTAGCAGAAACTAGATCGATGTAATTAAGACTGAAATTGCGAAAATTAAATGAATGAACAAAAATTTGCATATCCATTGCGCAAATTTGCGTAAAAACTTCCTTATTTCCTTATAATCTTTTAATATATGTTGGATACATTTATAAAACGGATTTTTCATCTTCAAAATATAATTTACAACTTCACCCTCTAAAAATTATAAAAATAAATAAGAACTATTCGGAACAGTGTAGACCAAAAAGAGGCAAAATTCCAAAGCATAAAAAAGAGAGATTGAAAAACCGCATGTTATTAGCATAGCTGAACCCTCGAGATTTCAATTATGTGCCCGGGTGCAAACAATGACAACTTTACTAAATTTTTGATGCGAGTACGTGTTTAGTGTGCCAAATTTTCTAGACAACGCATTGTACCATTGAGTAATTAGAAAGGGTGAATAAATAAAATTTTTGCGAATATAACTAAATGCGTCGGCGGTTTCTTCTTGGGGTTGTTCTGTATCGACGTGAAGAATCTATTAGCGAGACGAAAGTGAGATTTGTGAGAATTGAGAATGGAAAGGATGAAGGAGAATGGAAGTCAAAGGCTTATTTATAGTCTAGTCGATAAGGCGTATCGAAGACGTGCACAACTTCTCCAGTAAATTCAAAGTAGGCACTCTCCCAGTCCCCAGAGATCTCGAAATTTTAAGATTTTAATCGGACTGTAATAATAGACGGTTACGGGCTTACGTTTCAGAATTTATGAGTTATCTCTGTTTCTTAACGGTGAAGAACTCACGCATTTATTTAGAATTTATTTTTTAAAAAAAAATTCTGAATGTATGCGACTTTACATTCTCCATATGCAATATCAGGATCTATCCTCAAAAAATAATAGAGTAAATGTATGCGTAGCTCTGTCAGACGTCAAACATTAAAATGCATACTCATCTTAATTTTAAACTTAATATGTACAGACACTGATGCATTCCTCTTACATCTGAATTATAATAATTACTTCTGCTTATGTATTCTCACACGTATTTCAAGCATAATTTCCTTGAAGAGTATTTTAACCCGTTAAAAAAAAACCTCACAAAATAATGCACGAAACCTTCATTAATATATGGTTTCACTTTGGTGCACATTTAAATGAGTTCATTACGTATATTTTTCAAAGTAGCTTGTAAATTTACCTTTGGTATTTTAATAAAAATATGTAAAATTTAAATTTTTTGTTGTTTCCAATAAAAAAAGCAAATTCACAAAATTACAGAATTAGATATTTCATATAAATTTGGCCGCCTTCGAATTAGTTTTCCCTCTCATTTATTATGAAAAGAATAAATAACTTTTCAGATTAAATGGAATCTCCGGATTTATGCAACTGTTGGATAACTCATAACTGAAATGATATTATAGTTAAGAGCTTTATCAATATGGGTTATATGATATATTTAAGCAGTATTAAAATATAGCCTTACTTACTTTAATTATATCCCTGTATTCATTGACTATAATATAAATATTCAACTAAATATTATATAAGAGTTTATAATGTAATTCAAATTAATTATCTTTTTATATATAATAATGCTATACTCATGATACTTTGACTTTAATTTTGTTCAGTCATTAATCTTTTCTTTGGCATGAAATCTATATTAAATTCGAGCTCTCTATGCATAAATACCTGGATTCTGCTGTAATTATTAATTTCAAAAACTACAAAATATAATGTTATTTAATAATTCAACATTGCATTTATATATAATGTATTCTTATTCAATAGTTCGTTTAGTTGATTAATGGAGATCTCAAATTCTCAAAAATTTTTTATTTTTTGTTAACTAATAAATGCTGTGATGTTCAAATTATTAACTGCATGAGTTATTTCATTAAATAATATTCATTAAAGCATTTAAGTTTTAAATTTATTACAATATTAGTAACAGATATAGTAAAATTGGAGTATTACAGAATATACTACTACAAGATTAAATTTATTTTTCATTGTGTAAAAATATTTGATAACAATTAATCAACGTAACAATTTCAATTTCAATTGTATTTAGTTTATTATTCATATTTAATTTAATTAGTAATATTATAAATGTAAATTCATAATATTATTTTTGTATAAATGAAATTTTAATTTCGTATATGATTTTACAATTTTTTAATATTTATAATCATTGACTATGAAAAACGCGTAAAATTTAGGAGATTCAAAAATCAGATTTAAAAGTTTCTAACTTTTTATTATTGTAAGTACATTTTTAAAACTGTTTTTCAATTATTTTTATTACTATTTATAATTGTAATACAATAGTAATATATTATTTCATATTCAGATTAATAATTGAAATTTATCATAAAATATTCAAACTTATATTTCATTTTCCGCAATGAATTTTTGATATTAATTCAGCTATACAACATTGAATAAGTTTAAATTCATATTTAAAATTCAAATTTATATATGTTCAATTATTTTATCTACATAATTTTGGAAACATATTATTCTTAAAATTTTATAAACAATAGTATAATATTATTTTTAAAAAATCTGATAATTGTAATAGACACTTTGTAATGGATATTTATATAATCTTATTGGATTTTTAATTTTTGTAAATATATTTACAGATATTCCAATATTATACTGAAAAGAATAGAGTATGTGAAATAATGATTGAGAAAGTATGTTAAAATTATTGCGTTGTACTTTTATATTATCAAGATAAATAAAATATTTATAAATAAATATTATTCAGAAGTATTTAAATATGAATAACTTAATTACCAAGTAAATTAATTATTTTAATGTAAAACTATGGATTTAAAAATTTATTATTATAAAATTTTTAGGTTTCTGAATCTTCTTTTCTAAACTATTAAGTTTTATACGTAATAACAACAATTCTATGTGATTTTTTGTTCATAGCAAAATATCCGTGAACCCTTGTATTTAAATTATTTATAGTAGCTGACTTATCTCAGCTTTTCTTCCAGTTTAGCTCACGGGAAGTAGGATTAAATATGATTTTTGCTTTTTAGTTTTAGCTTTATATCAAGCGTCTTAGCTTATAAGCTTTAAATTATAGATGAATACACATAATGTTGCTTTATTCAGTAAAATGCGAATTTAAAAAAAAAATAAAAATATGTATTTCAAGTTCATGTAATTCTAGGGGTCAAAAATGTACAAGATTAATTTTTGAAGAAAATGAATAAATTGTCCCATTCTAAAATTTAATGTATTGAAAAATCACATTGTACATTTAAAGAATTTAATAAGAAAAATGATTTAATTATTAATTACAAATTATTAATTATTAATTATATTAATAATTGCTGTAATATTAAATTGAAAATTTAACTTTAACATTGTGTTACGTATCTAAGAGGTCACGACTATGTTTATTTTTTTTTTTAATGATCAATATTCTCTCTTCAGGTATCGTTCTGCCTTAGCCAAATCGGTCGAAGCGTTTTGGCCTTTGTGAGGTTCGGAAATCGTCAATTAATAAAACGCAAGATAATTAATATAATACTTTTGTTTTATTATATTTCTCTTTATGAACGAGAGAGATAAGTATCGCAATGGATAAGACAACTTTCTTTTGTATCACGAAGCTAAGTCCCGATTGTGTAAAACAAATAAGTATTAAAGAACCCGAACCGAAGTACGACCGAATCTAATAGTCCCAATTTGAAGTCCAATTCTGAAGTGCCCCTACGTGTTTTTCGATTTGACTTATTACCTCCGTTGTATGGAGAAATTGCCAAATCCGCGATTTCTCCCACTGGGTGCCTCTGCTTGATAATTGTTCTGTCAGCTTTCTTCGATTTTACCCTTTGATTGACCTCTGTGTATTCATCGTCGCCTCTGATCTTGAACTTTCGCAATTTGGCGAGCTCAGAAATTCTTATTACTCGCGGGTTTCACGTTACTCGCGACTCCAGTCGATTGCCTCGATGTCAATTTCCCAATGTTCCGTCTTTGTTTTCGCTGATATTAATATATCAAATCGTCGCGTATGCATGTGCAATTTTACATACGTGACACGTCCGGGGGCCCTGTGTCGACGTCCTCGTCGACTAGAAACATTAATAACTTCGTTACCCCTCCCTTTTTTTCGTCATTATGGTGTTCGAAATTTTGTGTTTGTTTGTGTTCGTGTAGATGTCTGTGTACATGATTTCATTTTCTCTTTCGAGTCGCTACAATTGTTTTTGTCGTTCTCTCTCGTTCTTATAATGTTTTAAACTTTAAATTTCTTATGAACTAAAATATACAAATTATTACAATGGTTATAAATATTACATTATTTTCTTTCTCTTCATTATGCTTATTCCATGTTGCAGTTAGTGGCATATTTATACTTTCCTCTTCGACTCAGCATTTCTTTGATGATTTGTCCTTTCCTTTTAAGTTATATTTAATATATTTATATAGATTTTTTCCCTTTCTTATGCCCCCGTAAATATTTTGTTCTCTGAAACATATTCTGTATTAGTATTATAGTTTATAATTAATGTTTATGATATATCTTAATTTATTACTATTATTACGAATGATTGTATATATTTTTTCCATATGCAACCCCTTTTGAATAGTTATTACATTATTATCTATTAACATATTATGGTATCAATTGTTTTAGTATTGTCGAAGGTCGTTATTATTTATATAATAAGTGCCTAGTCTGTGCAAGAGGTTATCATTAGCGTCTAAATATTGAATTCTATAAATATTCCGGGATTACTTTTTGTAGGCATTATAAATTCATCTGTTTTCGTTTGGTCCATCGTCCTGTAATATCCACATAATTTTTTTATTCATTAATGTGTTTTTTCCATACGATTAACAAAAGGATTGGGGTAATAAGGGTAGGCGGGGGGGGGAAGAAATTTCCTTCATATATTATATATTTTTCCATTTTTTATAATTAAATTCAATACAGCTTCTGCTGTATACAAACCTACTGTTCAGTGTGATACCTGCACTTTCATGCCCTTTTATTCCTGGGTCGTGCCTCTTGTCACTGACTTTTGGAGGTTCATTTATTTATTTATTTATTATGATGAAGAAATTCATTGTTCCTTCCCTCTTTTTTTTTTATTTAAGGCGAATGATGCATGTTAATCGTATAAAAAATTTCTTTTGTAATTCCAAATATATTTTTTTTTTATTTTTAATAATTTCATTTATTTATTAAATTATTTATTTATTTACAGGTATTTTCTGTTTGTCGTGTCTATTGTCTTTGTTTGATTCCATTAATAACTGATTTTTCTTGTGTTGACTGTATAATCCCCAAAATCATTATAGAAGGTAATATGTGTCGTGTGGCTCATGCGTTAAGGCTGCTGCCTGCCACCTCGGCCGCACGAGTTCGAATCCCGGTGTCTCAAAAAATTTTTTTTTTCTGTCGATCTTATATTTGCCGTTCATAATTAATGAATTTATTATCAATTAACATTATTAGAATAATAAAACTTGAAAAAATGAAAATCAAAAAAAAAAATTTTTTTTTGAAATTTTGAATTCCATTTTTTGGTAAACTTTGGGGCTTAATATCATCAAAATTGAGAAATATTTTAATTTTGCGGTTTTTTTTTAAATAAAATTTCATGTGAATTAGTAAGAAAATGAATTTTTAAGAGAAAATAAGGAATCCTATACTTCATTTACCAATTTTATTCCCGACAATATCTGTTTCGATGCGTATTTTCGTTGATTTTAGTGGACTGTGGAGTTCAAGTTTTATACTGTATTTACTCGTATGTCGACTGCTCGGGTGAAGTGTAACTGTGTGCGGGGGAGGGTCACTCCTTGTTTATTATTTTTCGCCAATTATATCCGTTCGATTTTTTATATGGGAGGTGTCCTACTTATACGTACTGAGTACCGCATTAATGGCGTATCGATAACTCTCGGATGTTTTTTTCTCTGTCCTGTCTCCATAAGAATAATTATGTTTTTTTCCGATACTCATTCGTAATAATGATAATTAAGTATATATTTTATTTTATTTTATTTTACTTATGATTATTCAGTATTTCTACATGCGATTATATATGTAATATTATTAGTGTTAATTTATTAGATAATCATTAATATGGAGATTAATATACGTATATCATTATTAGTAAGAATTATACATGAGTGTTAGTGATAGAAAAATATTTTATAATTATGAATAAGAAATATCGATTGATTGATTTTTTTTTTGTTGAAATTGTACATTTTTTTTTTATTTCTTATGGTTTTTCACGTTTCAATTCATTTGATCTTTTCAGCTTGTCCATGTGGACTACTGTTGGCGATAGAATTAGGGTAAAACACGTCTCGACACCGGTAATAGAGATGCTGCAAATAAAAATAAATAAACAAATCAAGAACGGTGGCGCGAGGTACGAGATCCTCATTATCCAATACTAACAGCATGCTCCTTACACCATACCCTGAATTGTACCTCGGCTACACGATGGGGGGTGCTCCGGGGAGTCGTCGTCAACCGAAGCACCAGGACGAAATCTGGCCTTGGTGGGTTGTCGTGCGATCCAAGGTCAGCGGCAGCGGTAAGACGTCAAAATCCGGTGTCGAAAGTGACCGCGATGTCGAGACGTGGGCCACTCGCGAAATTATGTAAAGCGTAATATTATATTATTCTATTGTATGGCTTTTTCCTCCGCGCAGCTCGGCGGAGGTTTTTTATGCCAGGTCTCGCCTAGCAAAATATGTAAATATGTCCAGCTATTCTTTCGAATACACGAGGCATATTCGAATACTCGCGGCAATGCGCCATATACAAAAAAGCTGAATATCGGGACAGGACGGCGGGGCGCACCGCGGCGAAAGCGCGAATTGTAATTAATTGTCGATAAGACTCTGAGGCGAGCAGAGAGCGAGCGACGAGCCAAATCAACAAAAAAAATATAACAAGGAAAAAGAAGATTTACAGCGGTTTTATTTTCCTGATACCTCTGCCCTACATCCATCTCCAACAACTACTCTCGTCCCTTTTCGATGTTTTAACGTGACGTTATGTGTTTTATAATTTATGCTGACGATTTCATAGGGGCCTACATATTGTTTTGCCATCTTTCCTAATTGTGGTTCTTTTAGTCTGTAAACCATTTCACGTTCTCTGAAATTTCGTATACATATACCTCTATTATAATAAAATTTGGATCGGTATTTTGATTGAATTAAGTTCATTGCTGCTAACGTTTGTAATTGACTCAGCTTTTCAATTATTTCTTGATGGAATTCATTATAAGTCGCGCAATCGTTTGATATTTTGAAACTTGATGGTGTCCGCGCTTTTCGGCCGAAAATCAATTCATGCGGGGTATATCCCGTAGCATCATGCTCTGTACAATTATAGGCGTGCTGGCATAGACAAATCCATTCGTCCCATTCTCTATATTTTTCTATATAATTTTTTAAGTATTCCGTTACTGTATGATGCATTCGTTTAATACTCCCATTCGATTGAGGATGATATGCAGTGGTGTTGAATTTTTCGATGCCGAATATTTTAGCGAATTCTTCCAGAGTCTTATTGATGAAGTGAGTATCCTGATCTGTTAATATTGCCGCCGGTGGTCCGAAATAGCATATCATCTTAACTATCATTGTCTTTGCGACTTCAAATGCTGTAGCTCGCTTTACTGGTGTTAGTATGCAATATTTCGTCAGTAGGTCTTGCATCGTCAAAATATACAAGTTGCCGTTTTTCGTTTTTATTAAGGGGCCGTAAAAGTCTAATGATATTTTCACAAAAGCGTAAGATGGTGTGTCTGTAATAATCATTGGCATTTTTGTTTTTTTTCTTACTAATTTATTCGTTTGACATTTTACACATGCTTTTACAAATTGTTCTACCTCGGGTCGCATGGTTTTCCAATAGTAATCGGCCGCGATTTTTTGTATGTTTTATTTATTCCACGGTGACCCCCATGGGTGATTCGTGATATTCTCGAATTATTGTGTATCTATCTTGCACTTTCGGCGTGGGGAGATTATCCTTGAGTAACACTATCCCGATGTTTTCGTTATCAAATAACTCGTTGCAACATTCCGCGAAATAATTCCATTCCGTTTCCTTCATCAGCTGTAAATCTTTTATTACTGCAATGCTCTTAATGTTGTTATTACGACACATGATTTTTAAATTTCTGACACTTTTGATTATATCGGTTCGAAATATTGTATCATTTACGTGACCTTTGATGGTTACCCCTATAACAGCTATATCTTGAATTCTCTTTAGGTTTATCTCGCCAATAATATATTCCCTGTTTTCCCAGGATTTGAGAAGTATATATTCTCTCTCGATTAAAGCTTCCAAAATTTCGGTGTTAAAACTTATATCAGCAGTCATCACAAATACAATATTCTTGCGATATTTAAAAGGATGTTCGTTTATTATTAGCTTAACCCTTGTAAATTTCGCGTTAGGGTCTTCTCTCCACGGCGGTGTTAGTGGTGGGAGGTGTAACCTCGTTACTCTGTGTCGTTCCAATGCAGTTGGGCCTCGCGTTATTTGATCTTCTCCGGTCTCGGTTTCAGGTGACTCTATGACCGCGTTGCTCACCTCGTGATCGGTGTTATCACTGTTTACACTATCATTTTTGCTGGATCCCGATTCGAATTCTGTGGATTCGCATGTTATCTGACGTCTGTTTGCTTTTACATATGGTGTATAATCGTTATTTTCTAAATGCAAATGTATAATAGGGTTACGAATTTTATCGATAAAATGACAATAAATTAATTTGTCTTTTGTAATTTGAAAATGTATATAAATATTAAAATTGAATTCTCGGCAAAAAATGTATACGCAGTCATCATTTCCCCATTCATTATGAGAAGATAAAATTTGGACCGCTTCTTTCGGCTCTTGGCAATCATCTAGAAATTTCGAATTTAATAATTTTTCTCTTAATTCTATAGTTGAAATAGATAGATTAGCAGCAATTTTGAGACTTTGGAAAAGACAGTCTCCAGGTGGTTCTATCGGTATTATTTCCCGTACGATGTTTATATCTGGTTCTATGCATTGCAAGCCCTGATTGTATAAAGGTAGATATGCATTTTTATTGTTTTCTTCCTCAAAGCTTATATCTTTAATGGTCTTATTCGTTAATTGATCAGTGTTACTGGGAATTTCGCTCTGTTCATCATTCGGGTTGGCTTTCGGTGATGTTATTATTTCATCGAATACAAAATTTGATAGCCGACTCGACTCGAGACTTTCATTCTCTCGTTCTTCTCGAATCTCTATAAGTTCTGTCGTTTCCCTTCGAATTTTTACGTCCCATCCTTCGTGATCTTTTGCACCTGTTGTTATTACTTCCACGGTGTATTTCTTTGATTCGTTTTTTATTTCTTTCGGTTCTTCCTGGTTATATTCGTGATCTTTTTCTTCACTTATTTCTCTTACCGTGATCTCGTTACTTCCCTTGTTCTCTATGACCTCTAGATGTTCGAGAGAGCTATCTTCGTCGTCACTTGAACCGTGAAAACTGATTTTCTGTTTTGCATTTATTAAGCCCGATTTCTCAAGAGGTGTACTTGCTGATACGCTCCCTATTTTTTCCGAATTCCTTCTTTCTCGTGTTGACTGGGCTGCTACATTAATGTCACTAGTTGTCGCTGTTTCCGGGTCTGATATTTTCGAATCGCATAACTTATTCCGCTTGTGGAGGCCTCGTTTCCGTTTGTTCTTTTTCTTTTTCCCTTTCCAAGGGTCCCGTTTTTCATATGGTTTCCATTCCTCGCTCTCAGTTTCACTCGTGGGCTGTATCGATTCCACATCCGATTCTATTTCGCTTTCAGAATCACTCACGCGTTTTCGTTTTTCTACCATACCGATGTATCCATCTTTAAGATTTTCTAACTGCCTCTGTTCTTGTGATTCCGCTAAGGCATATAATTTATCTCTGGGCAATTCTGGGTTTACTTCGCCCTCCTGAAGTATCGGGTTTCGTGATAATGCGTCCGCGTTTGCATTCTTTATTCCTGGTCTATATATAATTTCAAAGTCGTAACCTTGTAATGATGCTTTCATTCTATTAAAACGAGTGTCAAGGTGTTTAGTTGTGTGAAAATGTTTTAGCGGTTCATGATCTGTTATAATGGTGAATTTTGTTTCGTATAGATAGTGTCGAAATTGCTCTTTTGCGAAAACTACTGCTAGCAGTTCTTTATCATATGTCGAATATCTCAATTCTGGGCCTCTCAAACATCGTGATGCGTAGGCGCATGGTCGGTCTTTTCCCAATTCGCCATGGCTCAAGATGGCTCCGAGCGCGTAATCTGATGCGTCCGTTGTTACGATAAACGGCCTTGTCAAGTCAGGTGCTTGAAGAAACGATTCACTGCACAGTATGTTTTTAATCTTATCAAACGCTTCTTGCTGTTTCTTTTCCCAGTAGAATGCCCTTTTACTTTTAATGACCTCCAATAATGGCAGCGTTATTTTCGCATAATTTTGAATAAATTTTCTATAATATCCGGAAAATCCGAGAAATTGGTTTATTTTTCTCGCTCTGGTCGGTACAGGATAATCTTTAACCGCCGCTATTTTATTTGGATTCATGCATATTTTTCCTGATCCAGCGATGTGTCCCAGGACTTTGGCTTCATTTTTAAAAAATTGACATTTCTTGGGCTCGATGGTTAAGTCAGCGGCCTCCAGTTTGCGTAGGACCCTTTCTAATCGAATTAAGTGTTCGTCAATGGTATCCGAAAAGATCGTAATGTCATCGAGATATACCTCTATCTCTTCCCTCGATAGTCCAGCTAGCGCTAACTCCATTGCGCGCATGAAGGTGGTGGGGGCTCCCTTCAGACCCATAGCCATCCGGTTATACTGGAAGCTCCCTCTTGGCCCCGATGATGCTGTTAACGGTGCTGAGATTGGATCCATTTTTATTTGGAAAAAACCCATTTTAAGGTCCATGATGGATATGTAATTTGACCCTGCGAGCTTATCAATGAGTTCGTTCACGAACGGTATGGGATAGCAATCCCCCAAGGTGATCTCATTTAGTTGTCGAAAATCTGTCACCATCCTCCATCTCTGATTGCCTTGCGCATCCGGTTGTTTCGGGACAATCCATGTTGGTGAGCAATACCGGGACATCGATGGTTCAATGACGCCTTTTTCTTCTAATTTGATTATTTCTTGTTACAATATTTCCTTCAATACGGGTGGGTACCTGTATTGCTTTGTTTTTAGTGGTCTGTCGGATGTTAATTCTATCTTATGAGTCAGTAAATGTGTTGCGGCCAGCGGCTCGTCATCTATACCAAAGCTTCCTGTGTATTTCCGTAATAAATTTCTGAGTAACGTTATTTCTTCGGTATTTCTTCCCTCAATATACACGAGGGACATAATCATATTAAGTCTTTCTTCCCGTTGTTCTGGGTTGTCATTTAAGTAATTGTTAAACTTTTTAATATCGGTGATTGGCTCCGCGCAATCATCATTTTCATAATTATCATAATTTAATTTTTCGGTGAATAAATTGTTAATGGTCAATTGATTTATATCACCGCCCCTCTTATTATATGTTGTTCCTACGTCTACTTCCCCTTTGTCTTACATTACATAGCACGGTAGTAATTCAATTTCCGGTATTGATATGGAAACAGGCATCTCGTTGGTATTTGTACATTCTATGAATATTACCCCTTTATTTGAAACGGATAAAAAGTTGCCAAATAGAACTCCTGGTGCCAAGTTTTGAGGTGGCACCCAACCAATTTTCGTATCTCCTTTTACACGTGCGCAGACTCTCTTTCTCGTTTTCGCAGGTATCTTAATATTATTATCTCGAGCGAAGGGTATTATTGTATCCCCTAATTTTAAATATCGGTGGTCAGCATTAAGCATGCCTTTATATTTTCCTATTATGTCCCAACTCAGGATTCCGTCTACATTAATTGGTATGTCCTCGGGAACTACATGGAATTCACATTTAACGTCATGTATCGCGATCGGTAAGCTTCCCACCGTCAGGCATTTTCCTGAGGCGAAGCCGTTTACAATTATCATGACGTTCTTGTCGATTAATTCGCTCATTTTAATTCTTTTTCCTTTAATTATAGATACCTCCGCTCCTGAATCTACGAAAAAAGAGGCTTTGTTGTTTATAAATTCTATCGCATGGATTTCTATAACGGGCAATTTTCTTCCGCCTTCCATATAATTAATTCTGGCTACCATTATTTCGGAGAATTTTTTTTCTTTTGTTTCTATGTTCTCCTGCTCAATAATGAGGGGTTTTGTTGAACAAGTTCTTAGTATAATGTTGGTCGTTGTTATCGATGGTAGTGATATTCTCTATTGGATTATCTTGAAGCAGATGGACTCTCGCGTCCTGCGAGCGTGGCGCGTTATCTAACGGACGTCTCTCATAATGGAATCGGTCAGGGGGAGGGCCGTAGTTATTCGCGGGACCGATGTTAGCGTAATTTGCCCTATTATCAGCATTATTGTCATATCTTCCCCGATCTCGATAACTATTTTCTTTGTATCCATTATTTCGATTATAATATCCATTATAGTCGTTGTAATAACCACGACGATCATTCGGCCTTCCACGATAGTTATTTTGACTCCGTTGATTCGCGTATGGATCGTGATTATAATTACCTCGGCGATCATAATTCGGGGATGCTCTATTATTGTTGTTTGGATTATTAGGATAGGGCGCTTTATTTCATTCTCCGTCGGGCGGTCCTGCATACTGGGGCTTTGGTGCACTTTGTTGGGGCCCTAAACGCTATCTTCGTTGATCCACCTCTCTTAACAAATTCTGGCAGTCAGCGGTATCATGCTCTTTCTTTTCACAGTATTTACACCACATCGGCGGTTGGTAAGGTCTATCATAGCTCGGGCCACGCCCATTGTTGTCGCGCTCGCCGCCTCTCTCAGTTCGTACTTCGTAAAGTTCTTTATCGAATCTTGTCGCGAGGTTAATGGCTTCCTTGAGGGTCCCAGGCCTTCTTGCATCTACCCGGATAGAAATCGAGTCGATTAGCCCTACGATAAACCTCCTGATAACTAGATCCTCGTGTTGTCGGCGATCCGGATGACGACCGATATGTCTAGTAAGGCAGTCCAATTCCGCTGCCGCGTTTAACTCGTCACGTAGGATTCTCATGCGATTCCCGAACTCAAATACAGGTTCTCCGTCCCTTTGCACGCATCTTTTGATTTTGTCTACTGCGTCTTCCACGGCCCCAGGAGCTCCGAAAACTGCTCCCAAATCAGCGATGAAATGCTCAATCGAATCATAATTGCTTAATTTAGATCCCATAAATCTCTTTGCTTTCCCGATCATCTTATTACTTAAAGCACGTGAGATGAACCGCTCCACTTGAGGTCCTTCGTTGTCTAGAGTTTTATTTATCCAGTTTATTAAATTCAATATTTCGTCCGGTTCGCCTGAACATTTCGGCATCTGATCTGCTACTTTGTAGGGTGGCATACTCGACCTCATATAGAATTCCGGCATATATTCAGGTTGTCGAACAACTTCGACAGGCGCATGAGACTCGCGAGGTCGCAAGGGTGTGGTTTGAGACGAGGGTGTTGGTGCGGCCGCATTCATTCTAGGCGTATTGACAGCTGTTATCCGCGATTCGCATGGCGACCTTTCTTTTTCTTTTCGAAGCCGATCTATTTCTTCTCTCATGGCTTTCATTTCGGCCATCAACTCCTCAAACCGGCAGTCCCTTTCGTCAATATTAGTATCGGGAGACACGGTATCTACGCTCGGCCATCCGCCTAGGTCGATGATGTTTTGTTCGTTGGCCATCTTTAGACTCGTTTTTTCGGAATCTCGCTTATCTAACCCCCCGGTTCCTACTGATTTTAATTTCTGGATATTATCTCCACAAACTCGTAGTTGTTCTTCCGGAGTTTCTACTTCGACGAGGAAGCGATGAGCAAATTCGAACGTTATTTCTTTTTCGTTCGCGGAATTCCACTCACCGGACGCTGTTAAATTAGACGATATTAGACGCGGTTTATGCTCACGTTTGTATGACTTACTACGTGTAAATAACTTAAATCCTTTCAACATTACCGGAAAAAAAAATTATTTATTTGATTTTAATAATTCCGAAAAAAAATAAAAATTTCATTAATTCCGTTGGATCGAGTTCTAACCTTCGGTTCGGGTCACAAATTTCACAAATCAATCGATCAATATTTTCCATAGACGAAGTACGCAACATGCATGTAATTTTATAAATTATGCAAAAGAAATATGAAAAACAAGATATATATTTTTTATTTGTACTTACATTAAGACGACAGCTATGATTTTTCCGACTCAACAGCTCGTCATGGCCTTCCTTGTGTTGTAATAACCTTCTTGATAAATATTATTTTTAAAATTGTCTCTCCCGATAGATCACTCGCAAGGAAAAAAAATTTCCGATATCTCGACAGAAAAATCCTTGTCACGGCACCAAAATTTCTGTTACGTATCTAAGAGGTCACGACTATGTTTATTTTTTTTTTTAATGATCAATATTCTCTCTTCAGGTATCGTTCTGCCTTAGCCAAATCGGTCGAAGCGTTTTGGCCTTTGTGAGGTTCGGAAATCGTCAATTAATAAAACGCGAGATAATTAATATAATACTTTTGTTTTATTATATTTCTCTTTATGAACGAGAGAGATAAGTATCGCAATGGATAAGACAACTTTCTTTTGTGTCACGAAGCTAAATCCCGATTGTGTAAAACAAATAAGTATTAAAGAACCCGAACCGAAGTACGACCGAATCTAATAGTCCCAATTTGAAGTCCAATTCTGAAGTGCCCCTACGTGTTTTTTCGATTTGACTTATTACCTCCGTTGTATGGAGAAATTGCCAAATCCGCGATTTCTTCCACTGGGTGCCTCTGCTTGATTATCTTTCTGTCAGCTTTCTCCGGTATTGTCTTTCTATTGACCTCTGTATATTCATCGTCGCCTCTGATCTTGAACTTTCGCAATTTGGCGAGCTCAGAAGTTCTTATTACTCGCGGGTTTCACGTTACTCGCGACTCCGGTCGATTGCCTCGATATCAATTTTCCAATGTTCCGTCTTTGTTTTCGCTGATATTAATATATCAAATCGTCGCGTATGCATATGCAATTTTACATACGTGACAATTGTTAATATTAATTTTCATAAAACTTTAGTTTTATTTTTTTGAATATTTAATATGTTATTAATAATGAAACAATTTATATATTATTTTGAAAACATCTCAACTCAACCAAAAACAAAAAACTAACTCAAATATTCAAGATCAATTAAAAAACTAAATTTATTAATTAATTAAACTACAAAAACTAATATTTTTGTTGCAAATAGTGCAGTTTATCGTTGAAAAATTAACTTTTTGTCGTCGAACGAATATATTAGAAAACGAAATATTTCATATTTTTATATTTAAGCAATAAATTTAATTATTTTTAAATGATACATTAATAAAAAAAAAAATATATGACAACTACGGGTACATATAAAAAATTTAATTCTAAAAAATTTCATTATTCAACATACTTACATTAATAGTAAAGTTATAAACAACGAATTTAACATGTTTTTGAAACATACCTAAAACAAATAAAAATATAAATAATAGAGATAAGTTTTATATAGATAAAAATTATTTCTTAAATTTAAAAATATTTAAAATTTAATTTAATATTTAATAAAAATATAAATGTTTTGATAGTAAAGAAACCTTTTTTGATTTTATTGAATTAACAATGTCATTAATTATTGCAATAATCCTTATTTTTACAATACTAATTATGACAGATGATGGTTTTTGGAATAATATTAAAAAAGCTTATTTACGATTCAATATTGGACATATTATGCTATTAGAATTATATTCCGTAAATAATCATTCATTTATTTACTAATAAATGGTATTAAATAAAAAAATATAATTGCTATTTAGCATTAAAATGAATTTTATTATTTGATTTAATTTTTAATAAATATACTATATATTTTCAAGTAGTACATTATTAATCAATATTAATCAATTTTATTCATTTTATTATTATTTTATTATTAAAATTTTATTCATATATTTAAAAGGTGTACAAAAAATATTGACTTATCAATATTTAAAAAGAAATTTTGAGCTCAAATATTAAAATATTGAATTAAATTAAATTAAATTAATTTATAATTTAACTACATTCTCGTATATTTTAATATTTTAATATAACGTATATTTTAATCATAATATTTTATTAATATTATGATATTTGATTATCTATTAAATAACAACTATTTCAATTGGATAATATTTAAAATAAAATATATAGTAAATTAAAAAATAAAAAATAATATTATAATACATAATTTCTATTAAATGATATATTAATATATTTAATAAGATTTTTTTTATTGTAAAAGCTCCTTTTAAAGTTATGTTTTCATTAATTATTTCACGAAGGGTAGATCAGAATGGACAGATGCGAAAGAGGACTTTTCTACAGAATTTTTTAAAGTGTCAAAATATTTTCTTAAAGCTCTGTCAGATAGTAGATCATAATTATACGAAAAACAATAGCAAGAAAGTTTTCATAAAATATGAATTAGAGTAGTTTATTGATATACGTTTTATGCAGTAAGTCTTGTGGTGAGTAACTGAAATCTATATTTTTCAAATACTTTGTTTTCCATCATGTTTTATTAATTTCATGTATAAATATGAAATCAGATTTAAAATTTTAAATTAATTCTCATATTCGAAAATTTTTGTATACGTTCAGATTATGTTTAATTAAAATATAGAATATACGATTAACATAAATAAAATTAATAAAACAATTGAAAGCTGCATTAATATTTGAAAAATTTTAATTGCATATTGAATACGTATGCAAGGAGAATAAATTGTATTTAAAACAATATTATTTAGATTATTTTTTTATAATATATAATATTGGAATATATTAAAATTTCAATAATACGAGATTTTTGTAAAAGCAATTGTTATTAACTTCATTAATATATAAATTCCAAATATAATAACTTTATGTATTTATTAAATTATTGTGTCATTAAAAATATTATATATAAATAATTAAACTTTCATTTCAAAAATGAAAATAAAATAATATATTATTGAGTTTAAATTTATTGTACCCATGTTCACACAAATACACACACACATATATATGAGCTTATATGTGACATATTATTCTCTTATATCGACACGACTACGATACTGCGTTCCCAGTTTTACTATACAATTATACCCGCGTATATAAATAAAATAATTTTTTTTTATAATCAATTTTTATATTTTTCGAGATCAATGAATAAATTTATGAATTATTTTTTTACCATAATATAAATGTTATTGAAATTTTCAAGTTAATTAATTATGATTATTAAGTAAAATTTCAATAATAATAAAAAGATTAATTGAAAAGGATAATTTATTTCAATATTATCATGTATACATAAGCTAGTATCATTCTATTTTTCAATTTTCTTTGTTAAACAATCTACTTTTAAAGAACATTTTTTTTTAAATAATTTTTTAAATCAGTTTAAGTTTAAGAACTTTTAAAACTGTTACGGATGTAACGAAATATAATAAATTCCTCAACTAAACAAATTCTCTGCATACCCAAAAAGGATTGCGCAAAGGAATTGCGGAAGACGAAGCTAATACGCACATTAAAATATTGCTGATAATTAATAAAAATAGTATTAACCAATAGATTGAGAAATGTATAGCTGGGTTAATGAACGTAAGCGACAAAATGCGGACTGAAGAACGCCTCTAAGGTGGGCGGACATAAAGAATTGCAGTTTTTCTCTATAAATAAGGGGACGTGAATAATAAAGAGGTCGATTCGGCTGATCGGTGAATTAAGACAGTAGTATCAAGAATCGGACGAAAAATGTAATACGAAGTAATTAAATGCTGGTCGGTGACTCTCGTCGGTAAGACAACACGGCTCTCACACTTTCAAACGGTTTCACGATAACACGTGCATTATTGTATTTCGGACACACACGTAGACGTTAGATTGTATCACGAACTACAATTACACTTTAAATTCCCTCTTCCGATTTATGATTAATAAATCGGTAACTTTAACGCGAATTAATATCATTGTATTCATTTCTCTTTATCCTAAATCCTCACGAAGGCTGAATCGCTTTGACCGATTCAGCTACGGCAGAAAAAGAATTGGGAGTTGACACTTAATAAAATAATATAATAAAATAAACGAGTAAGTAAGGAAGGAAGGAAAAGCACGCGACAAATAAATGCGACGAATAAATAAATATATAAATAAGTAGTTATGGAGTATAAATAAATTAGTAAATATAGCGAATTATACCACGTAACAAAACTAAAATTTTTTAAAAATTATAAATTATCTTCGTTTTAAAACATTGCAAAAAAGAACTTCTTTAAGGGAATTAGATAGTCAAAACATCAATTTTTTTCATTTTTCGAGAGTATTATCTTTTCTGAATTACCATTGTGATTATGTCAAAATTCATAAAACCGTGTATTTAGCCGTTAAGAAACTTTAGTATCCCATAAAGTAATTTACATAAGACCGTATTTTACTTTTTTTATCTTTATAGGTCTATTCTTTTATAATGAAAACTTGGATCGATTTAGAGAAAAATATATTATGCGTGAGTATGTATATGATGTACATAATTAAATATAAATAAAAATTTATATATATATAAAATTGTATTTTTTATTAAAAGAAAATGTTTGTTTTCCAATCATTGACCCATCTCTTAAAAAGATTTATACAAAATTTTTTTGGATCAACCACGTATGATAAAATTGTGAAATATAAATTTTAAAAATATAGGCACAAGCTAAAAATTATTGAATACGTATGATTTATAATCTTTATATAAGTATAGCTTGATAAGAGAAGAAAATTAGTCCCACTAGAGTTTGATGGATGGTAATAAATGTTCGGGAAACGATAAAATTGTTAAATTTTATTTGTTTCTTTGTGATTTACTTACAAAAAATTCCTTATTTACGAGTGGCTCGAGTCGCCGAGCGACTTGGAACGGACGGAAAAAGTTCAAACGCCTAACAAAGAATCGTAATATACCTCCCTAAATCCAACACCGCCTCTGTCCCACTTCAATCGACCAACTATCTGTTAATGTTCTCCCATGGCTACGGAAGTTCGAAGCTTGACAAGCGTTTAAAAGCTCGATCGCACAAGAGGATGTGTGAGCTTTTAAACGCGCTTGCCAAAACCAAAGGGAAGGCCATAAGTTTTAGTAGTCCTTTGAGCATAGTGTGAGCTTCTTAGCATTTTCCTATAGAGGGATTACCTGTCTTCATTGTACCTTACCTGCTAGGCGTTAATTTTTATTAAATATGGGGGTTCGGTGGTGACATAAATATCATTTCGGTATTAAATACCTGCCATTTGATTGCCGCGCGGGAATATTTCGAATGTACGTGTAATGAATAGTGGACGAATTCTCCGGTGGTTATTAGCTGTCACTTGTTGAAATTGTAATTACATTCTTTAAAGATTGATATGGGGAATTCTATGATTCAATAGGAATTCCGTGAAATTACTTTGTATACCACTATTTTATTATATTTTATTATATCAATTGAAAAATGTCCGTGATTGAAATCTATTGACTGATATCTCATAAAAATTTAATTATTTACCAACAAAAAATTATTTTATAAAATATATTTTTAAAATAAATTTTTTGAACAAGAAATGAGCCACATTTCATTAATTTGTCATAGATTATTTCTAGTGGAAAATTTGATTTAATAATAAAAATTTATAATATTATTACAAACTTTGCTAATTAATGTAAAAGTTAACTAAAAAAATTTATTTGGAATTCAAAACTTATACAATAAGTCAATTAAAAATGTTTCGAACTTATATACTTCTTTATTATGTACTAAATTAGTTCTCTATCTTAATTTTATAATTATTTTACTACGGTTAAAAATATATTTTCTAAATATAATTATCCAATTTAAACTATTTTTTACGTTAATAGAATTAATAATGTATCCACATAGTATTGGAATTTATAAATAAAATGAATATTACTGCATTTAATATATTAACAAGTTCATGACCTGATTAACGTGTAGCTGATTTAATGATATCGATAATGATTTAATTAATTAACCATATTACGATAATGGAATTAATGGGAATATTTATACAAAAGATAATATTTATCATTTATGTATCATTTATTTGTGAGATTTGCTAATTAGCGATAAATATTATAATGGTAACATTAGTCAAATTTCAGTTTAAGGTAGTTTCCATTGTTCATTATTTTAATCAAATATCACATTAAGATTAATGGCTACGACAAGCACAATACAAAATTTTTACTGGCATCAGTTTTGATTAAACTATATTTAAAAGAAAATAACTTTTTAAGTATTTTTTATTTAGTTGGAATCTTCAAATATTATATGTACTATGATAGTGAAATATTTATTTGTTTATATCCATAATACATTGTTGATTTTAACATGAAAAGATTTATTTTTAAATCTCAAATTAAAAATAAAACATTTAATGCTAATATATATTTGTTTATCAATAATCAGGTAATTTGTTTCAAAATTTTTAGCCAATCATTAATATAGATGGAAATGATTAACTAAGTAATTTAACTAAGTAATTAAAAATTTTAATCACTATAAAATAATTTTTCTTAGATCTTTATATGCGAGTAATAATATTCTGAATTTTCTTATTTCATTATTTTTGATTTCCACATTGTATGAAAAGAAGAATTAATAAAGATTTGAACAAAAAATGAATTATTGAATTATTTATTATATATAGAAAATTCATTGGATTTGAACAGAAAGCTTCAGTCTTCAGGTAGCAGATGATACAAGTAATATTTGTAGCCAGGACTTAGACTCATGTTTTAATGCAATATTAAGCCTTGAAGCAATACACATACTCGCCGGATTAGAAGTACTTGAAACTTTGGTACAAAACTTCTGTCTAAGAGTGTTTGATATGAAGTTTGTAAAATTTACAGGCCCGTGAAACCATGTGCAAGGCAGAGACCAAACTCTCAGCATCTTGGTAAACGGTCCATCTTGCGTACTCTAGCGTCTTGTCTGAAATATGTAACTCATTGTCCCCATGCAGAGGATTTCAATATTTCTGGCTGGACGCTTGGTTTGAGAATCTCTGGATCTTGTTCTTACGCAGTTTCCACATCTGTGTGTTGACCATCTTGAGCTTGTGATGGTATCGGGATCGTCTCCACCGCGCATCCCCTGCACAGTCGAACAGTTGTATGTGTAGTCGAGGACACGCTGTCGAGGACGGCGATCGTTATTTTGCCTGGAGGGGCCTTCCGGGTTTCCCTCACCTACCCTTCATCCTCAGCCTTAAACTCTCTCGACGCATCCCCTGATGGGTGATCCACTGATCTTGTAATTTCATTCGTTTTTTCTCCTGTCAAAGCTACTTTTGAACTTAATCTACCATTCACTCGGCAGTTAACTGCATTTATTATAAATTCAGTGTAATGGTAAATTTTTTTACGTAGGGTAACCATCTAACAATTTTTAATTAGCAGTGCAAATTATGTACAGTTAATACTTTAAGGAAATCTCGAAGCTTCAGTCGGAAAAATTTATTTGATAACGATAAACTAAAACTACGTGTGTAAAAAATCAATCCTTTATCCTTTGTACAATGGATATACTTATTTTATTTTTCTTATTTATTTTTACTTTATTTTTCTTGAAGAAACTTGCCAAATTTTAAAAGTACTATATAAAAAATATGCTGAACTGCACATATAATATTATAAATAAAAACGTTTTTAAATATAAATATCCTACATATATATGTGTTACATTAAAAGATATTTTTAGCATGTAGTTGAATTAAAAGATAATCATAAAAAAAAAGAAAATTTTATAAGCCTGAAAACAAAACTAACTTCATATTAGCTATAAAAATTAAATAATAAATTTTTAATTTGACATAGAATATATAAAAACATATTTATTTCAATATCTTATAAATCCAGTCTTACTAATTATACTT
Source organism: Eupristina koningsbergeri (assembly GCA_018907245.1). Classification (NCBI taxonomy): domain Eukaryota; kingdom Metazoa; phylum Arthropoda; class Insecta; order Hymenoptera; family Agaonidae; genus Eupristina; species Eupristina koningsbergeri. The sequence continues at coordinate 4,295,049 of JACCHV010000110.1, forward strand.
AAGTATGTAATCAGTTTTAAAGAAGCTTACATAACAAAAATTTTTTTATTCCCATTGTACAAAGATAGAATATATCTTGATTTAAGTACAAAGGTAAGCTGCAAAAGATATTTTTATATCTGCCTCGAATTTTTATAAGCAATTTTCAATCAGAATAACTATATTATTAATAGTTCTTTTCCTTTTATCTTTCTATTATATTATTATATATAATATCATATATTTTATATTAATATTATATATTATATATTAATATTATATATTTCTATTATATTATTATTATATTATATTATTGTAAGGATTCTGAATCTAAAATTTAAAATCATAAATATTATATGTCTGAGGCTTTATTTATATAAACATCAATTCTATATTATACTTTAAAAAAAATCTATATGAAAAGCAATAAAAATGAATAAAATAAATATCTTGTAATATATTAAGTAAAATAAAATATTTTTTCTAATACATAACATTATACGTATTTTTTAATGTGTAATATTAAATATGTATACTATTCATACCCACTTAAAATTTAAATTAATTTTTATATTAAAAAGTACAGAACATAAATTAATTTTTAAATTATACTGCACGAATTTTATTATACAGTTAAGTACCATTATGTTAAATATTACAAAACTTGATATTAAATACTTCATTACATGACACAATTTTATCTTTTTAAAATTTATATTCGTATAATTAAATCATTATTATATCTAAAGTTAAGCAATACCGAAATATAATCTCTATAATAATATCAACTATTTTCTGATACATAGTATTATATTTTAAAATATTTCTTGTTTAATTAGAAACATAAAAAAATAGCTTGGCATATTTATTAAATTTCAAATTTAATTTTAATTATTTTCAATTTAATTTCAAACAATTTATTAACTATTATGTAGTTGAAAATATTTAGAATTTAATTAAACATGACTGCTAAAAGCATATCTATACATGGTTTGGCTACGAAGTATTAAGTTTTTTTTTATTTTGCAACTATTGGTAGTACCTATTTTGGAGAAGTCTTAAAATTCAGAGAAAGATTTTTCCATTTGTTCCTTTTTCTTGTTTTTTGCATAATTTGAAGAGACAGGATTTTTCTTCGCGTGAAGGGTGTTTTTCGATTTTTTGACACGCAGCGCTGAAACGATTAGTGGAAAAACGCTAAACGATAAAATTTTTTTGCAACTTAAAGAAAATAATGCGGAAACTTTTAAAATGTTAAAAAAGGCTTATAAAGATAATTGTATGTCAAAATCGCAATGTGTAAATAGAGCTTTCAAGGATAATAAAAAGGATAATGATAATCGGAAAAAGATAATTGATGAGTCTGTATTTGGGCGCTCAAAAAGCTTTCAAATCGGTAGGAACACCCTTCGTGAGATAAAAATTTTAAATTCGGACCTCCGATTGACCGTTAGAGCAATCGCAAAAAAATGAATTTAACCCAATTTACAGTGCACAATATAGTGCCAAAATAATATTTTTTATAATTAATAAACTAACATCTAAAGTGGGCAATTAAAATTATTAAGAAAAAAATTCCACAATAACAAAACTGGTGATAATATAAAAGTTTTTAAAAATTATATATTTGAAACGCAAAATTTCATCTAATGTATGTTGACCTTTCAGATGTTGAAATTATAAATTATTCACTGATTTAATTTCTCATTCGTAAAAAAATAATAAAATCTGTTTTCTTCTGTATGAATATAATTCTTGGATCTGGAGTATCGTAATTATAAAGTTTTCAATCATTCAGAATTATAGTGTTTTTATATAAATTAAAATAAATTTGCTCTCTCAGATCCAAATAATTATATTCTTTTTATTTAAAAGTTATTTTGTCTAAGATACGATTGTAACACTAATGTTTATACACACACGTGTACTGATACTAACAGCGAAGTGTTTTACTTTTCGCGAATTTAAATACGCCACCATAAAATGTTCTTGATTCTTTTGGAATGTTCAAGAATCACCTCGAAGGTTCGAGAGAGAGAGTTCGGGAGCATTCGGCAGGGCATGCGTACTAACACCTTGCGCTTATACACAGGTCGTATCAAATAATTTCTGTATAAAGCCGGCGAAATTGAACAGCGAGTATTGTTCTAACTACCTCCGTCCCGCTATCCTGATCTAGCTTTGGACTACGTAGTGAACGGAAACCTGAACCGAAACCTTCCTTAATCTTCAACGAGATCGCGGTTTTGCGCTAAACCCCTATGTTTTATTGATTTTAATGATAACTTGTATTATGCCATTATTTTCCCGATAATTTGTAAAAGCCATTTTTTCTAATGATATTTCGTGTTGTTGTTTTGATAATTTTCCAAAACTTACAAAATATCGTTTTACATACAAATAAGAAAGATCTTCTTGAAATACAAATTTACACATCATTTTTTTGTTAATTGTTAAAGAACCAAAGACGTGAATAAAGAAGGAGTTATTTTTTTTTAAATTCTTGGTATATTTTATTTAAGCTGCTGTTGTATTCTGACTTTTAATCTTGCTCCACTGACATGATGTTATCCCCGAAATACTTAAATACTCATTTAAATTAAAGATATTTTAGTCTTTTTTTCTCTTTTATTATTAATTTATATGAATAAAAAACGCGGGTACCTTATCCTGTTACTAGATATTATTTTAATTTAAGACAAATAAAGCAATATAATTAATTAATACTACACTATAATATTGTAGATGGATTTTATAGAATTTAATCTAATTTGAACATATATTCACAAGTCCATTGCATATTTACATAAATTGCATTATAAGATGTGATTGCTAGAAAGTTCATAATTTGAGTACTTATAGAATTATTCTGAATAAATTGTGTTTATTAATTATTGCATTAATTATTATAAATATAAGTAGTGTAGATGATATTTTTTAATAATAAATAATATTATGTCCTATAAAAATGAAGTTAATAATTAAAAATTGTAATATAATTATACTTACTATACTGAAAATACATATCATTGGTTCTTTAAATTAAATAAAATTTATTTATTACAAATTTATGTATTACATGAATACTCTAATATTTAGTTTACTTTTTCTTTAACTTTTATTACGTGTACGAAGTTTTAATGAAATAGTAGTGTTTTTTTATTTGATTAAATGGTTGAAAATCGTATTTTTCATTAAATTTATAAAATGATGACAATTTTATGAGTTCTTAAGTTTTTAAATTGAAAAACTTTTTAAGCAGTTTTACATAATAGTCAGACTGTATGTACAATATTGAAAATCAGAGTGAAATGAGAAAAAATACTCCTAGGAAGTACTTTTTTGTATTATTGCTGAAAAAAAAAATCAATTTTCTTGTATCTCTGTAGAGATAATTGTCTAGCTTTAAATTTTACTCTGAAAATTACTTTTGATTTCTAGTTATTTTTTTTTTTTTTTATTTTAAGGTACTAAATTTATAATATTGTTTGAGAAAATAAAAGTTTTCAAGGAATGAAGAGAGCAGTGTGTGTTATTAATTATATCGATTATGAATGAATGCTTAAAAAGGACGTAACTAAGTTGTTTTGTAATTAAAAAACTTCTTTTTATATGTAATGCAGTAATCTATTGTTGTTAAACGCTTCGCAACTGATTAAATATTTAAATTTTGGGACTGAGGGTCCTGCAAAAGCATACCATAAACATGAAACTTAATTTTGCCCTCAGTTTCGTTTCAATCAATCGTTTGATAATTCGAAATTTCAGAAACTTAAATTGGCATGCCGTTACTGGCCGGAGAATAACGGGCACGGAATTTGAGTGAAACAGCAATTATGCAGTCAAGGGTCGGGCGAAAAACAATGATAAATCCGTTGTTTTGACACCGTGACAAATAATATTTCTTGTCGAGTGAGGAGGCGACAACGAAAATAAATTTGGAATCTCGGTAAGGCGTATATAACGACAGTAATCACGTGTGAATTTCGAAAGTATAAAGACTTGGGCATTGAATTCAACGCTAGGCTCTGGTCGATACGATACAGTCCGGTGATGAGGATGAACATGAGGATTTGAAACTTGTGCATCAACAAATGTGGCGGTGTCTAGGCCAGCCGCCCACCCAATAATGCGATTTTCGAGCTGATATTGTGGGAGCGGCCTCGTATTGCGTTCGATTACACGATCATCATGGTTTTCATCATAAACTCAGCTTGGCTTCGAGAATCCGCCCGCGCCCTTTGACTGATTGATGCGGTGTTGCTGAGGGCAGGTTTATTGCCATCTCCGGTATAGTCCGCTGTTTTTAAATGTTATTGCCTCAAAATTACTACCTCGAGCCCATCGCCATCGCCCATCTCTGGAAATAAATCCGTATGTATAGTATGTGTCCGTATTTCCGACCATTGATATTTTGCACCCAGATCTCTTAATATTTTTGTGATGCATTTTGTTCGATTCCGAGCTAAAGATTCCAATTAGATTCCGATGCATCCTGGATATATTATGGAATTTTTCATAGGTCCATCGGAATCGCCTCTGCGCACGTGCTATATTATTTCTAACGCACGTCTCGTGGCATCGTGAAGCCATTTTCATTTATTCAAAGGGCCTGACGCATGACCTGCTTCATAAAATTCGTGAGCCCAACTATTTTCTTTCCCTTGAATCTTTCTTCCTTTATTAAAGTGTAACACTCTAACATTTTTGTACGACAATCCTCTCCGCGATAAATAATTTTAAAAACTTACGTTTCCTTCGAATAAATACCGAATATATATCTTCCCGATTACTTGTACTTTTTACAGGCTCAAACACTGGATGGACTTAAATTTATTTTATATAGATTATATACGCTTTCTGTTCTTTTATATAAATCAATCGTATCTTTCATTTCTATCATTTCAAATGAAGCTATTAGTCCAAAACAAACAGCAGAATTTTATTGTTCCGGCATTTTAATCAACCGTGCCTTTTTTTCCCCATAACGGATTATCTGAAAAATGTTGAGTTGATTATCGTATTGCAATGAGCAAATTTTTTACAACAAATCATTATCAACAAAGCCCTGCAATTTTATAGTACTTATACAATTTCATTCTATTCGTATTAAAATTTATTGTACATAAATATGTAAATTCGTCCATGTTCACTACAGAATTAAACTTATGAAGTACAAACAATACATTGATTTACAATTTGCCAAAGTGTAAGTATTCACAAAATGCAAAACAGTGTTTTATTTTAATCATTACTCTAAATGTATGGTATTTTATAGAGTTGAAATAAATTATACTAAAATGAACTTTTGCAAGATATTCTCAACATTTGAAATTATTAAATCTTATATCTTATTCTTATAAATATATCAATATAATCTTCATTTGATACAGTAAAACTACTTGTAAAGACATATTTTTTTATATATATTTATTTAGATTTTACATAAATTAAGTAATTTGTAAACAAATATTATATGCCAATACATACTTGAATTACATTACCCCATAATTAAAGTAATTATCAGTTTCACACAGGATTTGAGCTTTATTTCATTATCTGTTTATTTTGAATTTGAAGAAAAACAAGAAATATACAAAATTGAATTACATTTAGAAGGAGTGTAAATAATGGATACACAAATTTATTCTTTTCTGTGAATAACACTTTATTTATGAAATATGGAATCGAATTCGTTTCCTGTTTTTCTAAATATATATATATTCTATATATATTATAGACACTATGTATGCTCGCGCCCACGTGCTTTGAATTTCAAATATATAACGTAAAATGACTTATTATATAATTATTATATTTAATCTAACAATTTTTTCAATGTTTAAGTTTATAAATATTAGAAATTAAATCTCTATTAAATTTAAAACTAGGAATGAAAAGTATATGCAATTATTATGAAAGTTAGTTTATGTTTTTTTGGATTGTATATTTTCTTAATAAAAAATTTTTTTAAAATTCATTATAATCTATAATTATAAAATTATAAAAACATATGTGTAAATATTTATAAATATAAGCATATAAAAATTTATAACTATTCTTCGAATTATTTATTATAAATTTTAATTATAATGAATAAATTTAACATAATTGTAGTTTCTAGCAATTTGAATGTATTTTTTTCTCCCTGAGTATTTAATGTATTGTAATTGTCATTTAAATAATTCATTTAATAGATACAGTAGAATTAAATAGTAGCATTATTCATTGAAAATTTATGTACATAAATCAAAAGTATATTTTTTCTTTTATATGAAAAAATAACAATATTAATATACAAAAAAGTTTTGTTTCATCTACTTGTTTACTATTTTCTATAATGTTATAATATAAGTATAAGTTTAATTTCTACTTTAGAATTTTAATTAACTAATTATTTGAATTCATTTGATAGTAAAAAAAACCTTTATAGTATGAGAGCATTATAAATTAAAGATTTCTAAAAAGTATTCAAAATTAAAATTTTACATGGCAGAATCGGGAATATTGTCTCCAATAATCTTATAATCGACTTGCTTTGCTTTTTCTCACTTTAGTTGAAGAGTCGACATTACGTGAGCATGTATTTTCGTATTTGGTTGATATGTGTGTACAGTAATACATATTTATATTTTAACTATTCACTTATTTTTCTATTCTTCTTCAAAATAAAAAAATCATATAAATGCATAACCATATTGAATTTCAGGAACAAAAACATATTTTCATTCATGCAATAAAGTCAGTACTAAAATGTAGTTGCATTGTTAAGTATGAAAATTTTTTGATTTTTCTTTTTAAAGGGAGAGAATATTATTAGAAAATTGTGGAATAAAAGAAACGAGAAAATTACATAGACGTTTGCAGTCATTGATCCAAGATGGAAACCAGAAAAAACATGAAAAGGTGCTGTAGAATTCATTGAGCATTTTATACTCTTTGTACAGATCGTTCGGTTTATTTTACTAGTACTGGTATAAACGTGTAAGTTTACATATATAAGTAATCTAAACGAAAATAGACTGTTAGATTGAATAAAATGTAAAAGAAGAAAAGAAAAGTAGAAAAAAATTGATAAATATGATGAAATAAAAGATGTACGTAAAGCAGGAAGTGTATTGAAATTTTAACAAAATAAATATATATTGTAAGTAAATTTAATCGGAAAGTAATTTATAACATAAATGTTTATCAATCGATATTATAAGTAACATGTGATATCATAGTTGAGTTAATGTTTATAACGATATGGTTCAAAAATAAATCAGATGAATTAAAATTTATGGATAATGCAGATAAGTGAAAAAGAATGATTGAAAGAATAAATAATATGAATATAAGGGGAAAAGTTTTATCGGCACAGAAATATAATAAAGTGACATACTGGTGAATATATTAACTGAAATGAGTAACAAAATCTTTACAAGAACCAAGAGAATCTATCTTTTAGGAGTAAGTATAGATGTTAAATTATAGTTGAACATTAATTGGTAAAAGATGTGTACCCAGTAAATGAGTCCAAGTAATAAATAATATTTCCTAGTTCTCGGATAATAAAAGATAGCAAAATTAGAAGTTCATCAATTAGATTTGTGGAAAATCCCAATGCAACTAAATATTTCATTAATCGAGTTAGAGTGAATGGTTATTTGATTAAGTGGATTATATTCAATATAAAAGGCTATTGGTGTTTCGCACTGAGCCCACGCGATAATAAGTGATAATCCTGTGAAATGGAGTAAAATTTTTGAACAAAGTAAATTTTGCACCGACGAGATTGCATCTCATTTTTCAAGTTGCACAAAAGTGGTTTTTCATCCTTTAGATTTAAAGATTGAGACAGAGTAAAAAATGGTAAGGGAGTAAGAGGGGGAGGGGGGAATGGGGTGAAAACCTCCCTCGTATAGGAGCAATAGCAGCAGACAAGGAGGTGGTGGGCAGGCAAGAGGCGGGTGAAGAGTTCACGAGGAGGGTGAAGGGAAGCTGTATTGATTGGACGTTTTGCCGGGGACCACTAGCGGAACGCGACGACGCGTCATCAGCGCCATCCTGAGCTGGATTTTGCGTGTGGTGCGCACGTGAAATTTTTTTACCACCCGGAGATATAGAGATCGGAATCCTAATCAAACAGGACACGAGTTGACAGTTGATGGGAGTTGAGCTTTCGGACTCGCGAGGAAATCGATGGATGCTTGACCGATCGACCAGTAACTTCCAATAGTTGGGAGAGTGTATAACGAATCTGCTTCCTCGCAGAACATTTTTTCCAATAACTTGCGCTTCATTGTGTATACTATCTTTTGCTGGAGTACATTTTTTTATACTATTGTCAGTTGTCATTCACGAGCGAGGGGTTGATTTTGGCGGGTCTACAGGGGTTTGGTATATCATCTTAACATCACATGAAACAATTTATTGAGCTCCCTGTACTCTATGTCCACTTCCACCGGTATTTACAGCTTTAAACCTATAGACAGGTGATGGACGAAAATCTTTATGACTAAAAAATTTTTGTTCACTGTATCGCGAAAAATACCCTGTGTTGTCCAATTCTATGTACTACTCGCTCTTTTTTAAAAAGTATTTCGAATATGAAATTGAATATTATTGTATTTAGTTATACAACATTTTAGTATAATATAATCATTAAAATTTATGTCATGTATAAAGATTTTTAGAATCCTTGTACACTTTTTTACTTTTGAATATTCTGATGTGGCATAATATAAGAACGAAAAGATCTATAAAATAACCATAACGCTAACATTGTGAATGTCATAAATATTAAGACTTTCATCGTTTATAAGTTTAAAAATAAACTTCATTATATGCCTTAGTTAATTAATTACTTTCTTAGTGAAATTTATCTTAAAATTCACTTAAATAATATTGGATTAATTTTTCTCTACAAGTAATTTAGGTTCGTAAAACCGTTTGAAATTGATTTTAAATACATGATATATATTTTGGTGTAATTATTATGGCTGCTGATCATAAATAATTAATTATAAGGTTCAAATATCGTTTTCATCACGCAATCATTTTTTTAAATAATAAAACACTTCTGTAAACATATAAAAATACTTGTTCACTACCTATTTTCAATCATTTAAAAAAAAAGTATACATGGTTATTTAAAATTTAAAACTAATAAAGTGGACAGTTAAATGTAATGCCTGAATCAATATTTTTACTATTTATTTATTCACTGGATTGATGCACAAGTAAGCATATTTAAAAATGCACATTTTTAATGATGTGGATCTAGTTTGTATGATAAAAGGAAGAGTCGGTTGAATTTTAAGAGACTGCAATCGTTACCAGCTATGACTTGTTAGTTGGCTAGAAAAAATCGCAGATCCTGCCAAAAGACGAAGTTCGTAAAAACGCGACATACCAAGTAGACATTTGTCTACGTTCTGGCAGAACCAGAAAAAGTAAAGATGTTTATGGTATAGTAACCCATGAAGACTTACAGAATGGAACACATAATAACGATAGAATTTAAGATTTTACGGCATTTTTATTAGTCAAAACTGATCAGTAGAAATTTGAAGTTTTAAATGTTTGTTTCAAGTTCTTCTTTTCGAAATTATTATGAATTATATTGATTTTTTGCTTGCTCGGAAATTTTGAAGATATTTCAAGAAAATTTCAATCATAAAATTATATTATTTTATGCCATATAAAATTACATAAATAGCTTTATGGCCATACAAATATAAAAACACCCACTACATATTTAATAAGTGAAAAAACTGTTTTATTAGCTACTTATATTAGCACATACTTATTTTTCTAAGTCTCAGTCATATTTGCTCATAAAATATATATAATATATATCTATATAATATTTTAATAATAAGTTAATTTAAATATTCATCTTATCTATCCATTATATGCCTATTATATACCTATTAATAATTTATTTACATTTATCATACTTTACTTTTTTATTTACATTTAATTAAAACATATTTTTCTAATTCATACATTTTTAATCAAATTAAATTTATAAAGATTTTAAATTATTAAAACTTCTTTTTGTAACCTTGCCAATTAGACCAAGCAATCAAACACTTTTTAAGTCATAAAATAGTAGTCAGAGATACATTTTATATAAACCGATCAGAAAATTAGAAGCGGAGTAATTTTCTAAAAACCGGAAAATTTTTAAATTAATTAAAAAATTTGTATTTTTTTTAAATTTTAATATTCAAAACTCTAATTTAGAGAAATTAAAGTGAAGAATATGTAATTTATTTGAACAAAATTTTGATAGATTTGAGTAGATTATTAATTTTAGAGTTGTAAATTGCATTACTAGTAACTTACGATAATAATTTTTTTTTTTCATTTTTACGTGTACAATATACGAAATACATTAGTTTAGTACATAAAATTTTTTAACCTCACTTTACATTTGAATACTGTTACATTATCAATAATTCATATAATAAAATATTACAATAATGCATTAATATTTTGTTCAACAATTTTGATAATCAATAGAAAATTTAAAGCCAGGTTAAATAATTATTTCTTCTTATATACTTAAATATATAATATCATAATGTAAAAAAGCAATTTCAATTTTAATTAAATATAATATAAATATATTCATAGGAATTTAAAAAATATAATTTAGTAATTACTATTTTTGATGCAATACGTGTTATTGCATACCCGTATTTCTCGGTTAAAATTATTCAATAATGGTAAGTAACATTAATGTTTATTAAGTTACGTATATATACACGCGTATACTAATATAAACATGGGTGTGTAGAAGTCGTTTATAACGAAAATTACATTATTTCAAGTCTTTCTAACGAGATATTCTTATATAGAATAAGTACCATATTACATAGAGTTAAATAAGGTTTTAAAATGAACTCTAAAAACAAAAGTTGTAGTCTATAGATATTGAAGATTCAACAAGTTTATAGTTAAATGTAATTCAGAAGTTAATTAATATATAATAAATAGGATGTGCAAATAACAAAAGCATAATGAAAAAAATTAATACATTTTAAAATCTAATCATTTGAAATATTTTATGAAATTGTTCTAATATTAAAATTAAAAAAAAATTTCTTATATTTTATGTTACTTTTTTGTATAAAAATATAAAAAGATATTGATTAATATATGTTCCAGTAATTGTAAGGTTTTTCATAAAAGATCATAATGCTAAAAAACAGCAATAATCAAAAGAAGAATGCAAAAAGATTTATCACAAAACTTAAATTGAATTGCATAAACAATTTATTAGTCCGACTTCTTACAGTATATCATCCTCTATTATGTAGATTACGGCCATTTTTCATGATTGCACGTAACGTAGCTTCATGGGAGACGCGTCTTTTGGTTGCATATAGAACATGAAATTCATATGACTAAAAAATAATTTCAATAAAAATAATTGAAAGTTATTTTGAAAGATTATAATTAAAAATTTGTATTTATTTAAAAAGAAAATATTATATTGAACTAGTAAAATAATTTTATTTTTTTAAGAAATGTAGAAAAAATTTTTTGATTAAGAAAATATATTGAAGTGTCTAATTTAAACCATGATCTGGATTTATACGCAGAAGATTTACATGTATAAATAATTAAAAAATAAATAAATTTTAAAAATATTCTATTTAAAATGTTTAAGTTTTCATTCAAAGGTTTTATATTTCACATGGCAACGAATAAAAATAATTATTAATTGAACATATTTTTTCGTAATTAATGAATAAATGGGTTTACACTTTCTGTCGTGTATAATACACTTAATTTTATACATTCCATGGATAAATTGTTGTTATATATACCATTACTTTAATATAATGTTAATACATTCGTTAAAACATTTTTCATCTTAGTCTTTTTAACACATTATTAAAAATATTGAATGAAAAAGGTAAATGTAATATAATTACCAAAGTTTTTGAATAAAAAATAATTGTAATATAAGTTAAATGTATTGCAAAGGAATTATAAAATTTACCATATCAATTTATAACTAAATTTATTATTATCTTTGAAACAAAAAATTATTGAATGGTTTTTTTATATTATAATTTTAATGAGAAATTTACATAGATCAAATATCATTATACAAATAAATTTTTTAAAATAAATTGAAATTGACAAATTAAAATAAAATAAAGATATAATGCCGTTAATAACATTGTATTTTTATACTATATTATTGTTTGTATGGTTCACTTTAAAATTTTAACTAAACAATTTAGAATAATTTTTCAAATTTTTAAAATATTTTTGAGTAATATAAAATTTTCATTTTATTGGTATATTTTCAGAGTTTGAATAAAATCAAAGTTTTTAGTAATATATCGTATATTTGATTAAATTATCATTTTTATGCTTGTTTTTTTTTATGAACCAAATATGGAATGTAAGATCAAAGTCTAATTGAAGAATCAATATTTCAAATATCTAAAATTTAGGTATAATTTCGAAGCAAAGTAAAAGATAAAAATGAATTTACGCTTACTTCCTCCTATTCTCTTTCAGTTTGAATAACAGACTCAAGCTCAAATAGAGCATCACCTTGTATAAAAATCAATTTTGTTGGGTAATCTTATATGTAGGCACGTCGACTCCATAGAATGCTTAACACGCATAATGCCTTAAGAGGATCTGTCTGCGGATTTTTAAAACAAAAAAAAACGAGTAAAATAAGGAATCCAATACAAATGTTGATTTGCTCTAGTTTAATTTAAGTAAAGCACAATATGATTTCTACGCATGGTTTAATTATTATTGTAGAGTATTAGTGAATTATATTTATGATACTAATTAGCTAAACTGTTAAAAATAAAATCATAAATAAAAATATATACTTAACAGACACAAAAGCACAAAAGATTTTTAATTGTCTAAAATTTTGATGTATAACTATTTTCAATAATAAAAAATTACAAAACACTAATATTTACTTCGTTTAAATGCAGCATTCTATTTTTGATTGATGAAAAATTTTAATTTATTTGAATTAAAAGAGTTGAATAAGGATGAACAATATCATTATTCATTAATAACTCATTAAGAAACATTGACCTTTTCAATTATACATTATTCTAATTCATATAAAACAAGATTAGAAAAATCTTTCAAAAATTAACAGAATAATAATAGTTTAATATTTAATATTATATTAAGTAATTATATAAACAATGATTATATAAACTTCCAAAAATGTTCTTAATTACCAGTTCATATAGTTGTAAATCATAAATAGTATTCATATTACAATTAATTTTTGCTCTTAATTACATTTATTTTTATGTTTACATAATTCATTATTAATAATTGAATCGATTAACCATTAAAATTTCAGAATGAGAATTACTAGACATCTTTTATTAAGATTAAAATTCTTCTCGAAAATAATTTTTATTTAATAAAACAAGTCATATAAATTTGAAGTATAGAGTTTTTATGCAGCTTAATTTGTTTTGAATGATTCGATGGTATGTCTAATAAGCAAATTTGAAAATACACAATTAGAAAATGAAAACCTCTGCAATTTTTAGTATTAAAGATTTTCCTTGACATCTTTCTATTGGAAGATTTTTGTGACTTTAAATTAAACTGATATTATGTTTTGGCTTTTAATAACACAATATATCGTTTTTATTTCCTTCAACACCTTCATTTGATATTATTATATTATTTTCATTATTTGTTGTTAACTGCTATGAAATCATATAACCTTGAATTAAAGTTGTTTGAAAGCATGCTTCACAAATATAGTGTGCATAATTCTAATGAATTCAAAAATATTTGCATTAATAATTATATTGATATAAATAAATTTTACTATAGAAATTAATATATCATATGTATAATCGTAAAAAAAAAAGGAAATCATTAATGTTTGTATAATAATTTTAATTTATACATTATTAATTTTTAATTAAATCAATAGTAATTAATTAATTACTAGTATTATATTATTAATCATTTATGGTTATTAACTGACTATACTTCGTTTATAATTTAATGTATACTTTTCTTCATGTATTTTCTACAAATTTTGTATTAAAAAAAATATTATACATTTGGTAATGCAGTCTTTTGAAAAACTTATTATATCTATTCTCGTTATCTTTTATATAGATATTATAGTATTAAAAAATTTATTGTTTAATGCATTAATTTTATTATGATGCACAAAAAAAAAATTTACATATTGAAAAACTATACATACAAATTTCAGTAAATACTCAAAATTCAGAACTGCTTTTCCACAAAATATTTATTTAATTTATATTATCATAAAATTTATTAAAATTGTTATACAAAATTTAGTAAAATAAAATATTTACAAAATATATTAATTAAATCACTGGAGATATATATTATATATAAACAAATTGTTAATATAATATATAAAAGTTCGATTTATTAGTACGGATAAGCATATTCGTTAATATTTTATGCAGTATAAAATATTATTCATATACTTATTTCTGTTAATATTGTTTGCTTAAAAATAATACTGACTAATATAAAGTATATTCTATATAAATTTGTAGAATTCTATTATGAAAATGATATGAATAACCCAGAAAATCGTGCTTAGATAAAGCACTATTTATATTCGATCATGTAAAGAGTTATCAAGAAAAATTATTAATTTTTCCTTTTTTAGTTTATCTAAAAAAATTTATGATTAATATCCATAATTGACTATAATTTTAGTTTTTCTAATAACAATGTTCAAAAATACAAAATGCGGCACGATTTAACTTCGCGCGAAGGGTGTTTTTCAGTTTTTTGACACGGCGCGATGGAGCGACTACTCGAACAGCGTTATGCGATAAAGTTTTTTTTGCAATTAAAAAAAACAGTGTAGAAACGTATACAATGTTGCAAGAAGCATATGGACATAATTGCATGTCAAAATCGCAAAGTGGAAAATGGAATAGAACTTTTAAAGAGGGCCGAGAAAGAATCATCGACGAGCCTCGATCTGGACGCCCAGAAAGCTTTCGAATGGCTATTCCGGTACGTGTTAGAAATTTAAAATTTGGACTGTCGATTAACAGATTAAGCAATTCAAGGAAAAACTGAATTTAACGCAATCTTCAGTGTACAATATAGTGTAAAAAAATTTATAAATGTGTAAATTTTTGAAAAACATCAAAGCTGAAGAGTTTGAAGATGCATTTGAAATTTGGAAAACACGCCTTCAAAAATGTGTTGATGCAGGAGGAAATTATTTTGAAGAATTTAAAATTTTTATTTCACACTGTTTATAAGTCCACTAATAAATCATCTTGCAAAAAAAGAAGATAAGAATTTTTTTTTTTTTAATCTTTGAACAAAACATTTTCCCGCAGTGGTTTTCCACTAATCCCTTGAGCGCGCCGTGTCAAAAATTTGAAAAACACCCTTTGTGCGAAGTAAAATCCTGCCACACCTAATTATCGAAAAAACAAAAAAAAGGGAAAAGTACGGAAAGAGTTTGTCGACATTTTAAGACCCCTCCCAAATTTTTACGATGAATAGGCGCAAAATGAAAAAAAACTCGATACTTCGTGGATGAACCATGTATTAACAAATCACTGAATTAAAAAAAATATTTAGATTTGATATAGTTAATTAACTAATATTTTATATTCAATTATACAAATTTTATGATTATTAAATTAATTATTTTTTAAACACCTTGTAATTTTTACAGTACATTACTTTAATTATCATTAACATTTATTATTTATATACTGGTGTTGTATATATATATATATATATATATATATAATGTAGCTTATATATGTATATTATTAACTCATGATATAGAATATTTATAACTTTGTTTATATAATGCATAATATCTTAAAAATGTAATAAAAGCAGATTTAAAGATTATATATTGATTAATTTCTATTCTCGAATTAATGAATGCACTTTTTCTTGTACTTTCAATAATTTAGGTGTTATTACTTCGTAATACTTTAGAGTACAGGCATTTTAAGAACGCATATATTCATTTAATATTTTTTTTATAAAATATCTGTTTCACATTATAAGAAAATAATCAGGTTTATTGACGAATGATTTGAATTATATTTACTAAATTGTATAATCAAAACATAAATTTATATTATTTACTACACAATATGTGAAAAATAAAAATATTTATCATTTATAATTACCCATTTATTCAGTAATTATTAAAGACATATTTATGCTAAAACATATAATTTATAATGGTGAAAACAGGTGTATCAACTTTTATAAGTATTTATAAACTAGTTTTCCGTATTCATTTTTATATTCCATTAATTTTAAATATATTTTTTATAAATCTACTTGAAGGATTGCGTCTTGGAATAGTAAATTTTGAATAGGTAACCGGATATCAGAAAATCGAAAAATAGAATTAATGATATATCTGATTTATTTATTGACATTCTTAGAGTATTTCATCATATCAATTACTATAAAATGTATCATAACAAAAGTGTTTAGTATTTGAATGATAAAAGTCATTTAGTCAAAGAATATAGTATATTCCCTTTGTACGTGGCACTAAGCCAAAATTCATTGAATATGTCTTTTAGCCTAACTTTACCTTCGTTCTCTCAAACGGTTTGATTGGTCATCCTCATAATTCTTTTGACACATCTTTTTTAAGTAAATCAAAAATTTTATATGTTGTCAGCTTGCTAAGATAATTTATTTTCCATTTATAGTTTTTAAATCTAATTTTAAAATACATTACCGGTAAGTATAATGTGTTTTTCAACGTTTGAAAAAATTTTCCATCTATCTAATTTTTTTGATTCAATTAGAAATTTTTTTGTGAAAATATTATAAAGTTATCTGAACTTATAAGATAATTTTCTTTACACTGCGAAGTCTTACTAAGATTATTGTGTATCTTAAAAGGTAAGTTTTATGTTTTTTTTATCTAATTACAATGTGTGTATTTTTATTACAATGTTTTATAAACATAATGAAACTTTTTTCTTAAATTATTAATAATTATTCTAAGGTCAAACATATTAATAATATTTTAATGAATTTTTTATGATTTATTTAGACTTATCAAAATTACATTTATTAAACATAAACATTGAAATTTATATAATTTGAAGATTAAAAGTACATCATTGTTATAAAAATTTTATATTAAATAGTTTATATTCCAAGCAATATTTCAACTAAAAATTCAATTAATTTTAAAATTTTAATTGAATTTTTATTTAATATTTTGAAGTTACATAGTATTTATTATATAGTTACTTAATATAAAAACAATAATTTTTATTTCATCTATACAAATAAGTATAATACAGTTTCTCTTTTAAATTACACGTACGTTATATATTATCAAAATATCAGATTTTTTTTTTTTTACTCAGTTATTTATCACTGAGTTTCTAGGAGGTCGGAAAATGTGCGGGAGTTTTTTCTATTTTCCCTTTTTGTTGATCATTAAAAGCGGCAGAATTTGTCTCCATACAAGCGTGTTTCTCAAAGATATAACACAACTCAATAGAGTATCTAGTAGAATAACAGTATTCAATAAAATTTTGTGTGCAGCTTGAGTATAATAAGATTTTGAAATGTTGAAAAAGATCTTTATAGATAAGTACATGTGTAAATCTTAATTAAAAAATTGGCATGAAGTTTTTAAGAAGGTCGTCGACATGACGCGATCTAGTTGCAGAGATATAGTCCGAGTTGATATCGACATGCAGTGCGTCAACTCATAAATTTTAGTTCAAACTCTTGTTTAAGTATCAGGGCAATCGATGACAACTTCAATTTAACCAAATTTATATATAGTTATTCTTTAAGATTTTTTAAAATTAAAAAGCTTCCAGAGTGTTTTTACCAAGTTAGAAACAAAATTTTAATTTTTTATAATAAATTTTTTGAATGGCCTTCCACTAGTAATTCTATTGCAACTATGTTATGATATTAAAAAAAAAACAACTTTGCAAAAAGATAAATCCTCATAGCTGCTTCTGCTGATCTGAAAAAGGAAATATAAGAAAAACTCCACCACACATTTTCGATTATTCCGAAAAAGCTGCAATAAATAGTCCAATAAAAAAGAAAAAAATAATTCTCGATATTTTTTTTAACAACCCATGTACGTTTAATGGATTTTAATAACATTTAGATATACATTAATAAACTACTGAGTAAATCGAATCGTTGGTTAATAAATAAAAATGAATAAAATTTTTATTTGCATAATTTTTAAAGATGATTAAATCAATAAATATTCGATGAGAACATGACAGGTTTTTAGTTTAATTATTTATTATATTATTATAAGAAGATGCTTCAATTATTAGTATAATTTATAAAATATACTTCTTAAAAAATTTAGAAGAATTTTTCGTACAAGTTTCAAAATTTCTATTCTCTCTTTAACTGTTATCTTTTGGATACTTTAATAATTTTTTAATTCAAAACAATTATAAGGTTTTACTTTTATAGTATTATATCAGCACATAAAAATATCACTAACTGGTCATTTAAATAAAATAAATTGGTAGACTTGATTGATGTGTAGGTAGTTGTTTTTAGAAATATTTTAAATTTTACTTACATCTTCTTAGATCTATAGATGGATTTGCATTTCTGAATAAGCCATACAATTGTACAATTGAGTACACAATACATTCTTTGAAGACAAAGATGAGATTGCACCCAAATTGTGTACAAAGAAAAATGGTCAAGCCTGTTAAGAACCGAACAATCGTTAGAAACTAATGTTCCAATCAAGAATATAAATAAAAGCTTCCCTTGAAATTTCTAATTTAAATACTGCACGAAACCCTATTTGCATAAATATTGAAATAAACAAGGGATATATTGTAAATATCTTGTAGATGCCATAAGAACAGCTTTGGTTATACCAAGATGATAAAAATTGTTTAACTCAAAGTATTGTTGGTATGTTTGGTATTGTAATAAAACTCAATCAATTAAAATTAAAATTTATTATTATATTGAATTAAATTCTAAGAAACTTAAAATTTTGGATAAATTTAAAAAAAAATTATACAATAAATGAATGTTATTTCTACGAGATTATAAATGAATATTTAATTTAAATAAATATTCTTAAATAAAATATTACATTTCAAATAAAAGTAAAATAATATATAATTGAATTAAATTTCTCAAATTTTTGTTACTAAAAAAATATATGACTAAACGTTGTATGGACTATCAAAAATCTGAACCATCCATTATTGATCTAACAGAACTCTCATAGATACAATATTCTTAGGTCAGTACAATATTCGATCTTAATTATAAAAATCAAATAAATATATAAAAATCGGTAAAATAATATCTAAATAATAAGAGATATTTTTAAATTTAAAGTAAATAATTTATTTTCTTAATTTTCAATACTAAACTTTTATTAAAACTATTATTTAAGTTTAAATAAAAAATTAACTTGGATAATAATTGCAAATTTAAATAATAATAATAAATTAATATTTTTATAATCTTAGAAAATTTTTAAAACTTATATATAACATTTATTTTATTATATCACATAATTTAAAATCTGAAAGTAAAGATTAGAAAATGTAGGTGTAATATACATTAATATATTAATATTTTAACACGATTCGATTTTATCATCAATTATATATTTCAAGAATAATGTAGTTACTTCTTACTAATATTGAAGGAGATTATGAAATTCAGTGATTTGAATTTATAAATTATAAAATAATTTATAGCAAGTATCCTTTACTAATATAGTTAATCTCCATACAATGTAATTAGGAATGGTAAAAATATGATATAATAATAAATAATGTTAATGTACATTAAATATAAGAAAATACTAAAATATTATCATAATAATTTAATGATAAATAATGAGGAAACTCGGCATATCCTTTAATTTGTTAAATTATTTTAGTATTTTATTAGTAGGAGTGAGCTTTAGTAGAGTAATACAAATATAATATAATAACCCAAATTGAGTAATATACTTAATATTATGGGATTTCAATTCGAATGACAAGTCAAGTTAACATTTTTTTCGGTAATCTATTTATAAAATAAAGACATGGGTAAACGAGAAATACAAATATTCACGCCTTGTTCTATAAGAAAAGGAAACTCGTCCGAAGCACTACGAACCGCAGTAAAATTTACAATGGATTTCCCGAGTGTCTTGCTTCGCCTCGCGAAATCGACTTATCATTTCCCGGGAAAGTGCTTCCGAATCCGTCAACAAAAAAGAAAAGATAGGAGACAATTGGAAGCACGCAGAGTCTAACAGTTCGCGGCTGATACACCTAGTTTTCTTCTTACATTTACGGCTTCGTTACCCACCGACTGTCAGGAAATGCGAAGCCTCCATTTTCCGGCACTGGTGAAATACCTAATACATTCGAAAAGTTGTGCAAGATTGGAAAAATTGTTCCATGACCGAAGAGATATTCCCGTACATATATTTTACGAGCTATGGTCCTAGCGGCAGAGGAAAACAGAAGAAGAGAAAAAGTGAAGGAGAAACAACGCGAGAGAGTAAGGCAGTAGTAGATCGAGTGAGCCATTTTGCAAAATGGGCTTTTCCATGTTGGTTTTTTCAACAAACAAGATATTTATTGAAAAATAATGAAAACGGCTACTTCATTGAGTATTTCACTCATGAGTGACATCGATCAAACAAATTGATAATTCGATTTCAGCGCCAGAAAGGTGATTTTGCGCTTGCCATGAAATAACAACATAAATTATTTAATTTTGAGGAAGCATTTCTTTTTTATCCAATTGCCTCCGAGCAATTTAATTGTTTATTCAACATTAAAATTAAGGGATTGTTAGTACATATCATTTAAATATTATATTTTATTCGCGAAAATTTTTCATTGCCGTATGATGAACTAAATTTGCAACTGAAAAACTGTTTACAACAATTCGAACCTTTTATTTATAATTATACAATTATAAAATGCTTTGTAAAACTCTATTTTTGAATATTTATAAATTAAAGATGTAAAATATTCACAACTAACGGATCAAAAATTATAATTAGCGTTGTAAGCAATTAATTATCGTAGAAATGATTCTATAAATATTCAGAATATTAAAATCTAATTTTAAACCTATTAAATAAGTTAATTTAATTTGCATATAAAATATCTGTATTATAATTAATAATATTTAAATAACAATTATAATATTCGCACATAAAATGAAAAATTATATTGGCACTATATACAAGGAAAAAGAATAAAGAACTTATATCAACTTTTGTAAAATAATTCAAATATTCTACTTTTTGAATCACAGTATAATTATACTACACGTAAGTAGAGGGTAATGCATAATATTCTGAGCGATGGATTACTTCCAATTTTTCCAAGTTTTTGCATGTCTCGAAGTTGACGTTTCAATTTGTCGCTCAAAATTTCACGAAGAAAATGTTCTTATAAATGTGATCATAAAATTCATTCTAAAAATTATTGTACGAATAATAAACATGAAGACTTGTGTTATTGCAAAAGATATTGCTAGTAACGCAATAACTTTTACCATACAGTATCATAAAATTCTTTCAGTATCTTAAAAAATATCATATGCTTTCATATACCTGAAAAAAGTTATATAAATTTGTAAATTATGTGGTATATAAATAATTGAAATAAATAACTGTATCAATAATAAATAATTAAATTTATTTTATAAAAATTTATTTATAATGTAATGAATTTTATAAATAGTCACCAATGAGGAATATTTCATATAGTTAACTGACTAGACATATATTCTTTAATATTTTATGTAAATATATCATAAAACATTAATTAATTTTACAATTAAATAAAACTATTTCATTTTACTACTAATATTTTTTGTACCAGTTAATTATTTTATTATAGTTTAAAATCCAAATTGGCTTTTTAATTATACAGTTTTCAAATGACTGAGGTTATAAATATTTACTATCCTTTAGTGTAATTTCTTGTTTTAAATAATTAATCACAAACAGCATTAAAATTAATATGCTATTTATTAACCAATATTTTTAAATACGTAAAAATCGTTAAATAAATTATAATAATAAATAATAATGTTAGTAATAATTATTATAAAATTAAAATTAAAAAGATACAACTGATTTTTATTAAAAATTTTAATAAAAAATAAGTACAATACATATTTTATCTGTAGATTAGTATTTTTGAGATAGAAAGGTTAAATATTGTATACTAAACATTTTAAAAATATTTTTAATATTTATCAAACGTGATAAAATTTATAATCACTATTCAGAAAGAATTGTAAATTATATATTAATTAAATATCATTTTTAAAATCGTATTATAATATCATTTGTCATTTATGCCTTGAAAACTTCTAAAAAATAAAATGGATTTTTAATCGTCATAATTATCGGATGTAAAAGGAAATATTTTTAACTTACATTTTTTTATATTAAAAAGAAAATAATTGAAATTTTTCGTAAAATACAAGTTTAATAAATTCAATAATTTGTGGTTCTATTTTTTATTAAGACAACTTAGACTACATTTAGAACGAAAAATTTAATATGCTTATATAATTTCAAATAAATGTTTTCTAAGAGATCGTGAGAAAAATTAGAGAATTTAATCAGATGAAAATCTTGAAAAATTTACGATGAAAAATGTGTCGTATGAAATACAAATTTCTATCTCATATATCGTAAACTTTCAGAGAAAATGATGACTGGATGAAATTACATATTACTATATTGCAATTAGTGTTCAATTTGATAATTCGACACTGGATCTGAGTTATTGTAAAGATTAATGTAACTACAGCAACTACAAAGCAACTATAAATTGCATTTAATGTTTACATTAAGAAATATTTCATTCGAAATTAATTTATGTAAAACTTAGCACGAAATGCAAATATATGCTGCTTATCAACAAATAACGTATTTTCTATTTAAACACATGAAATTGGTAAATAGATTTTAAAACCAACAGTATTTGAGATTCGATATCTCGTACACTACAGCTATTTTACTGTGAAAATTATTAATATGTTTTGAAAAACAAGATATTCAAATATGTAAATTCTCTGCGAATATGCCACGGACAACATAACAATAAAAAGAAATAAGATAAAAAGAAATTGCCAATTCCTATGATACGTAATTTTATGACATGGTTGATATAGTATTGGCGGATATATAAAATTAGTAGGTAATAAAAAAGAACTAAAATATAACAACGAAAACATTAAACCACAGGAAAATAATTCTGCAATTGAATATGTATAAACGTAATTTCTCTTAGGATCTTAAAATTACTATATTCAAGGATTTAAATGTAAGAATATCAAAGAAGTTGGATTGCACCAGTGTTGCAACTAGTTAAAACCAATGTGGAAACTAATTGTTGTAACTCAAAACTTAAATCGGAATTCTATAAAAAAATCTCACGTTAGAATCTTGTATCTTAACACGAAGATCCGTGCCAATTGACTTATAATAAATAAAAGTCTACATATTACTTTCAAAATCGCATTAAAAATTCCCAATTTCTATGTGAATTCACTGAGCAGTGGAGTGATTTTGGGCACGGAGGGAGAGGGAAACTGGGCTCGAGTTCGATGCGACCATCTCCTCAGGGGCAAGACTGGTGCGAAAAATCGGCTGGTATTTACATCTGCATAATCAAAGTTCTAGAGGGGTGAGGCAACAAAACTTTACGTCTTGGAGGCGCGGGAGCTGTCTAGACGATGAGGTGAGGAAGATAGGTCGAGTTGGTTCCGGGGCGCAAGGTCCTTTATTCGAGGAGCATTTCAAACGGGATCGTCTTGACATACCCGCATTACAGTCGTGATAAAGCGCGGTTGATCATAAAGGGAACAGTGCATGGGGTGAACTTCACCACTTTCTACCCTATCGCGACGCCTCTTTATTTTTTTGATGGCGCGGATGCCAATATTATTGTCATTAGCGCGCGGGGGATGAATACTTCATTCTCGGGACTCCTCGGGTTCCACCTATCCTTTTGGATCATCCAGGGTCCAGCAGCCGCGACTAGTCTCCGGTCAACACATCTAGCCCTGAGCGGCACCACAAGACGCGAAAGATGCCTACTAAGTGAGGTCGCAGCAAACGTTCCCTCCTCGCAACAAATAAGCGTAAATATAAGTAATTTAAGTTTGCGAATACTTTTTCCTCCTCAATCTCGAGGATTTTTTTATGCTTTTATTGTATTCGTAGATCAAATAAATTATTAATTGTAATACTCGATTGAACCACTGTTTTAAATCCTTTAAGAGAAATTGAAAAACGCTTGCGAGCTAAATTTCTTCTATCTGCGTCAGAAAGTCTGCAACTTCAGATAATTGCATCCGCTGCAATTACCCGAAGCCCCAAAGGTCTGCACCTAAGCTCCGCAGGAGCTTCCTCAAGTATCAAACCGCCCTTAATACACCGTCCCTCTCCTCATTCGAATAGATTCTATTTCGTGAAACGCCGCACCTACCAGTTTTACGTATACATATACATATATTTTTTCGTTCACTTCGCGATCCGTTGAAGCGGGATCGGCTTTGCGGAAAGGCTGAATCGATTAAAGAAATATAAAAAAAAGAATAATAAATATTCATTTTTATCTTTGTTGAAATTAATCATATATCGGTTTTCCGAAATCTCGTTTTACGTGTAAGAATTTTGTAAAGTAATTATTCTAAATAATTACTCGAGCTCGGATAACCGGTGCGTGTATTTACATTCGGTGTTTGTTATGGTTCGCGACCTTCATAGCAGTCACGCCCGAGTAGACGTTTGTATGAAGTAAATATTGCCGGGGATTAAAGCCGACGAGTTAATCCGATCATAAAATTTTAAGATTTTATAAAGTACAATTTATCGAAATATATTCCTTGTAAATTAAATCTAACAATAATTATTGCTCAGTCTATCAAATGATTAATTATTGGTAAATTTGTATTTGTTATAGTGGAATCAATAAACAGACTCACCGCTCCAGTGGTAATTTAATTAAAAATAAATTATCTTGTAATTTTTTTTTTACTATTCCCGCCTGTCACTGATCCAACTCCTGGGCAGATCGGCTACCGCTTTATCCGGGTGAAAAACTATTTCTAATTCTTTTCAACGAGCGCTCGACTCTTCTCTACACCCGTGAAGGGCGAACGGAGCCGTTTCGTTACAATTTGATTCGTTAATTTTTGCATAATTTAACATTAATATGATGCTAAAACTAATAATCCAATCCATCTAAAATTTTGTATAAAAAGTACATATTAATCGTTTTAATTTTCTAAAACTATAATTCTAAATATTATATAAATATATAAATATAAATAAAGAAATAGATCACCTAATTTATTTTAAATTTCTCCACTCTAATTTTTCAATCCATAAGTATAAAAGTGTTTTTTCTTCATAATTTTATTAGCTACAATTTTTCCATGGATAATATAGTGTTAAAATTACAATTTTTCATTTTTTAATAAAATCGTACAAAATTGCATTTTTGTGCAAATTTTGATATGTATAACTAACTATTTTTTTTCATCGCCTAATTTTTCAAATCTATTTTATATAGAGTAACAATCGTTTAAATTCATTAACTAAAAATTTATTAAAATATTCAATTGATAATATTTATTAACACTGACTAAAATAATTTTATTAAATATTTACAACAGAAGTTTTGAAGTATTTCGATTAATTTATTTTAATAATTACCTTATATATAAAATCACTTATTTAACTGTTTGAAAATTATCAAAATTGACAGTCAAAAATTGATATTGTATTATGAATTTCATTTGAAAATGTTTATTTCTGAAAAAAATTGATTCAAATGTACGTATTTATTAATTTTTTATTATAATGTTTTCAATAATATGCATTAATTATAATAAATACAATATTAAATAACGTTATTAATGAGATTAAAATTTGTGTATATAATTTCTAAATTATATCTATGTAAATTGATGTTCCGCACATCGCAAGAGAAATATGCAGTTTCTATTATATTTTTTGTTAAAATTGTCTGGTTTCCAAAATAATTTCCAAAAATGTAACCGTTTCTCTGTTTTTTTTAATAAAGCAAAATTATAAATAAAAATATATTCAGCGATGTTCCAGTATTTGGATGAATATCGGTCTCCACAGTCCTCTGATATCTAAACTTTACTCTATTACTTCAAATTTTCACTCGTAATATACTAGGGCCTTTCAGACAAATACACGAAATATACAAATTTATGCTATCAAATATAATAGTAAAATCTTTTAGATGTCCTTATACACATGGATACGTAAATGAACAAACAAGTCAACAATCTCATACTAAGACCCAGGCATGGGTATTCAATAAAAACACCGCAATAATTCGCACCGTCTTTGCTCCAAGGATTCATGGCATTTTCATACATTAATTTACTTCTCTCTCATAAATAATACGTGCAATCTTTCTCTTACATTCGAATATAATGGTCGAGGTTACTCCATACCAATAATCAATAGTAGTAAAGTCAAAAAAACAACAAATTCACTCCTGTGAATGTATTTCTTTATATCTACGAATTGTTCATTTATAAACCACCATCATACCTGGTATCTTCAAACCATTTTTCTATACTTTTCTTTTTACGTTTCATTTCATATCAAAATACTTGGCTATTGTTTAATCGTATAATCTTTATATTAGTTACTATACTTATCAATTATTTTGTTTTTTCTTTTCATTGTATATGTTGCACAATGACCATATATTTCAATTTATTTTTTAATAATAGTATTTCCTTTATCTTGAAAATAACACAAATGATGTTTTAGTTCTCTAATATTATTATTAAATATACTCGCATAAGAATAATAAATATTTCTTTTTAATACAAATAAAAATATCTCTTTTTCTTTTTAATTTGTTATTTTTTTAAATTTTGAATATACTAGGTACTGATAAAGTAAATGATATATATATTAAAACAAAAAAACACTTTATTAGACCTAAATTAAAATATGCAAGTTAGTGCACAACTCAACCTGTGAAGATATTCTCAAAATTAAACTAAATAATGCAATTATCTATGAATTTATTGTCTAAGAGTTTAATATAATGAAAATAAGTATTCAAGAGCTATGGGATCTTTTTTTGAATTGAATACAAATTATTTTTTGCCCAAATACATCTAAAGATAAAGAGTATCTACCGCTATTGAGTATTAAATAACAATGTTTGATTCTGTAGAATATTATACATTACATACATAAAAACATTTACAGTTATTCTTATTTATAAAAATTTATACTTAATTGTTTACTTTACTACCTCATGTTCAATTTCAAGTTTCCCCCACTCTCATTTTTGGGCTCTATCGCTTTTACTCTATCTGTTAGATTTTATCATTAGTCTCTCTTATATAACCTTTTTATTCTCCTTAGTGATTATATGATTTTGAGTTTTTCACCAGGCAGATAAAATTCGCAAATAAAAAATTTCATTACTATGTTTTTTTTATATATTCTGTAATTGAATACAGAATGAAAGAGCCGGAGAAAAAAAATAATAGAATTAGAAGATAAAAATATAACTGAGGAGTGAAAATCGGCAGTAGAAAAAATAATAGAAGGAAACGCTACAGAAGGAAGTATCAGAGAAGGAGAAGGAAAAAGTGACTCAGACGAAGAAGGGGAAAATTAGAGAGGAAACACATGGAGCAAAAGAAGCAGTAGATCAAATCTGTCGATAATAAGTGGGAAGACCGCAGAGAACTACAACAACAAACAGGATCTATCAGAGTGGAAAGAAGAAATGTAAGAATGATGGTGAAAAAGAGGGAAAGAAAAGAAAGAGAGGAGAATGTAGTGATAAGAGGCACAAATAGAGAAGAGGTGGAGACGGTATACCGGAATGGACAAAAGACTTCAACGGAAATAAACTGAAGGTAAATACGAAAATAACGAGCTGCTGGTGGAACGGGAGGGTGCTTATCACCAAACTTGAAAGGAGAAAGAAATGCAATCAAACACGAAGAGCAAGAAGAAACTTATATGGAACAGAAATATACCTGGAGCAGGATCTTCGCTATGACGATAGAAAAGAGCAAGAAGAAATAAATGGCTGGGTCAAAAAACTAAGAAGTAAGGGAAAATACGTTAAAGTAGGCATAAATAAAATATATATAGATGGAAAATAGATGAGCTGGGATGGCAAAGAGGCTAAATAAATGAAAAGGAGAGAACTAGAAGAGGAAAAGAATGAACAAGACACAAGGAAAGAAGACGGTAAAAAGACAAATAATGTAAGAGTAATAGAGAAATGAACAACAACAGTGCACAACAAGAAAGAGAAATAAGGAAAGACACCGAAAGAAATGATACAAGAAGGGACAACAAACAATAGAAGGAAGCATGAAAAAAATAGAAGGATTTAGAATAAAAAAGGGATGGACTAAAGAAGAAGAAGGAGAAAGAACCAAAAAAAGAAGGGAAGTAAAGGTAATACAAGAAAGAAGGAGCAATAAAGAGTTATTAGAGATAAGAGAAAAGGAGATAGAAGTAAGAAGGAAAAATAGAAGTCTAATATAGTGGAATATAGCTGGATTTTGTGGAAATGACAGAGATTGGAAATACCTAGAGGGAATGGACTACATCTGTTTGACAGAAGCATGAGTAGAAGAAAAGAACATAGAAAAGTGCTACAACATGCTATTGAAAAACCTGGATTGGAAAATATTACCAGCGATTAGAGAAAAGAAGAAAGGAAGGGCGAAAGGGGGTATAATAGTAGGAATTTACAAGAAATTGGAGATAAAAACTGAAGAAATAGGGAACTACAAAGGAGAAGAAATGGTAAAAATAAGAATAAAATATATTGAAAGGAAGAAAACCATGGATATTTGGGAATTATATTGTAACAGAGACATGGAAAAACAAATAAGTAGGATAGAAAAAGAAAGCTACAATGGAAATATAGACATAATAATAATGAGTGACCTGAACACTAGAATTGAAAATGCAGGGAGCTACATAAGCATAGAGACAGGAGAAATGGAAAACAGAAAAAGTAAGGATAAAAGAATAGAAAAGAAAGGAAAAAGCCTGATAGAGAAGGTAGAAAAAAACGGATGGACTATACTGAATGGAATAAAAGTAGGAGATGAAGAAGGGGGATACACATATGTGGGACCAAGAGGCAACACTGTCATAGATCTGGCAATAGCGGACGAAGGAAGCAATGAAAAAATAAGAGAATTTACAGTAGAAGACAGGATAGAATTGGATCATATGTCGATCAAGAGATTGAGGTAGACCTGAGAGAAGCGAAAAAAGAGAAACAACTACGAAAAGAAAGAAAATAGAGAAACGAAAAATAACTACTTGGGACGAAGAAAGCATAAAAAAATATAGAGAAGCAACAGAAGGTAATACATAGCAGGAGAAACTACAAGGACTGTCAAAGAGCTATAGCACACGCTAAAAGAAATAATACAAAAGAAAGCCCCTAGCAAGTAAATCACAATAAAAGAGTGGAAGATTGCAAAAACAAAATGGTGGAATAAAGAATGTGCGAAAGAAAAGAAAAATACAAAAAAGCAATAAAAAAAATATATATGTAAGCATGAATATATGTAGGAGAAGAGGTAAGAGAAAGATTGTTGGAAATAATAAAAAGAATAATAAATAATAAAAAGAATAATTGAAATAGAAGTGGAAAACAAAAAAATAATACTGGAAGCACAAGCAGGATTTAGGACCGGTTGATCCACAATAGACAATATATATATACTAAAATACATAACGGACAAGAAGATAATGGAAAAAAAGAAAATATATGTACTGTTTGTGGATTTAAAGGCAGCCTTTGATACAGTCGATAGAAGGAAACTTTGGGAAATAATGAAGGAAAACAATATGGACGAAAATTTAATCGAGAAGGTAAAGAAAATTTATATACACACGCAAATAAGGATAAAAACAAAAGAAGGACTGTTTGAACAAATTAGAATACAAAGAGGTTTAAGACAAGGCTGCAGCCCAAGCCTTTTTTTATTCAACATATATACAGCTGATCTAAAAGCAGAATTGGCAAAAACAAACATAGGAGGAACAAAAATAGACGGAACAAGGATATGATCACTAGCCTATGCTGAAGACATAGCGTTAATGGCGGGAAACAAAGAAGCTATGGAACAGATGATGAAGGTTATGGACAAATTTTTGTAGAATAGAAAACTGGAACTAAATACAGACAAAACCAAAGTAATAACTTTTAAAAAAGAAAGAAGGGGAAAAAACTCAGCTGGAAGTTGAAAAAAAAGGAAATAGAAGAGGTAGAAAAGTTTAATTACCTGGGATATGTATTTAGCAAGAATGGAGGAAACAAGGAACACCTAAAAGAGAGGATACATAAAGGTAAAAAAGCTCTAAAGAAAACATGGAATCTCACGCAAAGAATATGTTACGGAGAGTTCAAAAGAAAGAGGATGCTATTTAATTATCTCGTGAAAGAAGTCATAGAATCTGGAGTGGAAATATGGGGTGAAGAAAGAGTAAACGAAATAGAAAAAAAGACGGATTATTATAGATGGATATTGGATTTAGAAACATGCACCCCTAGTTATATAATATATGAGGAGGCAAACGAAAACAAGATGGAAATAGAGTGGAGAAAACGAAAGAGAAGGTATGAAGAAAAAGTAGAGGAGCAACCGAATGACAGATGGATGAAAAAATGCCTGAAGGAGAAAAAGAGAGAAAGAACAAAGAGTGAAAATGACCCTGAAGAGAAATGGCTGAATGAAGTAGGGATAAGTAAAAATCAGATGGAGATTTGGATTAAAGAAGGAAAAAATAAATATTAAATAGTTAAGAAAAGGAAAATTGATATCAACAAGCAAGAAAGGACAAACAGAATAGAAAGAGCCATGTATAACAGATGGTAAAAAGAATTAAGAGAAAGGGGAACACGAAGATATCTGAAATTAAAAAGAATGATAAAAACATTAAAATGATCGCAAAAGTAAGATGTGGAAACATAATAGCAGACAATAAATACTGACTAAGCGAGAAATAACTATGCAAAGAACAAAATGGAGATTGGACACACATGATGATGGCATGTGTAGAAACTGAAAAAGAAACGATAGAAATGAGAAAAAAGAAAAAATGGAACCAAGAAAAGATAATGGTGTGTGATGCTGTGTATTATTACAAAATAATACAGATATCACTTATTATTAAATATTATAATTATTGTCAGGGTAATATAGATGTATTAGTGTTGAAACTAAGGTATAGTTGTGATCATGACAATTTTTATTCCAATTTTGTGTGTCGGTCGATGATCCTGAACGGGGATTTTCTTTAGAAATAACCAATCAGGATCAACGATTTGTAGGCATATAAGGAGGAAGGATTTATGTCCGATCAGCAACCAATAATAATACTTTTCCAAAAATTGAAAAAGAAAAATGAATTTGGTGGTGAGAAGAAACCTCTAATGTATTATTATGAATATAAATATTGTAGTGAAAGATCGATAGAGTGTTTCAATATAATTGAGAAAATAATAAATTTAATAAAGTAAAATTATAAAGTATTATTATTATATTGTGAGTGAAGTGATTATTAAATCCATTGTATTAGTTATATATTGAGAAATATTATCAATATTAAAAAGATGATTACTTATGAATTATATATAATAGTTTTATTGGATTCCGTTAACAGATACAGCGAGCGACACATCGTGCGTGAGCAAAGTGTACGTTGAAAAGGATTAATATATATATAGTAAAACTGAGGAAAGAAAAAAAGCTAAAAAATATACAGTAAAGTGAGGCAAAGGCAGTGAGAGAAAAAGAAAAGACGACGAGGGTTAGAGGTGGAAAAGAAGTAAAGTGAAAGCGTGCGAAAAAAGTGAGGTTAGAGCTGTAGCGGGAAGAAAAGCCGGGAACCGGGAAAGATACGGGCGCTATAGACGGCAAGTATGCCTTACGATAAAGTGAAGTGGACAGCGCCAAGTACCGACGGCGGATAACCCACGTAGCTGACCAGCGATTGAGGAGAAGCTGTACTGAGTAAGAGAACAGCGTTAAATAACAAAAGACAAATATAAAAAATATAAAAATAAAGAAAATAAATAATAGAAATTAATAATCAAAAAATAAATTAACAGAAATAGAGGCACAAAATAACCAAAAGGAAAATAAAAAGTTTTTTCAAAAAATTTAAATTTAAAACTTAAAGTATAAAATTTAAATTTAAACTATAAAAAACACTAAAAATAAAAAATTAAAATAATAAACAAATACAATATACCGGAAACAATAGTACAAAATATAATAATACAAAATAAAATAAAATAAAATACACAACATAACCTGAGTAAACAATAAACAATAAGCAAACAAATAATATACAAATAAATATTAAACAATAAACAAATTAAAATAAAACAAGATAAAAATATAACAATTATGAGCCTAAGACAAGAAAAAGCCAAAACTGGCAAAGGAAGAGGATCCAGCAGTAAGAGAGAAAGCACTCAGTTAACCCTAGAATGCACAAAAAAGAAAGTCTCATGGGAGGAGGACACAGCAGGAGAGGAGGCGAATAAAAATAGCAAAGGAGAAAGGAAACTTAGAGAGAGAGAGAGGATATAGGGTTAGAGAAAAAAAGAAACATGACAGAAATAATGGAAAAAATAGAAAAATTTGAAAAGAAATATGAGAAGGAAAGGAAAGAGATCAAGGAGCTGATAAATAAACTAAAAAAAAAGCAAGAACGAGAGATGAAGAAAATAAGAAATGAGCTGGAGGACTCGAGAAAATGGGCTAGAAACGCAGAGGGAAAGATGAAGGAGATGCAAGAAAGGATATATGAACTAATAGAAGAGAGGAAAGAAAGCACGGAATGGAGATGGAACATTGAGAAATGGGCAAACAACCAGTCCGACCAGGGGAAGAGGGATACAAGTGAGGGAGAGGGAGCAGAGAAACACAGCACATCCAGATCTAGTAGTAGAAATAGTTGCAGAACAACCAGCTCGAAAGGAAACAGCGACGAACAGAGGGGGAGTAAAACAGAGAGCACGATGTCGGATAAAGAAATTCAGGAGTTCAGGAAACTACTATGGGAACTAGAAAGGAAAGACAGAGAGAAAAACGTGGTGATAAAGGGAGCAAACAGGGATGAAGTGAGAAAAATGGAACTGCAACAATGGGCGAAAAACTTCGTCAAAGAAAAACTAGGTTTGGAAGTGGAGATCAGGTCAACGTGGTGGAGCGGGAGAATGATAATAATAAAAACCGAGAATAAGAACAAAATAAACCTTATATGGGATGCCAGGAAAAAACTAATTGGCAGAGACATATATATGGATTTCGACCTCACCTTCGAGGAGAGGAGAACGCAGGAAAAGATCAGGAGCTGGATAAGGAGAGCGAGACAAGAAGGATTCTTCTCCAAGGTGGGTTTGAAAAAGTCTTTATAGATGGAAAGTGGGAAAGATGGGCAAGTAAAGAAATAATGGACAGGCTGCTGGAAGATATGAAGAAAAGGATGGACAAAGGAAAAAACAGAGTAGAGAAATAGGGCGAGAAAGAAGAAGAAACATATAACAAAGAGACAGAGGAAATAAACATGACAAAACAAGACAACGAGAAAAAGAAAGATGAAGAAGGGAGAGATACAACAGACGAAAAAGTAAAAGAAACAGGAAAAAACACAGAAAGTAGAAATTTAACGTAGAAAAGGGATGGGACAACAACACAAGAAAGAAGACAAGGAACAAAAACACAATAAAGACACACACAAAAAACGAAAAACCAGGACAGAACAAAGAGAAAGAAACGAACAGACAAAAAATATATATAGACAGAAAACAAGAAACAGAGAAATACGAGAATAGAGATGACAATAAAATAAAATAAAGAACAAACTTAAACAAGAAGATAAAGGGAAACAAGAAAAAGAACAGACAAGACAAAGACAGACAGGAAGAGAAAAACCTTGACAACCTTAAAAGCGTTTCTGGAACAGAGAGATCTCGAATTGAATATAGAGAAGACGAAAGTCATGGTGGCGAAAAGAGAAAGAAAAATGAAATCTGAAGAATGAAAATGGAAAGGAAAGAAGATAGAAATGGTTAAAAGCTTCAGATACCTTGGCTTCGTCTTCAGAGACGATGGAAAATATGTTGATCAGAAAAAGGAGAGACTGAATAAGGGCAGAATCACGGCAAGGAAAGCATGGGGCTTGGCAGAAAAAAGGTATCAGGGAGACTTCAAACTCCGGAAAATGATGTTCCAGTATCTGGTAAAGAGTGTCATGGAGTACGGGGTGGAGATATGGGGAATAGAAGATGCTGAGAAAATGGAGAGGATCAAGGTCGATTATTATAGGTGGACCTTGAGATTCGACTTCTGCACTCCTAGGTATATAGTCTATTAGGAGACAGATGAATACTGGATAAAAGGGCAATGGAAGATAAGAATAATGAAATATGAGGAAAGGATAAAGAACATGGAGGGACACAGATGGATTAAGAAATGTTTCGAAGAACAATGAGCACGTAATAGACAAGAAAAGAGAGATAACACCGAAATATGGTTAAATAAAATAGGATTTAGCAGGGCACAACTAGAGTACTGGAAAAGCATAGACAAGAACATTTATACAGAAATAAGGAGAAAAGATAGGGACATACAGCTACAGGAAAGAAGGCGTAAAATGACAGAGGCAAGATACAACAGGACTTATGAAGAAATAAAAGAGAACGGTTTACCACCATACCTACAGGAAGAAGGCTACCCGAAGGAAATGAAGGAAATGGCCAGAATAAGATGTGGGAACATCACGACGGCAAACAAGTATTGTTTGAAACCAGAGGAAAGAAAATGCCAATTATGTGGGAAAGAAGATGGTGATTGGAAACATTGGATGGCGGATTGTGAAGAGATAAAAGATCTGTTTTAAAAAATACAAGACGAAAGAAATATAGGCAGGAGAGAGGAGCAAAATGACTTAATGATAAGATGTATGAAGGAACTTTGGACAAAAAAACACTGAAAGATATCAGAGAATTAGAGAAGAGACTAGAAAGAAGAAAGTATATGGAAAAAATATAAAGAAACGACAAAAAAATGATGTAACAGGAAATACAAAGGAGAAAAATAGAAGAACAAATAAATAGTGAGAAGAATACAGTGCAATGAAATATAATAAATGTAAATGACATGTATATATAAATTAATGTAAATATTGTAAAAACTGTGGAAGCCGTCCCTAAGCCTAGAGCCGGGATATATATGTAATAAATAATATATAATAGTTTTATTATTGAGAGATAAAATTAGAGAGAAAGACCAACTATTAAAAATTAATAAAATTCATGAATACATATGGAAACAATTTAATAATAAAATTATATATATATACATAAAAAATTTTCGATTTAAAGGTAAGAATTTTATCTAATATATTAATACATCTTGATTATAAAAAATTTTGTGATAATGAATTATATTATAATTAAACAGTAAAGTAGTGTTGAAATTGTGCAGAAAGATTGGTCAGCGCGAATCAAAAATTTTTATTAACACTGGAATTCGGTCCCTAATTAAATATTTAAAACTATAAAATTTATAAATTGTCAAGTGCAGTGAAGTGAATAAAATAATTAGTGGAAAATCATATATAAAATTTTCTGAAATAATAATAAATTTAATAGGGTGAATTATTTTAATAAAATTAATTCACCGTGTTACAGATAAATTTCAAAGAAGGAACCAAGAATAGAGAATTATTATATATCATGAAAATAATAGAAAATAAGATACGAAGAAAGAAAGACAAAGAAAAAGCAACGGAGTGAAAAACAGAAGTGGAGTGTAATAAAGATAAATGAAAATAGACGCTTAATGTACATAGATAAGTTGTAAAAATGTTAAATAAATGAAAATAGTAGTAAGTAAGAATGTAAGCACGGAAGTCCATTCCATGGCCTAAGGCCGAAATTGTAAAATAAATTATATATTCTGTAATTGTATTTAATTATTTTAGCACCTGCAAAATATTGATGTTTGATAAAATTAAAAATAATTTAAAAAATTATTTAATTTTTTATTTAAAGACAATTGATTTTATAAACAATATTCACAACTTCTACTTATAAGACAAAAATTTATAAAAATCATAGTAGTAGTAAAGCTAATAAAATCGTATAAGTTTTCAAATAAAATCTTCGATAGTCTTACGTGTTTATCACAAATAATATTAGTTACGTTTGTTGTATTGTAGTTTCTCAAACAAAATACGAAAAGTTTATTGAGAATTTATTGGCTGCATACCAAAATTCACGATGATCAAACATTTCTTTAGGACAATTACGAAACCGTTAAAATAATATTTTTTTCATAACAATCGGCTTCGACTATATTATTTGTTAAGTATTTGGTGATAATATCAATGATTAATTCAACGAATTTTAGCAAAGTATGTTATACATAATATTGCTAAATTTTTAACAATATTTATCAATTATTTTAAATAAGTACACTAATAATATTTGTAATTTATTACTATGATTATTATTTTATTTTAAATAAAATTTTTTTATCATAAAATTTATCACATTTCATATTGATCCATATTAATTTAAATATTTTATTAAAATTAAATTATTATAAATAAGTCATGTAGACCAATAGTATTACAATATTATTAGTGATATATTCTTTTGAACAATGTATTTAATTTTAAATTAAAACTGTAAATATTAATATGTAAGTATGCTTATTTTATATTTAAATATATAAAATTTGATAAACAATTCTAATAATTTTTTTTGGATATCTAAATTTAAAGCATCATTGAGGAATTGCTAAAAAAAAAATATTGAAATGTACTATCGTAAAATCATTATTTCTTTTCTATAAATTTATGTAGTAAAATTTAATTTTAATCTGCTGCATAATTAAAAAAAAATTTACAATATAATATTAAATAAAAATTGTATCATCATAACTAAAATATATTAAGTTTATACATTACATAACGAACTTTGTTCTAAAAGTTAATTAAGAGTAATTGAGCTTTAAAATCACCTTTAATAATATGTAGCATATATTTAGACTCACTTATTAATGCTTTAATTATGTACTATTTAAAATATGATTATATTTAATCTGAAATTCGACACCAAAAGCAATGTGAAACAATATGAATTATTTCGAATATTATTTTGCATATTATATTATAAATCTAGTATATTCAATTTTGTGAAATTTTAAAGTTATATATAGTAACTAAATTTTTGTAATAAATAAAAAAAATAGTTGAATTTACGTATAAACATTAATTTTATTTACTTTTGCTTCACATATAAGATATAATTTTATCTCAATATACGAAAGTATGAAAAATATGTTGAATTTTGAATTAAAAATAAAAATGTTTCTACAATACTAGACGAACCATAAGTCCAATAAGATGTCAAATATGTATGATTCATATTTAGACATTTACTATAAAAGTACATAGAATTTTTCAAATTGTTAACGAAATACAGCAAATTAAATACATGAAAAATCCTTAAAAAATCCATAGTTTTTTATTTTTTTAAATGGCACGCGAAATATTGACCGGTTAATCTTTTATGTACAATGTATAATAAAAAATGCATATTCTTAAGTTTTTTTGTTATAAAATAAAAAGTATATTTTAAACAATAGAGTCATGTATGAATGCATTATAGTTTACAAAATGAAGAATAAAATGTATTTTTATATAAACTGATTGAAAAATTAGAAATGAAGAAATCATTACAAATTTTAATATTAATTAAAAACTTTGTATTTTATTATTTTTTAATATTTAAAGTCTAGTTTTTAGACATTAAAGTAAGTCATAAATATATTATTTGAGAAAAATTACAGATTTACCGAATAATCAACTTTAGCGCAATTCAATTTTTAATGAAATTATGAGAAAATTTTATTAATTTCTCCTTACCCGATGGATTATTCGATTTTTATTTATTTAACGGTTTCAAAAAAATATAATTACATAGTTAAAAACAAAATTATATGATTATTGTATCATTTAAAATATAATAGAATCTTTAACTCACATTTTTCTTGTACTTGGTTTGCTGTATTTCGTTAATAACCAAAAAAATACTGTATTTCTTGATATAATTTATGTATTTTTGTACATTTTGAAATGAATATGCATTTAGTAATTTGATTTCCATGAGAGACTCTGAATAATATTCGTTCCGGATACCACTTGACTCCTTGTCAGTGTCAGCAAGGATGAATAAGAATGGGTTAAAGTAAACGTGCCAGCCCTGAAGGACATTCCTTGACAGAAGTAATGTATTTTGTAAGTGTCTATCGCATGATATAATATAAACGTATGTTTTTAAGATTTTTTTGTCTGTGACAGCTTAACTTAAGTCCTGGTTTCTGACAATAATGTTAATATTAAATTAATTTAAGATCTTTCTCTTATAATAATCTTTACAACCTTCATTTGTATCAATCATTTTAAATATTTTCCCCCTTTTTTTAATTCTCAGTATTTTGTCATTTATGTCCCATTATAGATTGTTTAATCATTGTTGTTCAAACATTATAATTTAACAAGAATAGCTTTTAAATTATTCGTGTATTCATTTTCTACAGATAATTTATGTAAGAAAAAAATTATTTTAATTAATTTAAAATTTGGTTATGTAAAGATTAAATCTAAGATATAGTCATATATTTTAGCAGATAACAATATTCTTATAATTTATAGTTTGAAATAAATTGGGAAATTTCTACTGTTTATTAAAATAAATGGATATTGTTAATAAATGAAAATATTTCAATAATATTTTTTATGAATAGAATATTTTTAAAAACATACTAAAATCTATTATATTATTATAAATTGCTGATCCCAAGAGGTGCAGAGTGAATAAAAACAAGTCTTCAATTATTTGCGTCAACGTTTTGATAATTGAATAGACTTGTTTTTATTCACGCTGCACCTCTTGGGATGACCAATTTATAATAATATAATAAATATGGAAGGTGCATCATATCAAACTTCAAAATACTAAAATGTATTTGATTTACATGTATTCTGCTTTAATGCTTGTCTACATGAAGTCAATATCGCTTTAATGCAATACTTAAGAATGAAACCTATAAGATTCTGTTGCTGGGGATATGCATACATCAGTAACGTCTGTTCTGTCACTAAGCTTACTTAAGAGATTATGGACTACTATTCACATACATAAAAGCCTATATTGATCTTCAACTTTAGCAAAGATCCATTTAATTTACCAGTTTTTTAAATACATCTTTAAAAAATTACGCAATTATTTAAATACATAATATAATATATATAATCAAAATATTTAAATTGTTTTATACATTAAAATATAAGTCTTTTTAAAAATATAATACGAGAAATGATAAGAATATTTCGATCAACTTCTTTGATATCATTTTTTTGAAGTTTATATATATAAATTTTCATTTTAATAAATCATAAAAATACAATTTCATTCAGGAACGAGAATAGCATACTTTAATTGAAAATGAATCCTTTGAGATTTTGTTAGTTTCCGCTTAATTTACAAATGTGGTAACTGAGACAATCCATCCGGTGTGATTAAATTCTCGAAATTTACATTAGTTAAGTAGAACATTTCCTATACATTACTTAAAGTACTAAATAATTGCATTAAAACTTTATTTAAATTTCTTAACAAACTTAAGTATTATCTTGGTAATCATCATAAAACTTGTAAAGTTTAGTATATTTTCTGTGATGTCTAATTTAAAATTTAATAATTTATTTCACAAATAAACAAGTTGATTTTTAGATAAAATCGATTTTTATAATATCAAGAAAATTAATGAATTAAAAATCAAGATTTTTCATAATAATTTAATATAATGATATAAACTTAATATAGTTCTAATCATGCAATTATATAATTTGTAAATTGAAATTTTATTATATTTAATTCCAGTACATATTTGCACTGAATCTTCAATTCAAAATAAAAAAATAGAAAATATTTTTTACTTTTTAATTTACAAGGATTTCATATGTTTGACTTGTGTTGTTTGTGTTTACATCACATTTAAAACTTTAAATAAACCATGTATATAATGTACGTCATAATGCATTCCAACAAAAATTGAATTATTTATTTATGAATCAACTTAAACTTAATTGTGTTACTCATAAATATATTATTCAATGCACATATTTCAATATATTTTAATAAATTATAAGAAATTGTAAAAATGCCCTTCTAATGAAATATTGATGAAATGATTTAACAGACAATTCATGTTAACTTACGACTTAATATTTTACTTTATATTAGAGCATTTTTCTGTAATAAAAAGTTAATGAAAGTATGAACTCATAGTTTTTGACGGTTTAAGATCAATGTTTTTCTTTTATTAAAAATACAAGTATAAAGAAAATTATTTTGTATCCGAATATTATATATATATATATATATATATATATATATATTTATAAATACCTTTAATATTAGCGCGATTTATTATCTGGTTATAAAAAATTGTAAATAATTGAAATAATCTGCCTTTGTAATAAAAGTTACAAAGTAAAAAAGAAAAGTTCAAGCGTGTAGTCATGATTGAGCTCAAAATTTGCATACTACAATTTAAATAAAACATAAATATTTATCAACCGTTGTAAGTGCATGTATCAAACGTATGAATCTGTAAAATTTACAATGATAGTACCAGTGATTATTTACTGGTTTGGAACAATGTTTACTCATAACTGAACGAATGAAAGATGCACAAACGATTCTCCGGATCTCGATGAACGGCTGTGACGATTAAAATTGAAGAGAAAGGACCTACCAGAATTTTCAGGTGTGGATTAGGTTTCATGCAGGCTTCCAGCTCGTGCATCTGAGGAAGATGGGAGTCTCGTGTTACTTTAGCGCACGTCAAGAGAGGAAAGAGGAGAAAAAAAAGCACGAAGGGCACGCGGCACTGCTTGTTTTTTCTTCATAGCGCGGTCGCCTCAGTATTGGTAACGCGAGCTGAAAAAGAGAAAGAGAAAGTGAGAGAGAGAGAGAGAGTGTGTTGTACTCGAAAGAAGGATGACACAATCCGATCTTTGGTTATGACAAAGGATCCTTTATTTGTGTCAAACGAGTGATCGATAGAATCGACCAAACCTGCAACCATTGCACGTATGCTAATAGAATGCCTTATGTGCATATGTAATTCAGATCCTAGTCCATCTGATCGAGGGAAATTCAAGTGAGAATTGAAGATCCTTTTAGGACGAGCAATATTTCTGCGGGGGACGATCGATATTGTCGATTCGCTTTTGAACAAACCATGAGTGTCCGAAACACACAGGTAAATTCAAAATTAGATTCCCAAAGTTCCATGAAACTATAAACTTCTGCTTTCTCCCTCAAAAAATAAATGTTCTAAATTTATTTGCAGATTTGATGTTTACTTGTTGAACAAACATTCAAATGTTCATTCAACAATGACTGTCAAGATAATTTCCGTTTAAGTCCGCTCTAAGTACTCGCGTGCAGGGAATCACCCCGCATTTGTGAAGATTGCTATCTTAGATCCTGCTGAATAATAGGTGCATGTAATGGCGGAATAATATCCGTCAAAATAGAAATACGTTGTACAGCAGAATGTAAGCACTATTTCTGCTCCAGAAAGTAATTGTGCTATGCGTGTTTAGAAATGGAATAAGGAAATTATCTTAATTATATACACTGTGTCATTTCAAAGTTTTAAGATTTATTCTAAAAATTTTGAAATGCATCAAAATCTTATTTAAAGGCGACTCTTGGAACTAACTTAAATTTTACTTTAGACTGAAATATATTTTACTAATTCAAAATTTTCACAATACCTCGCATCTGTCGCGTTTAATATAACCTTCTTTCTACATAATTTATTTTTAAGAAATTTTCTGGTTGCCTGAATAAAGCAACACAATTGCCATCAGCGTAAGTGACTACATCTAACAGTGCCGAGAATAAACGCGGTTATGATAATGAGACATTTGCTATACCCTGACGTGTCTGTATTATGCAGAAGCATACTAATGGAAATACGACGTTCAACTAAAACATTCTTTCTTTTATTCGTAAAGAAAAGACATTTTATGATACTCTATCTTGTAGATATAATATTTAATGGACGAATTGCTCTTAAAATGACCTCTGTATATTATTATCGTACAATAAATTTATTCACTAAACATTAAAATCTTAATGCTAGATCGTGATTCTTATTAAAATAAATTCTAACTTAAAAAATGATTATCAATTTATATTCGATTCAATTTTAGTATTTCAATCAATTTCTAATATGAACATCACGTTTATTTAATTATATAATTTTCATGATATTGAAAATGATTACAACAATTGCATTTCATTATCTTAATTTATAAATAATTTACATGAGATATTAAATACTTAATATCGATGATGTGTAGAAATTTCAAACGGCTATTACTCATAAAACAAAGCAACTCAGAATAAGATATTCATATTTATTTAAAATATTATGTACTATTAATTTTTTGTTATACATTAATGTTAAATAAATTAGTAGCAATAATTTTCCTTTTAAATATTTTTTAATATGCTAGTATAAAATTTAAATATTTATTTATAATAAAAAAAGATTAAGCATTATTAGAATTATTAAAAAAAATTTTTTCAATTTTAATGTAAATTTTATATTTTAAATTTTCATCACAATTGTTTAAAATGATATAGATTTTAGCAATAAATAATATATGTGTTTCAAACAGCTTTTTAATTTTTTAATTTTTTTAATTAAATAATTTGTATCATTTTTATAATGTTTTATGAAATTTAATTTATTTATTTTACATTTATGTTTATTTTTAAGCCAAATCAATTTTAAATATTTTAATATTTATGTTATATTTATATTCAAATAGATTTTATTAATAAAGTGAAAGTAATAAATTTTATGTTTTAATTTCTTATATATAAAATAAATTACTTTAGGCTAATTAATTTCTAATAAAATAATTCATAATTTCAAGTTTGCTAATACTTTGTAACAAGTTATTACCATTTAATCACTACTAATTAGCTGCACTTTATCATAATTATTCTTAATATATTAGTTAGAACGTTATTGTTTAATAATCTTTAATTAGTATTTATTTTCTATGGCAGGATCGAATAATTATGTATTAATAAATTTAATTAATTTGTTTTATATCGAATAAATGAAGCTCTTAAAATGTATTCATTAGAATTACTTATTTTTTTAAAATTTATATGCATAAAATACGTAAAATTTTATTTTTAATCTACATACATTATTTTAAATTTATAAAAAATATTTGAATGTTATTTTTATTATTTTATTTTATTATAAGTTTTATGAATATCATAAATATATTTAAAATACGATCTTATGTAAATTACGTTTTCAGCAACTGTAAGATTAAAAAAAGTATATTCCTTTGTACTTATTTACTCAATACAACCACAGGGGAACAATGAAGTTAAAGTATTGCTATAAATTTTCGCTTG
The DNA here is from genome assembly GCA_018907245.1 of Eupristina koningsbergeri. Lineage (NCBI taxonomy): Eukaryota > Metazoa > Arthropoda > Insecta > Hymenoptera > Agaonidae > Eupristina > Eupristina koningsbergeri. The sequence goes on from JACCHV010000110.1 coordinate 4,338,656, forward strand.
AGTAAAATTTAATACTTGGTATTGTAATTATTATAATTAAAAAAAAAAAAATGTTGATGAAAGTGGAAAATTCTATAAAATTTTCATAAACGATAAAAATACAATTATTATCTAGGTAGGTCTACATTAGAATAATGTATTGTTACAATAAAGCTTTTAATTAAAAAAATTACTAAAAATTAAAGTATCTTTAATTTTAAACAAAAGTAAGTTTCAAAGTTTTAGTTTCCACTTCAAAAACATCTGTTTCTTTATTGTGCTATTCAATCCAAATGTAATGTCTTATAAGACTATTCGTGAAAATATAAAAAGTAACCCAAATTAATTAATTCTGTATAAATTGATAGATACAAAACTTTTGGGTACTTTTGATGTTTTGACATGTGAATTTTAAATTATTTAAATACACATACATAATTAAATTTTTTAATTTTATATCTTATAGAGAATTTAAATATTTTGTGTCTATTTGTATTAAAAAAAAGTTGTTGATATAAAAGTGCATTTTTTGTATTTTAGAGTTGAAATTTTTTATTCAGAGATCTTTATTTACATACTGAATAACAATATTAATGGTATAATGAGAATGAATAAAATATTTAAAATTTCTAAAAAAAAAATTACTAATTCCAAAAATTAAAAGCGATCTATTTTTGCATTTATCTTTGGAAATATTCAATGTGAAAGAGTAGAAAAACAGGAAGGCACGGAATTTGTTAGAAAGAAATAAAAACTCTTTTTCTGTAAGGAAGATACAACTGAGATTGGAGGCTACACTTACGTGCCACATTTTTTATGAGTATTGTTTTTCGATTTTACGTTGAGGCAGGATACGGTTAAGCAGTTTTTCGAAGGCGCATTTTTTGCGTTGAATCTGTAATTCGTTGCATCTCTCCTTCGACTCCATGATAATTTAATTATCCTTGGTATCGTAATCGAATCATTTTTCTAATGTAATTGTTATATATGGATATGGATGGGGGAATGATTCGCAATAGTAATAAAACATTAAAAAGACTTGTTTAATTCAATAAGTTAAATGTTTTGCTACATCTTTCAGTGGAATCAAAAAACGAACGGAAAAAAAAGAAAGGGAAAAAAAGATATGTAACCTACGGTCATTTACCGTATTTTCCTTGATATTGGGGTTTCATTTTTATTCTCTATATACCGGAAATATGACGGATACGAGCAAGAAACGAAGTGCCAAGTATTCAAAGGAAATCCGCAGGGTTGGTATCAATCAACTGCGATATGAGAATTGAAAATCCATATTCGAACAGAATAGTGAGGCAAAGTCCAAGATAATGTCGAGGTTGTGTAGATTGTCTGCTAGAGCCCGAGCACTCTATAGTGATAAGCCATCGTGGCTGAATCACTTGCAGAAATACGCGAACTTCGGAATGGACTCGTCTTATCCAAGCTATCGGGCAAATTGATCATGTTGGATATATATAGGATTGGTATGATTGGTGGGGGTTGGCATGGAAGTGCAGTAATTAGTCTTTATAGGGGCTAATGTTATCCTGGATTTGGAGTCGTAAACTCAAATTTCAACATAGACTCCTGTTGGAAGGAATCGCGCACGATTAGAAAATTTATCGAATTACGCATACCACCAAGAAAATAGCGTCAGCTTTACTTTTGATCTAGACATTGTAATTGCAAATTAAAAAAATTTTCATTTATTTAATTTTTCGAAAATTAATTCAAAAAGATGATAAAATAGTCAGACTTTATTATTTAAACTGCATAAAATAGTTTTATTATTATTATTATTATAATAATTATTATTATTATTATTTTATCTTATTTTGAGTAAGTAAGGTTTTAATAATTTAAATAAAATTAAATTAAAAATCAAGTTAAATGAAAAAGAATAAAAAAAATAAGTTTTGTATACATAGTAAATAAGATTTAAATGTAGTTTTAGTGAAGATGTTTTAATTTTATTAATAAAAAATTTTCATTTTTGTTTTTTTAATCTACATATATTTTATTATTCATAGAAAATTTCAAATACTTATTTTAAATATATTACCGTTTGTATTAAATCACATTTATTATTGGTAGCTATATTTATTGATAGCTGTAAAACTATGTATAAAACTTTTACTGCGTTGAGATAGAGCAGTAATCTGTTACACGTATATGAAATTTTCTTAAAGAAAATATAGTATCAACTTTAATCTACATCGCATTTAATGACATATTTGAAAATAATTGATAAAAACTTAAAACACGTTCATCTATTTATAACAACTAAATGAATATGTATAAATAATACGATAATATAATTTTTTTATCTAATTATATAATAATAAATCCATATGCTAATCACTTTAATAACACCTGCTAAAGGTATGCTAATATAAAATATATGATTACACTTCGTGATGTATTGTAAATTGATATTTCGTGGTTTTAGATCAATCGGTTTATCAATCTACCCCATTCTGAAAAATGATATCCCTATGAGAAATAGGATTCTATCATTTAAAATTTAATATATTATATTAATTCGGAAAAAAACAATAAGAATAAAAATAAATTAAAGAAATGCAAAATATGATAATGAATAAATACAGATTTAGAATAAAATTAATTTGATGAATCCTATATGATATTTCATTTAAAAATATTAATTTTATGCTTACGATAATTATAAATGTAACCTATTATAAAATAAAGTTTACATAAATAGAGAGGGGTATTGCTCAAAAAAGGGGGTAGGTACAATAGCGAAACGTCAATACTCAAAGGGTACAACTAGGTGAATTCTCAATTAGTATATATTATACTAATTTAATCTCAATGAGAAAATATCTACCTACGAGACAGACCTCAAAACTATATGGATTATATACTAAAACAATTGAGTAACGAATGTAGCGAGGGACCATTATATATCACCTCACGTAACTTTTTCATACGAAGAAAGCTAAAACGTCACCTAGTGACTTCGAGCAGTACTTGGCGCGCTGAGTTTGAATATCGCGAATGCATTGATTTTCACGTTAGAGTTGTATTAACTCCTCTCTTTCTCAAACACCTATAGTTTCACATATGATTTGTTATATTTCAATGTTAGTGCTTATATAAATATCTTTCAGTTCTGTACGAATAAATTATATTAAGTGGATCATATATTTCTTCAATTTTAAGTAGATAACAAATAAAGAAACAACATTGTCAACTAATATATTATTTGTATATACTTGTTAACCTATTTAATTATATAATATAATTTATTTTTAAAAAAATTTTTTTATTTATTCGTTTTTCACTTTCTAAATATTACTCAATATTTTCAATTTGTAAACCTTAATTATATATTTTTATATGATCAATTAAATAGATGAAACGTTTACATATTGTTAGCTCTTTAAAAATAATACCAAATTAATCAAATAGCCTTTGTTCAATTTATATTTATTCGAGCCTACTTTTGAAATCCATCAATTCTTTAAAAAAGCAGAAAAGAAATATCTTTCCATGAAATATCTTTCCAGTATATACAGAAAATGAAAATTTTAAAGGAAACAATATCCGTTAATTAAAATTAACTCTGCAATCTAAATATTATGCATCTCAAAAAGTGGAAAGAATATTGTACTTATTGTGTTTAACCTTCATGGACTGCTAATCAAAAGTCCTTATTTATATTTGCTGCAGCTACAAAGTCTCATAATTGACCTGTTCTCTTTTTCCTTTCATCCATCTGTCAGAACCTATTAAAATGTATAAAGCTTCAGGCCTGAATTACCAAAGACCAAAGCGGTGACTGCATTGATTTAATTTTTTCGGTGCATTCATCTCAAGATTCTCTGCCACATTACAATGCATTTCTGAAATTATATACGATTTAGAAATACTCCTCATTAGTAATAACGATGTATTGTTACAGTTTCAAATAATCTGCGATGTTGTGTTCTTGTTATGTTCAATGAATATATAAATTTTAAATTTTAATATTTTTCCTATATGCGCTAATGATATAGATAATGATATGATACCATAAATATTTTTAAAATCTTGATAAATTTATCTCTTTAATCATTATTATTTTATTCATAATATAGATATCTACCATTTGCGAAAAATATTTTTAAGTAATCTTAATTTTATTTTTCAATTGATAATTGATATTCATTTTTTAAATTTATTAATGATACTCTTAAACTTAATAGTATATAATGTATGTATTTTTAGCAAAATAATATTAGTTAAACATTAAAATTTACACTGATGTGTAATAAAGTTATGTTCATAAATTTCAAAAGGTATATAAATTTATTAAAAACTGTAAAATTCAAGTCAACTACAATTATAATTACAATTTCGAAGGCACGAACTGTTTTATACTTAAGTCCATCAGTAACAGGTAGCGCTTTAAATCTAAATAAACGCATTGTCATATGTATCTATTTTTCCTACACAGCTCCGTAGAAACAGACACATGATTGAGTATTAAAATAAATAATTCGATTTAGTATCTTTAAATATATTGAAAGTGGTATTCGGATAATTAATGAAGAAACTTTAACGGTACTCATTTGATTGTTGTACTTCAAGAATATTCAGAGATTTTAGATTTGGAGTGGTTTAAAAGCTATGATTTTATTCTCTATTCTGAAATATAATGGTGCCAGGATTTTATGAGCATCATTAATCTACGAAAGATAAGTAGAAAATTGATTTATCATAAAATAGTTAAAATATATTTTTACTTTTTCGTTTAACTATAAAAAGGAAGAAAAAGGTTAAAGTGATGATTAATTTTGAATCGGAGAGTAAAATCTATATTAATTCAATTTCTCCAGTTAGAACACCTCTGAGCAGATTATAAATAATGTGCTAATTTTTGTCTGCAATATATTAATTCGTTTTTTATTAGTTGATTCATACGAATAATTATATCGTTATCTCCTCATATTTCTAGAAAGTCTTTCTTTAATAATTTTGATGTTATTGTAAAATGAAAACATTAAATGATTATGATTACAAATTGTAAACAGGAAATAGATCAAATAATAAAAATAAAACTTCAAAACACATTATTTAATAACGAATTTAGATGAACGTTCAATTAGAAAATATTATAACTATTAGCTAGAGCTAATGAGGATAAATGTGTTATTCATTTAAAGAACATTATCATATCAATAAATCAATACTAAGGTAGTATAAAAAATACGAATAGAGAAATTTCGTAAATCAAGTGATTGGTTAAGTTAAATTAATTAGACATACAAAATAATATATAAATAATATTATAAAATAGCATAGAGAAGATAAAGTAAAGAGTATACAAAAAGCGGAGTAAGATACAAATGGATGCTTTTATGTTTCTGCTTTTGGTGTTTTACTATCGATCATTAATATCTTGATTAAATCTCTAAGTATACTTTAAAATAAGTTATTATACTAAGTACTGAAGACTCTTGAAGTCTAGACTAAATCTGGACTGGTGACAGCCTACTGCCAAGATAGAATTTACTTACATTCTCCTTTCGGATAATAAGAAAGCTAACGAAATAACAATCGCTTCAAAATTTGTTACGCAAGGAACATAAATTATATTTACCCATGAATAATTGCACTTCATTTTACAATAATTATATTTTATATATTTGTTACAGCTAATTCTATAAATTAATATCCAAACTTAATAAGAGTATGATTTATATTGAATAAATAAATGATCATTTTTATAAAGAAAATTCACAAAAATTTCTAAAAACTTGTAATTATTTTAATTTATATAACTTTTTACCTTTATAAATTAGCCTAAGCAATAGAGCACTTTTTATGTCATGAAAAAAGCAGCTAGTAATACATATTAAAATTCCTAAAAAAAAATCAGTAAATTCTTATTTTCTAAAATGCCACTCATGATATTCAGGGGCTTGTTTTTATTAACAATTTTAATGATAAAATGCATTTTATTACGGTTTTTGTTATAAAATGAAAAATCTTAATTTTAACACTATATTATGGATAATTTATGGCTAATAAAATTGTGAATAAAATGCATTTTTTTATAAACCGATCGATAAAATTAGATACTGAGAAATTTACGAAAAATCAGAAAATTTTTAAATTAATTAAAAGTTTGTAACTTTTTTTTTTATTTTTTAGAAATTTTAATATGTATTACTAGCTGATTTTTTCATAACATAAAAAGTACTCTATTGCTTAGACTGATTTATAGAGGTAAAAAGTTATATAAATTAAATAATTACAAATTTAAGAATCGTTAAACTAATACTAAATGTTCAGAGATTTGTATTAAATATAAAAAAAAATTTTATTTATTATTTAAATATAAAGAATGTAACTAGAGTTATATTTTACAAGAAATCAATAAAAATATTACATGTATATTACATGTATTACATTATATACGATATGTATATTTATAAATATACATTAATATATTAAAATTATATATTAAAAAGAATATGTCTAAATGTATGTAAAAATAATGTACTTATTTCATTTTATATGCAAAAATAAAGCATTCTTAATTAGATATTTTTTTATTGATGTTCATAATATAAACTAACTTATTCAATTCACAAAATAGAAAAAGAGTTTAAATTGAGTTTATAATTAAATTATTATAATATATTGATGTCAAATAAATATTTTATCTTCTTAGTATCAATAAGTTGATAATAAAATACTATGACTAAAGAAATACAGTTTTTTAAAAATTGTTTAAAAACCTATTATCGTGGCTACCTTTGTTTGTATGATTTTTCCACCACCTTTCCTATCTTTTTCGCTTTATGTACACCTTTTTTATTTTTAATATAGCTTATTATCTTATAGAGGAGTACGGCATATGATAGTAGTAGAAGTAGTTGTAATATTTAAAAATTAGAAGATTGCACTAGTTAGAGTTGAACTTCTCTTAAAGAAACTTAAAGGTTGGTTGGGTCTACAAGGTGTTTATTAATGGGACATCATACGATCAAGTACCCGATGCAGAAATATATAAGATATAAGTAATAATATAAATAATATAAATATACGTACATCTGTTTTGATAGACATCCAGCTACACGTACCTAAATTGTATGGGACTGTAAATAAATATGAGAATAGACCATTATGAACTTGAAAGTATGGTCGAAAGGTTTAATCCTAAAAAGTAGTAGTGAATATTAACTAGAATATATGGGCTTTTTCCCTTAAAAAATAAATTGTCAGTTATTTATACCAAGAAAGTAAACTTATAGATAAATAAACGCATGGCACATGTAAAATAAAATTAAGTTATTTATAAAAATATTTGTCATCGGCAAATTATGTAGTAGCCCACAGTGAACAAAAAAAAAGTTGTAATTCGCAAAATTGAAAAATAAACAGAAGAGATAAATTTTTTAGAAAAATTAGAAAAATAAAAAACACTCTAAATCAATAAGCCAGACTAAGCACTTCATGCCTCCAACGGCTTTTGATTTAAAAATCTTTTTATCAAATAAAATTGTCTTATATTTATATATCTATATACAATTTAAATATATATTTAATAAAATATTATATTATTAGTACTAAAAATTTATAAATATAATTATGTATTAATTTGAATTCTAATATCGAAAGTAACGTACTCCAACAGTTCTTACCATATGGTTTCTTTATAGAATATTATAGTGTATACATAAATATAGTAAATATTAAAATAATGTATTTATTTTCTAATACGATTGGAATACTTAAAAATAAATACCAGCAAGTTGTGTAAATAAAAATTTGTTATTATTTAAATACTTATTCTCATATCTTACTTTCAACTAAGCAATTTAAAATAAAAAACAGTTTTTGTTAATTTTCTCACCACTAGTTATTCGACTAGGATTATTCGATTCGAATTTTTACTTTACGTTTTTTAATGTTATTTCTTGAGGTTCATTAGTTATTTACCTATTGCCAAAATTGTTATTATTATTCTTAGTGATTCATGCAATTATTATATGCATCTAAGTTATAAACTTCTGACAATAGAAATAACTATAAGGTTATACATTTAAAACGGTTGACGCAAGACAAAAGGAACGAATCTGGAGATAGAATAGTAGGAAATGGTTACTGCGCGTTTTAAGAAAGATGAGGATTCACTCTTCTGGACTCCCCGACTCCGTCTGACAAAATTTTCTAATACCACAACTTTACAAGTCCTTCGCCGAAACTCTCAACGCTTATCGAAACCGTCGGTCACCTCTTTTCCGGCGAAAATGCTTCACCACTCCAATCAAAACGCGTCTACCGAGTCGAGCAAGGATTTTCCCTGTACGATAGCGTCGGCCGACAGGTCGGGGCCTATACGAGATAGACATGTGCAGAAGAATTCATTTTTCTGCCCAATATAAAACGTACTCAATATAAATAAAAATGAACATATGTGGTTTCGACAATATATGCAATATTAATGAGTTTCTTAATGAATCTTGATGCATTTTATATTTTTGAATAAAAATAACTATTTACAAAAAGGTAACGGACAACAGATAATACAATATTCTTATTGAAAAAAACAATTAATTTATTAAAAAACATATATTTATAATGAATAAATATTATTATAAAAAACTTTTAGGTACCATTTTACGCACAAATAATATAAATAACAAAGTAAAATTGTACGTGTTTAGAAAATTTAGTCACAGAATAGAAGTAAAAGTAAAGGTGTTATTCGAAATTCGTCACTCGAAATTATTAATATTCAATAAGAAAAGTAATTTATTATATTCAGTTTTATTATCCAATCAATATCTACGATAACCTCTGAAATAAATTTTAAACCTTTCGACTTTATTTTATAATTTTGTATAACCTAATATTTGAGAAGAAAGAAATGATAAAATATTAATGGAATTTTTAGTTTAAATATTAAGTGAAAAATAAAACTATTAAAATAATATATTTTGTTTAAACGTGTATAATAAACATTCTGATTGAAGTGTAGATTAATATTTAATGTTTAAGTTATCACTAATATTAAAGGCGTATACTATATAAAGTCATATTTCTTTTTGTGTATGCAGAAATTCTAGAACATAAATATTTTAGTTTATGTACATTTTATAAAATTTGTATATTATATATTGAAAATACGACAATATATTATTATAATAACATAAACACTTAAAATAATGAAGTATGCAATATTGAATGCATATATAATATATTATTTTTTATTTACAAAGGGTATGTAAAATAATTGTTCGAATATTAAAAATTATGTACATAATACAAGGTTTGGTTTAACAGGAACATTATCAGTATTTACAAGAAACGATTGCATAAATTGTTGTTCAGGTAAGATTTATATGTATATTTTATTTTTACTGAATTTATGAATATTACTGATTCTATATATTCTTGTATGAAAATAATTGTGATGTAAATGATGTTTTTAAAATTAGTTTATAACATTAATAAAAATGTAAGAATATTGTAATATTTCATCGTAAATATAGAAAACTATATAGAGTATGTGAAGTATGTTATGTACAATCAAGTATATTCAAATAAATATCATACTATTATAAAGAACAAGTATAAATCAATGAATACGAATTATTGTATCTGTAAAATGTGTTGAAGATAAAACAATATAGATTAAATTTATTTTTATCCCAGCTTTGTTAACGAAATGTAGGTATAGCTGATTATTCCAATTTTTATAAGAAGCAATAAATTAAGATGAAAGTATTATCTTCAATTCAAAAGGAATGGTTTCAAAAGATTATTGCATATTTTAACATGAGACAAACGTCTGGTACTTATCACTGCATAAAATTATTCACAAACTTCAACTCCTAATTGCGAAAAGGTCTATTGGAGAATACAACTATCTATTGATTTATATTTTAAGAAAAAGAAATCATTCTTATAAGTATAAACATTTTGCATAAAACTAAATTTTCCTAATTACTCTTCAAATGGAGAAATACAAATGTTCTGTTCAGTCACATTTTCATGCAAGAATTTTCGCAATATCTTTACCATTTTTAATTTTATTTGAGAATTTCTATATCATATTCATCCCAATACATCTTCTCTATTAGTTTTAATAAAAGATGTTGATATTTTGTCAGTGAAACTTTAGTATGAATTGCTGAATTTAACTGCATCGTAAATATGATTATCATTTAGTCTAAGTTTGCAAGATTATAGTTCCAAAGTTTGGTATGTCTACAAGATAGGCATTTTAATTAGTATACATAGGAATATTTTAGTAATATAAAACTATACAAAAAATATATATTAATTTTTATTTTATTTTTATGGTTAATAGTGTTTAATCTTTATTGCTCACTCAATATATAATAATTAAAAATATTTTTATATTTTATTGCAGGACTAAATCTGCCATCACATAAAGCGAGAGACTGCTCATATGCATGTATTTATAGATTTTCTAGTACGTAATTACAATCATTATAAATTTAATTCATAAATACATTATATATAGACAGATAAAAATTCTTAGAAAAGTAATTAAATTTTACAAGTGATATAAAATGTTACAAATAAATTTTTACTTGTTTGCCAAAAAATCTCAAATATTTTCTATTTTCTTTTATATTTTGGTTATTTAAGTTTTATACGAATATGTTATACTAGTAACTAACGTAATTAGTATCATACTATCACAACATACAGACTATTTATTATATGTATTATTTCAATAATTATTATAAATTTAAAAAAAAAATAAAATTATTTGAACTTACGTATAATTTTTAAAACTTAAAAATTGTAATATTTATATATAAACAGATATTTTTAATCTTTTTTGATATATATTTATTTGGTTACTTATCAGTAAAAAAAAATTATACCAATTTAAATTAAATTTATTTTATTTTATTTTCCAAATCATATTAATTTTGAATTCATACTTTAAATGAAAAGTAATTATTTTGCTTTTATATTCGGATTAAACCATCATTTAAAATATTATTTTTATCTTTATACTATATTTATAGAATGATTCGCATGACTTTTAAAACCAGACTAAAACTTTTAATGACTGTCCAATTAATGTACTTATTCAATTGCGAAAGAATAAACAAGACATAGAAAATTAAATGTTATGTTGTTCAAATTATACAAATTTTTGTATTTAATTTTTGTATTATGTAACTAAGCATGACACTGATTAGATTAAAATATTTTTGTATCGGAACTCAACCTTTTTAATTAATACGGTTTATAAATCTTATGAACAAAATATATTAAAAGAAATAAACCTAAATAAATAATTTAAGAAATAAATATTAATAATTTGTACTCAATTGATAAATTTATATTTAATCATTATTCTCAAAATATTTGGTTATACAATAAATGTATGACTATTTGGAAAATGTGATAATACATGGTCTGTCTAGAAAGTAAAGCCAATTTATTGTATTTGAAGTCGCTATTCATTTTAGCAATTTGGAAGATATCTTAAAATTTGCTGGGGAGTTTTTTTCTATTTGTTTCTTTTTTTCTCTTTCCTATTATTAGGAGCGGCAGAATTTTATTTCGCGCGAAGTATTTTCCAATCTTGTAACACGGCGTAATAAACCGTCTAGTGGAATGACGTTATACGATATAATTTAGTGTACGATTTGGAAAAAACACTGTGGAGATTTTTAAAAAAGATTAAATATTAAAAAAGGTTTTTAAGGATAACTGCATACAAATATTGATGAATTTAACATGTTATTGATTATCATAATTCTTAAATCATGGATTGAACTCAAAATTTTGTGCACGCTGGGTGTTTTTAGAATCGATTAGGGTTATTTTTGGATGCTGAGAATGGAGTTCATCGATAACCTCCTTGAAAGTTTTATACGATTTTTTTAATTACGATATACATGGAATTTTATTTTTAGACTATTTTAACATTTAAAACTCTCTACAGCATTTGATCAAGTCATAAATAATTTTTAATGTGTAAATCTCTTCCAACAGCCGTTTCATCACGCCGTGTTACAAAACCGAAAAATATCCTTCGGTCGAATTAAAATGCTGAGGCTTTTAATAATTGGAAAGAAAAGTAACTATTAAAAAAAACTCCCTCGTACACTTTAAGATCTCTTCTAAATCGTAATGACCAATCACGATTTCAAAAATAATAAATTAGATTTACTTTACGGAGAAACTATCTAATTCTTTAAATTAACTATTTGGTTTAATTAAAAGTAAATAATTTCAAAATTTTGATGTCTTTGAATATTTTATGTACACCTTTTTAATAATAATATTAATACATTAAGTTTCTATTAAATACATTATGATAATTTTTTTTTTTTATTTTTGTCTATATAATTAATTCTATTATTATTAAAGCTAAGAAAAAATATTTTATATTTTATTAGATACTCAAAGTTATAGTACACGGATACTTTGTGTGAAAAGTTGTACAAGTAAGACTAACTTTTTCTTAATTTTGATCACTATTCTATGACTTATAGTAAGTTTATCAAATGACATGATATTTTTATACGTTTATTAATCTAAATTCCCTTACATATAGAAGCTTTAGCTGGTTGTAAAGAGTTATGTGTACAAGATTGTCATGAAAAATTTCCACATGGAACAAGTTCATACCAGAGTAAATGCGAATAATATTTATAAATTATAGATTCATTTTTTAAATAATGATATAATATTAACGATAATTACAGAAGGAAAAAGAAAGAGAACTCCATGGGTGGACAGGCAGGGATCCACAAAGTGGAAGGCAATAGATGCCAAGAAATAATACGTACATTATAAACCTTATATATCCGGATTATTTTATATATAATAAGTAGTCCGTTTTTATAATTCGTAATATAATTGAACACTAATTACTAATCATTATATTATAAAAAATATTTATAATACATTTATTTAAATAAAATAAAATTTTTAGTCTTTTTTTTACATATATGTAATAATAATTTGATTTACCGTATATATACTTTAATTAAATATTCATGGTTTGGTATAAAAATTTTTGTATCTGATGGTTACTAATGTATTATTTAATAAATATTATTATTCATATATTTTTATAATAATTATACGGTAAGATAATTTCACATATATAAATATTTATATTATATTTATATATGCGTGATGGAGGTATATCGTTATTAAAATATTTTATTACTTGTAATAAAACTTTTAAGTAAAACGTCATATATTATTTTAGAATTCTACTGTTAAAATAATATGCTCCGATTTATTTTTATCTTATAATTTTTAAAAAATTATTTAAATAATATTAAAAATAGAAGATAAATATTAAAAGAATATATATAATTGAAAAATATGATTACAATTACATAAAATAAATAAAAGATAGGTATTGTTTAAATAAATTTTTTCACTTTTAATTTAACAACTTTTACTTATTTATGTATCTAAGTACTTCCTTTGTTTGTTTTTGACTACACAGCTTACGATACTTGTAAATAACCTTATTTTTACTTGTAAATTACCTTAAATTTATTGTACGATAATTCGACTCGAATTTTCTTTAATATTTAGATTTTTAATATTTTTTCTATATTTTATGTATAAGTTTCAACGTTGTTTTTGTGTAAATTATTTCAAAGTTATTGTGCAAAATTATATAGTGATTATTTCATACACCCAGTCCCTTGTATGTTATTGAATATAAAATTGTTAATTTCATTTATAAGTAAATTTAAAAAAATTTCTTTTATGTGATATAATTCGTTAAATGTTAGTTGTACATAATATTATAATAGTCAATATCCTAAAAATTCCACATTGAAAACGTCACGTAACAACCGGTTTTGATGGGGTTCGTATACTTTTTTGAAGACTTGCTTAAATTTTAATGTTATGTATTATTATGAAAGAAGTATTATTTTATATAATACATTTTCTAGTTATGATTCTATCTTTGGGTTACAATGATTTTTATTACTTTTTCTATCAATTAATTGCAAAATCTATATACACGACATATGTTTTTTAATTCATAAGTAAAAGCTTTAACTCTTTAGATAGAAATAGTATCTAAGATAATATCTGTTGAGCTATACCCCATAAAGAACAACTTGAACCGCAAGTTATAGGAATGCACCACTAAGAGACTCTAGTCACAGTAATATGTGACTATATTTTAATTAGGGGTCACTTTTCGGGGTTTTAATTAAATTGTAATACGCGCATATAGTAATTCACAATATATTTATGCTAAAGCTGTTACACCAGTGATTACTTAATACAATTTCGCGATAAAAATATCTATTACCAGCTGTTTATGAAGAATCTATTATTTTATATTGTATACGCTATATGCTATAAGCATTTATTCATAAATATGACAATTTTTCTGTCATATTTATAGCCTCATGTCATTTTTTAAACAGCGAATTACAAGTGATTAGTTTGCCTAATATTCTTTGACCTCTTAAGTAGCTCTTGTGAATAATGAAAGAGCAAATATTGTGCACGTCATGTTTTTTCATCATTTACCAACATAAATTATAATCGCTTAGGTATCAGAAGCAATTATATTTACACGCAAAAAGATTTACATGCTAATCGATGTCTTAATATCTTATATTAACTGTTTAACTAATATTAACTAATATTATGACTTTCGAAATAAAATGAGCACAATTTTCTGTGTCACGCATGGTAACTTCTTTATCTCGTTTACTTATTAGACAAGAAGTTTTTTACTTTTTATGGAATCTTTTGTAATGTAAAATTTTAATCATGTTCGTACATTTATTGTAATTAATAGTCATTTTTTGGTAACAAGCCTCGCGTTAGAGTATGAAACTTTATACTGACTGAATAAACATAGAATACTCAAATAATTATAGACTATTTTCTGAATACTTATAGGTAGAGGAAAATATGCTGTCCAATCTCAAGGAAAATCCTTTTATTAGATACATTTTTCATGAGTGAAAACCTTCATCCAAGTATTATTCTGTTCGAGTTGAGCTATAGCTCGTAAATTTTTACTTATTGACTAATATTTCTACTTGAGCAATTTTATCTACTCAATAATATGATGAATGTCTCTCTTATGAAAATGTGAGTTTTACTTATTGAATATCATCTATTTACCTTTTATTAGAAGCTTAGTAGTCAGTTGAAATGGCTTCAATGTAAAGGCAGTTTTATGTTTGCATCCTCGTCCAGATTAAAGCGTAAGGATCGATTGTCTTCTCATATGGTCTTGTGAAAAGTCATTTTTTTCATTGATAACTTTGGTTTTTTTTCCTTATCCTGTAATTCTTCTCGTTTTATAATTACAAATGTCAAATTATTTAGTATCAAGCATATTAGACGCCCATCGGAATTTTTTCATTGATTCTTAGGCCATACATGCAGCTAATTTTTATTTTTATGGCATCATTAATACATACCTTAAATCTAGCAAATGCGAATTCAATTTAATTTATGGTTTTAACACTCACTTATGATCGATTACATTACGAGTCAATAAACAGAATTATTACAATACTTATTCGGACACCTGAGGAATAGAAATAACCATACAGGTAGGATTGAATCGCACTTTTATATAAATTTGTAAAATGAATATAGTACTACTAAGAGAGTGGTATAATTTTTTTTATGATATTTCAGAATGATCAGTTTCACAATGACTAATAATAATATATTATTAAAAATTCAGAGAGTTAAAACTAAATTTTCTAATATCAACGTAGAAAACATTACAAGAGTCAGTCTTTATATCAATCGTAGGGTAAAAAATACTAGTGGTTCGCATAAATAAGAAATAATTTCTTCAATATTAATAAAATTACAGACATAGTTTAAACAATATATGCAATACATCTTAAAATAACTTGATGTATTTGATATTTTTAAATAAAAATAACTATTTGCAAAAAGATATGGGAAAACAGATATCACAATATTCTTATTGAACAAAATAATTAATTTATGAAAAACATATATTTATAATGAATAAATATTATTATAAAAAACTTTTAGTCAATTTGATGTACAAATAATATAAATAACAAAGTAAAATTGTACGTGTATAGAAAATTTAGTCACAGAATGGAAGTAAAAGTAATGGTGTTATTCGAAATCCGTCATTCGAAATTATTAATATTTAATAAGAAAACTAATTTATTATATTCAGTTTTATTATCAAATCCATATTTATGTTGATCTTTTTAATAAATATTAAGTTACTCGGATATAAATTATAATTTTGAATAATCTAATATTTGAGAAGAAAAACGTGATTAAATATTAATAGATTTGTTAGTTAAAATATTAAGTGAAAAATAAAACTATTAAAATAATAAATATTATGATTCAAGTTATCACTAATGTTAAAATCGTTACTATATAAAGTGATATATCTTTTTGTGCTAAGATTCGAGTATATAAATATTTTTATTTATATATATTTAATAAAATCTGTTTATTATTTATTAAACAATTAATATAATAATATATTCTTACATAATAAAATAAAAAATATAGATAATGAAGTATGAAATATTGATTGCATATATGATCTACTTTTTTTTATTTGGTATGTAAAAATTATTGTATAAATTTTTAAAAAATTATGGATATAATAAGGAATTTTATTATACAGAAGTGATGCCAGAATTTACAAGAGACAATTGTTTGGATTGTTGTAGAGGTAATATATACATTTAATTTTTATCATATTTATAATCTGCATTTGTATTAAATATTTTTACAAGACGATAATTGTAATTTTTAGAAGTTTTTAAAAATTTAATTTTAATATCACTGTTAACAAAAATAGTATTTACACACGTATTTAATGACTATTGTATGACTAATAATTTATGTAAATTATATTTTATTTATTATATAATGAATTATAAAATAGACAATAAATCTGATAATTTTTTTATTTACTTATAATATGTTATGCAATATATGAATAATAATAAGAATGTATTTATATAATTATACGTTTTTATAAACTATTCATAGAAAATTTCTTCCATCATATCATAATGTGTATCAACATCATAATCAATAACATACCTATTATAAGTAACTATTATAAATATAATAATTATCATGAAAATTTATTTAGACTAATATTAATATTATTTATTAATATCAATTATTCTGATGGTTTTTAATCATCTTTATATTTTCTACAATTTAAATAATCATATATTTTTTATTACGCAATTTTACGTTACAATATAATTTTTCGAACTACAAGAAAAATTGAGGATTCAGAATATTGAAAGTGAACTTGTGAATAGAAACGAATAACATACACACATTATATTTATTGATATAAGTAGCTCAAGTTATATGAAAAAAAAATTTTTTATAATATAGAATATACATATGTATGTATTTACATTTTTATTATATAGAATTTTTATTTTTATTATATAGAATATACATATGTATGTATTTACAACCTACCTTTATGGATTGAAATTAATATTATTTGAGATAATCCATATTAAAAAATGTAATAAATTCACAGCTAATTTATTTACAATATTTATGTAAGTGAAAAAAAAATTATTAGCATAAAGAGGTATATTGGAGAATACAAGTATGAATTATCCATTAATTTATAAAAAATGTCAATAAAAAGTTCATTCTAATGCATCTCCCTCTACGTTTTAATAGAAGATGCTGATATTTTGTCAGTGAAACTTCAGTATAAGTTACTAAATTTAACTGTATCGTAAATATGAATATTATTTAGTCTAAGTTTGCAAGATTGTAGTTCCAAAGTTTGGTATGTCTACAAGATAGGCATTTTAATTAGTATACATAACAATATTTTAGTAATATAAAACTATACAAAAAATATATATTGATTTTTTTTTAAGCCTAATAATTTTTAATTTGCATTAATTATTGAATATATAATGATTTAAAATGGTTTTATATTTTATTTCAGGATTAAATGTATCACAAGAAGTAGAGGATAATTGTTCACACGCTTGTATTCATAAATTTGCTAGTATGTAATTGAATGCAAATATCATGATATTGCAATTTACACTAATAATATATTAGCGTCTATTATTACCACTGTAAAAACTTACTAATTTTTAAATTATAATTATTATCCCTAATTAAAACTTTTTGAAACTCAATAAATTGTAATTTGTGAGTAGGAAAATATTTGACGAATTAAGTCATATTTTAATAATTATTTTATAACTATTGTAAAAAAAAAAAAATTTCTTAAATGCATTAAATGTAGGTAAAAGAAAATACTTAGAAATTAAATTTCATGAGTGCAGTAAAAATATTACAAATAAAATTTCTCTTGATCACGAAGCACTTCCATATATTTTCATTCTTGTGTTTTATCTACTGTTTACTTAGTTTTATACTAATTTGATTTACCTTCAGGTAGAATAATTTTTATTACAGATTTAACATTTATAATATTTATTTTATATATTTTTTATATTATAATTCGAAAATTGTTTTGTTACGCTACGTCCTCGATTGTTCTCACTGCCGGAATGTTGCGGGTAACTCGTGATCGGTGTTAAATGATACATAATTTGTTAAAAATATGATATTTATTCTTCTACGATTTAGAAGATTTTTAAAATCTCGGAGATTATTGCTCGTTGTGAAATCGAGAGAGTAATGATCAAATAATCGGAAAATAATAGCTCGCTAAAATTTGTTACGAGTTATCCTTGGGATAAAAAGTGAACTGATCCCAATGGGAAAAAGTCGAACAATTTACTTAATAATTGTCGCATTGGTTTAGCGTGTGTAACTCGGATTTAACTCGGCACACCGGATAATTTAGTCTGGCTGGCACTCGGATCTACTGGGCAAATCACCTTGAATTCCTTGTAGATGTGCTCCAAATTATTCTGCCGACAAATGTAGACCTCCCGTCATGGCGTATACCGAAACTTGAATCTCGGTGAAGACGTGGTGGCCCCGTCGATTGCCAATGTCAAGTTTATGCTACACATTCTAAGTTTCAAATATAAGGATTATACATAATAAATTTCAAATATATACTCATAATAATGCAGATATTAAAAGTTAGAGAAAGATTCTTATATATTTTTTTGAATACTTAGTTGTAATATAATGCAAAAAACTCAGAGTTATAATTATTAATGAGTTTTTGTATTTTTCTTCTATATAAATTAATTAAATAATGTTGAAACTATAAATAAAAATATTTTACTTTATACAGTGAGTCAAAACTATACTACTAGATTGGTGTGCTTAAAAAGTTGTACAAGTAAGATTCTGTTATTTAAGTTTTATTGATTTTCTATACTTTATTGTCACTTTAATAACTTGTATGACTTTTTTTTATAAATTTATTAATCATGGTTTCTACTATATAGAAGCTTTAGACGCTTGCAGACAACAATGTCAAAATGACTGCGATAGCAGGTATCCTGTTGCACGTAATACATACAGGAGTAAATATCGAATATATTAATGATAAATTATAAATATTTTTTTATTTATCAAATAATAATAATATAAATTTTAGAGGGCAAAAGAAAAAGAACTCCATATGTGGATAGACATGGTAGTACAAAGTGGACAAATTTTATGGATATTAAAACAAATTAATCATAAATATACCAGAATAATGATTTTTAAAAATTAGTATACATTGTAAAAAGCTCTTTGATTTGTATAAGAATATTAAATAATTTTTTAATATTATTTTTTTTAACTAAACTAATAAGTTCAAATAATTACTGTATTGAAATCATTCAATATATATTTATTTAAATAAAATAAATTTTTAATAGTCTTTTTTATATACATGTAATACTAGTTTGATTTACTGTATAAATAATTTTATTAATTATTCATGATTTAACATAAAAAAATCTGTATCTCATGGTTATGTATCAACTGTATGTCGCGATATTTGTATTGAGAATTCAATAAATTGCTGTCCTCTTGATTGTTTATAGTGTGACGATTTAATTGAATATGTAACATTTTGGAAATTTATCTCTTTCTATAATTTTGTTCTCCGTCTAAAATTTTTACATTGACCTAGTCTATCGTGTCCTTGTTACTTTGCCAGTAGATATGAATTATGGAATTAGTATTATACTGTTTTTTATGCTTCCATATTCGTTTTTTTAAATTTCGTTTAGTTTCGCCTATGTACGTCGCATTGCAATCCTTACAGTTTATTTTGTGCTTATATCTTGAAAACTAATCCTCGGGCGAAGAAATTTTATTAGCAAAATTTTTTTCCTTATAAAATTTTTTAATTAAATACTTAATTTGAAAAATAAAAAAATTAACTTTTCTATTGTAAAAAGCCTTGTGATTACAAAAATGAACTGCAAAGTTCTATGCATATTTATACATAGTAAATATTAAAAAATTGCATAATATTATAAACATTGAAAGCCACTTTGATTGTAAAAATAAATCTGTAAATACGAAATGGGTGTGGCAAATAGTTTACTGACAATTTATTTGTTAATTAGACAACTTTGCAAATTTTCAAGTATATATAATTCCTATAAAATAAGTTGCAGTAAGTGCGCACCTTTTTATTATATTCTTTTAACGCTAGGAAATATAAATTATAAAAAAAATGAAATTTTTTATTATTTTTAATGTTTAAGATCATTTGAAAGTTTTTCATTTAATAAACAAATAAATTTCACTGAGAAAAAAAATAAAAATGTCATTCAATTTTTTTTTTCATTTAAAAAAGAATCAAAATGCCTTTATAACGCATCTTTTAAAATGTAAATATGTTTATAATTTTTTTAGTTATTAACAAAATTAGTTTTTCTAAAATAATAGCAAAACTAATACACTTAGATAAATTAAACGAAGCTCAACGGAAAGCTAAACAAATTTATTCTTTAAAAATATAAACATCTACATACATATTAATTATTAAGTAGTCGTTTCCGCGAGTTAAACGAAAAATTTTTATTACATTTTAATGCATTAATGAGTGAAGTTTCCCCCTCTACATGGAAATTGGGATGGGTGATCAGAGTAGACTAGTTTCACAAAATGTTTTAGGACGCTACAAATTTGTAATAAAAAAAAAAAATTCATAACTTTTCATCTAATTAAGTGATTTTCATTATTTTTTTTAAATTTTGTTTAAAATAAATAAACAG
The DNA here is from genome assembly GCA_018907245.1 of Eupristina koningsbergeri. NCBI lineage: Eukaryota > Metazoa > Arthropoda > Insecta > Hymenoptera > Agaonidae > Eupristina > Eupristina koningsbergeri. Next base: position 4,359,814 of record JACCHV010000110.1, read on the forward strand.
AGATACCTGCAAAATTAGATTTTTGAAAAAATTAATTCGTGATTATAACGAATTCATTGCGATATTATTATTTGTACTGTGTGCGATACTTGCATGAGATGGTTGATCTGTAGCTCGTGATTCATGAATGCCTCTTTGTATTATACTTCGCGCCTTTTCAATTACTCAATGATAAATATTTTCAAAATTAATTCTTTCTGGAACTAATCGCGTAATGTATTCTTGTATCTGAACTTCTCATTCAACTGCACTAACACCTTGGGAAGTTTCATTAGCCTGATTACTATTTATGTGCAGTGATTCAATTTCGTCTTGCAGATCATCTAAATCAGGATTTTGCGGTAATTCATCTACGTAATTTGCGAATCGCATCAAACTAACTTTAATAGTTGCACGTTTTTTAATTAACGTTTCCATAGTTTACAAATTGATATAATGAATAGGCATGACTCAAGGTTTTTATAGCGATAGAATCTTACCGATGGTGTAATGATAGAATTTAACCCTTTATATAGAAGCCGCCCACCATTCACAACGGATTTAAAAAAATATGAAGTTGAAGTGTTCATGAATTTATCGCAACCTACTGTTGGGAGAAGATCAATTTGTCCAATATGCCTCAGGTTTGTGCAGCACTGCACTCAATACTCAATTGTTCAGTCTAAGACCAAGTCGAATGAATATAACTCCTATTTTCACTCAAAATCATATGCGCACCACTAAATCATTGACGTTTGAAGTTCAAGATTCATTTCAAGTTCAATAATAAACCCTCATAAACACAAATCACTGGCATTACGCGTACATCTGGCTTTAAGGACCATGTTTTGATTTAACTTTCTTTTGAATAAAAAAAACAAAACAAATTATAATTCTTTGTTTTGTTCTTTATTAATGTTCAAATATAATATGCGTCAAAAAATATCAATTTTATCCAATCGGTTCGGTAGTACGATTTATTCTGATTTCCAAAAACATAAAATTGAATGTATTCAAAGGAATTACCTCCCACTACTCCCTACCCTGCCTGTAATTAGCATATAAACCGAAATATTCAGGCAATCAGGAATCCTCAAATGTTGTACCCACTCTAATAAAAATACAATTATAATTCGGTAAATTGTAATTTTTCAAAAATTCATGATTATTGAAAAAGGTAATATTTATTTGTACCTACAATAATATGTCTCGAGATGATCCCAGCTATGTCAAGTATATAGACAGCTATTCTACCTTGTATATATAACACGCCTACAATTTTGTATATTTCTAGACAATATACCTATACATGAATATTTTGTTTACAAAAAATTCAAATATAAAAATTATGCTTGATTAGAATTTCTGATTCTTTAAAATATTATTATTACAACGAAAAAAATTATGCAATATTAATATATAATAACAACATCTTGTAATTAGTAATAAAAAATTTAATTAAAATAAAGATATTTTATTAAATATATAAATTAATCATATACTTTTATAATTTGAAAAATATTATAAATACTAAAACTATTGTTTTTTCATTTATACTCGAAAGGAACTGTTTTCCAATATTCCTATATATAGTGAATATTAAATTTACATCATTTAATGCATATTATTAACTAAATAATTAATTGAATAACACAATAGTAATTTTAAAAAACAAATAACAAAAAGACAATGTCTAAATATTTTTCTTTTTTATGTTAATTGCTTTTATTTATATACTTTTTTAAATAATTTGTTTTCCTTATTATTCATTTATACAGTTTATTATAGGTGTTAATTTTAACTTCAGTTTAACTTTTTAAGATGATTCGACGCCCACTTTCCTTAATTTTTAATTATCATTCTAATTTCTATCATAAGGTTTATCCGTTATTTATTCATTGTCTAAATTATCATTTTAGTTTAATTAATTTCAGTCTAATTAAAATTCAGCCATAAAATGTATACTAATTTTTACAATTTCTAATACGAGTATAATTTTATAAGTTACCAATTTTTAAAAAAATTTTAATTACTTTTTTTTTATCCAATTAATAATATTGAACCCGTCCATTTTTTCGGTTGGTCTTGAATATATACCCATATTTTATATAAATTATTTTTGTATTCTTTATGTTTATTTATTCTTGACATAAAAATATGCTTGATTTTGCCAACGCAAAGAATAATATTTACTTTGAAGTATAAATGTAGCCGATTTTGTGTAATTTAGTATTTAAATCGTAAATTAAAATAATAACTGAATATTTTGTTAACAAAAAATACAAATCTAATTTTTATAGAATTCCTAATGTAGAACTAGATAAAAAGTATATTTATTGACAGAAGTGTATGTATTATGGAAATAAGCGGAGCCTGCAAAGATTGTATGATCTTAATCACAGTATCGATACTTGACTATAATTACATTTATATAACATAAGTCTTAATATCATGAAAATATTTAAATCCATATAAAATCAAAATAACATATATAAAATCCATGTATACAATAATCTGCACATTTAAATATTAAATCTTTTATATGTATTTTCTAATGTTGTATATTTTAATATTAAATAAAAAGGATGCATTAATTGAATGAAATATTTAATATTATATTATATTATATTATATTATAATATTATATTATTATATAATAAAATATAATGAAATACGTAAGATATATGAAATACAATCGCAGAATGAATATACTCAATCAAAATTTTCTCGAGTGAGTGTATAATATTTGTTGATCTTTCTTCAAATCCGATAATTTAAAACAAAAGAAAAAAATGAAATTATTTTGGCCAAACAGTTTCTATAAGACGCGATTGAATATACCGTGTGCTTATGCGTACCTACAAGTAATTTAAAATTTAATCGGGGCTCGAGCAGCTTTAAAACAATTTCTCACTTCGCCAACGTTGATTTCGAGCTGCAGCCATGTCACTATATACAGCAATTTATGAAGCGAATGAAGAGGAGCAGAAACAAAGAAAAAATAAAAGAGAGGAGAATCTTATTCTTGCATCAATGCAAGACATTTGCACATGGGCGCGTTCATAAAAATAATAAATAAAAAAAAACAATGTGCGTTAGGGGAAGCCCAACACATGACTCTTTTGACCCTCATCAATATTCACTTTGCATCAATTTTTCCATCGCATTTACCTTTTTTAAATACTTACCATTAAGCATGAAGCATACCAACACATACAAATTTACAAATTTATAACTGAAAAATAATTGAAAAATATTCTTCCTCGAGTATAAATAAATACCGAGTTGGTAAAAAGAAGATAATTCACAAAATTATTCAGCATGTATTACTTATTTTACAAAAGTTGATTCCAATTTTCTGCAATTAGTGCTTAGCTAGACGAAAATAATTTATTAATTGAACGTAATTGTAACAAAAATTACAAAAATTACAAAAAATAATTAATTCGTCCTTTATCAACTGCAAAAACTTTTTCATTACAAAACTCATATAAAACATATACTCAATCAGTAATCTCTAGCTAGCTGTAATCATTTTCACAAAAATAGAGCTTGATCAAAAGTAAAGCAAAAACGATGAAATACTAAATTTAAATAACGAATGAATCAAAGAATAGAATAAACAATTTCCTTTTGATTTGAAATTTCTAAATAAATTTATAGTATTTTGATGAGTTTTTATAAAAACTAGAATGATTAGTAAATTAAAAAAAAGAAGAAATACATTATAATCATGTATAATAATGATATATTTCTCCTATAGCAGTAGAAAATGAGTTCACAAAATTTCATATCGAATATACAGTTTCTAATCTTAAGACATTTCTTTAAGAAATCTTCATCAAACTCTCGGAAAACAAGCAGTATCACTAATTGCATTCATATATGCATACATTTTTAATGATTTGGATATTTGTTAAATTATTATAGTACAGTAACAATAATTTTTTCTGCAAATAAATAATGAATAAATAGGAACACGTTTATATTTTCAGATGTTTCAATCTAAGTTTTTTTTATTTTTTTTAATAGAGCTGCTCGAATATTCGTCTTTGTCTTCCTTGTGAATACCTCCTTTTCTTACCAAGTCATTTATTGAGTAAACTCTACTATCGACATCGTGGAAAACATAAATAAACAACTCCTTGATAGTGAACTCTTCTATGAAAATACATGGTTACATAAAACATTGTACAAGTTAAATAAAAAGTTTTACTATCAATATTGATTTGGGATTAATGAAGGAAGAGGAAGAATTTAAAAAGAAGCTACTTTTTATCAATGACTAGTCATAGGAACTAATCACTTTGTCTTTTCTATTTCCCTTTGGAGAAAAACCATCCATACTTACATTATTTTTTTAGAAAAAAACATTGAAGAAAATAGTTATTATTTTTATTCTTCACCTACCACCGAAAAAATATTATGTTCTGTTTGCTGCATGAATTCATAATTTTACAATACTATTTATTAAAATTTTATAATAAATTTAGTTTATTTTATAATAATTTAGACATTGTATCGAATGTTGTCTGAATTCGAATTTTATGACTTTCAATGTGTGCATCTGTGTATATTTCTGATAAATTTTTCTGCTCATGTAACCAATCTCTATTATGTGATAATGCGCCAATTTCAACTCGTGTTTTGTTCTATTTTTACTTGTAACCTATAAATTGTTTAGTTTTTTCAAATAGTTTACCAGCTGGTTACCAATTCACATGTACAATATTTATGTTAAAATCGTATCGGTTTTATTTTTCATATGAATATATCTCTTTCTTTTTTCTTTTGTTGATAATGAATTTCTGCATTACTACTGAAAATAAATTTTTTAATTTTATACTTTATGCACAAGTTAATTTTGTTAACCCTTATTTCATGTACATGAATTCTTTAAAATATTTTCAAAAAAATAATGCGAAGTATTATAGCCAAAATTGATTTAAGTCATAATTTTTAATCTGTAAATTTATCTTTAATTTTAAATTATTGAAAGTCTTTTAATTTTTATTCATCAAAGATATGTATTCGATATACATTTTATTTTTATTCCTTTAATATTATGTGTAAATACGATCTACTTAGTTATGTCAATTTCACTGATATAAATGTTCAATAATAATAAAATAAATTTTTTCAATTTCAGAAAACCAATTTGTAATTTTACACTTTTATTAGACTTTAAATGAAAAATTTTTATCATTAAATTCTTTAACTAAATTTTTATTAAATTCACTATTTATACCTTTGCAGACGTATTAACTTAAGTGTCTTTTAGTCGTGGTACAAGTACCAACTTAACACCATTAAGTATCGCTCTTTGAGTAGACATTAATGTAAATGGTGCAACACGCTTTTCTCGGAATTTAGTCTTACTAAAAATTTTAGATGAGAAAATTTAACGAGTTCACATTTAATTTTATGTAAAACTATATAAAATTATTCTAGTAACTATTAAAATTTTAACAGAACTTTAATAATTATGTATTAAACTTTGTTTATTTTCCAAAGGAATAAAGAGTACAAATCATTAAATACGAATAAATTCGTGTACGTAACGAAGCTATGATGAAAATATGACTTTCATATTTTCTATAAAGTTAAAATAATATACTGTTATAGTTATTATCAAGTCGCTAAAAATAATGCAATACACTTTTAGTATATTGCTATTGATTATAGATGATTTAAGAAATCAGTAAATGGTAGGAAAGACATATCTGTATTATTCTTTTTGTATATTTATACCTATAGTTTATATATCTGTATAAGAGTTGTATTTTTTTATTTTAATCATTATTCTAGTCGGATCAATAAATTTTATACTTATAGTTTATATATTTCATTTCTTTTTAATAAATATAAATATAGTTATTTATTATTTTAACTTAATGAATATTGAAAAAAATATATTAATTAATATTTGATTGATTTTTATACACATGAAAAAGAGAATTATGAAATATTTAAAAATATTGAAAAAAATATCAGTTATTTCCAGACATGTTCTCATATAAACGATCATACAGGTCTGTTTAGGCAGATAATAAATTTTGATTATTTCGAAAACTAAATAAAATATTTTTTATCACAACTCTTGCAGACACATGTATGTGTAATTCTAAAATAGACAGAGACACAGAAAATAAATACCGAAAAAAGGTTGAAAAATAAGAAAGAAATGCTAAATATTAATGCTTTACGATTTCAGCGAGACAATTTTGTGAGCTTTCGTAACATATTGTATGAAATTTTCAAGGAGTAATAGAGCGAGCGTAAGAACGCATGAGTAAAGGGTAAAATTAATATGTTGACTGTATTTTTCACGATCATAGATAGACCTTTGATTGTGTTCATTCGATGGAGAGGAGACAGCTTATCTACCCACTGTTTTTGTGTGCATTCAATATAAGCTCGAGAATACACCTCAATGGTGTTGTTCTCTGAAGGTATTTTATTATTTAGATTTCATGTTCTTGCGTGAAATGGAGGACTATTTAGAATAAAACCAAATGAAAAAATAAAAATGAATTAAGCATTGGTATTGGGGATTACACTCGATGAATATTTGGATTCTTCCTGTATTATTTAATGGGTATAAATTATTAATATGTCACGAATGGAGTAAATGGAGTTTGAATATTGGACTTAAAAAAATGTGAAAGAAATAGACGACCGATGGGACTGAATGAAATGAAAAGCAATTGTCAGTTTATATATAAATGTATAATTTTTTTAATATGTACTATAAGGCATGCATAGAAAGAAAATTTATCACAAATTGATGCATTTAATTAATTTGATAATTTTTTTTTATCTATTATTTAAAATTAAAGAACCCAGAATTTAATATTAAAAAAATACTTTATTCTTAGTCTTTTATACAATCTCATTTTAATTATTGATAGATAATATTCATTTCATTTGTAATCAATGGTTATCAATAATGTCCTTCAATATTTTTCATTTAATTATGCAAACAGAAAAATAAGAACTTTCTAAAGTTCATTAAAATAGTTTGTATAATATTGAAAATAACGCACAAGCTATTTATAGAAAACTGAAATATTTATTTGCTATTCAAAATATTACTAAAATGGATTCTATATTCTTTTAATAAACATGATTTAAAATCAATAATATCAATGAATCTTTTTCCTTAAAACTCTGTATAAACTTATTAATTGAATATTTAATGTAGATATAGCAAAAATAGGTTGATTGTTTTACAATTAATTTTGAATAATTTAAAAATTTTTTTCAAATATTTTTTCATTGATTAATTTCATTCAGAAGTAAAATTTTTTGTATTTAAAGGATTACATACACATAATTGTATTTAAAGGATTACATACACATACACATATTAAAATATAAAGATTATTAATTAATTAAAAAATCAAAGAAAGAAATTTTTAATCAGATATTGTTGACTGCTCGTATATACGTTGATAAAATACGACTCTCTTTTGGAAAAATATTTTTAACAGTTGGCACAAAGAGGTTGAATGCATGTTTCTTAGAGAAAGCGGATGAAAACAAAAAAATCTAAGATTGCAAGTCCTTGATCTATGAGTCACAAGATAAACAGTATGTGAAAAGAAGAGGCAGGAAAAAAGGCAAGTAAAGCTTTGTTTGAGAGTTAGTGAGGTGTAAGATGGAGAGCGGACGGATAAGAGAATAATGTTTCTTTTTTTCCTTTCATCTTTCATCAGAAATGTGAATTTTAACTAATGTATCTCTAAGAAAATGAGATTCTACAAGTCAGCGTGAAATTGAAATATTGTTCTTTATCAGACTTTTTAACTAAAAGTCAGTAAATATTAAAACATAATCTTAGTTTATTGACTAACAACCAAACTATATCAATATTTTTATGAGATTATTTGAAATCTATTCATTATTTTTTTGTTAAACATGAATGTAGTGATTTTTGCTGAAATTCACTTTTTACTGACTTCTTGTATATTTGTATTGTTTACAATTTCTTAAATCGTTCTTTTATTAAATTTCTTTAGAATTTTTTACACAAAAATGTTACAAAAAATCCACTTAAACATTTTTTATTGTAATTTTTTATAAATTTAATCTTATTAATTTGCGTTATTATATTATATTAATATTAAATGTATGATATTCTACATTGTTATTTTAAAGCATTACTATTAATGCAAATTTTTTACAATATCTTTTGATACTCCTTACTTGTCTCTTAGTTATATAACTCTACAGCTCTTATCATTTAAATTTTTTATGATATCACAAAGAATGAACGCTAAGGATTTCTGTACATGTATTACATACATATTCTATTTATATATAATATTTATCACTTCATCTCCTCTTTGAAATAAGAGTTTTTTTATCAATACAAATGTAAGTACTTTGATTTTTTCAATTACTTGATAAGATTTGTACATATACATGTATATATAGATTATATTTTTATTTCTTATAACTGATTTTTCTCTATTTGTTCATTTTTAATTTAATAAATCTGTATCATTTTGTTTCAATGATCTTTTTATTATTAATTCTTAATTTATTTATCTTTTAAGATACATTTTAATTACAGATTTAAAAAAATATTTAATGAATATTCATTTATAAAATTGATGCATAAAATTGAGAGTGAATTGAAGTAAATTAAGTTCGGTTTTATTCAGTTTCTATCTCTATCCTTATTAAGCTGCTCTTTTCATATTACTTCGGAAGTTCATTGACACGAACAAAGTAAAGATATCGCCGAGTCTGTCTTGTCGTCTTGCATTAGTTCATATATTTGTAGCAAACTATTTTTTCTTTCGATTTTAATTTTGTAAAAAAAAATTCTACATAAAATTTATTGAATTTAGTTAGAGGTAAAAAATGACTTAGTTTTCAAGATATAATCACTTTTTTGGGAGAAAAAATGTTTTTTTTTAATTTAAACAAATTTTTGTCGATAGTTCGCACGTAGCATAACGATATTTTTATTTCTAGATCGCATTTAATCGATTTCAAGAAAAATCTCGACTACTTCGTGAAGTGTACAAAATGATTCTTTTTTAGCTAAAATAACTGGACTAAAAATAAAAATATCGAAAGGTACAATTGGACTCACTTGAATAAAAAAATTACAAAATTATGGAAGAAACATAAATATGTTTCTGAAGTTTAGTTCTGTTTATATTAGTATAAAATATATCAGAAAAAAATTTTAGTTTACCATTGGGTTTATTAGTTTTATTTAAAATTACTAGAAATTGAATATAATTTTAATACAAGATCAATGAAATTATACTTTTCATTATAAATTCAAGTGTAATGCAATTTCTCAAAATTTTTTCTTTTATAATGTATATGTATATATACGTAACTCTACACACAAAAAATACGCAATTGCATAATACGAAGCACGTACACACATACATATACATATGTATGTATATATTTTATGCGACGATATTAGGTATGGTAGTATATTTAAGATAAATAAACGCATAGTGGTTTAAATAACAGTATTACTGCTGAGTAAATATATCTATACATAAAATACAGACATAGAGCATACACGATGGAATAAGGATGTACAGGTATAATAACAGACTGATATGTAAAATTAATACTTGGGATCTATAAAATAATTGTAATCATGTTTTAAAGACATTATTCTCATGGAAGTCATAAAATACTGATAGAAATTGAATATTGAAAGTTGATTTATTACTTATATATCTACATATATACATGGTGCATCCACGAAGTTTCGAGTTTTTTATCATTTTGTGCCTATTCGTCATAGAAATTTGAGGGAGTATTAAAATGTCGACAAACACTTTCCGCATTTGTCCCTTTTTTTGTTTGTTTTTTCGATAATTAGGTGCGGCAGAATTTTACTTCGCGCGAAGGGTGTTTTTCAGTTTTTTGACACGACGCGATGGAGCGTCTACTCAAACAACGTTACGCGATAAAGTTTTGTTTGCAATTAAAAAAAACAGTGTGGAAACGTATAAAATATTGCAAGAAGTGTATGCACATAATTGTATGTCAAAATCGTAAAATGGAAAATGGAACAGAGCTTTTAAAGGGCCGAGAAAGAATCATCGACGAGCCTCGATCTGGCCGCCCAAAATGCTTTCGAATGGCTAGGAACACCCGGCGCGTGTTAGAAATTTAAAATTTGGACTGTCGATTAACAGATAAAGCAATTCAGTTCAAAACTGAATTTAACGCGATCTACAGTGTACAATATAGTACAAAAAAATTTATAAATGGGTAAATTTTTGAAAAACATCAAAGCTGAAGAGTTTGAAGATGCATTTGAAATTTGGAAAACACGCCTTCAAAAATGTGTTGATGCAGGAGGAAATTATTTTGAAGAATTTAAAATTTTTATTTCACACTGTTTATAAGTCCACCAATAAATCATCTTTCAAAAAAAAAGATAAGAATTTTTTTTTTATAATCTTTGAACAAAACATTCTCGCGTAGTGGTTTTCCGTTAATCGCTTCAACGCGCCATGTCAAAAATTTGAAAACACTCTTCGCGTGAAGTTAAATCCTGCCGTGCCTAATTATCGGAAAACAAAACCAAAAAAAAGGACAAATGCGAAAAGAGTTTGTCGATATTTTAAGACCTCTCCTGAATCTCTACGATGAATAGGCGAAGAATGAAAAAAAAAACTCGATACTTCATGGATGGACCATGTATGTATGTATATATATATATATCCAACAGTTTTTATTAAATAATAATTTGATCAAGTACTATTAATTTGATAAAAAGACGATTCACTATCTACCATATATGAAATATGTTCATGTTATAATTTTTGAAAAATGAAAATGTATTTTAAATTATTATTCATCTTGCTTTCATTATGTATGTATAATTATAATGAGAGTACAGAATTCCACTACATGCATAAGCCCAACTTATTGTCAACGGGAAAATTTGATGTGCACGTTACGTAACGTCCCATTACGTGATCTTACAATAATGTTATTCTGACAAAATCCTGTATAAGGACGCTATGTATTAAATTTTGCTATCTCAAAGATCATGAAAGAAGCTAATAATGTTTAGATTGATCAATCAATATTCAACATCCAATTAAGTAAACTCTGTTGGCGATACAAAGCCATGTGCTTTCCTTATTTACAAGTAATATTTAATCTATTTTCCTCCATTTTATCGGTGCACTACATGTATTATTATTTTTTTTACAAATAATAGATTTACGTTTCTATAAAATAAAAGTAATTTATTGTCGACAGATTTGTAAATTATATAGTCATGTACAGAAATTAACTATTATTAATTTTTTTTGTTGAAAAAAAAGATGTGCAGTTACTATAAATATGTAAAAATGGACTGTATGACCGATTAATTAAGTTAATACCAAATCAATATAATGCATAAAGAAAAATTATTTCTGGACAGATTTATATATTAAAATATAAGAGTTTAAATATAAAATTGAAAATTCAAATACATGGTGCATCCACGAAGTATAAAGTTTTTTTTTTCATTTTTCGCCTATTCATCGTAGAAATTCAGAAGAGGTCTTAAAATATCGACAAACTCTTTTCGCATTTGTCCTTTTTTTTGGGTTTTATTTTCCGATAATTAGGCACGACAGGATTTAACTTCACGCGAAGGGTGTTTTTCAAATTTTTGACACGGCGCGTTGAAGCGTTTAGCGGAAAACCACTACGCGAAAATGTTTTGTTCAAAGATTATAAAAAAAAAATTCTTATCTTTTTTTTTGAAAGATGATTTATTGGTGGACTTATAAACAGTGTGAAATAAAAATTTTAAATTCTTCAAAATAATTTCCTCCTGCATCAACACATTTTTGAAGGCGTGTTTTCCAAATTTCAAATGCATCTTCAAACTCTTCAGCTTTGATATTTTTCAAAAATTTACACATTTATAAATTTTTTTGTACTATATTGTACACTGTAGATTGCGTTAAATTCAGTTTTGAACTGAATTGCTTTATCTGTTAATCGACAGTCCAAATTTTAAATTTCTAACACGCGCCGGGTGTTCCTAGCCATTCGAAAGCATTTTGGGCGGCCAGATCGAGGCTCGTCGATGATTCTTTCTCGGCCCTCTAACAGCTCTGTTCCATTTTCCATTTTACGATTTTGACATACAATTATGTGCATACACTTCTTGCAATATTTTATACGTTTCCACACTGTTTTTTTTAATTGCAAACAAAACTTTAACGCATAACGCTATTAGAGTAGTCGCTCCATCGCGCCGTGTCAAAAAACTGAAAAATACCCTTCGCGCGAAGTTAAATTCTGCCGCGCCTAATTATCGAAAAATAAAACCAAAAAAAAAGAACATATGCGGAAAGAGTTTGTCGACATTTTAAGACCTCTCCCGAATTTCTATTCTGAATAGGCACAAAATGAAAAAAAAATTCGATACTTCGTGGATGCACCATGTATGTCAGAAATGAGTTTCAATCAGCTGCATCAATTCACACAGTTTTAAATAACAGCATTTTTTAAATAATTACATGGATAAAACTCATAATTCGGAAGAATAAAAAGTATCTAATTTAAAGAAAGAAATTATAATTATATATTACAGAAAAATCATGGTGGAATGGCAACTAAATATTTATTTAATAGTATAGAATCAGCAGCTTACGAATTTAGAAATAAACGACTTCTATCATAGAAAATAATAGTAAAATCAACAATACAACACAAAATATACGATACTTATATCGAGGAACATTGAAAAAAGTTCTTGGAAAAATTTAATTAAATCTAGATAAGTTTTACATAAGTTGTTAGGGACGGAAACTGAGCATTGGTCTCAGTAGGCGTACGTCCTGGATGCGGGGACGCGCTCGATATTCAAAACATTAAAAAGGGCCTATAAACCGCGCAAATTGATGTTGTGCGCTTGGCCGTGTGTATGTGTGGAGCGAAGTAACTCAAAAGGACGTAAGCGCAGTTTAGCCGATGTATGAAAATGGTGGGCTGCGCGTAAGAACGTACAGATAGTATGCGTGAGTGTTCGGGAAGACGCACTCGTGGACGTCTCCATCTCGTCTCTCTCTTTCTCTTTCTCGCGAGCATGTCTCAGCCATGTCCTACAAACACTCTATCTCTGTCTCTCTCTCTCTCTCACACTCGCGTTGTATGACACGTTATCTTATCTCGCTCCTTTCTGAAAGTTCTGGAGACGAAGACGTACCGTCATTTTTACATTGTAATATTGTATAAATTCATGAGGGTGTTGCGCTTAGATTGTTTGGCTTGTTCTTCCGCCGACATGCCGAAAGTTTTTTATGCCAGGGGTAATGCTGAAAGTGTGTATATATACGGACGCGAGGGCCGGAAAATGCACGTGATTGGAAAATTCGAAATGCCGTAACAGTTGAAAAAATGAGATCAACCGTCCCTTGATTCTAGGAAAAAACAGATGAAAATCGAGTCGTGAGAGGCCGGGCCAAGTTCAGCGGCCTAATTAAGCGCGAGAAATTATTGTGAGGTCAGATGCTCTGACGCCTCGGTATTGTACGATTGTAAAATGTTTTGTTGTGGATAAAGTGTTTGATAATTGCGGCTTGCCTACAAAAAAAGTCTTCTTATTTTCTACCATCCTTCAATTACCATCATCAATCCAATACAACAATTAACATAAGTATAGACAGAGGAATTTATTTTCGCATTAATTTGTTGTTGTCTCTTTTTTTTAAATAGAGTTAAATGTATGACAATGCCCTTCACATTTCGTATGTGTATTTATATTTATGTGTATGTATATTCCCTTTTTATTTTACCAAAAGTGTTTTGCGATTTCTCCACAAAATATGAACTTAAGCAAAAGCATTATGGATAAAATTTTCTCTCCGATTAAATTAAAAAAATTATTATTTTAAGAATGATTGTACATTCTTCCGTCATCAAATAAAATTAAAAAACTATTTAATATAAATTAAATTTTATGTAAAATTAATTATGTCTTTTTTCATAATATTTTTTTACTTCATTATATATTATATAATTCTTACTTAATGAGTATTTCTTAAGGACTCAGACGTCTCTTGTTTTTGTAATATATATTTTAATCCACAAGTAAACAAGAATTCCAAAATAGAAAAATTCCTTTAAAAATGAATAATAATTATATCTGCTTTGAAAATTAAAATGAGCTTTTATTTATATTTTCAAATAAATATATGAAGTTATAATTACAATAAACTTAATTTTTTTAAATATATTTGTTATGAAAAACGAACAAATAGAAATGCAATACTACGTGACTATTAAGAAAATAAAAAATTCATAATTCAAATGATTGATAACTAAGTTAAAGGAGTGTGTAATTCATTGCGTGTAAGGTTTAATAAAGATCTAATACTAAGATAATACTAAAAAAATATCAATTACATGTATTATTGATATTGTGCTATTACATTACTTTCAATGACTGGAATATTATCACAGGTAGATAAATTATATTTTAAATTTTATTATGCGTCAGAATTTTATACAGTTTACGATTTACAAATAAAAATTATTATACTTTCTATATAATTTGAATATTGTTCTTATTAATTATAAATACACTTTTTTCATTGTAATAATATTTATATATATTCCATCCACTGTACTTCAACTTTCATGTTGAAGAATTTGCATAGATTGTAATTTATATCTCATTCGTTAGACAACGTATACTGTAAAATATAAACTTAAGATATTTTTAGTATGTAATGTTTATACTTTAAAAACAGATATAATCAAAGGATATAAACAAGCTTTTGAATTTATAGACTTCTTTAACAAATATTTTTCTAAACATCAGTTCTATGTGACGAAATATTTTTATAAAACTAATACTGATATATTCTGGTGAATATCATCCTTTCAATATATTTTTATAATATATTTCTTCATGCTTATATTTTTTCATTAATATTCATATACTTCTTTCAGTATATTAATAAATTTATTTAACGTTACTAATATTAGTTAAAATGAATTTTAAAAAATATTTTCTTTAGCTGTAATTACAATTGCTTATAATTAAATCTACAAAAGATTTTATTTTTATCCATATATTATATTTAGTCATTTACTCTCATGAATAATACGTGACAAATATTTTTTTTTTATAAATTAGAAATATTAAATACTTGTTAAATATAAAATTGATAAATAAAATGTAATATTAACTAGAAAAATAAGACATTACTGTATAATAATTAAAATAATCTTAAAAAATAAAGAATATAACTTTGTTTTTATCTTAATTATATATTTAAGCTATAAAATTTCAAATTATATTATTTTATAAATATGGTAAATAGAAATAAAAAATGAAATTTCAATAATGTACGGATGGATTTTATAATTCAATAACTTATATGTATTAATATCGTGTTTATTTCTACTAGTGGCATTAAATAATCATTAAAATTCATTAAATGAAATAATTTAAATATAAATAAATGAAAAATGACTGATCATTGATGTTTAAATATCCTAATTTTCTTTTTATGTTGTAACTTGAATGGTTATAGTTCTGAAATAGAATCTACATTCCTATTATGAAATACGAAAGCTAAAATTTTTTATCTTTCAAATTCTCTTGTGATAATCCATTAAGTATATTTCAAACTATATACTATCGAGTCACACATAAAAGTTACATTTGAAATACCAGTATTTTATTGTATTAAATATCCAAACAAAGAAAATGAACAAAGTTCACGGAACACCAAAAACGTACAATTGATTACAAAATAAATTATTTAAAAGTTATATAAAACATGAAATAATACTAAAAGTTGGAATAATAATTTTTAACAGTTTTAGTTCAATTTAAAATTTTAATAAAATTGAATGAAATACTATATTGAAAAGTCTCAAACATCGAAAAGCACTATAAGACATTATTTGCCTCATTGAATTACATCCTATAAAATATATATATATATATATATATATATATATCTATTAAAAATAATTACATATATAAAATGATTATTGTTTATCGAATAATTCTTAATTAAATGTAAGTTTTTAAGAGAATCAATAATTGCTATAAGTAATCCTTATAATATTCACAAATTTAATTGATAAAATTTGATAAATAAATTTCAATTATTTTTAATTGCTTTATTTCAATTTAAATTCAAGTTTATTTTTTTTTGTAATTTACATGACTTAATTTTATTATAAATTTAATATTTATTAGACTTGCAGTCATAGTTATTATTGGTAATAATACTTATGTAATTTTCCATTATCTAGTTTTAGTGAAATTCAAATAAAAATATGATTAATAATTTATAAATTTATTTTATTAATACATAAATTTTATAAGAAAAGAATTTTAAATTAAATAGTAAATACATAAATATTTCAAATTAAATAATTTTTTTTTTTTTTTTTTTATTATATTACATTTTTTTATCGTGGTACATCGTAATAAATGCGTGCATGAGCGCATTTTTAAATTAAGTCTATATCACAAAATTTTATAAATCATATTTTTCACATAAATCTGTATATTAATTCCCGCAGAAATCCACAAAATTAAAAATAAAATTTACATTGACTGTATTTTATGGGTGTCGATCCCATAATACAGTGACATTAATTGAGAGTCATAAAGAAAAGTGAGAATACAGTCAACGTACCAGTTTGACGACTCGCTCGGTAGATTAGGACCGGCTAATCCACCTCGTCCTCGTCCAGTTGAGCAATCCAAGGTCTCAATTATACCATGAAACAGCTGACTCGGGTAAAAAATATCGTTGCAACCAGTGGCAACACCAAAAGCATCTACAAGAACCAAAGCAGGTGCGGGTGTGATGCCGCATATGTCTCGAATGAGTCAATGACAAGTGTTGCTGTCTTTGTAGGATGCTGAGCTCCAACTTGGATGTATCAATATCTCGGCGATTTCACACATGTATCTTCGTGCCTCTGTTGCCACGCGTGAGCATAGGTAAGCTCTGGTTCACTCACTTTTAGACGAGATCTTGCTGTCGATGGCCTTTTCACCTTTTCAACAGAAGAAACAGATGGGTAAGATAGGTGTTGTTGACCCGGGCTTCCTTTATATGTCAACCTTTTTACTACTCTTCTTTCTTTCTCAAACTACTCTACCGTTCCTGTCTACATCAAGAAGTAATCGAGACATAGCGATAAAACTGAAAAGAATCAATGTGGTCGCAAAAGAAAAGAGGAAGATAGATGACTACATAAAGGAACAATAAGATAGATAGATAGATAGATAGTTAGATAGATAGAGAGAGAGAGAGAGAGAGAGATGAAAGTCTGAATGATGTTTGGGATTGACGATTGAGAAATGCAAGGAAAATAAACGAAGGAAGCAAAAAATCACATTAGATCAGAATTTGTGGACTAAGACTCTAGAAAAGTACGGTTTGCCCCAAGCGAGCATTTCGGATAAAGGGTGAATGGAACAAGAATGAAAGAAGTCTGTAAAATTAGTAACTATTTTCTCTCTCTTTTAAATTGCATAGATATAATAATAAGCACAGAAACCTCACATGGTTAAAAATTTTATTTTATTATAAAAATCAATTTATACTTCATTAAGTAGATATAGTACACAGGGTTTATTAAAATTTAAATACTGTTAAATTTCTGAATAGTACATATAGTTAAATATGTTCTTCATTAATTTAGTAATGAATAATTTATGATTTTTATACCTTAATACGCGTGAGCTTAGGTTTATTCTCAATAATTTTCACTAAATTTACATTTTAAGCATATTAACCAAAAATTTTTAATCTTGGCTTAATTATCCGAATATAATCATGACCCTCAACTTATATCAATTATTATGATGTGTAACTGATTATTAATTGCATTAAAAGAAAAAATAGAGGTCGATAGAGCAAGAGAAACAGAATACATATTTATATTTTATGCATATTTTTTAATGTGATAAAATATAGTTTATTATTTTTTAATTATAATCATAAATAATTTTATAATATGAAATTCTGAATATTAATATAAATTATATAACTATATACTATACATGAACCGTAGTTTAAATCAGTTTAAAAGCTCAAGTATATTTTACACTAATATGTTTTTTAAATAATTATTTAAATGTATAATAAATTTCATAATACAAAATACTTCATTTTAAATGTTACAAAATATTATAATCATAAAAATGTACATATTATTAAAAATAATTAAATAAATGAATACATTTTAATAGAATTATAAAAATAAAAGATGCAAAAATATATAAACAAATCTTGTGTAAGTCAGTCATAAATGACAAAAATAATTATCACTATGTAATAATAAAGATGTTTAAAAAATTTATTAACATATTATTGATATTTGTATATTGAAACACAAATGAAAAACTAGATTAGGGTTCGATTATAGATAGCTATTTCTGTCTCTCTTTCTCTCTCTTTTTCTCTCCCTCACTGATATTTCTTCGAATCTTTCTTTTATTCTTATTCTTGAATCAAGCGATCAACGTTTTGGTTGGCTTCTATTTTCTGACGTCAACAACTTTAGAAAAGTTTTCTATATGCCGTAGTGTTGAAATATCTTATGTAGGCTTGTGAATATATATAGATGTATATATATTTCAAAAAATTTATTTATATATTCAAATTTTTATTTTAAATTAAAATCTTTATAAAAAAATATTTTTTTTATGATATAAAGCCAATTAGATTCATAATAAAAATACTCAATAATCATAAATATTATATACATTTAAACTTTAATTTATTTTGTGTAAAATAAAATTTTTGTGGTAAAGAAACACCTTTATATATTTTTGATCATATTCTTTTTATTTTTAATTTTAGCTTAAAAAAACACTTTATTTTCTTCAAGTCTAAAAATTATATTGTATTAAAAATTATAATATAAAACAAAATATAAATTTCTATTTCATAAGTTGAAAATATGATAGAATATGTTTATTTAATTTAAGTTTACTTACATAAATCTTTGTATAATAAAAAGAATTAAAATAAAAGGAATTTTTTTAATAGATTCATGGAACTCAGATAAATGAAAAAATAAAAAGTTAATTTAAGAAATATGAAATAAATAATAAATAATAAATAAAAATTTAACCAAATACAAGGGTTTTAATAAAAATACTTAATATTCATAAAGTGATCTTAGTCAATTAAATGTTAAATATCATATATGCAATATGTAATTTTTTTTAATATAATACTTTATTTATAATTTGTTTAAAATGAAGACATCCAGTCATCTAGAAAATATGTACATATAGAATAATATATATTTTATTGTTTTAATAAATAATTATCGATAATCAGCATATATGAAAACATCATTGATTAGAAGGTACATAAAGCGCTAAAGAAATATATATTACATTCATTAAGAAATAAATATCGTTTTTTTTTTATACTTCATATCTATTGTTGAATTTAACATTAGCAATTAACTTATACTATTCTTCTGTGAAATTATTCAAAGAAAATATTTTCATATAGTAGAAACATGCAATAATATAATAATAAAATAGCCCTACAAAGTTAAGGTATTTAAGTTTAATACCAAAAATTAACCTATATTATTAGGTTTATCTATCTTTGAAGGTATTCAAAGGAAATATTTTTATACAGTAGAAACGTGCAATAGCCATATATAGTGAAATTATTTAGTACTAATTGAAAATGACATACAGATAAATAATGGTTCCATATATATTGGAATTTAAGTATAATCTTATAATAATTTAATGAAAGAAAAGAACCCAACCATAAAATAAAATAAAGTTAGAAAAAAGATATTTATGGGAAAAATTTAACGCATATATATGCGTATGAATGTATACATTATAATAATAATAAACAATAAAATTAAAAATCTTAATATGTGTATAAATTTAAAACTTATCTTTCATTTTTTTCTATGTTATATTGATTATTTAAGATATATTTTAAATGTCAAATATATCTTAATAAAATTTATCAATACACGCATTTACAATAATAATTATAGAATAAAAATTAAATTGTCAAATTATAAGTTAATAATAATCTTAATATTTTCTTTTATCAAATTGTTTCTTTTAAAGTATAAATAAATATAAATTAATTAAAAAAATTTATTTAACATTTATTGTATTGAGTATATTTTCCTTGAATCGTATATATAAAACAATTAAATGTCTTGTACAATTAAATGTTTAACCATTCATAATTGTTTAATTAACTAAAGTTAAAATTCATATTTAATACTAAAGTAGATGTAAGAGTTTTATAATCTAATTGAATCTACATGACAAAAGTACATGTTATTGAAACATAATTTATGATAATGATAATTTATAAAATTATAAACGTATTATTATAAGCAATTTTAAAGTTATAATAATTAATTTATGAACACATATAAATACTATATAATTACAAATATGCTGAAATGTATGTATTACATAATAATGAATAAATAAAATTTATAAAAAATAAGTTATAAATAATTTTTTAATATAATAATAATTTATACATATATATAAATTAAATAAATAACTTCTTAAATAAATATAAAAATTACTTATATTTATATATTATGGTATTAATAATAAAAAAATAAATACATGATGAAATTTGAGAAAATGGTAGATTAATATGATATCAATATATGGTTTGCGCAGAAGCAACTCAAGTTATATTAAAGGATTTAAGGAACTACTAAGGTTAGGTCAGATCTGTAATATCGAATTTTGTAACCATTTTTTTCTGAATACAGGAAAAATATTTTAATAATACCAAACATAAAATAACATGTAAGCAAACAATTAATACTTGTTATATTATAAATAATATTTTCATTTCACAAAAGAAGTTTTAAAATTAAAGCTTTAAATATGTTTTATACATTCTTGTAAATACACTTCCTGTTTACTCAAAAAATATGTATAAAAAAATAGCACAATTTTACCGTATAAATTTTATGAAGCCATTAAAAATATTATATTTTTTTAGTTTATTTTATACTTCATAATATTTATCTAATATAAATATGTACGTAGATATATTTATTCGCAATACATGTATCTACACGCTTACTATAGTTTATAACCTATATGTTTTGCATATTATTAAATACTAATATACAATTAAATATATTTAGTTCTCATATTCTTAATTGAATATTTTATGAGATGCTTCATTATAATATGTTTATGATAAACGTTGAATTTAACATTACATGCAAAAAATTACGGGAATAACTTGAGTATATATCTTATTGAATAAAAAAATGAGACGTCTTACTTACATCACAAGAAAATAATATTTTCGCACTCATTCATAGACGAAAAAAATGATTCTATGAAAAAGTAAGGAACGTATTTGGTGAGGTTATAATTTCGATTAAAAGAACTTGCCTCAAGTTCCAGTCGGAGAATTGAGGAGCGTACGTTTTCTCTAAGAGTCGTCGAGTAAAGTTTAAATAAAAGGAATAGCTTATTCTCGTTTCAAATTAATGGAAGGCTCGGAATCTAAAAGAAGATCGTTTCCACGAGGCGCAGGTTTTGTTCGATGGAAAGAAGTAATACGCGAAACTTGTCGTCACTTTAAGTCTCGATTTCACCACGCGATAACAAAAACTCCCCCGACCTCCCCACTTCACTGGTAATTTAAATCATGGAATAGCGAAGCTCGCCCGGATGAAAAATTAAATCGACGAGGCTCTGGCACTGGACCACATCTCATGTCGACGTCCCAGCATCTGTCTTTATTGGCAAGTTGGAGCCTCTAAGTGAGAGACGTCACGGTGCGCAAAACTCAATGGCGCCTCGATTCGTATCGGGTCGAGGGTCACATGGGCGCAACGATTCATTGAACGCATATATAAATCCAGTGGCACGCAATCCTCTTTTCTTGTCTCGCCTGGCACGGCTTCGAACTACTTACGCGCGCACAGCAGGTTCGGCTTAATCGTTTTCTTCACCATCTACTTGATCCCCTGCCGCTCTACATCTTTTTTTCTCTTTCTTCTTTCCTTCCTTCCCTCTTTTTTTCCCTCCCACGCTTCCTTCTTTTTCTGTCTTCGACCTTATCGTGAGAAGAGTTGGCGCGAATTAACCTCAACTGTGCGTTGTGCGAACGCCGCGCAGAAACTTGGACGACACAAAACAAAGAGAGAAAGATAAAGATACAGAACTGGTGAAAGAGAGGCAGACCGAATAGAGAGAAGGGAGATGGAGAGCATTTTAGTCGGAGAGCTGGTGCAATAGCCAACACATATAGAGCATCGTATCGGGCTGTACGATCGATGTCGGCACGAATGGGCGACGCACACTGTGTGTAAATAGCCACTCTCCCGCCCTTATCGGTCTAATGTTTCACCGCTTCTGACCCTTAATGCGTGCGTATGTGTGTACTTACGCATATGTAGGGACATCCATATGCGTGCCCGCGTGGTACTAAGTGTGATTTAAAGCCTTCTCGTGTACCATTTGATAGCAGCTATAGCTTCTCATTTTATTCGGACGTGAGTCTCGTTTTGCTCTCCCCTTAATTTTTAAAATTTTAATTGACTCTGAAACATAAGAGCCTTTAAGGAATTTAAAGCAAGCATCTTCTAGAGCTAACATATCTTAGCACTTCAACAATTATAACCTTTATAGAAAATCGGACGTTGTTCCGGGGATGATGAAATGTTGCACACCCTCAAGCAGGTCGGTCAGGGGTGGAGTAATGAAGAAAGAAAAGAAGAGACGATTACGCTTTCGGGTAAGAGGGTGTCGACGTCGTCGGGATTAGCTCAAATGCTTTACCTCAAGCTTCGAGGGCTGACGAGAAAGTCGCGCCAGGATTCAATTGGTCACTCGTGCGCTCAAGCGGAGTAACGAGTAAGTACGTGGTCTATGACACAACAAAGACGGTCTCAACCCGCACACGGACACACACGCGCGAAGCGGACCCACCAACTGCCGTGAGACTCAGCCCGCGTGCACACCTACACATGCACCGCGCACTGAATACACACACCGTGTGCATATACAGCTGATGCTTAGAGGTCTCCCGTGAATCCTCCAGCTGCATGTTTTGACACCACCCACGCCCGCATGCTGCACTCTCACACTCGCACAAGAATGTGCAGGTGTAAGGAAGGGATACAGAGAGGCGAGGAGCACGTCATCAGCCCGTCTTATGCGTGTATGCTTGTGTTCCGCTCTTCCGATATCGGTATTTAAATAGGTGTGAGTGTCGATGTCGTCCTCATCGCGTCGCGGTGCTTGCACCGGTTCACTGAGCAAAGCGTCGAATCGTCTCGGCTCCCGGACGCCCGACGAAGAAAGTCCGAGATACAGAGAGAGAGAGAGGAGAAAAAGACCAAAAGAGAGATAAAGTTTAGAAGAAGAGAGACAAAGAGAGGCCAGAGAAAGAATATGAGAAGGAGGAAGATTAAACGGGGGGCGCACGCGCGCTACTCTTTTCTTCTCTCTCTCTCGTTCTCTGTATCTCTCTGACGAGTGTATACGGGTATGTGTGAATGAGTATACACGTGTACTTTTTGATATGAATATGAGTGTAAGTATCTCTGAATTACATGGATGTGTGGAGGTAGAAGACATATTTGCTCAAGAGGGCTTTTTTCACATGGGTGTGCAAAAACGGAAAAAAAACAAATTCTGGGGTTCGGCCTTGCGTAATATTGAATGTATCACCCCCCTCCCCCTTCGAAACCTATATTTTCTGATTTTCCGCCATCGATGCACTAACAATAAGTATTTGGTTTCCTTCCTACTGGCAGTTCGTTCTTATTTCTGGTCACTGTAGACTCAATACATCCTCGAGGGCTTATAGTACCATTCTGCCATTGCCTCTTTCTCCTATATCCGCCATACTTAATCTTCGAAATTTATAACTTTTTCTTCTTCTTCCGAGTTTTTTTTTATTCCTCTTTTTTCCTGTCGGATTGTTTTGCGTACAGTAATTTGTTATATTGTAACACACTTTTTTGTTTTTTCAACTCACATTTACGGTAGTTGCACTTTCAAAATAACATAATTTAAAGAGGGATGGTAGAAAATATAAAAGAAATGGGTAAGAAGATGTAATGCAATGTTGCAGTTGAATTATAGTTTTAATTTTGTAGAAATTGTCGTTACCGACATTCTTGTTTATTTAACATTAATTTTACTTGAAATCCTAACGTGATTAAGCTGTCAAATATCTCAGTTTTAGAAAGTGAGATATAAATTAAATGATGTGCCAACCATACATCAACAAAATTCTCGAATTTAATGATTATTTTAATTTATGTAATATCCAAGTTAACTAGTCTTCTAAAGTTCACAAAAAACCATTGTATAAAGTTTTCACGCAAATATATCAATCGTAAATCGTAAAATGATTCGAAGAAAATTAAATAATTTAATAATGCAATTGATATATTTTGAAACTTTTCATATTATTGAGAATTCAAATAGGACTGATCTAAATTTTATATAAATCATTATTTTTTTTTTAATATTATCTTATACTTCATATATATTTCTAAATTATATAAATTTACAATAATTTCATAGTTGAATGAAAATTTTTTGTTTACTACAAATAATTTGAAAATTTTTCTTTCATTATTAAAAATCTAAATTAATTTATTTTCATGTAAATCTAGTTTCTCAAAAAGATAAAAAAAGTAAAGTATTTCTATGTACAAACACATATATGCATATGTTAACACATTTCTATAATATAGTTATGATATATATTATTTAGAAAGAAATAAACATATTTGTTCTATAATACATAAATGAAAAATATGAATTTTTTTTAAAATTTATTAAAATTTCAACTAAAATTATTGTAAAAAAATATATTTCAGTTTCATTTTGGGTTTAATAAAAAGTTTTTAAAAACAATTGTTTTGATAGTTATTTTTATTTTTATTTTCATTTTAATTCAGTTACATATAATAAGCGAAATAATTAAAATACAAATAACTATATTTCAATGTATATGTTTTTGAGGAAAACAAATTAGTTTTTAATTATGTTATTTTTATTTTTAAAATCTATTAAAAAATTACATCGAATTGAAAAATAAAAACACATTTATATAATATATAATATTTTTGAATTTAAGAATAATGAATACATTTTTAATAAAATTTCAAGATTTAACATTTAAAATAACAAAGATAAATTAATGGATTTACTTGAGTATTTCATTATTATTCTAAAATTAATATTTGTATTTTTTTTCTAAATTTAACAAAAAATAGAATCCATAATTAAATACACTATTAAAATCATTTTAAATTTGTTTACGAAATCAGAATTTATCAGAGTGTGCATAATAAAGTTCTGATTTCAATATACACTCATATTTCTAAACTTTGTTATCAGAAAATTCAAGTTTTTGATCGTATGATTTAAGAAATTACAAAAAACATAATAATTTCATAATAATAATTTATTTTGTTAAAGTAACTTTATTAAATAATTCAAATAGTGTTTGATTGTAATTAATGAACCGGCATATAGAGTTTGATATTGGTAATTTCTGTATTTAACGAAGCTTATCTATGTTTGATCTTTATTGGTTTTATCATTCATCGAATTGAATATAAAAAAGATAATCTTTATTAGGAAATTAAAATAACTAGTCATTTTCAAAGAATGATGTTTCAAAAAATGATGATGAATATAATAAATTTAATCATTATTTTTAATTGATATAACAAATTTTTAATGTAACATACAGTATTGAATATATATAATTAAAAATTATTCATATAATATTGTATACATTCATATGATTTACATCAACGCATTTCAAGAGATTGTTTCAAATATATATCAATTTTTAATGCAATATATGAATACTGATTCAAATAATTTACATCAAAATATAACTAAATTATTGTGTAATGTATTCTAATTGTAAAATGTAAAATAATTATAATAATATATTACATATAAGTGATTAATCACTATAAGAAAATTTAGTAATCGTTTGCATTTTTTATTATTAATGGTTTCTTTTATTTAAATAAATATGAAATTCAATCACAATATTCAAGTAGTCCTCTTAAATTTTGAAATACCCATCTATGACTCGTATCTGGAACCTCTTTCTTATTACATCAGATTACGTACTAGGGACACCAAGCAGCTTATATATTCTACTCGTACTTATATATTGTTATAATAAGGAAGGTGAAGAATTAACAGAGAATTCCTGATAAACTACCTTCCACATACAGATGTAAAGTAAATTTTTATCCACGATGGGGTGGATTTTACATGTGTATATAAATTGACTTGCGAATCCTTACACGTGAATGCACATTAAAAAATATAAATATATTTCGCGACTCAGAATGTCAGTTCACGCGTCAAATCGTAATAATAGTCAGTGAATGTTCAATAATTCCTGAGACAACACACCGTTTTTTGTGTTCTTGTTCGATTTACACATGTATATATATGTTTTGAGTTCAATAAATCATGAGGGACTACTTATGCGACTGAAAGAACTACGGATTTGGAAACATATAATAATCCGAGAGCACCCTTGCAACATCAATCCACTATAGTGTAAGCGACCACTTCCAATCTTTATATATATTAAGTGCATCAAAATTCGGCGCTTACTCAGATCGCTAATGTGAACAGTGATCCTGCTTATCGTAAATATTGCCGTAAATTTTTCCAATCATTCGTTTTATTTGTTCTCAATACATCAGCTTTATTTTCAGGATTATTTTCCTGGGTCTTATTACTTTTGTGAGCTTTGCAATTTCTACCTCAATGTTTATCAAAAATTTCCTTAAATATTCTTCTCTTTCTGAGAAATCTCATATTCTTCCTTTCCCTAACGCAATACCTATTTTAGTCCAAGTTTCCATCATCCGGTAATATCAGATAATGGAATCATATTTATGCAATCTTTTAAAATAAAATTACTTCTTGATAGTTACACAGAACTATTCATAAAATGCACTTCCAGTCTAATCGTCATTTATTCTCTAACGTCGAAATTTCATGAAATTCCATCCACAAATTTCACGTTAACTCGTAAAGTTAGTCCTTAATTAATCTTCAAACTAGAACTATTTCATATCCAAGTTAATTAGTTTTATAAAAATACATTAATTTTTAAATTCACAGTAAAATTATTTTTTTATAAATATAAAATAAGATATATTTTATTGTTATAAAATAAACTTGATTTATTTTAAATATAAATCATAATTAAAATGTAGAATAAATTATATTATTTTTTATTTAGATAATTAATTATAATGTCGCTAATTAATTCTAAAAGTGTATTCTTTAAAAAGTACTTTTTTTTTAACATTAATTAAAGAAATAAGCCAATCTTCAAATCTATTACATTTTACACAATTACATTTAGTTATAAATGAAAGAATAAATGTTTATTATGACGAAAGATTAGTTCTTTATAAATTTCAGAAATATTGTTTGATTTCATAAATATAATTATTTTAGGATTCAATCATCGATTTGAATTTACATATGAATATGAGATATTAAGATTATAAATGTATTGCAACTAGTATTAAGTAAATACGAAATATTACAAATGAAATTTAATTAAAATTATTTACATTTTTCGAAAATATTTCCAACAATATCCGAAGATACTTCAATGTGGAGGCATTACTTTTTATACATAGAATGAGTATACTAACTTATGAAATTTTATTACGGCATATTTCCTTGCAACGAAGAACCAACTCTGTAACTTTTGAGTTTATCAAGTTATTTAATTGTTTCACTCGAAGTATTTCATTTCTATTCAGTCATAACGATAAAATGTCGGAATTTATTATTTCTAGGATTGTTACGAATTGAGTTTGGAATATTGTTAGAACTAGTTGCTTAGGTTGGTCATTACGGGAGAGTCGTAACCTGACGGTCCCCCAACGCTGCAATCTCATTCAAGGGAGAGATTACACCAACTTTGTAATAATGACCCCAACTCTCTGCACAGAGTCTTTTAGCAATGCCATTCAACAGTAAATTCTTTAAACAATTTTTTTATAACATTAATACCAAATGCTTACTTAATGACAACCCCACCCGGCCCTTCAATAATTATCAATTAACTTGCAACACAACAATTAATTAACGCAGTTGCTCCTAATGGTAACACATAATAGAATAACGACTAATCTGGTTACGTAATCTTTAAAAATACGTTTCCTGATGTCTCAATAAAATATTTTATATGATTCGTTTTCATGTTTAGTAAAAAAATAATAGCGATATATCTTCTTCTTTAAATTCTTTATAGATATTAACTATGCTATCAAACATTAAAATATTATATTCTTAATAAAAATTAACAACTTTATAAACCACAAATTTAATTGTATAATAAATTATTTTTATTAATTTTATTACATATTAGCATCAGAATATAATAATGATCCGGATTTTAATTAAATTTTTCAATCAATTTGAAAGCCTAGACAATTTAATACTTATTTTGAATATAAAAGCAGTATAATTTATCATTTATGAACTTGAAACCATAAATTTATTTAATAAATTTTTGAATTAAAATAAAAAATGTTATACGAAACAAAAATATATATAAAATATAAATATAGATTTCTCCGATTCAAATTTCTAAAATTATACAAGAACAATTTTTATTTGGAATAAAAAATCTAATTATTTTTAACTATAAATTGACGTGCCTGTAGAAGCATTAGTTTTTAATCAATTCAATCAACACTTACCCATCTGTTAACGTGAACAGACGTGTATAGATCATCGGTTTCTATTGGGGTTTTCTCTATTCGTGCCATCGTTCATTTTCAGAACTACCGCCAAAGGGAAGGTAGTAAAGGTTTCCAACTGCTACCAAAGCTATGTATCTATGCCATTCTCTATATTGTGTATTAAATTACTATTCAAATATACAAATTGCGCTCGAAAACTCGCCATATACGGTTGGGGTGAGATTTTATACGAAGCGAGTTAAATAAGTAAACGAGTGATTATTTTAAAAAAAAAAACAAACTTTGTTTCCTTTATCAAATTATTCCATCTTTTATGTTAGTACAATTTATACTATTTATAGGGACGGAGTTTTATGCTCCAATTTACTAGCTCTCTAAACTTGTACGCTCTAGTAGTATTTGTATTACGTAGGTACGTTGTGGACACAGTGGAATTTTCTAGTGAAACTATTCAAATAGTTATTTGGAACTTATTCATATTCCTAAAATTATAAATTTTTTTTATGGCAATGATATTGAATATTTTTTTGATTTATCATACTTTAATTAAAAATTTTTTTTTAGATTTTTTTATTTGCAGCTATTCACTTTGCAATATAAAGTAAAATTTTCTAATTAATAGAGTACAGAAAATCTGTATTCCAGTAAAAACATATTTTTACAAAAATTCATGAAAAGATCATCATAAGAAAATTATGATGACCTTCGTGAATCAGCTTTTTAATAGGAAAGAAAAATAGATAAAAAGGGAACTTGCTTCCTGCTGTATGTAAAGTGCATGAGACAAGGTTTAGTTAATTTTTCATGAATAATGAAGTGATTGATAAGTGTTATTCTTGAAAATGTATGCTGTTTTAAAAATATTTTTTGTTATTAGTTATTTTTTCGTATTATTAAAAATTTTAAATTATTATTTTAGTAAAATTATGAAATAATAATAGAATATCTTTATTAAGATAAAGGCAATTATTCAATATATAGACCACGAAATCGAGCAGTTTTTAGACCATGAAAAAAGCAGCTAGTGATGCAAATCAAAATTCATAATAAAAACAGTAGATTCTTATTTTCTAAAATCTTACATATTCAGGATTTTTTTCTTAACTATTTTAATGAACAAATGCATTTTTGTTATTTACTTTTTTTGTTATAAAATGAAAAGTCCTAATTTTAACACTATAGTATCAAGGAACGAATTGTAGTTAAGAAAATTATAAAGAAAATGCATTTTTATATGAACGAATCGGAAAATTAAAAGTGAAAAAATTTTCAAATTACTTAAAAAATTTGTACTTTACGATGTTTTAATATTTAGAACTCTAAAACGAACTTTGTATAAGATACAGGATTTGTTGTGCAATAATTATATTTTTTGAAATCGTTAAAAAACTAAAATTATCAGGTATATGCAGTTAGAAATAACTTCTAAAATGTTCACATAATTTAATTCATATTAGTATTACCCGAAAACTAATAATCCAATCAATCTAAAATTTTGTTCAATTAAAATGCATTATAATTACCTAAAATTAGAGTTTTAAAATATTTTAAAATAAAAAAGTTACAAATTTTTTAATTAATTTAAAAATTTTCGAATAATTGAAAAATTTCTCCGCTTCTAATTTTCCGATCGGTTTATATAAAAATGCATTGGTTTTATATTTTTAGTAGCTACAATTTGTCCATTGACACTTTAATGTTAAAATTATGACTTTTCATTTTAAAACAAAAAAAGTAAAAACAAAAAATGGAATTTTTCATTAAAATTGTTAATGTAAAAAACTCCTAATATTAAGAATGGTATTTTAAAAAATAAGAATGCACTGATTTTTTTACAAATTTTGAATGCATTACTAGCATCTTTTTTTCATGGCCTAAAAAGTGTTCAATTCATACTAAATTAATAAATTTTAAAAACAATAAATTTTTTTAAAGTAATTTAGAACAAATTAAATGAAGAAAAGCCTAGTCAAAAAAAATAAGAAACTTATAATTAGATAATAGAAACTTATAATATTAATTGTATGAGACTATATGCCACCGAGAACGTTCTTACTATAAATATTAAATGGAAATTGATTGCATTCATATTAAACTTAATATTAGTTTCTAGTTTATCCTTAAAGATCCCTTTCAACATTCACAAGTCTATATAGTGTTTTTTCTAAGCCATACAAAAAATTTAACCGTGTAAAGTTGTTCTACTAGTAGGTCCATCGAACCATGCACAACGATCAACAAAGACAAATCCTCCCGTTTTTGATCTTAAATAAAAAAAAAACAAAAAAAAAACAAAAAACAAAAAAAAAAAAAAATCAAAGATAGAAAAAGCTCTCTTGCATATTTTCAGCCGTTCCGAAAAGGCTACAACAAATAGTCGAGTTAAAAAAAACCACAATGCTTTTATACCACACCATGCATATTACATGTACAATATTAAGTTTATTTGTATTTCTAGAAATGTATGTATAAGTTTAACTACATAATGTTTTATACAATAATATTTGCAGGTTTTCTGTACTTAACAAAGATTTACATGAGAATTGTGTGATTGTATTAGTATGTATTTTATTATTAAAAGCATATATTCAATGAAGAACATGTAATATAAGAATGTTAAGATGATTTTTGTCTTGTTAATTATTGTTCTTGGTAATTTCAAATAATTCAATAGCCAAAATCGATTAAAATATGGTTAAATGATTTTAAATAGTAGAATAGTATAATACTCTCATTTTGGGCATTGATAAGGTTCGGGATCATGCGTACTCATGGTCCTGGAATGATAAGATCTCCATTATCATTGTGGTAGAGTGGAAAGCTCGTTAAAAGATGAAGATAGCAGTACTAATCTTTGTTGTGTCGCAGTGGCGCTCAAGAAGGAAAATATCCACTGTAACCTGGGAGACAGAATCATCCGAGTGTTGGGTTTATAAGATACATATGAATTATTCATTATTATCATATCAATATAAAACCAAGCTCTGTCTTCAAAGATAACAAGTAGACTGTGGGGACACGGGACACTCGCTTACTCCCAGTCTCTTCTGTCTATGCACCGCCGGGTCTCAAAAGGATCCTCCCGTATCTATATGCAGTTGTTTATGCTTCCTCCAGCATCCTTTTAGGTTGTGTTAGTTCAATATATATTATTTATAAGACAAGTATGTTTTTTCTCAGATATGTGAGTAGTTCTTGATATATTATCTCGAGACTGAATTTTATAAATGATAATTCACTACAACTTTTTAAGAAATTATTGCATAATTTTTATATCGCGAAGAACATGTAATTAGATAGAAATTAATAATAACCTCCTTTTAACTAAAGATATGTAGACAATCTTTAAACAATAATATTTGTATTAAATCATAAATATTGTATCTTTCATATTATAATTAATGAGCATTTTTAAATTTTTTATAAAGCTATTATTGTTTTAATATTGTGGTATAAACTTAAATAAAAAAAAAAAAGTAACTTATAATATTAGATATACATTGCAATAAAAATTATTTAGGAATAAATTTTTATTAGTTTATGTTTTCCTTTTTTTATACATTGCGAATATAAGTAATATTCCTTACGATTGTACAAATTATATTATAATATATTTTTTTAATTAATAATAAATAGTACTAAATTTTGTTACAGAAAATAAATACACATATTAAAATATTTAAATATACACAAAAAGTAACTTAGTAAATGTAAAATATACTATATATTTCATAAGTATAAATCTATCCATATACTGATATAAATCCATATTTGTGGAAGTGGTATTAAATGAATAACAACACAGTATTACAAAATTAATGAAAATAAAGAAAGTCAATTAAGGAATTTTATGACTGATTTTAGCAAGTAAGTGTTCAAAGGTCAGGAATCGAATAAAGCTTTTCCGATGATGGTATCAAGTGGTGATTCAAGCATTCATGTACACATGTTAAATCAAGAAAGTTTTACTTAAAATGAAAAATTAAGCATTGTCTACCAATATTGAATAATTAACAATAAACCCACATAAATATTAGATGTTTTTATTAAAAACTCTGTATCTTATAAGTATTCATCTTATTATCATTATAATCCATTGTTATTTTTACTTCCTTCTCTCTCTCTCTCTCTCTATCTTTTTTTTAAATCTTTATTTATATATAAGATTGATTAACGTTGAATAACCTTCATTATTTTATTTTGTTAGACTAACTTTTTCCAGATTTTGATTTTATAAAGATACGAAAGATATTGGTGTGATAAAAACTAAAGAATATCTTTTATATTTCATTATAATTAATAGTTATATCAGTGATCATTGACTGCACTTCTCCATTTGTAAAGTTTAAAAAACACAGACTTTAATTACTAGTTACATTGAGTATGTTTTAATTAAAAAAAAGTATATAAAAAAATGAAAATTTAAAAATTTTAAATTTTAGAACAAATCTTAAATTAAAATATATAATTATTTTATTTCAACTATTCAAACTAATTAAATTTTAAAAGTGGAGATAAACTCGAATATATATTATATAATTTTCAATTATTAAAATATATTAAACAATATTCATTTATTTATTCCTTAAAAATATAAAAAAATCGGTTTACGATTATTTCAGTCACGAAATAATAAAGACCCTACTGTTTTAAATGCTTCAGTTCCTTTTTCTCTTTTTCTTTCTCATTATTTCTATATTTTCCAGGCTTGCTATATCACTTTCTCTATTTCACTAAAGCCGCATATGTATACTCACTGTTCTCTTCCCTCTCCCTGTCTCTCACTCTCACTCATTTGGACAATTTAAGACTCTCTTTTTAATTTACACAGTTTAGTTTTCTATTTCTCTCTCATTCTCCCCCCCCCATTTGTACCAGCTAGGAATCTCTCACTCTCTCTCTCTCTCTCTCTCTCTCTTTCTCTCTCTCTCTCTACCTTTCTCTTATTTTCGATTGTGATACTATAACATTAGTGTCCACGAACATAATGAATAACATTTTCTCAATTTAATGAATCAAAAAAGGGCTAACTTTGTGGTCCAAGAAAATCAATCCCTAAAAAAACCAACGCGTTGGAATAATGTACAAGATGCGTTGGTAAGATTATCTATGCAAATGTTTGACTCGATGCGAAGATGCATTGAGTCATAGAAATTGCAGATGTGCAATTCGAGGTATACTGAATGCTGGTGGGAAATCCCACCTTCCAACATCTCAGATGCAAACTCAAAATACGAAAAAAATAAATTATAAAAAAACGAATGGGCATCAGATAATGAATTAATTAGACTGTAGTGGCTTTTTCCTTCTTTTACCAGGAAGAAGAATTTTTTTGACAAAGGCTGAGGCTTTCTACTAAAGTCGAAGTAGAGAGCGAAAAAGTTACGCAGGTACAAATCAAATGAAATCAAATTCGTTAATAAAATTTGAGGAAAAAACAGGTGAAGATGTGGGGAGTAAACAGGCGAATTGTAAAAATCAACGAGCCAGTGAGACATTAAAAAATTGTACGTCGGAGAGCAAACACGTCCGAAGACATTTTGTAAAATAATAATATTTTGTAGAATACATTGGCTGCTAAAATTTAATCCTTTTATTTATTTATTTTTAAACATATTAGGGATGGAACTGGGAGTTTGAT
Source organism: Eupristina koningsbergeri (assembly GCA_018907245.1). Lineage (NCBI taxonomy): Eukaryota > Metazoa > Arthropoda > Insecta > Hymenoptera > Agaonidae > Eupristina > Eupristina koningsbergeri. The sequence continues at coordinate 4,394,195 of JACCHV010000110.1, forward strand.
TCCCAGTCAAAAAAAGAGTTCGTGTCCAGGATGCGGGCTCGCCCGCGATGAAATTGAAAAGAGTTCTTAAAATGCGTAGTTTTGGCTGTGCACTTGACTATATATTGACTGGAAGCTCATTAGGACACACGCGTAGCTTCACCGTCTGTGTGAACGGAGTGGGGTGTTGGTATGCGTGAATAATGTGTATGCATGAGCGGGTAGGTGCACTCGTAGATGTCTCTATTTCTTCTCTCTCTCTCTCTCTCTCTCGCGAGCATAACTCGGCTGCGTCCTGCAACTTCTCTATGTCTCTCACTCTCTTTCTCAGTATTCTCATTTTCTATCTCTCTCTGTCTCTCTCTCTCATTTGCGTCGCATGATATATTATCTTTTCTTGCCTTTTCTGGAGACGAAGACGTACCGTCGTTTGATATTATAATATTATATAAATTAACTAGGGTGATGCGCATATATTGTTTTGGCTTTCTCTTCCACCGACAAGCCGGAAGATTTTTATGCCAGGGGTAATGCTAGAAGTGTATATGTACGCGGTCGCGGGGGCCAGAAAATGCACGTGATCTGAAAGTTCGAGATGCTGTAACGGTTGAAACAATGAGACCAACCGTCCCTTGAATTAGAGAAAAAAACAAATGAAAATCGAATCGCGAGGGGCGGGGAAAAGTTTAGGGGCCTAATTACGCGCGAGGAATTATTGTAAAATCAGACGCTTTGTCACCTCAGTACTGTACGATTTTAAAATTGTGTTCTGTGGTAAAGTGAGTGTTTTATTTCCATCATCCTTCGATCTCCATCATCAATCCAATATAAAATTAACAAAACCCATTACCTTTTAACTTAGAATATTTTAAGTATAGTATATTTTTTGTTTCATTGAAAAACGGGTAAGTATTTTTATCAATCGACATCAACAATGAGTTTTACATTTTTAAATATTCTTTGATATAACAATATCTCAAATACAAAGATAGTTTGTGAATTTCTATTTAGAAATTCAACGTGCACCACCTGTGAGCTCAGTTGAGAACTATCGTATGATACGAAGAAGCTAAACCACTGTGACACAGGTGGTGCATATACACACACAATGTATGCAAATGTGTGTGCGATCGCGTCGCATAACTATATACATCGATTCTTTCTCAAGAGCATTAAATAATGTGTACATCTGCAACATATATTCAGTTAATTAGAAATATATTAAATATAATTAATAAGTCATTAAATACATTTTTTAAATATAAAATCAATATTGTTTTTAGATAGTATTTTATTTACATGAAACATTACATGAAAATTTTAAATATTATCTTTGTCTATAATCAACACTGATATTAAAATTAAAATTTCTGAATCTATATTAAAAATATTATATTTTTAAATTGATCAAAATTAAAAATTGTTTTATTACATTTAGAAGTAAAAATAAATATAAGTTAATTTATATTTTAATTCTCTATTTCAATCTTATTAATAATTTTAAATAAATTACATTTTTAATATTTTAAATTATAATTTGGAGTGATCAAATTAAATATTTGATCTATTTTGTAACTAAGATTTTTAGAGAAATAAATAATTTATTTTAATTTCATTGTAAGTAATATTATTTATTGAAGATATTCGTAATTTATAATGTGGAATCTATTACAGAACAGAATTTTTTTTAAATCAGTTTTATAATACGGTAGTACTTATTTGATAATTGCGCAAAAAGAAATAGAAAAGTTATGAAAAATTAAGGTGTAAATAACTGCTTTAAAAAACTTTACAATTGATAACTTATTTTTTAGTTCATATTAAATACAAATAAAAAATAAATCTCTTCAAAAATAAATGTATAACAATATTTTATATTTATTTAAAGATGAATAATATTTTTATAAATTATGTTGAATAATAAATTAATATGTATGGTTTTATAAAAACTGAGTTATTAAAAAATTTGCGTATTTAAATTATTACAAACATTGAATAGAGAAGCACATGCTATAGGATTATCTTAATTATGAATAAAATTCTTTTTAAACCAGAATCTAAATTTTAAATAAATGTTTTACATTCATTAAAAGAAGTCAAAATAATGTACATCGTTGAATTAAAGTATCAAATATATGCATATCTGAATGTTTCAAATTGAAACTTTATTTTTAATATATATATAACATATCAATAAAACGTAAGAGAAAATAAAATATAGTATAATTTCATTTTGATATATAAACCAATAAAAATTGAAAATATTTATTTTAATTTGCCATAAAAAATAAATTAATATGCTAATATAATGATATAAAAGGAGAGCAATTACATGTATAAAATGTGGATACACTCTACTTATTTAACATTATTTATTTTGCTTGTTATATGAAATAAATATCAGTTCTTATATTTATTAAAATTCTTATAATTACCACGGAATTTGTACTTAAAAATATTATTTATTTTAGCTGTCTCAAGTTCAGCAATTCAATAACTAGCAATAAATCTACGAATGAATTTCTGTGTTCCCTAACTTTTTGTGCCAATCGTTAACACAGTCCGGTCATTAATTTTTAAACGTCGGACAGTGTTGGAATTGAAGTTGGGAATGAGGAACGAGGGTTGAGGTTTAAATACACGAAGGAAAGTATGAGTTCGCTTTGGCTGAAAACGTACGGAAACTTTGCATACATAAAAATCTATTTTGTTTCTCGGTTATGAATTCTCGTTTCTCTTGCACATTCGCATAACATGCACTATATAATGAAATTGACTTAACTACTTGAGTGTTCATCTATTGGGACAATCAATTATTGCATTAAGTGAAGTAAATTAAGAGAAAAGCCATATTCACTATCGCTACTTAATCAAATTACACCATTAATTTTTAAATTAACTACTTTAACTAATATATAACAAATTGAGACAATTCATTAATAAGTAAAATAAATAATTAATATTATCAAAGGAATAAACTTAGCCTTTCTTGTTAAAAAATATGTTTTTCGTTGTCTATTTCAAAGAGTCAATTAAATTAAATTATTTTGTTTAAAGTATTCAATGATATATTATACAATAAATAATATATATGAATATTTTATGTTTTGATACTATTTATATCATGTATAACATTAAATATTCAAATTTTTAAATATTTAAAAAAGCTTTTTCTTATATAATTTTAAAAAGTATACTAAAAATAATAAAAAGTTACTAATTTTAGTTATAATTATTAATTATTATCATTATTTTATAATCAATATTTTAAGAGAAAAATTTTGTTTTGCAATGTTGCTAATTGTTATATACAAAAATACAATTTGTTTACTGCAAATTTAAAATGGTATACGAAAAATCAAAGAGACAAAACCGGTTTCATCTTTGATTAAAAATTTCATATGTGTCAATGAACTTGCTTTAATACAAAATTTCTTTATAATATCATAAACAGGTTTTTTGTACTTATAACCAATCCGACACATATGAAAGATAAGAACTAAAAATTACAATGTCGGTGCCAGAAGGCTTAAGATTTTTTATGAGCAAACCTTTCTCTTGGGAGTCAATTTCATTTTTAAATTTATTAGGTTATTTGTATATGTCATTAATGTCTGAGGGTATATTATTAAATATTTCGTTATATATATTAGTAATAGTTCAATTATTGTAATAAAATGATTTATTAAAGTTTGTAAATTTAGACATATAGGCTGTAATATTTATAAGCAATGGGAAACGTAAATAAACACATAAAACTAGCAGAATTTCACTCTTTTATCAATTTACATTAAAATACAAAATTTGAATTTTAAAATATAAAATAGCTTTCACAATTGTTACGGCACGAGCCGTTACTTTTTGTTTTTTTTTTTTTTTTTTATTTCTATATTATATTTTTTTTACTTATTTACAAATATAAAATAATGAATTTAGAATTTCTAAATTTTTACTGTAAGTGTGTGTGATTTTGTCCAAGCGAGTATAAAGATCATTTAAATTGCTAGATGAAAAGGAGAGCCTAAACTATTTGCACGTGTCGGGAAAAATTGCGATACTGAGATGGGAACAGAGAGAAAAGAAAAATTGATATTTTCCAAATACAAAGAACAGTCTGTATGTACGTTGAATAAAGTCACGAAAATTAAACTAACGTTATATATATCATCAAAATATAAAAACAAGTACCAATCAAAAAAATATTGTAAGTCATAAACTGATAAAATTGAGAAACCATGATTACCCGTCATCTATTTAAATAATTATTTGTCAGAAACAATGAATAAAAGATTATTATATGGAATATTAATACATTGATTAATAAATTAATAAACTGTTAATTAACGAGTTGACAAATTGTAAGTTGATAAATTAATAAATTATAAATTAAGAAATTAACAGATTTTTGGTCAAAGAATTAACAAATCATAAATTAAGCAATTAATAAACTATAAATTAACAAATTAACAAGTTGTTAGTTGACAAATTAAATATTTGTTGATTCTCAAATCAACAAATTATATATTGACAAATTATCAAATTAATAAAATCTATATTAACAAACTAACAAATTATTGGTAAATAAGCTAGCGAGTTGTTAATTAATAAATTAATAAATTATTACAAATTACCGAATTACCAAGAACCATAAGCTAAATTATAATAAACCACGAAACAAATATGTATCGTTACTTCTCTCTATCAACAAATTCCATTTAGATTTAAGAGTATGATTGGCAACTCTAAGATAACAAAAAATCATAGAATGGATTAGATGCGTCTAATTAAATTTATTTTTCTTCATGTAAACTATCATACACTTAAGACTATATAGAGAGTGAACTTTGATTAGCATCAGCATTTTAGTTTTTTTACTCTGTTCATCTAAGTTTTTAAAATCAGTGGCTAGTGTTCAAATTCACCTCATCGCGAGTTCCTGGATTTCTACAAACCAAGTCATTTTACGCACACACAAACACACACTTTCTCTCTCCTACTCTCCATTTTAATTCTGTGAATATGGAAAATTTGTATCAAGTAAGTTTTAATAAATAACTAATTCAAAATATGCATATTTCCATTTTTATTTTCTTCTTATTAAATTTGTTTTCCTATGCTATTACTCGCGTTCATTCATCTTTATTTGACGAAACAAAATCGCGAAATATAGCTGCATTCTCCTGCCCAAGAGCTATTATGCGAAAGCGTAGGCTTAAAGTAAAGAAACTATTTTAACAATTGGCCGTTTTGTCAAGGGTTAGTGCGATCGTCATAGACCCTGATATAGATAAAACCAAGTGTTTGTCGTTATTCGTTCTTTTGGTAATACGATGCGAATTTTCTAAAAACGAAAATTACTATTTACATACGATTAAGGATGTAACACAATATTAAGTAATATAAAAAAAATAAAAAAAAATATGTGTTTTAATTATTAAAAAAATACAATTAATTTATAATATAAATAATAAATAATAAGAAATAAAATTATATAAGATTATAATAATTGCTATAAATAAAATCTTAAATAATATTATACATTATTCACCCAGATTAATTAAAACTTTCTTAATATATACATAAAATAAAAGAAAAAGATACGACTTATCGTTTTGTTTACAAAACGTGTCATAAATTAAGATGAAAATTTTACATTAATTGATCTATAATTTAAAGTTTCCACAAGTATTAATTGCACATGATTTGAATAGATTTTCAAAATTTATATAAATCATATTTGCTAAAAATTTCAGTTTTTAAATATATTTTTATTAAATATTATCATGATATACTTTATAAATTAAATGACTTATTCTGTGCTTTATTATTAAAATTTAATTTATAAACTTTAAAAAATAATGATTAATACTTCTGTTAATAATGGTAATTTATTTATATTTTTTTAATATTATGGTATAGATAACTTCAACTATAAAGTAACTAAATATCAATTAAAAACTCATAGTGTAAAAATGTAAGCACAACTTGTCACGTGCAATAAATTCGTATTTTTACATTTATATTCTTGGATACGTATATTTAAAAAATAAAACTAACATATAGAGTATTTTATAATAATACGGCAGTTTAAATTTATCTTTCCGCAGTTTTTAAAACTAATCTCATATTTTAAATACAACTAATGATAAAACTCTTTATTGAGCATAGCTTTCATGTCATTATCTCAAAGATATTATGTATAAGTACATCAAAAATATTTGAAAATATTGGTAAAATAAAATATATAACTACTCTCACAAAACAAAAGACACAAGGGAGAATAATAAAAAAATAAATACTATTCTCTAATTTAAATAGTTATAGTTGTATATATAGATTCTTTTCTGTGAAATAAAAATTATTAGTTTTAGAAAAAATGTTCAAATGAAAAACAAAAAACTTTTTTTAATTGTTTTGACGGTGTCGTGAAACTTTCTTCACAGTATCTTGTGTAACACAACTTGCATTTGTTAATGTAGAGTGCACACGAATTAATTTAAGAATTTCTGTCTTGGGAAGGAAAGTAAATGAATATAATTCGTCTGTGGGAAATTAATATATTCTCTATCATGGTATCTAAAACACTAAAATTACAAATATTTCGACTACATGTATAATACACATATTCTTTGATAGTGGGGATGAATACAAAACTAAAATGGTTTAAATTTGGCATTAATAGTTCTGAAAATTAATCACTTAACAAGCGTTGGAAAATCCGGGTTTCTTAGAGCCATTACAAGGGAATTCCGCAAATTTCCCCAATGGGCCTCCTATCGTTTATTAATTCGAATGGTCGCCGCCAACCATTTCGACACGTTGATGATAATGACAAATTTACAGTTCTTTAATGTTTTTTATAATCAGGCAAATTTATAAAACTCCAACAAATTCATTATTGTCAAGGTTAACATTTCCATACCTAATAAAAATAATTATGGACTACTTTTAAGAATGTATTGTAATATATTTACATGAAGCACATTTTAGCATAGGAATAATAATTTTTTTACGAATAAGGGTTTGTTAAAATAAATAATGATGTTTCATTAGGTATACATATATTTTGGTATTCTAATATAATAAATTAAAAAAATTTGTAAAAATTGAAAAAAAATTCTATAATCTATAATTTATAAAATATTTAAATAAGATCAATGCAATACGTGTTTAAAAAAAATCATATAAATTAAAACAGCAAAAATTGTGAGTGACCTCAACGTTTGAATGGCTTTGTGATATCTTTAGTATTTTAATTTATATGATTTATTTCTTCATTATCATATAATTTTTCACCTTTCACCTCCAATAAAAATCTAAACACTGAATAGATTATTATTATGCAAATATCAAGACTAAAATTTTAAATAATTTATAGTTAATATTTTTATATTACTAGAATTATCCACAATTTTAACTATTCAAGAATTTAGGTATGCTTAAAAATACTCAGCATGATTTTCAATATTTTTAAAATTTACAAGTAAAAAACTAGCCAATAGCAAGATTGTGGAACAGCGAACTTTATCACTGTCAATAATATAGTGCACAGAATTTATACTCCATGGCTGTCTTAGCCATGGCTGGGAAAAAACATGTGAAGACTGAGAGGTCAATAACTCATTCGTGCACAAAGTGCTCCATGCTGAATTTTAAAGTAAGAGAAAAAAAGCGTTCATAGCAGAGGTCGACGGGCATTTCTTCTTTTTCGCCTACTTGCCCAAATCTTCACCTCCCGGTTTTACAACATAACCAACAGTCATTGATTTGTAAATCTTGGTAATTTATCTTGTGCGATAAAATTAAATTTTTTTGTAATTTCATCGTGTTTTTATTAATAATATTCATAAGAAATATCTTAATGCAACTAGAGATTTTCACGGGCAACATTATTGTATAATCGGAAAAAAATTTTTTCGAATATGAAAAGTCAAAGTATGAAATTTGTCCCTATTGTTATTACAGTTATTATTACTTTTGTATTTGTGCATTTTTAAACGTGTTTTAATATGTTTATCAATATAATAAGTAATTATTTCTTTGGAGAATAATTTTAACCCTTTTTATATTATTTTTATGAAAACATTGGTTAGCAGTAGAATAGCTCTATCAATTAAATTATATACAATATTCCTTTTTTGTGACAATGTGTGATTGGATAAGAAATTAAGTATCCTCTCCGACTGTGTAGGTTTCTGGTACCAATTAGTAATGACTCCATTATTTTCTGTTATAATAGTTATAGATATAGTATGTTTTAGATAAATTAACTGTATGGCTATTTATTTTATGTACAAATCTTGTAACATTGAAATATCTTTATTTATATAAATTTTTTCTAACTCAAATCCAATGATTTGTACAATATATAATTTTATCTCCTTTCTTTTAGCGTTAAAATCCCTTTTTGAAATTCTATGTATATATATATATCATACGATTCTATAATTTCAATTATTTTACACGATGTATTTTGTCTGAAAAGTTCAAAATATTATTATTGAATTTCACGAATTAATTAGAATACTCAAATCATTATTTAATGAATTTGAAAAGAAATATCTCACCGAATTATCTTGTTTTTCGACAAAGCTTAGTTAAAATTAGTGACCAGATGTGCTCTTTTTTATTTCACTGCCTTAAATAATTTTATAATCGAAAATATGTCAATATGATCAACAACTGCCTTGAACAACTTTATTCATCTACTGTCATTAATATTATTTCATTTTTCTCCTTCACTCTTTCGCGTTAAGGTCATCTGTTACTTGTTATACAGCACTGTTAGTTTTTTACACTGCTATTATCATAGTTAAAGGATGAATGGATTTATTGATTGATACTCCTTCATTCAATTTAGTTGCAATAAATATGTTGAAGTATTATTTATAATTGATTTTTTCAATAAAAATGAAAATGTTGTCAGAGAATTATACTATAAATCACCATTAACATTATTGTTGCCGATATACTTTAGCAATTTTTTTACCATTTAACAAATATGTAGAAATAAAAAATAAACATACATATATAAATTATGATACAATATATTTGAACTAAATTTCAATCTTACGGATTCCGCTAGATCTAAATAGACAAGAATTCTTCAAGTTTAAATTTCCATATATTGTATTTTACTGTTTCAACATTATTAAAAATGATTATTCATTGCGTTAAAATTATTTCTTTCGTATCTAATTTTATAAATTATAATTTTATTACATTTATTAATAAATCATTATACTGCAAACAAATGCTGTACTAGTCATTTGAGATAAAACACGAAAATGTTATTCATAAAATAAATTGATGATGATATAAATTAATACATTATTCACATCGGAAAAAATTCTTGCTATTGCAAGTTAATCAATTTCCATTGCACAAATATTATCGATGAAAGCTCTATAATATTTAGTAGTAATGTGAAAATTCACTCTTGATTCACCTCGTCGTGGCATGCGGGGACACAATCCTATATTAATACCTATAATCTTATTCTCGTACAAAACTGGACCACCACTATCACCCTTAAAGCAAAATTATGTACATTTTTATAAAATAGTTGTGCATGCATGATTAATGAATACGAGGATGGCATATAAATATTTATACGATGATATAAAATAACTCTATTTAACGTAATTTAGTATTCTAAAATGCATTTAAAAAAAACAATACGTATAATGCATTATTGGTAAATTGAAATAATTATTATAATAATAATGGTCATGATAATGATAATGATAATGATAATAATAGTAAAATTTATAGTAATGTTATTTACGAAATCTAAGAGTATTGGTGGATCAGCAGCGGTGCAAAAGAATCTTTCTTCATATTGTGAAATTTCACCTTCTCCTTCCATAGATTTTTCTCTGCACTCGTCCATATCTATTGGTTTGACTTTTCCGGTTCTTAATGGACCACAATTTCGATTTTCATTAATCAATGCCCATCCCAATAACCTCATTGTTTTTCCAGAAAATCTGGCCGGCTGAAGCGGCGATAAAAGTTCTTGAACTGGACGAAGTGTAGGAACATTTACCTGCGAATTTATTATTTTGAAAATTTTAAATTCTATAGAATATTTAAAAAGAAATAAAATAAAAGTTATTTTGCATGTTTATTAAGATTATTATACATTTTATAAAATGAACTTAACATCTTCAAATACGAATAAAATAAATTCTACAGTTTTGTTATTTTAAATACAAGATAATTTCTTAATAAATGGAAATTAAATCAAACACTAATTTATTACATATAGTTTTAAAATAATTTATAAAATAATTTAATTTTTAAAATAAAAGAAAATCAAATTGCTATTACAAAAATTATAATTCATTCTAAAAATTTAAATCGTATTTCAGATAAATTCGAAAATATATAAAATAATAAATAATTGAACAGAGGAAATTTCGGATAAGTTTAATCATTTTGAATTTTTATAGAACAAAAAAATAATTTGTGCACATCATATAATATCGAATGATCTTACTTATTTATATCTTACTGAATGGTTTTACTATTTATAATATAAATAATGACCAAAAAAAAATTAGTTAATTAATACTTTAGCAAAATTATGTTTTCCAAAATCTAAAATAAACCAAATTTGATGGTAGTATGAGAGAAATTTAGAATTTTAAATCTTTCTTATATCTTTAATATATGAAAACAATAAACTTCCTAAGTTACAGAAATTATATTTTTTAAGATTATCATCGAAAAATAAAACATTAGAAATAATAACTAGGTGAAAATTTTTAAGGATAAATTGTTTTTTAGCATCGCATTTTCTAACTGATATGTACGAAAATACACAAGTGATCGTAAAAAGTTATAAAAATGTTATCACAAATGTATCTAATATGTTTTGAAAATTGTCCTGTTTATAATAAATAAATACTTACTATGGATTAATATATATATAAACTGTTATAAAATAAGGGAGGATAGCTATGTAGGCTCAAAGATACTTAAAATAGAAAAAAATTTGTAAATGATAAAAAAACGTATAATGGTGTTGTTGATATACCTGATTGCCACAAATCTACTTATCAGATTTTTTTGAATATGCAAATTACAATCATTCCATCAAGGAAGTAAAAAATTTTCATTCTCTAAATTAATTAGACTATATAATATAGACGAGCAAGAAGGACAAGAAAAATAAACTCTTAAATTTATATAAATATATATCATCTAATGTATTGAATACAAACGGAGTCGAGAAGAAACATAAGTATACGTAATAGTAACTAATAAAATTAAAAAAAAAAGATTCTAAATTGCACATACAAATATTTAAAGTCATTAAAAACATTCGAAAAACTGGTGGACGAATACAGTTATTTACTAATTAATACAATCACCATAAAACTTATCCTTATTTATTATCCTTTTCTAACAATCACACCAATACTATACAAGATTTTAATAGTGGTAAGGAATAATAATAACAAAATACTAATACAAACCAAAAAATTTTATGCAATTTATTTCGACGTAGAATTCCAAGAATCTATAGGATTTAGAGTATTGATATAAAATCTAAAATATTTTTTGATATATAATATAAATTTGTGTTGAAGGAACTATGTCTAACTAATTCCTCTAGTATGTGACGTGTGCAGAATTCATTTATGCCAAAAATTTGCATAGAAAATATACAAAAATGCTCGCCATGCTGATGATTTCTTATAATAGAACTTTAAAAAATACAATCAGCAAATTTTAAAGAGATTTGTAATTTAAAAATTATTCTGTGAATTTTTCTATTTCAAATAAACTTTGGACCCATAAAAAAACTTACCATTTTCATTCAGCTAATCAAATTATACAACTGCAGATAAAATTCATGTTACTCAGCTTCAACATTGTAAACAATATTTTCTTTAAAATGTAAAGTAACTGTCTTACATCATTTGACTAGATAATATTTTAAAGTTCTTAACTGTACAATATTTAAATGTCTTTAGTATTAGTTACCTCCAACATAGCAATATCGTTATCGGTTTCATTTGGATTTGGGTCTATTTCACGATAACTCGCCCATTGGTTGTATGACATCCACCAAGTTACGTTGTACCAATTACCAATTAATAGATCAGTCGTGTGCGTAATTATTCTAAGTGCATAAAGCTCTTTACCTTCAAGGCAATGTTCAGCAGTTAAAATATAACTTCGCGTAAGAACTGTTCCTGTACATTCAAGTTCAGTCTTCAATCCTTCATCATCTCTATAGATATTAATAATGGCTGCAATGAATGGAAATTCTTCCCTTCTTGCATTTCTAACTTTACGCTCTCCTTTAATAGCATGAACATTTTCATATTTAATACCTAATTAAGGATGGATAATTAAAAAAAAGAATTTCTTATTAGCTTATAAATTATAGATTATATGGAAAAGGTAAAAATTTATTAATTACTTACATAATACAATTAATGCAATCAAAATTACAAAATCTTGGAGTAACATTATGACATAAGATGTATAAATATATATTAATATTTTCATAAACAGTCTTATCAATGATGTAAATACATAATATGTTTATACAGATATTTCTGAAAAAATAATACAAATAAGTCTCGAATTTTATTTCTACTTATATTTATTTATATTAGAACTATTTGATCTATATCATAGATATTTATAAATAATATTATGTATATGCATTTGATAATAAATGAAATTTTAAACAGAATTTACAGTCTAATATTAAGTTCATATTTATGATCTTTTAATACAAAAAAAGATCTAGTTTTACAAATATAACTATAAGAATACCTTTAAAAATAGATTTTAACTTATTCGAATATTGAAAAAACTACTTTATATAAAAACTATTCATTAAATTCGAATAAAAAGTAAGAAATCTTAAGATAATCATAATTTATAAAAAAAATTAAATCAATCATAAATTTATATATTATAAAATTAAGTAAATACATAGTTCATCCACGAAGTATCGAGTTTTTTTTCATTTTGTGCCTATTCGTCATAAAAATTTGAGGGAGTATTAAAATGTCGACAAACGTTTTTCTCATTTGTCCTTTTTCTTGTTTTTTCGATAATTTGAAGTAGCAGGATTTATCTTCGCGCGAAGGGTGTTTTTCAGTTTTTTGACACGACGCAATGGAGCGACTACTCTAATAGCGTTAGGAGATAAAATTTGTTTGCAATTAAAAAAAAACAATGTAGAAACGTATAAAATATTGCAAGAAGTATATGCACATAATTGTATGTCAAAATCGTAAAGTGGAAAATGGAACAGAGCTGTTAGAGGGCCGAGAAAGAATCATCGACGAGCCTCGATCTGGCCGCCCAAAATGCTTTCGAATGGCTAGGAACACCCGGCGCGTGTTAAAAATTTAAAATTTGGACTGTCGATTAACAGATAAAGCAATTCAGTTCAAAACTGAATTTAACGCGATCTACAGTGTACAATATAGTACAAAAAAATTTATAAATGTGTAAATTTTTGAAAAACATCAAAGCTGAAGAGTTTGAAGATGCATTTGAAATTTGGAAAACACGCCTTCAAAAATGTGTTGATGCAGGAGGAAATTATTTTGAAGAATTTAAAATTTTTATTTCACACTATTTATAATTCCACCAATAAATCATTTTTCAAAAAAGAAAGGTAAGAATTTTTTTTTTTTATAATCTTTGAACAAAACATTCTCGCGTAGTGGTTTTCCGTTAATCGCTTCAACGCGCCATGTCAAAAATTGAAAAACACCCTTCGCGTGAAGTTAAATCCTGCCGTGCCTAATTATCGGAAAACAAAACCAAAAAAAAGGACAAATGTGAAAAGTGTGAAAAATGTGAAAAGAATTTGTCGATATTTTAACACCTCTCCTGAATCTCTACGATGAATAGGCGAAAAATGAAAAAAAAAACTCGATACTTCATGGATGAACCATGTATAATTACTTTTTGTTTTTATATTTCAAAGATATTGTATAATACAAATCTAAAGGTAAATATAAAACACTATTTCACATTTAGAAATATATTCTATACACTAAAATTATATGTGCAATCAAATGAAATTTGAATACTCATTCTAAAAATTCAGATCTAGTTAATTTTTTATTCTCATGCCCTAAGTCATTGTTCTTATCTTCTTGCTATTTGAGTAAATGTAAGTAGATCCGTTAACTATAAATATAACTTAAATAAGAGATACGATTTTTCTTGCTGTTATTGTTAAAATATTCATATGAAAACTAATGTTTTAAACATTCATAATTAATTGTTACTAATTGTTATGTATTTCAGAAAATTGAATTAATTAGAGATTTAACATCAAATTATGAAAGTGCATATTTTCAAAAAAAATGGAAATAAGATTGCAGTTTTAGGAAATAAAGTTTTCATATTATTATGTTACATTTTCAAAATTTTGAATTAGTGCATTTGGATTGAATAAATTGTTATTTGAGTATCAACATTTGAATGATAGAATTTATGGTTAATGAATTTACTAATACGAATCTCTTTTAAATAAACGAAATTGTAATACGTTTTTTATTTGCCCATTGGAAATTTCGAAGATGCAATCCATAGAAAATTTGAACGTTAAATGTGCTCTCATACAATCGCTAAGAGATTATTGTTTTTTTAATAAATATGATCAACTTACATTTTTTTGTACTATCCACGAATTGTAAGTGACAAATTATGAACTATGATGTTAAATGTGCTAATAAAATATTTAAAATAGCATACAAAAATAAGCTGTAATTGATTAAAATATGTCACTAAGATTATTTACTCATGTTCACAATCACAATTCTGTAAAATACTCATCTAAACAGAATTTTATCAAAACTTTTTATAAATTACAATAATTGAACTTACTTAAAAATTAAAGCCTATTTCATCATTATATCAGAAAATGATTATATAAGTTGTGAAGTTAAAACTAATGAAGTGCCAACGATTCTAAATCATTTTTTTTATTATATAATAATTGAGATATTGAATTTAATGATATATTCGCTGTATATCATATATTGTAAATCATAATATTGTTATCTATTTTTAATTAAATTACAAACCATTAACATAATACATGCATTTCAGTTAAACAATTTCTAATTATTTACCATAATACGTAAATATTAAGATTATTATTAATATTATTGATAAGTCCTAATAATTGTTAAACAAATACTTTTTTTGTTTCACAAAAATTTAAAAGAATTATCCATGTTTACTATTTTAAATTTTTAATGTACGTTTCTTCGTAATTTACTAATATAAGAAATAATTAGAAATAATTATGTAATTATATTTTTACTTCTTTTTCAAAAAAATATTTCCTTCAATAAGTTATAATTTATTGAATATTACTTAAATTAAATAATTGTTATATTTTTTTATAGTATATTAGAAAATATCTCCTTCCTTATTCTTAACTTAATTTGATTTTTTTATTTGTTGTACAGATTTAAGTAAATTTACAAAAAATTAAATGTTTACAAAACATTTCAAAAAATTTTTTGATACTTAAATGAGTGTTGGTAATTAAAATTAACTTATTTTAACTCACAGTTTTGTAAAAAATATTGTTTTTCCACTTATCACTTTTTAAAGAATTATTCATGTGTTATAACTAGTCAATAAGACACTCATTTATATACGAAGTCATAACATATGAACTTATCATACGTAAAGTCGTAATCTTTGATGGAGGTGGAAATGTATATTCATAACTGTTTTGTTATTTTTAAAACAATTATGACATAAAAATCTTCCCGATATTTATTTAATATTTTATAAATAAATTTCTGCAGTGGTTTAACCAGAGTTTTTAATACATACTTTATTTATTATTAATTTATATAATTATATTATAATGTCACATGCGTTCATATAATATTTATACATCTGATTATTAAGAATATTGTTTTTAAAATTTCTATAGAATAACTAAGAAAATTTTAGAAAGTTATTTATTATAGAAGATATTTTCAATATATTCACGTACAAATATTTAAAACGATCTAAAAATAATATGCGTATCTTGAATTGCATGAATTTAAGCAACGTAAATACTTTTTATCAATATCCATTAATTATTATATATTAATAATAGTAAAAGAATACATGTTTCCAATATTATAAAATTTTTTTATGTTTAAATAGTAATTACATTGAAATTCCGATGTGTTCTTACTTTCTTTTTTGTGTTATTTTTCACATTATATTGAATACAAATACACTTTTAAAATATTTACACATTAAAATATTGACGTATAAAATTTATGATGAAAAAAATTGTTAGAGAACTAATTAAAAAACTTAATTTAAATAAGATTCTGATAAGATATAATTAATTAAGATAATAATAATGAGAGATTAGTCTATTAAGGATTACGACCTGTACTAATGATAACATAAATACAATTGATTATTTAATGTGGTAAGACATAATCACGTATATTAAGGTTATACCTGACTACAGTTAATTTGATAGATGTTTATTAATTTAATTTAAGTAATAAATTTAATAATCCAAATATATTTATGTCTTTACAAATATTGTTTTCTTGACAATAGTCTTATTAAATACATTCAGTTATGCAATAATCTATTTTTGTGTTGATCACTAGTGTGCATTTTTTAAAAGAAATTTCTGGATAAAATAATTATGAATGAAAATATGTATAAAAATTTTAAATTTGATATAATATTTTTTTGTGTTGTAACAAATAATTTGATAAATATTATTTTAATCTAAATTATATTGATAAATTGAAATAAATTTTCCAAATATTATTTCTGAATTTATGTATATTAATTTGAAATAAAATTATCCAAGAATTATTCTATAATTATTATGAAATCTGAATATAATTATAATATAGTTAATAAAATTTAATAAGTATATGTTATTAAATTTTGATAATTAACTGATTATTCTATAATAATAAAATTATGGTTTTACTATTATTTATTTATTAATACAAATTCCGATCTTAGGCCTAGGAATGGACTTCCTTGTGCAATTATTGTGCGCACTTGCTTTTATTTACATGTTATATTACATTACTTATTTTTACATTTTTCATTTTCGTTATTTACATATATATATATGTAATTCTGTTTGCTTTCATTTATTTCCATTCATATTTCCTTCGTTGACCTTCTCTTTTGTATTCTCTTCTTTCTTCTTTCTCTCTATTATCTTTTTTATTATTTTCATATAATGTAGTAATTCTCTGTTTCTGATCCTTTAATGTTTGTTACTATCCTTCTTTCGTACCATTTCTTTAGTTTTCTCATCTCTCTTGTTTCATTTTCTCTTTCTGCGCATTCCCACAACCAGTGTGTCCAGTCTCTGTTATGTTCTTTACATAGCTGACATTTTCTTTCATTTTCATTTAGCCAGTATTTGTTACCTGCTGTTATATTTCCTTATTTTTGCTATTATTTTTATATTTTTATCTTTCTTTTCTGTTCTCATATATCTTGGGATTTCCTTCTCCCTTATTTCTTTATACTATCTATTATATGTAGCATTTTCTATCCTGTTTGTCCTCTCCTGCTTACTTATATCTTTCCTTCTTTCTTTCACTATCTGATATTTGTTTTTTCCTTCTTCAGTCCATATCTCCATTTACATCTTACTTATCCTACTTCATTTTGTCATCTATCTTCGGGGTCGTTTCCGCTTTTTGTTTTCTCTCTTTTTTTCTCTATCAAGCATTTTTTCACCCAGCTGTCGTTCGGTTGTCCTTCTACTTTTTCTTCATACCCTCTATTCCTGGATCTCCATTCTATTTCCATTTCATATTCGTTTGTTCTTCATATATTATATAGTTGGGTGTGCATGCTTCTAAGTTCAGTATTCATCTCAAGTAATCTGTCTTTATCTTCTCTATTTCTTTATATCTTTCCTCTCACCATATTCCTACTTCATATTTTGCTACTCCCTTCACCAGATAATTGAATAACATTTTTTTTGTTTTCATATCTCCATAGCATCTTCTCTATGCTAGGCTCCATGTTTTCTTTAAGGCAATTCTACCCTTGTGTATCCTTTCCTTTATGTGTTCCACTATTACCTCCATTCTTATTAAACATGTATCCCAAATAGTTAAACTTTCCTACTTCCTCGATTTCCTTCTTCTTCCACTTTCATCTGTTTTTTCTCTTTTCTCCCTCTTTTAAACGTCAGTACTTTTGTCTTGCGCGTATTTAGTTCTAGCCTTCAAGAACTTTTCCATGATTTTCATCATCTGCTCCATAGCTTCTTTATTCTCGGCCATCAGCGCTATGTCGTCTGCATATGCCAGTGACCATATCCTTTTCCCTTTAATTTTCATCCCTCCTATATTCGCCTTTTCCAATTCTGCCTCTAACCCTGCTATATACATGTTGAACAGAAGGAGTCTTAGGCTGCAGCCCTGTCTGAACCAGCCTTGTGTTCTAATCTAGTCTGTCAATCCTTCTTTCGTTTTTATTCTTATTTTTGTTTCTTCGTATATTGGTTTTACTATTAATTGTTGTTATATATTATAAATATTTTATGTCAACGATGTAATAAAATTATGTATAAGAGTAAAAATTACATATAAGAACATGAATCAATAATTTTTTAGTATATAATCAAATTTATTCTAAATCTATAAAATATTTATATCTGAAAATATATCTTATGTAAAAAACAAAATTCATTGGCTTTCAAGTGCACAAATAGAATCAATGAATGGTCTATAAAAATTAATAGCAACATGAAAGTTCACTTTTTCATTAGGTTCTTCGTTTTGTGGACATGTTCCTACATTAATACCTACAACCTTATTCTCGTACAAAACTGGACCACCACTATCACCCTGAAAGAAAAATTATTTACAGCTTTATAAATGAATTGTGCATGCATGATGTATGAATATATTTAAATAACTATTTTTATTTATACTTTTACATAAAAATAAATTTCATTTTTTTGCTAATTATATCATTTAATTAACTTATTGATATTTAAAAAGTCAAGTGTAATTTAAACAATATCAATTATAAATATAATGGAAAGTTCAGGCTAAATAACAAATAAAAAATAACATACACGAAATTATATATTTTTTATCTTTTTTTGTTTAGGTTTATATTTTCAAATGATAAATAATACGCAGCAGTCAGTTCTTATACATTAGCAATGATTAACCTAATACGGCAAATTATTTCTGTACAATATACATGAATAAAATTTCTCTCTCGCTTCCTTACACTCTGTCTCACTTTTTGTCTAACAGTTTTCTCTTTCTCTAACACATTACTTGTTCTCTATTACTTATTTATTTATGAAAAATTGCTGTTATTTTCTCTCTGGTCCGAAAACAAACGTACAGTTGTATAGTGATTTTCATTACATGCGAATAGTAATTAAATTTTTTTTATGCTTAAATACATACACGGAACAAAACATACATTAAGAATTGAACTAACAAATTACATTTTATTCTCGGCAAGTTCCGATATCTCGAAAAAATTGAAAATTTCGAATTCAGGCCTGATATACTTAGATTAACTGATGTTCAGAAATGAAAAAGGAATTATTAAAAATAAGTATCATAAAATAATTTATTGCTCGATCAAAATTTCAAATATTAATTATTTGATTTGAAATGATTACTACCTGTACAGTAACTGAATAGAAACTAAATTTGATGCATGTAGAATGTAAATTAGTTAAAATGAATATTTACCCATATTAGTGCATATGTATCTATTATTTATAATTTGAAGCAATATTATATAAAGTGTATTATTGTAATTCGTTAATTATTTATAATCTTCGCTTAAGTACTTTATGAAATATATGTTAATGTAATTTATGTATATTATACGTATTTTTATTATTTGAATTACTAATTTTAAATAATAAATATATAGAGAATATTATGTAAACAATAATATGTATTTGTAGAAAATAGGATTTGATTTTACTTGTAATATATTTATTATTGTAAGTTTTTAATGTCTTTAAATTATAATCTTTCAATCAACTAACATTTTTTTTCGTAAAGATTTATTTCGTATTTATTTTTAATATTTTTTAATACAGTATTGCACTTAATAATAAATAACATTCTAATATTTTGAAGAAATATACATATTTATATTCTTTAAATATATTTCACAGAAAAGAACAATAAATGTGCATTATATATTCTGAGAAAATGATAAAGTGTTCATTACAGAAAATAGATTATGTCGTCAAAAATGATTTATAATTTATTCAGAATTATAATAATAATATTAATAATAATTCATTCAATATTGTTATTACTTACGTAATCTAATAATATTGGTCTACTCCGAGAAGTGCAAAAAAATCTTTCTTCGAATTGTGATATTTCTGCTGTTTCATCTAAAGCCTTTTTTTTACACTTCCTAGTGCCTGTCGGTTTGACTCGTCCAGTTTTCATAGGGCCACAATTTTCTTGAACTAATGACCATCCTACTAAAGTGAATTTTAATCTACCGAATCTAGCCGGTGTAAGAGGCGATAAAATCTCTGAAGTAACTGGTAAAGTATGAACACTTACCTACAAATTTATAATCTTAAAACTCTTCAATATTTAAAAGTGCATTATGTAATATTTAAAAAGAAATTAATAAAGTTTGTGTTTTTATATTTATAATAATATTAATTTTATAATATGAACTTTAACTGCCATAAGTATGTCATAATACACTGTACAATTTCAACACTTGACCATAATTTAGTATTATTATGCACAAATAATTTTGATGAAGAATGAATATCTGTTAATAAATATTACTATGTAATAGAAGAAAAAAATAGTAAATAAAAAAATTTTAAGGAGTTAAAATTATATATACATAATTTAATTAATTTATGTGTACTGCAGATAGTAAGTCAGTTCTCGGGATTATAAATAAAAAATAAATGTAAAATTATATAATATTTAGAATGTAAGGATTTTTATTTTTGATATCTAGCGAGAGATTTTTATGCTATGCAAACAAATTATTAAATATAGACGCGTATAATTAAAATATAAATAAGCATAGTATTATAAGAGATCATTTTAACATTTATGTTTTGCGGCTGATTTTGATAGACAAGACAAGGATGCGACACTGATGGGGAAAATTTTAGGAAAGGCAAAAACTTTGAATTCTACATAAAATTTAAGTACTCATCGATTTTGAGTGTAATTAAAATTTCCAAGCTGTTTGTTAATGTTTTCATTGAGAAAAATAAATACATATTGATATAGATTATTATTATTAAAAAATCCATTTGTAACAAAATTTCAAAATTTATTTTGAACAAAGTATTCTTGGATAAAAATATAAATATTGTAATGATTTTCTTGCCTGGCCGAGATAGATCAGACCAGCGTCTAGCTATAATAACTAGGTATTAATAATTATTCGAAAATAGTTATTAATAAAACAAAGCCCGCTGACATGATGAAAATGAATAAATTATTAATAGAAAACGGTATGATAAAAACGAAATAAAAGATTTTCCTTCTGATGAAGCGATAATACTTTGAACAATACTTATTTTTACAGCATGGTACACACAGTAGTGTTTTTAATTCAATATCTACGCTAAGGATGAGCGGCGCGATATACTTGTCCAAAAAATAGGTGACAGGACATTTTGTTTAAAATATATTATAATATAAATATACACACATATATATGTATATAAGTTTGTTAATGAAAAAGGGTTGCAACGATGTAGTTTTACTCCATATGTTTCTAATCTGACCGCACCACGAGGCTACGTCCACGCAGGACGTGCGCTCACCCACAACTGGGTGAGCGTACAACAACTGCGATTGTCTCTTGACAGTCTTATAGGCGAACTATTGTTTTGCGCACGAGTAAAGGATTACGCAACTGCATAGCGTATGCCGCCGATACCGTCGCGGTTTTTCCGGATATAAAAAGAGCACTGGAAGCCGCGAGAAGTTTTCGCTACTACTGATTGAGACTAGCATATACACTACTTTTGTAAGTCGATGCTCTTCAGATCCATATAACAATTAAGGTATATGAAGTCTACTGTGCTATACTGGAACCTGTGCTAGCAAATGCTGGTACCATCAGCGACACCGATTATAGGCCCTTGTTTCCATCTTAAACAGCTAAAACCCGTTTACATCATGCAATGACCATACATCGTTTTACACTAGCGTTACCGACTATATGACATGAAGTAACGACTAAGAACGGTTTACGCTACACATCTGGCAAGACCCGTATTACACTACATAACTAATAAGACCTGTTTACATTATGCAACGGTTATGCTTGTGTACAACTACTATACCAACTACAACGTCCTAGCACTACCGTTCCTTTCCCACTATAAAGTCCGAATAGAACCCATTAAAACCGAACACATACACAGACATGCATTACTCTTCCCCACACGAATCCTGTCCGACTTCGAGCCATACGGACTGGAGAATTACACCATTACAGAGTGATCGAGGAAAGGAGTTCTCTTTTTGCCCTACCTAAGAGAGCGTCACTTGCACCGTGACCTCCGTGCGAGACTGTCAGTTGGCCAGTGGTGTTCCTTGCAAATGAACGTTACCTCACTGCGCTCCTATGACGGCCCAAGATTGCGATATCAATTAACGGTGGCACATAAGGATTCGGCCTATCTTCTTACTCCATTGCATGAGGACATCCGTGGGACGATTCGGTTTTCCTTCTTAAGGCAGAGGCCAATATTCCGCCCGAGATTAATCTCCCAGTTTCGCATTTATCACTAGAAGCCAGGCAATAAGTGGAGAGCCGATGGTAAACATCGACTACAATCTCGGAGGGTACGTGCCCTCATTTCATTGTCGAAGCAGTGGCTGTGTCGAGCACCGTACGTGGATGCGAGAGGGCCGCCGTTTTACTGCGCGATGGTGGAGTAGCCGCTGTCATTAGCTACGCGGCGGTAGCGAAAATTGCGGCCGAGGCCTAGTGCTACGTGGTTTCGGTACACCTCAATGGAAGTTTTAACCAACGGTATAAGCATCATAATGTAATAAAAACAATATAATTAAAAAAAATCATAACATAAAAAAAATATAATGTAATAAAGGCCACAATATGTTACGCCTCTCTAAACCTAAATCTGTATGAAAAAAATTAGTTGTTAGTGATGTATATTGTTTAGCTACTCGATACTACATGTATATACTTGTACTACATATATATATATATATATTATCATATTCAAAATTTAAAAATGTTATTTATCTAAAAATTTTAAAAATACTTGATATAATTACTAAATTTCCTTGCCATAATAAATTCACGAATGAAAAGATGTTCCTAATCATGTTACAGTGAATGAAATATAAGTTTAAGAACATTCAAGATCTAAAATTCAAAAAAAATTTTTGAATTGAAAAGCAATTTTAGTAGAAAATGATAAATTTTTTGATGTATAATATATTGATGTATAATTTAAAGTTTACACTGAAGTAAATATGTAACTTTTGTCATCATATAGTATAGTTCAATGTCCATATATAAGAAAATATTATATATTCTATATCTGATATTCACATAAAATTTTTTCTAATATAACTTAAAAAAACTAAGCTAATAGAGATTTGTTAATTAAAAAATAATTTTCAAGTATTCAGGGCTGAACTTGATATAGGCTTGTGCTTTTACAAAATCTTGCTGTTTTCATTCAGCTCATCAAATTATAAAATGCAGACAATATTGGTACTACTCAGTTCTAACAATGAAACCAGTATTATTAAAAGTATAAAATAATTATCAATTATCATCAAATATCAATAAAATAATATTAATTATTACAAGCTTTTTAAATTTAATTCTATATAATTTTTTTTTTAATATTGATTTACCTGAAAAATAGCAATATCGTTTTCCTTTCCATCCGTACTTAGTTCAATTTGCTCCGAATCCACCCATTCCTTATATGTCGTCCACCAGGATACATTGTACAATGTACCGGTTACTAAGTCAATTGTTCCCGTTAGTACTCTAATATCAGTAACATCTTTACCTTCCAAACAATGTGCAGCAGTTAAAGTAAAACTTCGCGTAAGAACTGTTCCTGTACATTCAAGTTCAGATTTTATTTCTCCTTCATCTTCATAAAGATTAAGAATGGCTACGACGAATGGAAATTCTCCACCTCTTGCATTTCGAACATTACTACGTCCTCCTTTTAATGCATGTAAAAATTCGTATTTAGTACCTAATTATATAAATAAATAAAAAAAAAAATTTTATTGTCTTATACATTATAAAATGTATGAAAAAACAGTCAAAATTTATCTATTACTTACATAATAGAATTAATGCAATAAGAATCACAAAATCTTGAAGTATCATTATGACATAAGATGGATAACTATATTATATATATATATATATATCTCTATATATATATAAAATTTTATAAATAATCTTACTCTGTATTTAAATTTATAATATATTAGATATAAAGCTGAAATAAAAATAATGACTCCATTATTCTTTTCGTGTATAATAATATTAAAATTTAATTCAAAAGTATATAAAAATATTTATCTTTAGAAATGATATATATTGAAGGAAATTATATTATAAATATAATTAAAATAAGTATACTCAACGAATAAGTAGTTTCAATCTAAGACAAATAAATCCATAATTATTATTTTAATATTATGTCTTTTTAAGGAATATCATGATAATTATTATATTAAATATATATCAAGAACCATTATATCTATATTGAAATTAAATTTTATTATTATTATATCAATTGGTACATTTTAATAATGTTCAAAAATATCTTGAAAATATATTTAAATTTTTAAGTTGTTTTTTATATTGTTACGTACGCTATGCAGCTGCATCCGCTGCATAGCAACGTATTACCTTAAATTTCAGGAAAGGGACCGCGAACCCGCGGGAACATAGATAAGAGTGTTCCAGGCGTTCAGCGATCCGCACGCAAAATTTTGCTGAGTGAGCGTATTCCGGGCGCTTGGAGCCCATGCGACTCGCAGATCCAGCGTTCGTTGCCGTGATAACGCGCGCCGACGGCAAGCGCCCGAGGAATCCGCAGACTCAGCACCCCAACCGTGGGACCGCGGACCCGCAGTTGCTCTCGCAGATGATTCTAGAATCGGGGGAACTTATCCTCCGCGGCTCTCGTGAGCTGATTTTGGAATCATTCGTGACAGACTCGCGGATCGCACAACATCTTAAAAACCCTAAAGTTCACTCGGGACTTTAATTATTTTGTCGTGTATACAACTTGATAGTTATTATAAAAATATCGGTATTTTAGAAAAAACACGAGCGCCGCGTCTCCTTTTTAAATCTAATATTAAATAATAATACGGTGGCCTATATCTTGGAGTGTTTTCTTCGAACCATTGTACTTTCCGCCAAGGAGTTAGCGATAACTCCGAAGAGCCGGACAGCCTACGGGAATCGGGTGTCACACTCGTATATTTATACTCCGTATGTTCGTAACAATATCATTAATATATATATAAAAAATTGCATACATTTTATTTATAAAATTGAAAAACCAGCAAATATTACAGTTAATTACTCTTAAAAATTAAAATAGTTAATGAAAAACTATATGTTTTTAAATTAATCATTTTGTTGTTCTTAAAATGTTCTTTTATGATGAAGATATATTTTTATATTGAATGAAACTTTAGATAAAACTAGTAGTAATTGACACAATAACTATTTCTTTATCAAATTGATATGAAAATGTATGCATTTGATTTTAATAATATTTAGAACTATATTGTATGTAAAAAAAATCTAAGAATAAAGTTCAAAAAAAATTCACATTGTATCTTTTAAATATAAATTTTAACATTATTTTATAATTCAAATAGCTTTATCATTCAAATGATATTTTAAAATAATTTTTTTCGCAAAATAATAAATATATAGAAACAAATTATATTTAAAAAAATATTTTTATTTAATATCATAATAAAAATTATTAGAAAAACAAATTTGTTTTTTGAAAATATAATACATTCATTTTTTTTATCAATATACCATTGATATTAGATTCATAATTGATTCATTTTATGGCCGCTATACGGTAAACATCGCGTG
This sequence comes from Eupristina koningsbergeri, assembly GCA_018907245.1. NCBI lineage: Eukaryota > Metazoa > Arthropoda > Insecta > Hymenoptera > Agaonidae > Eupristina > Eupristina koningsbergeri. Next base: position 4,420,307 of record JACCHV010000110.1, read on the forward strand.
TGAGTGTGACATAAATGTTAAAGGCAGAGAGAAGCTGAATAAAGAGTAGAAGTAAAAAAAGTGCAGAGTGTGAAGGAGTAAGTGAGCAGAAGAGCAGGGAGATAAAAATTTGTGGAAAAAACAGTGTAGTGTTAGGTACAGAGGTGAAAAAGAATAGAGGAACAAGCAGGTTAGAAAAAGAGAAGAGAAAAGAGAAGAAAATGGGCGAAAGTAGCGTAGAGGGTCATAATAAGCAGATTTGCAAGTAGGAGGAAAGCAGGGACGGAAAGAGAAAAGGTGCAAAGGCGGGAGAGAAGTAGGGAGGCGCAAAGAGAAGGAAAGTAGGAGCTAGAATAAGAGAAAAAATAGAAAAACAGGTACGTATCGATAAACCAAGAAAGTGGTGATATAGTAGTACCCGAAAAATGAGTCAGGGTCAGGAGAAGAACAAAACAGGGCGTGGCAGGTCCCCGAACAAAAAAGACTACAACCAAATGACGCTGGATAAAGGAAGAAAAAAAGGTTTCATTCCAAGAGGGGGAAATTTGGGAAGAGACAGAGAGAATAAGGAAGGAGGAGAGAAAGAAGAAATAGGACAGAGAGAGATGGAAGAAGGAGAAAAAAGATATATACAAGAGATTGGAGGATATATACGATAAACAGATAGAGAGGATGATAGAAGATCTGCAGAGCATCAGGAAATGGGCTAGGAAAATTGAAGAAAGAATGAAAGAGTTAGAGGAGAAAAACAGAGAGATGATGGAGAGAGGTAAAGAGCAGAGTGAGCAGATATGCAAAGATGGATAGCAGAACAAGCACGGGGAGTCGACAGAAGCGAGTATGGGGGCAATGAAGAGGAAGTAAGTGAAGAAAAAGATGGATCTAGACCAGGTAGTAGGCCAAACGTACACTCCAATTAATTTTTAGATGAAGCAGTGCGAGTGCATGGAGTGCAGCAAAGTTAGGAATATCAGAGAGAGATATGAATGAAATAAAGAAAATGATGTGAGACAGAGAAAGGAAAGACCGCGAAGAGAACTTTGTAGTCAGAGGAATGAGCAGGATAGAGGTGGAGTTAAAAGTAGGAATTAAAAGATAGACAGAGCATTTCGTGGAGAGCACGAAGCGGGAAAGTGGTGGTCGTTAAAATGAAAAACAGAGGCAAGAGAAGGAGATTGACGAACTCAAGGGTCTGAAGAACGAGAAAGATATATTGAATTATATAAACAGAGGGAGAAAAAGAAGGTGCAATGTAGGGCAGGAAATATATAAACAGGAATGGGAAAAGCACTTCATAACACTATTGCGGGGAAGCAGAGTAAAAAGAACATCTAGAGGGAAGGAAATAGAATATGAGGAATCATAAGGGGACAACAAGGAACTGACCCAAAAGAAGATAAAAAGAGAGTGAATGAAGTTGAAAAAGAAGAAGGAAGCAGGAATTGACGGAAGAGATAACGAAGCATGGATCTACGGAGGCGCGGAAATTAAAGAAAGACTGAGGATGATAATCAGCAGGGTATGGAAAGAAATGAGAATCCCGGAAGAATGGAAGACAGCAGTAATAACACCTATTTACAAAAAAGGAGACTACACAAAACTTGCAAACTTCAGAAGCTTGGCGATGTTACCAATTGCGTATAAAATATACACAGGTATCATCAAGAAAAGGCTGGAGAGAGAGACAGAGGAAAAAGAAATACCACCAGATGGACAGGTGGGATTCAGGAACGGGAGAGGCACCATGGACAACATCTTCATACTTAACCACATCATATAGAGAGCAGTGCAAAGAAGAAAAAAGCTACATGTGCTGTTCGTAGACCTCAGGGCTGCGTTTGACACAGTTGACAGAGAAATACTATGGAAAATCATGTCAAGAAAAGGATACAGCAAGGGATTATAGACAGAATTATGTTAGTACACCAAGAGATGAAATGCAGAGTCAGAACTAATGAAGGGCTATCGAATGAATTCTGGGTCACGAAAGGACTCAGACAGAGATGTTACTTAAGCCCTACGCTAACCAATATCTATATAGCAGAGCTAGAGCACTACATGGAAATCAAAAACATTGAAGCTACAAGATAGCGGACAAAAGAATATGGACGCTGGCATATGCCGATGACATTGTGATGATCGAAGAAAACAGAGGAGCAATGCTTGACATGATGAAGAGACTAAAGGAATTTTTGAATAGTAGGAAATTGCAATTTACCACAGAGAAGACGATAAAAAAAGGAAAATAGGCAAAAGCAGACAAGTGGGCATGGATGAAGAAAGAGATCGAGGAAGTAGACAAATTCTGCTACTTAGGCTTCGTACTATGCAGAGACGGAAAACTGAAAGAACAAGTGAAGGAAAGGGTACATAATGGAAGAATCGTGGCGAAGAGCACATGGAGACACGAAGAAAGACGATGCGCAAGGGGCTTCTAGCTCAGGAAACTAATGTTCGACTACCTATTTAAAGGAGTAATGGGGTACGGGGCAATGATCTGGGGATACGAAAAGACCAGGGAGTTGGAGAGTTCAAACTAGATTATTATAGGTGGATTCTGAGACTGAATTACTGCAAATGTAGATACATCGTACTGGAAAACACAAATGAATGGGAAATGAAATATGAATGGAAGACAAGGGTTATGAAATACGAGTATAAGATTAAGGGAATGACAGAGGAAAGATGGGTAAAAAAATGCTCGGTGGAGAAGCACAAACAGAAGGAGGACAGTGAGAGGGACAGACAGGAGATGTAGCTAAACAGCCTCGGATTCAGCAGAAAGCAGATTGAGATATGGGATGCACAAGGAACTGATAAATATTATGAGATAAAAAAAAGAGATTTAGAAATACAAACACAGAGGACGCTAGCTAAGATAATAGCGTATACGATAAAATGGAAAGCGGCCTACCGAAGTACTTAAAAAAAGAGAAGAGACCAGAGAAAATCAGAATGATGGCTACAATAACATACGAGAATGTCATAGAGGGAAATAAATACTGGCTGAGGGAAAAAAAGATGTGCAGACTATGTGGAGAGAAAACAGAGACGTGCAAACACTGGATAATGAAAGACAATAAGAAACATAATAAACCTTCAAAGGCTACAGAGAAAACAGAGGATGACAATAGATAAACGCAGATGTGCTGCAGAGATTCCAGGGAGGAAAGGTGGATCGACAACTTCTGAACAAAATACAGGAAGTAAAGAAGAAGCAAAGGAATGAGAATAACCAAAAAACAGAGGGATACAACTAAATAACAGGATAGAACGGCAATAGTGGAAGTGTAAATATATAAATATGCAAAAGCGGCTGTTTTAAGGAATCCGCTCCTAGGCCAATAGGCCGGAAATGTACATTAAATAAATAAATAAATATTAGATTCATAATTTTTATAATTATATATTATTTGTAGTAATACTTTATGTAAAAAGCAAGTAGTTACTTTATTTTGATTCATTCAATAATAATTATTAAACCAATTTAATAAAAATGTTTAAGATTTAAGTTTCACTTTAATATTAAATTCAAAAACAGAAAACTAACAATGATTGTCTTTTTATGAATTTGAAACTTTTATATTACATAAAATTTTATTCATGAAGATATTGTATTTCATTTTTTAATTGAATATGTTTACTGAAATTGCTTATAAAAAACCAACCCATTTGTACATACAATTATATATATTTCACATTTCTTTAAAATTATTGACAATATATAAAGCAAATGACAATGTATAAATGTTTTATCATAACATAAAAAACGTATTTTTAAAGTTATAAATTATAATTGAAGATATATCATTTTAATATTTTCAATTTATAAAGGGATATAAGATCTAATCATAATGTTGAATTATTTTGAATTCAATTATAGTTTAAATAGATGATCTTATTTTAAAAATTACTATTTTATATTAATGACACATAAAATATTAATTATATTCTTAATAACAATAAATTATCAATATAATTATATATTAATATTCGATTCACATAATGTTTTTATATTAATTACAAAATAATTAATCTAAAAGTATAAATTCTTTTTATTCAATTTCTAGATAATATAGCAATTATTATGATATTTAAAATTTAATTCAAATGTAATTTTTATTTCATATAAACTTAATATTTAAAAATAATTGAATATTTCAATGCAATTTAGAAAGAAAATAATTATAACAATAATTATAGTAGTTTGATAATAAAATTTATGAATGAAGCAGAATATAAAAAAAAGTTATAATATATTCTATAAATTTTAAATTATTTCAAAGTAATAATAAGTAAAGTACATAGTTTGAATTCTTTTTAAATTCTTTCTTTCTAAAATTTCTTTATAGAAATATTATCATAAATATAAAGGTTGTTAATAGAACTTTTACGTATAATTTCATGACGTCAGAAATTAATGTTGAGTTTTGATTTAGTTTTTCAAAGTCAGCAAAATGTTTCATCTTCTATCGATCATTTTTTGTCTTCTATTGTATAACCCTCACAATTTCAAACTAACTTTTTGTCTAGGTCTTGCTTGTGCCAATTCTATTACGATCACAATGCCACATCAAAATGTCTTCTCATATTTTTTGGTACACCTTTTTCAACTAAGCTTTTCTACAGAATATTTTCTATTTTTTTTATAGAATACCTTCTGAAGTTACAAATTAAAAATAATTTTTCTTTCAGACACATATACTTTTTCTTTTGTATTTTTTTTTAATTCTTATTAATTTTATTTTCAATTAATAGTGTCACGTTCAAATTTTAGTGAAATTTTTTATTAAAATTTTTACATTAATCTATTTATTTTATTCTTCTTTCATTTTTATTTATTTCAAAACGAGTTTTTTGGGATAAATATCTATAAGAAACATAAATCCATCTCTCTCTCCCTCTCATCATATCTCATCTATTTTTATAAGGCTACCAAACAATCTACGTATGGTAAATCTTTAAAGATATATTTCTTAAGTTAGTTTAAAATCAGTTTAGATTGGTTCACACCAATCAACTTCCTTTGTAATAGAAATCAATAACATTTTTACCATAATCATATACTGCTTATTAGACCATCATTCCTTTTTTATACCAAATATATCTTTCTTTATTTAAAACTTGACCAATTATTGTGATCATATTAAATAATTTTATTAATGATATCTAATTATATACAAATCTATATGTAATTTATACTCTCATTCATATAATTTACATAAAATCGTAAATAATAATAATACGTTCTAGTGTACTCAAATTTTTATATTTATTACCACGATATATCAATGGTATGAGTTAGTAATGAGGTATAGCTGTATAAAAATCTAAATATCTTTTAAAATTTTTAAAACATTTATATTCATGCAAATATATTTTATTTGCTTCAAAATAAAATAACATATCCCATAATCAAGAATTCTAAAGACCATATTTTATACATGTTGACTCATAAAGATATAAAGAACTAAACTATGATTTTATCTATACATGATAGAAACAAAACCTCATATATTTGCATTTAATTTTCATATCTTTATTTCATTATTTACAGAAGCCTCGGAATAAAAAGAATTGAATTTACTTTTATAGTATTTATAGTAGCCCTTAAGAATATATCTTATCTTGTATTATAACTTTTCTTTTTTAAAAAAAATATATTTTTTTCGCTAAAAATACTAAAAAGATGGTTTGAATTATTCACAATTTATAATTAATAATAAATTCATCAAGCACTTATACATTGAAGCAAAAAATAAAATAAAATAAAGTAAGAAATATAAGAAATATAATTCTTATATAAATTAAGGTTCAATTATAGTTCGACTATGATTATATTCATCTTAGAACTTATGTTAAAAATTTATTACTTATGATCAAATTTATATAGTTCATAAATGATTATCAATCATCTATTTAAGCTAATTAAATTAAATAATATATCTTTTAAAATTTAAGAAAAGATTAAAATTATAATTAAACTGAAATAAAATAAGAGATACACAGCAAATTATGAAAGTGCACATTTCCAGAAAAAATTGAATAAATCGAATACGATTTCAGTTTTAGGAAATGAAGTTTTTATATTATTATTATCTAAGTAATGAGACGACTCGTTCCCCTTTCACCCGTGAAGAGCATAGTCGAGCGCTTATTGAAAACTGAAATAAAATAACGCAGGAATAACCGCCAGTCGGTTTGATAGGGATCAGGAGCATTGCTCACAGGTGCATCAAAATAAAAAAAATTCAAATAAATCAATATCACCGGAAAGATGTCCTTTAATTACCAACTATCATTTACAATACAAGAAATAAGGACATGCATTAGCGCCGGCATCTCAATCTGTTGTATCTATTTATTATTAAAATATTTATTATTATAATACATCAGTCAACTTTGAATACAATAATCAGAAAATTTCTTATCCGTCTACACGCTAGGTAACCACCGTGTGGGTCACCGACAACAATAACATCAATACACAGAACGTTCATACATCGGACCTCTAACTGTTTGAATTTTTCAAGTAATTATATCGGAATAATTATTTTATAAAATTTTTCATACCGGATAATTTCAAACAAATTAAATTTTCGAATAATTTCGACAAAAGTTAATAATCATTCCGTAACCAGAGATATAACAACGTATTTACAAAAATTTGATTTCGGTGGAAAGCACCAGTATCGAAAGATCGAACGTGACAGGTGGATAAAAGGAAAAGGAGGCGATGCACTAATCAGACTCGGTACGAGCCAAGGTTGCAGATAGCAAATGCGAATAATAAATTTGCAGAGGACACAAATTTACACCCTCGCCGCAGAATACTTCTAACTATAGAACAAGATAGTTTAACTGCAAGCAGTCAATCCGTTAAGAATTGGGCCGCTACGTAAACGTGAACGGTCAGGGTAGTTGCTACCAAGGAAGCGTGACAGCGGAGGCAATTAACAGTTTTCTGACATTGAATCGTGTATAGCGGGATAAATCGTAAGGATGGTCCCCTTGTGATCAAGACCAAAAGAATTCTGCACCCAAGATTCGTACGCCGGTGTATTAAATAGCTTCGGTATCTTGTGCTCGATGTGCGCAGCAGGTGGTGCGTACCTTGCCACGCGAGAGGATTCACTCATTTGGGGAATTCGGGATGACGAATGGGCACGAGTCATTATTATTACTAATTACTGCGACGATCTATGCGACGAAAAGAATCGAGCGGATTATTCACCTTACCCCGGGACCATCGCACTGCTCGGTAAGTCCCAACATAGCGACCTACATGTGTCGGAAGTTCCAGGTGGCACGTGGCGCTACCAGAACTTCCAGTACAAGAATGTCTCATTCTATCTGTTATATTTTCAAAATTTTGAATTAGTGAATTTGGATTGAATAAATTGTTATTTGAGTATCAACATTTGAATGATAGAATTTATGGTTAATGAATTTACTAATACGAATCTCTTTTAAATAAACGAAATTGTAATACGTTTTTTATTTGCCCATTGGAAATTTCGAAGATGCAATCCATAGAAAATTTGAACGTTAAATGTGCTCTCATACAATCGCTAAGAGATTATTGTTTTTTTAATAAATATGATCAACTTACATTTTTTTGTACTATCCACGAATTGTAAGTGACAAATTATGAACTATGATGTTAAATGTGCTAATAAAATATTTAAAATAGCATACAAAAATAAGCTGTAATTGATTAAAATATGTCACTAAGATTATTTACTCATGTTCACAATCACAATTCTGTAAAATACTCATCTAAACAGAATTTTATCAAAACTTTTTATAAATTATAATAATTGAACTTACTTAAAAATTAAAGCCTATTTCATCATTATATCAGAAAATGATTATATAAGTTGTGAAGTTAAAACTAATGAAGTGCCAACGATTCTAAATCATTTTTTTTATTATATAATAATTGAGATATTGAATTTAATGATATATTCGCTGTATATCATATATTGTAAATCATAATATTGTTATCTATTTTTAATTAAATTACAAACCATTAACATAATACATGCATTTCAGTTAAACAATTTCTAATTATTTACCATAATACGTAAATATTAAGATTATTATTAATATTATTGATAAGTCCTAATAATTGTTAAACAAATACTTTTTTTGTTTCACAAAAATTTAAAAGAATTATCCATGTTTACTATTTTAAATTTTTAATGTACGTTTCTTCGTAATTTACTAATATAAGAAATAATTAGAAATAATTATGTAATTATATTTTTACTTCTTTTTCAAAAAAATATTTCCTTCAATAAGTTATAATTTATTGAATATTACTTAAATTAAATAATTGTTATATTTTTTTATAGTATATTAGAAAATATCTCCTTCCTTATTCTTAACTTAATTTGATTTTTTTATTTGTTGTACAGATTTAAGTAAATTTACAAAAAATTAAATGTTTACAAAACATTTCAAAAAATTTTTTGATACTTAAATGAGTGTTGGTAATTAAAATTAACTTATTTTAACTCACAGTTTTGTAAAAAATATTGTTTTTCCACTTATCACTTTTTAAAGAATTATTCATGTGTTATAACTAGTCAATAAGACACTCATTTATATACGAAGTCATAACATATGAACTTATCATACGTAAAGTCGTAATCTTTGATGGAGGTGGAAATGTATATTCATAACTGTTTTGTTATTTTTAAAACAAATATGACATAATAATCTTCTGGATAGATATTCATATATTTCATAAGTAAAGTTCTATAGTTATGTTAGCACACTTTTAATAAGAATTCATTTATTATTAAATTATATAATTCATTATACTTTTTTAATATTATAATTTATATTATATTTGTGAGCTTGGGTATTTGAAATATTTTATAAAAATTTAATTAAATTTGTTAATTTTATATTTATATAATTGTTGCAATACTATAAATAAATTACATATTTTAATCTAAAATATCTAAAACTGAACGTTAAAGTTAAGAAAATTAATGAATAAAAATATTTACTTCAACATTTTTCTTGAAATATTTATTTATATTCACGTGAAAAAAAAACCGAAATCTAATCCTTAAATATTTGTATAATGGTTTGAACAAATTTCTAGAAACTTATTAACAGATATTTTGAAAATATAAACTAAATCCAAAATAATTATAATGTTCTGAATATTATATATCTACATATGTTTAACTGTATGCATAGAAAATATTTTAAATGTTTTAAATATTTTTTATTAATGACTATTACTTGATTATTATTAATTTATTGATAATTGTATGATAAGTCGTATTTCCAGTATTATAAAATGATTTTCTATTCAAATAATAATTACATTTATATCAAAATGTGTTCCAATTATCTTTTTTATAGCATTTTAAAAATTATATTCAACATAAATACACTTTTGAATTATTTACATATTGAAAGATTTAAGAAGAATTATTATTTCGACAAAAAAAAATATTATCTTGAGAACTTATAACATAAGGTTTGACTTAATCAAACATTTTCGTTTAATACACATATTTAAAAATAAATTCTAGTAAACTTTAAAAATTTCACAATTTAAATTTAGTGAGCAATGATGAATATTTTATCTGCTGTAAATTTATATGTGTATTAGTTATTTCTATGTTCATGTTTAATATAAAACTAAATATTAATTTTTTTTAGATTAATACTAACTTAACTCAATATAAGAAATATAAATTTTATTATTTATAGTTGTTTATACTTTAAAAAAGAATTTATTTAATTTTTCACAAATTAATTTAAATAAAGAAATAAAACTTAATATTTAGTAATAATTGTAATACCCACTATATGTTCCAAAAATTGCTTTAAACAATTATGACAAGTATAAATTTTATCATAAAGCAAATTGGTATAAAATTAATTTAGCAGTTAGATTTAAATCAGATTTGAGTGAACTTCAACTAATTAAACTAATAAAAAATTATTATCGAGTCTATTGAATCACACAAAGGTAAAAATAACTAATGTACAATAGATTAATTATTTTATTATGGAAAAAACGCATATGATATAACCGTGGAATATTTAACTGCAGGAATGATTAATTAATTTAATTTATTTAATGAAATTTCAAATATAGTTATACGTCTTTATTATATTTGTTTTTATACTTCAGATTCTGTATTAATAAAGCCTGATGAAAAAAGGAATTTAATATGAATACAAAATGTCGCGCAATATTAGGGTATATTTTTATATGAAAAATTTCTAAATAAAGTAGTTATGTAAGAAAATTTGCATAAAAAATTTTAATTTCACATTTATATATATATTTTTACACAAATAATCATTCCTCTTAATATTAGCTATAAATAAATAAGCAACTTGAAAATTTGAATATAATATAAATCTATCATTATCAAATTTTATTTATCTAAATTAACATAAATAATTTTAATTTATCACAATTTTTATGTTCTGTACAAATTCATTTTAAAAAAATAATAATTGTTAATAACATAATAAAAAATCATTTAATTTTTCTTAATTATTGTTTCATAAAATATATAATTTAACAAATATATACTCAAAATTACATTAAAAATAAACTTCATATATTTTTTTTATTTTATCTATAATAAATTTTTATGTTGTAGAAATGGAAGAGCCACGCAATTTCTTTACATTATTTAAAATTTTTTTTAATAATTAACGAATAAAGCAAATATATAAAAATATTACTTTTCCTAATTTTATGTACTGTCTTTTTTTTTACTTCTTAATTCATAAACTATATGTTAGGAAAGGATTAGGATTATAAGTCCCAGAAGGTGTGCGTCCAGGATTCAGTGGGCACGTCCGCAGAGTTTGGGACTTTTTCACGGCCAATTAAATGCACAAGGATTTCGGACGCTTGGTTCGGTTAAGTAAAGGGCTCGTAGGGACACACACAAACTCCGGAAAGGGTTTGTGTGAGTGAAAGCACGCGAGAAACGTGTATGCGAATGTGTGTGTTTAGTCACGACGGGGCTGTATCAGCTGCTATGTGTTTTCTCCTCTGAGCATATCTGAAGCTTATTTTTTTTCTCTCTTTCTCTCACTCTACCTCTTTAGCTTGTCTCTCTCTCTCTTTCTCTCTCTCGCACGAACTCAATGATTCGGGGGTGAAAATAGCCCAGCGCCTTTTGGAAAAATTATATAGAATCTTCGTGAGTGCGAAATTAGCTAGATTTGTGAAGGCTTTTTTTTCTGCGGGCAAGGCAGAAGTTTTTTATGCCAGGGCTTCGGCGTAGGAGAATACGTATGTGAATGTGTGAAAAAACGAAAAAACCAAAATTCGAGAACTCGGGCGGTTAGCGCGATAAGCGTAATCGTCCTTGTTCTAGGAAAAAACAAAAGAAAATCGAGAGGTGAAGGAAGGGGCACGCGAGCGGTACGCGTTAATTGTAATCGCCAATAAATCAATTGCATTCTTGTTCAAACTTTGTACAAGTGGGGTGAGATCTTTGAATAAAGTGCGAGCTTGCTACGACCAGAGAAATGTAAATCTTTGATTCAACCCATCATCACCCCATCCTGAATTCTACGATTATTCCTATAGGTTTTAAATTTTTAATTGATTTTGAAAAAACAAATAAAACTCTAAGTATTCTTTTTTGTTCTATTACTACTTTTTGTCGTCTAAATTTAACTCTAAATGTGTTTCTGAGTCGATGTTACTAAAAATATTGCAACACAATGTTTGTGTTAGAGCTAATACAAGTTTAACTAAAAATTGTGTAAATAATTACAATATTAATCATCATAATTGAATTATGTAAAATTAATTAGAAAATATTAACAGAAAATATTATATTAATATTAAGTGAAACAAACTACATAATTTTATACTTTAATCTTTAATCTATTTAAATTTTTATTATTTACAATATATAAACAGTACTGAAATAATTGTATTTAAATAAATCGAATTTTAAATAATTGTTTCAAATAAATGTTTTCAACATTTTATAAAACTTTAATTTAAAAAAACATATATTTTTTAGAATTTGTTTATTAATATCTACTACAAATTTTCTTACAAGTCATGAATTAAATCAACAAACAAATATATATTATAATTATACATTTACATATACATATATATATATATATATGTACTAAAATCTATCATAAAAAATTAGTTATAAATATCAATTGTATAATTAATTTTAATTTATAATATAAATATATTTAAAATATAGATTTTTATTGATCTAAACATTTAATGGATGAAATTCGTTACAACGTCTTCAATAAAGTCTTTATAGAAACTAAGAGCAAAATGAAGATTAACTTTCTCTGAGTCAGGAGCTGAATATGGACATGTTCCTCTGTTAACTCCTATGATTGCATCTCTGTACATAAGTGGACCTCCACTGTCGCCCTAAAATAAAGATGTCCTGAATATGTAGTACTATATCACTATAATAAATCTATAAAAAATGAAAAAAATTATATTATTATATTAAGCATGTTTTTATGTATATGTTGGTGCAGGTCAAAATAGATAAATCGGTTGAATTACCTCCGATTTTTTACAATTTGGTGAGCCTTACAAATTTTATCGTGTTTTATATTTGAAAGAATTAAGTTTTCTTTAATTTGTGAACTACGAAAACCTTCATGTTAAAGCTCTGAGATTTAGATATTTCAATCTGAAATTTATATTGGAAATTCACCAATGATATACTCAAAAATTAATTCTCTAGATAATCGATAGAGGACGTACAGTAACCTTTTAAAGAATTTATGCACGACTCTAATAATGATTTAGCGCTCTTTGATTTTATAATATTCACGGGTTTCGAAGAGCGATGACGATTCAGTCAGACCTCATCACGCTGTACGACCAGTTGCCTGAGATGTCTGCTTCACTGGCGATATGCTTTTACACGGACCTACCTTGGCTGTCCTTAATAGAGCTAGGTTTGCTTCTCATAATTAGAAAGCCTCATTGTGGGATATACTACTTCTGTGCTCCGCCACTAAGTAGTGACTTACTAAGTTTTACTTTCCTCGTGCAAAAAGTGCGAAGTGATATATACTAGTCCTTCACAACTCTGAGGCGGGCGCTGATCTGCTCAGGCAGTATCCGGCCTGACTAGCTCTCATCTGACTGATCGGCTGTGATCACTCACTCCCAATTCAGTGAGCTCATCCTCACTGTGGATTAATCTGGCGCTCGGTTAGGACTCTGGATCATCAGACCTGATCTTCTGGCACTACTCTCATGAGTTTTTCTGCATTTGCATACATAATATATTACAATATATTACAATTTTAACACTTACAACTAATCACATGTGATAAGTGAAATCCGACACTACCTGTAATTGCAGGTGTTTTGGTTTATAAAATTCTCTCCACTCCACGGCTTTCATAACCAAAATAAAATTAAAAAAAAAAAACGTGAGGCAGGTCTCTGACCCCTCGTTAGTACCAGTTTTTCCATCTTTGCCATAGAGAGGTGGTCTTTTCTTCCTATTGCCACTCTGTTTTCCTTTTGCCACAGCATGGAAATTTAAATTCACTTTCTCAAGCCAATCTCATAGATATAATCCTTGAGCTAGTTTAGAAACTTAATGCTTTATCCAAGTCCCTTGTTTCCTTTCCTCAAATTCATCCTCCCGTAACAAACGAGGTACCGGAAGGTTTCACTCTTGTTTAGAAACATAAATGACGTTCTCATAAATCTAATAATTCATTCGAGTGTAATGAAAGCAATTGTGAAAGGAAAAGGACGGCCTCATGATCCTCCCTCTTTTACCTGGTTCCCTCAATTCTTCTAGATCTTCCTCTCCTATGTCCACCAGCGATTCTATCCACACTATAAGCAACGTTCTTCCGGAATCTTCTATAAAAAAAGGCCCCTACTGCCATTACGGCATGTCCGCCACCCCCTATTATTTTACGTAATCAGGATGACTGCTTTAAGATCAGATCTAATCTCAACTCTCTGTTCATTACCCCTAGGCATGTTAACGTTGCGATAAATTCTGTAATTATATATCTATCTAATTCTGACGGTTTCAGAACTCTATCCAAGCTTTTAGAAAAGTAAAGGCTTGAATATTCTACTAATCAACTACAAGAGAACCGTGATCTTGTAGTTGTCATTCGGAGAGTACACGAAAAACTTTTTGAATAAGATCTCCTCTCCTACCTGAAACAAAAAGGGTTTCCTGTGATCAGGGTCCATCGTATGAGGCGTGGAGAAAAATTATGGCTCCTAGTTACTATACATCTAGATAAATCTGATCCTAATTCTCAGAAAATTTTCGATTTGAAGAAAATTGACCTCTTTGACATTGTCGTGGAAAAAAACACAACACCAAACTTATTCCGCAGTGCAGAAGGTATCTTAAATTTCACCATACAGACAATCACCATAAACACAATCCAAAAAATAAACCTATTCTCTTGTAATTCCAATTGACCCTTATTAACGTTTTAGAGATCATCAATGGCTGTGAAAATCTTTAATTTTAATAATCTCCGCATACTTTTTGGAATGCGAATAATCTCTTTCTCCCATTAAAGCTTTTGAGCTGGGACAACTCCTAGCTGAACACAATATTTCTATAGCCTGTATAACTTCATACTATCTCCCCGTCCGGAAAACCGCCAAAAATCTAAAAATCTTCTGAATTACCTATAGCAGAATCCACCTATCGCTCCTTAAATATACCTGGTACGTCCGAAATGCTTGGATCGTCAATGAAAATAAAATCCTCCCCTAGATCAATACGCTCGTGAACTTGCATCCAACCTTCGCATTGTTGTAGAATCTCACTCCAACCCAGTAATCCGGGCCCTGGTATACTGTAAATCCAAGAAGTCTGATATAATTCGAAAACCATGTACCCTGGTACACTAATTATTAATCCAGATATCGAGCATTTTTCGCGTTTTTCATCTAATTTGGCTTTTTAGCTTTTCCGGATAACCCTCATCTACTCTTTCTATACTCTTCTTCTTTTTCGTCCAACTCTAATTTCTATCCCTCCTAATATCTTCCTTCTTTATTTTTCCGAGATGTATAACTTTCGGCTTGATAATCTCAGTCCCCATCTTTCTTCCTTCTTCTCACTTCGTCACGTTTTTTTCTCACTTTTTAGAAAATGTAACGGTTTTTCTAATGAAATAAATTCTAAAAAACGCTACAATTCAAAATACGTAGTATTTTTCCGACGTATCTGTATATTGAGAAGTCAAAACTTTGAAAATTTAAATAGTTATCAAATCACTTATTCAACAATCTTGTACTATTATTGTAACACCATATAGTACCCACACAACGTCTTAGTCCTCAGCTTAATAAAAATAATCAAGAGTCCAATTTACCCTTGTTTAGCTGAAGCCTACAAAATAATTATAATCGAGCAGTTTAAAATTCAAAGAATTTATTACTAGATTTTTAATTATTTCGATCCAGACAGTATATCCACAGAATATTATAGGAGTACTCATACATAATAATATAGTTGTATATTTTTCTTTAGGTATTGCTATAACTAATGTAATGTTTTTCATACATGTAAACAAACACCTCATATTTTGGATTTAAATACTTTTTCGACTTCTTAGTATTCTTAGAAAAGTTTATAATTGCTTATTAATTATAGTATAGTTTCTGTACTTAGCCATAATATTTTCAAGCTTTTATGATATAGGTTTTTATATTACTTTAGTTTCTTTATAAAAAAGTTTAATTTTATATATGCTTCATTATGTTTTTTAAAATGGAATTTCTCATTATTAAAATATTTATTTAAAAATATGGCCGATTTTAAATATTTTAAATACCAATTTATAAACAGTAATGAAAATAACAATAATTTCAAACAATATTGAAAAATATTGTTTAAAAGATTGAAAATTATTTTTATTTTGAATAATATTTCCATTAAAGATATATATATGTTTAGAATATTCATATTCTAAGAACCAGTTTTGAAGAAATTTTAATAAATATATAATAATAAAGGATTAATTGAAGATAATTTATATCATAAAAAATCTTAATTTTTTAAAGATTAAATTTTATTAATTTGGTTTCGGATGTAACTTGTAGATTTTAGCAAATAATTATCAAGCATATGGCAAACAAAATCCAAAACAATTCTGTATTCAGCATTGTAACGAGTAAAACATTTTTAACTAACATCATACATAAATTATGAAAAAAGTTTGACCAAAAAATAAATTTACTGTATTATATCAATAATAATAAGTGTAAAATAATGTACATGAGTAAATGAGTTAAATATAATTATATATTCGACGTACAGATATTGGTCTTAAAAAAGTAGAGTTGTCAAGGAATCAACTCCAGGAAATACAATTGGTTAATTTTCAAAAGAATTCCTGCTGAAGATTACATAATACAATTTTGTGGTACAGAAATTACGATCAACATTTTTCTCATAAGACTATAAAATCACCAAAGATCATATTCACTGTCTCCTTTAATAATCTACAAGTGAATCACTATGAATATGTTAATATGAATGTTAATGCAAATAAACAAATGACTTGTGTATGCATATGTACAATAAATTTATGTACAATATTCTATTGCCAGGAAAGATTTTTTTTTAACGTTAGAAATACAATCATTAGCATAATATTAAAAATCACAAATTATAATGAAAGTAAAATATAAATAAAAAATATTAAAATTCAATTAAACAATATTTTATATTTACATTAATTTCATTCGTTGTTTTTATTTGTCTTATTTCTATAAATATAAAAATTAAGAAACAATAAATTTTTAAAATTCCTAATTTCAATAGTCAAATTTTTAGCGGACAACCTAATATTCTTAAATATTAAATTAATTACTATTTTTTATTATGCCTTTAAAAATATTAATTAATTTTTAAAAAATATTAATGAAATGAAGTTTTTAATAATTGTCAATATAAATCTTAATTATAAATAATTTATATGAAAAATTGTTTAACTTGAAATTAAAATCTCTGAATTTATTAATACATAGCATAAAAAATACAATACATTATTTATAAAATGTACCATAACTTATAAACTGTTCATACTTACTAAATTTACGAGTGCGTATGGTTCTGCAAGTGTACATAAAAATCGTTCATCGCCCTTAACGGTAGTGTGAAGTAATGTTGACATTCTTCTTTCACAATCAGTTCTTTTCAAAATTTTTAAATTAACAGTTTGCAGAATTGAAGGATGCGAACCATCATTTGTCAAACCCCATCCTGCTATACGAACATCTAATCTATTTACATCGAAGTTTGGTGAGGTCCAAAGAGGAGATATTACAACTTTCTCGTCAGTTACATTTTGTGATAACTAAACAAAGTTTAAAATAATGAAATAAATATTATTAAAATTTTCATTTATACAGATTAAATTAATAATAATTCAAACATTAAACATTGCAATAACTTACTAATAATAATCTTTAATATAAATACAAAAAATGTAATTATTATAATCGGAATCGAAAAATTTTATTAATGTTTTATTTAACTTACTTTATTATTTTAGATTTATTGAAAATGAATCATTTATTTAAAAAATTTTTAAAAAATCTTTACCCGTATAATACCAATGTCATGATCATCCAGTTTTTCACCTAACTCTTTGTACATAACCCATTCGTGATACACTATCCACCAACTTGTAGAATATTTTTTGCCAATCCTTATATCATTTGATCCTGAAATTACTTGAATTGGATGGGTACTATCGATATCTAAGCAATGAGCTGCTGTTAAAACATCTCTATTTGAAATGAGTGATCCCGTACATGATTGATATGCTCTCCGTTCATTATTATCATTAGATATTCGCATAATTGCTACTACAAAAGGGAAATCGATCATTCTTGCATTTTTAATATTATGTCCAATAATGGGATTCGTTGTGACGAACTTACTAAAATCTACTGAGAATAAATTATTTATATAAAAATATTATTTTAATTATATCATTGAAGAAAATAAAATCAACTCTATTGATTGCATAAAAATTTAAATAAAATAGTATTTATAACTTACAAAAAAATACTGTAAATTGACTAAATAACAAATATATCTGGGTCCGCATACTAAAAGAATAAAAAAATTTTTTTAAAAATATTTTCTTTATTTAAATATTTTTTAAATATTTAATTTACTATATATTTAATTCAATTAAAGTTAAATTATTTTATAAAAAATTATTAATATATTTATACCTAAATATTTTTTTTAATTTAAAAGTCTTTTGAATTTTAATAAATAAAATTTTTTATATGTTAATCCACCATCACAATTTACTAACAGAGTAATTTTTCGAATTTGATAGTACATGCACATATAAAAATAAACATTTCATGAAACTTAAAAAAGCATATGAATTCCAATTCAGAGTAAGTTCTATTTATTGTATTTTATTATCATAGCATAATTTAACTTTTTTATGTTTGATTAGTGATAAAATAAAATAAAATATATTTTCATTCAATTTATATATTTAGAGACTAACAAAAGAAAGGTTATTAATTGATTACATTCACTTTTATATTTACTTCTAAATATCAAATGCTTTTTTATTACTGATTAAACAATATTTATATAAAGCAATAGAATATATTAATATAATATTTTTTAATTTAATAACTCTTATCATATTTTTATAAAATAAAGTTTGGCGTAAGTTAAATATTTTTTTCAAATCCAAATATGTATTAAAAGTACTAAAAAAATCATAAACTATACACTACAAAATATAAAAGGTGCCTAAATTAAAAAATAAATAATATGTGCGTAGTATATTAGCTCTGACAATCAGATAAAAACTTTTATAATTAATTATAATTACATTTTATTATAACTGATTAGTAAAATGATTTGTGTAAAATTTTTGTTAGAAGTTTAAAAATAATAGTAAAATACATGACTCAAAATAATGACTCATGAATTAATTTAATTGTAATCATAAATGAATATGTATTTTATTATAATATACATAATTATTAAAAAGTTAAAAATAAGTTACTAAAAATGATAATAAGATAGTTAAATGGATTGAATAAAATCTTTTTGCTATATTAAGTTTTTCAATAACCCAAAAAATTTAACCCTTAAGTTTAATATTTTTTTACAGTAATGAAAAATAATAATAATTAATAATTAATTAATAGTTATTTTCAAAGTAAAATCTTAAATATATGTGAAAATTTATTATTTCAATGCATAATTACTGTATATAAATTAAAATTTCATTATATTTTTATTACAAGTACAATCAGATACAAAATTTAAATTCGAAATATAAAAATTATTTATATAATAATTTCTATGAAAATATTAATAAAATTTTGATTTATAAAAATGATATTCTATATATTAACCTTTTTTTTAAAAATTTAAATTAACAATGATATATTTATTAATAAATTAAAATATTGAATTTTTTGGTATTATTATTTGAGTCTTGTTTTAATAATTAATTATAAAATCACTATTCATTAAATATTAATGATTAAAATGTAAATTATTACATTATAAAGTATATTCATTTTTAAAATAAATGTACTTAATGACATTTCTACGTCATTGATGATTGCGAATAATTATTTCTTGATGGTTTCAAAGACAAAAAAAAACGCCTTTTCTCCACTTCTTATGAATTATGTCTTACGATTTATTTTCTTTATTATTATCTCTTCATTTTGGTTATCGAATTGTTTGCTAATTCATTATTTTAATACGTTTATTGTATCTTATTTGTCAAATATCTATTGCAAGAATACATCAACATATGTTAACTGAGAAAAATTTTAAAATAAATTATTTTTCAGTTTAAAATTTTTTTTATTTATTATAAAAAAAAAATCAATTTTAAATCTAATACTAATTAAT
Source organism: Eupristina koningsbergeri (assembly GCA_018907245.1). NCBI lineage: Eukaryota > Metazoa > Arthropoda > Insecta > Hymenoptera > Agaonidae > Eupristina > Eupristina koningsbergeri. The sequence goes on from JACCHV010000110.1 coordinate 4,440,208, forward strand.
TTATTTATTTTTTGTTAATCTTTTTCAATATATATTAATGAATTAATTTATTATAAAAAAAATAATTAAGCAATTAAAAAATAGTTAATTGCACCTTTGTATTAAATGTAAATGTTTTTGTTTATTTATTTTTACCGCATATATTATATATTATATATTGAATATCATATATTATATATTGTACAAAATGAAATATAACAGTTCAATTAAGTAACCAATTATTACATTTAGAGAATTTGAATATTACAATTATAATAAATGATTAAATTACTTCTTGCACGACTTGAAAAAGATTTTGAAATAATAAAATATTTAATAATTTATTTATTATAAATAAATACACAAATTTTATTGGTTGATAATAATATTCATTATTAGATATTTTATTTCTACTGTAATTTAGACAAAATTGGAAGTGCATTTTAGTATTTTAATAGTTTCTAAATGCCCTCAAATATTTTAGAAATTTTTATAATACACCAAACTGTAAAAGTTTATTATGCATATAGTAGCTTTTACTTTAGTCAAAAAATCATTATCAACATTTCATCTATCTATCTTAAAAATATCAGAAAAATAAAATTAATACAATTATTAATTTTCAGGAAATTGAATGTATCATTCTTGGATGCTTCATAAACTTACATAAATTATTAGTTAAATATTCAGATAAAATCAATTTCAAAATACGAGTACCACATGAAAATAAAATAATAATTATAATAATTTTTTTTATTTTAAGTTTCAAGTAGATAACTATAATCGTTAAGGTTTTAATGAAACGAAAGTAAGAACTCAAGAAAATTGCGCCCATTATTTATCCCCAATCGGGTGTTTCTGTTGTCCTAACGAAATACTCCATTAGAGGAATGTAGAAGAGAATTAGTACTAACTGTAAGCTAGTTGACTTCACTAAGAATCTAAATTAATCTTAAATACATTATAGGATCGTGGAACGTAAAACATTACTGTAAATTTTCCAAAAACTCGTGATATTGATATTTGTTACTTTATCGAAGGTATAGAACAAGCCTAGAAAAATTTTATACTTACTTATTGTCTATTTAAGACACATTAATTTTTAATAACAATTAATAATTAATCAAATAAAAACAGTAATTAATACAATCAATATACATATATTTTCTATTAAAACTTATCGAAAAATATTTATTTATTATATTTACTATAATAAACTGAATTTTTTCCCTCTCAAAAATGTTTTTATAACAATGATTTTGAATTTGTCAAATCTATTCTTAAAAATAATGACTATCCTAATTATTTTATTTGAAAACATTTTAAAAAAGAAACGTTTAGAAAACGTTTTAAAAGGTTTTTAAGTACTGCCATATAGCATAAAAAATAAGAATAAAAGTAAAATTGACAAGTTCAATACATCAATATGCTTGCTCGATTCAGAAAAATTCTTTTTTGAAAATGGAACAAAATTCAAAATTCGAAAATAAATAATACCCTATACTCAGTTATTAAAATAAGTAAAGACTAAACGGAAAAATGTTTTCAAAATAGTGTTTTTTATGGAAGAAGATATATGGCATATGTAGTGGTATGTATTAGTAAAACAAAATGTAATTTAATAACAAGTTTAATGAACACAGAAAATATAAAAATAATATATCTATTGCTGCTGCATATTCTCATGAGTCCTATCGTAAAATAAACTGGAATAATATAGAAATTCTTGACAATGTAAGTAATTATAAAACAAGAATTTTACTTGTGATGTATATATTAAAATACTGAACAGTCAAGAGGACACAAATTTTAATAGTTTTATATAATTTTTATTAATTAATAATTAAAATAATTTTAATATGACGAATAACAATAACATCATGTCGTAGCTTATGGCGTATTAAAATAATATAAAATGACGTGCCCTAACATTGTTTCCACTCTTAATTATGATATTATGACAATCAGATGTTACAGATTATAAATGTCTAAATAATTTTCTAATTATTAATTTTGCATAATTTATCACGTGTGTAGAAATTTTTATTATTTATTGTATTTATTTTTATCACTAAACCACCTTGAATAGGACAAACAATTTCTTAAAAAATAGCAAGCACAAATAAAAAAATCAACTATTGTTCGAACTATTTAAATAAACTATTGTATTTTTTATGCTTTCTGCAACTTATTGGACCTCATTTATACTTTTTATCATTAAACATTAAACATGGAAATCAACATTATTGTAGAAATATGTATGAACGATATAGCGTTCCATTTGCATACAAAACTGCTATTATTCAAGTATATATACAGTATAAATAAATAAAAAATATAATTAATTAAATAAAGACTATAATTGTACAACTTAACAATATATTCTATATATCTATGGTATAAAATTATATAATACAATTTATAATATAATATAAAATATCTATAATATACAAATCTATATTACTGTAGCACATACGAGTAGGTGAGAAAAAAGAAAAAGTTAAAGGATAATATAATATATTCCTATATTATATAATTTTTTATTTGATTATATTTTTATTTAAGTGATAAAAATTTTTTGGTCTTTGTAAAATTATCGCGCATAAATGAATACATATAAAACACAAATTAATACACAAAAGTAACATATACTGCAATTTCAAGAATTTATTATTTAAAAAGAAATTTATATTTTTTTATGTGATTTTAAAAAATAATTACTCAAACCTCAGCCAATTTCTTATATGAATAATTAATTGGCATTGCTTTAATGTACAGTTTTTTATTAATAGTTAACTATAGATCATTATATATTATAGATTGTAATGCAAGTGATGAATTTCTTTTCAGGTGCACTTGTGTGTGAATTGTGTGAAAAAAAAATCTATATTGATAATCATTATATAGAATTCTCGTTGCAAGTGGCATGAAGATGTAAATTTACATTTACATAAATGATACCGTAAGTGAAAATCCGTGGTCTGTTGCCGAAAAACAGGTTTTAAAAACCTTGTGACTTTCCTTGGAGAGTTATTTCGAATAGAAATAGAAAATAATATCTTTCTCCATTATAAATCTTATGCTTATTTATTTATTTATTTAATAAAGATATAGCTATTAGTTATACTACCGATTTTGAATTTTTAACGATCATGAATATTTGTATAAATTTTGTACAATTAACGTAGTATACATTATAAATTCTTCGATTTATGTTATGATACTGCAGGAGATCGATGGAAAATTGTATTTAGGCTTCATATAACTTGTTCCGCAATTAATAAAAATAATCTATATAAATTACGAATAACGCTTTTTATTAATATTTACATTTCATTCCTGTACTACATTACGAATATAAAATTTTTTCATAAACTATTTATGGTTATAGTCATCATCACATTATTATTATTAGATATACAACAGTTTCTGTTGTAAAAAATTTAATCATTTTTTATTATTTTTTTAGCTTTATTCATTATATTATATCAAATATATTATTTATTTAAATTATATTATTAGTTATATTATATTAATTTTATTATATACATATTCAATATAAAATTTTAAAGAAACTTTTTAATTTAAACTTTTTTTCGTTTTAATAACTGTAGTACATGTATATAAAATATATAAAGTAATGAAAATCTTACTTAATAAATATAAATACTATGTAATATAAATTACATTTATTCAATCAAATCGTAAAATTATAGTTATGTCATATGCAAAACAACAAATTTACTGATTATTTTTTTAAGAATGTTTTACTAATATTAATATTTATATATGTACAATATACTATTTTCATGTTTACAGACTAAGTATTATTTTTATTCTACCTATTTAAGTTTACATTAGACTTCTAATTTAATATAGTACAATTTACAAAATTAAAAAAACATTACTTACAATAAATCAAATAGGTAATATTTGATTTATTATTATTTTTAAAGAAGAAAAAAAAATATTAATTGATGTGTAATAAATAATGTTTTATAATACCTTAATTATTAAATCTAGTTTCCAATTAATTTGATATTCAATAAAATTTATTGAACTAGATACAGGTATAAAAAAGTGGCAACACTTATAAATATTACGCTTTTTTATATTTTGACCGTTAATACATAGGCCACACTAATTCAGCATAAAGCAATAATATTATTATGTTTAAATTCTTGTATATTTTATTTTATTCTTTTTTAATTAATCTATTTGTCCTTCTTACGAGTACAATCATCACAAAACCTCATAAATATTTGAACCAATTTCTCCAATAATGAACTACTATTCGATTCAAAATGTACATATATCATACCACTACAAATAATCTTTAAATATCTTATCTAGAACACATATATTTATTACTCAATTTTATCATTTAATTATATTGTATTATAACATTACTTTCTTATACTTAATTCTAAAATTAAAAACAATTGTCTGAAAATCATTTATTAAATATTTGCAAATAATTTTTCTCAGGTTTTTATATGCAATTTAGTATATCTCTATATGTCTAAAACAAATGATACATAATTAAATATTTATCAATGTAGAGTGTGTTAAAAAAAATAAAAATTGTTGAAAATAATTCTTGAAATCATCATTTCATTTAAAAATAAATAACTTAAAAATATTATGAGCTAATCAATTAACGTCATTGTTAAATGTCTAATATTTATAAGCTGTTTACAAAAAAATTATTAATGTTTCAATGAATCAATTCAATGAATGAAGTAAATAGATTTAATATGTATTTATTTTATTAAATAGATATTATAATCATTTCTGAATTTATTTTTAACTTTATTTATTGTAATCATGAAAATGATTAAATTTCAATTTTTTATTTTTTTAATTAGCAATTTATAGCAAAAATTAAATACTTGTATAATATGTTAACATATTAAATTATTGTTGTGATTTTATATTCACAGATTCGTTATTTACAATAAATATTTAAAAATAGTTTTTAAATAATAAAGTTATATCCTAACATAATTGTACGTATAATAAAATATAATCTTCTCTAAAATATCACAATATCTCTTCATATAATGGGCAATCCTTAGAATGCTATATAAAAATTTCATCTGTTGCTGTTTTTAAATACAGATTCATCTTTATTTATCTTGATCTCTATCACTCTTGTTTCATTCGTGCATGAGAATAAGTATAAAGAAAAAAGATACTAGACCCTGTATCTGTCAATGTCGCAGAAGCACATACTTTGTAATTTAGGCGTCTCGCATATTTTGTGACGTGTAAAATCTTCTCTTAATATGTCATGTAAATTAAACCATTATATGTACATTTTTTATACACTATTATGAATCGGTAACATATAAAATTATACAATTAATGTAAATGCCATAATAAATAATCTTTGATAATTAATAATGCCGATAATTAATTAATAAAAAAATAATGAAAAATTTAATACAAATAATTTTTTAAAAATTTTAATTCAATATTTGATTATAATCATTGTAATAAACGTATGTATATCACACAGATAACGTAAATTTCTCTTTAGTGTACAAGTTTCTAAGAATACATTGAAATTCTATGAATTATTAAAATTTTTATCAATATCTGTATATCTAAAATTAATCATCCATTTATATTAATCAAATATTATTTTTTTATATAATCATTAAATTTATAAAATATTTTTTATTAAAAATTTAAATCAATCTTATTAATTAAAAAATTATGAACTATAACGGTATAAAAAAAAATTGTTTACTGTATTTTTACATATAATCGACGATAATATTTCTGGTATACTCAATACTATTGAACAGGAGACAGTATTTTATCTTAAAGAATAAATATAAAAATTAATTCGTAAAAACTGATATGTAATTTAAATAATTTATTTAAATTTATATTTGCATGTATTTAAAATTACGAATATTAATTGAGATTAAAAATTAAAATTAAAATTAAATACTAGTATAAATAATGATTATTTTCGAAATTTATTGTAAACATATTTCTAAAATATTATGGATCATTCTAGAATGAATGTAATTGTCAATTTGTATTTAGATATCTTTTATATTGGGATAATTTAATTAATTATCTTGTATTAAAATAAAATATTAATATTTTAATAATCACATATTTTTTTATGATCTTAAATAACTGAAATTAATTGAAGAAATTAGATAACCAATATAATGTAATGAACAATATATTATATATTTTATATAATTATTTTAAATCAAATTGATTCATTATTTTTTATTTATAATTTGAAAAAATTGTGTTGGTTTAAGCTAAAAACATTTTTAAAAAATTTTCCATGTATATATATATTAGATTCGAAAGCAATAATTAATTATACAAAAATACTCACTTTATCTGGTATTATTTAAATATAGTATAAAGTTTCTTTTTTATTAGAAATCAATATAGATAATTGTATGTTTTCAAAATATTTGTATTATTTTTTTATCACATTATTTTATATGATAAATTTAAAATAAATTATAAAATTTCAGTATACTTATTTAATTGAGTGTAGAATGCTAATATTGTTTAGTGTTAATAATTGAAGAGGACAAATTGAAAATAGGTACCCGAATATTATTTTAGGCATTTTATTGTCAATACTTATAAAATGTAGTATAAAAACATTTTTTAAAATAACAAAGTCATAAAAATCTGTACATCCAATATTTATATTTATTATCTATTATTTTGAATTCAAATAATATTTTATGGAATTAAAATTGAAGAACTTGTATTAATTATTATAAATGGACTATATATAAAAATTAAATTATGAACTATACTAAAAATAAAAATTCTAAAAAAAATTTAATAATGAAATTTAAAATATCTATAAAAATAAAAATTACATTAAATTTTCTGAAAGCAAATTCAATATTAGTACTATTATATATATATATATTAAAAAATATCATAAAATTACGTTAAAAATATATCTTAATTTATTTAATTTGTAAATTTCTTTTTCATTATTATAATAAATAAATCCATACACTAGCGTTTCATGTAAGTATAAACTGTTAAATAAAAAGTGAAAATATTCTATTTCATACTTTATTATTTTTCATGTAATATACTTTTAAATGAGCCGAATTGTATTTTATAAAAATATATTAGTTTTTTATTAATTTAATAAAATTCTTTTGATCAAATTTTGATAATTCCAACAATAAATTTAATATACTTATTTTTTTTCAGTTTTCACAAAGTTATGTTTAGTATGAATTTAAAAAAAAAATTATAAAAAATTCATTAGTAGTATTCTAGTTTTAAAAAATAGTGTAAGTAAAAATAAATCTTTTATATGTTATAATTTATTATATTCATAATTTTTTTTTACATTTTGTCAATAGCGGGATATGTTTTTTAAAAGCTAATAAGAAATAGTCCACGTTTACGATCTAAACATATTTCCCAAGGGGATCCATTTGGAGATAACACATATTAATCTATCTAAAATTTTTACCATTCATAAAAAATCTGTAATGAACAAGTTAAATCATGATGTAAGTGACTAACCATAAATGTCTGTTTTTAAGCATATATCATTTATATTTAAGCTGAAAATTCTTATTAATTTTAATCAGGACCTTAAATTATTATTAAAGTTCATTATTTACAAATTCATGAAAATTGAAACAAAAAAATTAATATTTTCCCTTTTCTTTTTTTTTAATCAAAAACATATATTAATATTAATTAAGCTTATTTTCTACAAATACAAATACTATTGAATACGATGCTAGTCATTCAATGGATTATAAAATAAATGATCAAATTATCTAAAATCAATGTCAAAAAATCTATCTATGAACTTTATTCTAGCAATTGCCATTATCAATATCACTGATTAATAAGACCAAAGAAAACTTTCGGATTTTATTAAATACATTGTGTTGTATATAGGCAAGTGAAATGAATAAATATGATGTTTGAGTTAGTGTTACGTATAAAATATTATAGATAGAATAGTATCATACGCTATTGTATTATTTATATAATAATTTATAATATAATTATGATAGATTACATATTACAGAAAGTTAAATCATGACTTTCAAGTAATTTATTTAATTACAAAAATATAGGGACTGTTCAAAAAGTATCGAATTTTTTTTTTTTTTTTCTTGAAGACACCATTTACAGTGATGATTTCGAGGTTGAATAATACGTGGGCGAGTTTTTCCCATTTGTATTTTTTTTTCAACCATTAGAAGCTGCAGGATCTGCATTCATAAAAAGGACTTTTTTCAGTTTTGTAACACGGCACGCTGGACAGATTGGTGGAATAGCGTTATGCGGTAAAATTTAACTACTGCTTGGTAAAAATACTGTGGAGTGTTTTTAAAAAAGATTAACTGTTAAAAAAAGTTTTTAAGGTTAACTGTATGCATGTGTTGATAAATTCAGAATATCATCAAATACCTTGATATTTAAATATCGGTTTAAACTTAAAATTTTGTGCACACATTGGCCATTAAAAATAATTCGGGCTGATTCTGGATGCTAAGAACGGGGATAACTCGTGACCTTTTTGAAAGGCTTATGCGATTTTTCTAATTGCAATTTACATGTTATTTTATCCTGAAAAAATTTGTTAATATTAAAAAGTTTCTACAGCAAATCAAATCGTAAAAAATTTTTTACTTCATAAAGCTGTTCCAACAATCTCTCCATTGCGCAGTGTTACAAGATTGAAAAACACTCTTTGCACCAAGTAAGCTCCTGCCAACCTTAATAATCGAAAAAAAAAGACTAAAATAAGAAAAACTCCTCCTAATTTTTTTCAACCTCTCGTAAATCATTACAAAAATAATGGCTTCAAAAACAAAAAAAAACAAAAAAAACTGTGTGAGTGTTATACTTTGAAACAGTCTCAACAATTTTACCTTGAAATATTAATACTTCAAACAATTAGCTCTATTCCGTGAGACATACCATTACTGGTGGCAATATCTTCATTTGTTCTAACATCTAATAATTATAATTTTGCAGACAAAAAGAAAAAATCGTACGCGTATACAAGTATTTAAATGTAATTTATTACGAACATTTTACATACATATAAGTATTTTACATGCCTTTGTTTGATATAATTTATAACAGAAATATAACTTTATTTACAGTTTAAGAACTATTAACAATTTCGATTACAATATTTTAATTAAAAAGAAAAAAGTTATTTGTTGTAAAACAATAAACTATGCAATAAAATTTAAATTAAAAAAGACTGAAAAAAATTATATTGATCAAAAGTTAAAAATATTTTATTTTTTTAAAAAATAAATAAATTTAATTAAACTACTATGTGATTTTTTATTTAAATTGAACAAATAATAATTAATTATACAATGATAATAAATTACACATCAACAAATATTGAAAAACTTTTTATAAACATTCAAATTAACTATAATAGAAAGTGATTTTTGGTTTCTAGTGTATACAATAGTTAATCATTAATGACTGCAAAATGCTGTAAATATTATATTTTAATTAGACTGAATATATATTCAATATAGTTTTCTAATAACCTTTATTTTTTTTATTATCTATAATTATGTAACATTAGAAAATAAAAGTTGAAGTTTATAATTTAGTTTACAATTAAGATTTATTTGGAGTTATAATATAATGAAATGTTTAATTATTTAAAGTACATGTATAATTTTTTTTTTGATTATTTTATTCTTTTTTTAAGTTATTTTCATTAATTTTATTTTTTAATAAATATTATTTTTCAAAAATATTATTGAGGTTAATTCATGATTTCATTCCATGATTTCACAATATGCATAATTAGACAATTTTACATTTTGGAATTGAAAAATTCATTTAATGCGAATTCATGGTTATTCCTTATATTTTTAATTTAGCGATTAAGTAGCTAGATATCATACATGTAATTCCAATAATAATATACTTAAATTAAAAGAGGGCGGAAGAAATTGTACCATAAGTACGAAAAATCTAATCGTTGTACTTATCATATATTTTTCTTAAGATTTCATAATGTTGGTACTTAATCCAAGTAATTCTTTTTTTGAAACTTTTCTCCAGAACTAGTTGATGATTTAAAAAATGAAAATTTCCAAAATAGCAGATCAAAAGAGATTTTCTACGATACTGGACCAATAATTAAACTGTGTAGACATTCTTTACATAAATTTTTTTGAACCTCATAGAAACGTATCTCGTAAGAGTGAAATGCAAAAGTTTTTAGAACATGATTTATCTGTTAGTTCTTTAAGTACAGGTAATCAAATATCTTAAACACTCTTGTGATGTAAAAATTATCGTTGAATATGTATTATTATTCACTACTTTTTTAGCTTAAGTTTTCTATCATCAATAAGTTGAAAAAACTTTAAGTCATTGGTATAACGATAGCCAACTTTCAATTCTCTACTTAATTAATTTTAATGATAAGCACTTCAAGAAGTTTGACTTTTATCAGATACATACTATGTTATTCTGAATAATTCTTTTTATTACTAGTCAATACGTACAATATTTTGTATCAACAAAAATTTTAAATAAACTAAATCATATAAAATATAAAATGAAATAGTTCCTCGTAATAATTTTAAATATAGGTAAATAACATATAAATTTCATTTGCTCAAAAAATGCAACTTCTAAAAACTAATTTCAAATTAATTTTTTAATAACAAAAATTTATTTTTAGTATTAAAATGTTTTATTATTTGTTAAAATTAAATCCGATGATACACGGATACGCAACTACACGGGAAAAGATAGGGTCTCAACAAATTAACTCGGCAGATTCTATGGAGTTATGTTATTTATTTTGCATCCATCAACTCGTATTACACCGTTCTACATCATAGATAAAACTGCCCCGTTCTTGTTTTCTCGCCCTGCGTTGTTCGCATCGTTGTTCGCAGGTCAATTTGCCATCGCCCGCTGGCCCAGGTAGTTCGTCTAATCCTCTTAATTACGACTTGAGCTTGGCTGGTGTCCATCTATACATTCCGTTCTGTCTCGGCCGACAGAGGATTTAACACATTAATTTTTTTATATATTGATATTGTATCATATTTGTAACAATATTATATAATAGAATTAATATATTATAAACTAAGTAAAATTTTTTTTACAATTCATAATAAGTTTTTTTTTTTTAAATATTATCTTGACTTATAAAGTTTCAATTTTAATTGTGAATTAATAGTCTACAATGAGTTTCAAATACATACAAATTCTATAAAAATATATGTTTATGTAAAAATTAAATAAATAACGCTCAATAAAAAGAAAATAAGTTTAATAATACAATATTAATATTATTACTTCTGTAACAATTATATTTCTCATACATACTTTTTAATAGCAGTAATTATTATCATATTAATGAGAATATCAATCACGATTATATAATATTATTTGATTATAATTTATGACTTTCGAGTATTTAAAAAAATTTTTTATTTCAAAACTGAAATTAAAAACTATTATTAATAAGGACATAAATTAAACTTATTTGGACATAATTTTAATTATTGTACTAGAATTATTTAAAAATATTATTTATATTTGCAACTAATAAAATACATAAATGAAATTGAAAACATGATTAATAAAAATTATTATTTTACATAAGAATTCTGATATATAAGCGTTATGTATAAAGTTTAGACAAATATAACATCAATGAAATAAGTCTGATTAAAAATAAATTTTCTGAAATTCAATCAAAGGCATCAAAAAATTCATTTTGTACAGTCTTCTCTATTGTATTATGTGCGTTACATTATCAAAGAATTTCATAGAATTCAATTTTTTTACTCTATTGTAGGTAATATATATCTATAATCAATAATAATGGTACTAAAAATTTATAAAAAATAAATAACTATTCAAAAATAAAATGAAAGAGTATTTCAAGGAGCTTATAAGTATATTTAAATTAATAATAATCAGATGATAATTAATTCACGTTATAATATAACAAAGTATATTTACATAATTTTTATTAATAATGAAAAGTATTTTATAATTAATTATCAGTACTATTATAATATTTTTTTATTAATACATGAATATTATAGACGCTTTAAATTAAAGTTAATATAATAATGTAAGTGTAATATAAAATGCATAGAAAATATTTATTCAAAACATAAATATAATATTAATTATGATGATCAATGATTAATAAAAAAAAAAAAAATAGAAAAAACAGAAGCAGAAAGAAAATAATTATTTAAAAATAATTTTCGAACTTTTTTCGAATGTACAAAAAGTAAATTCGAGATGAGTCCCCCGCACGGATATTATAAAATATAACTGTGGCAGCTTTGGCAGTGGCGATGGCCAGTGACGGATACGCGGAAAAATCTTTTAGCGGCCACACCGTTGAAGATGATTTCCGTGGGCCGAGGGTAAGAAATGTTGGGTTAGAGAGGAAGTACATGAATTCGTAAATCCACAAAATTTTATTCCGTCCCAATTTGAAAGATTGAATCAATTATAAAATTAATGAATAATTAATATAAAATTACTTCTAACATTATTTTATTTAAAACAGCAATTATGGAGTATAAAAACTGTTTTTAGAGTTGAATTATTATAAATAATTATAATTAAACATAACACTCAAAGCGAAAGAATCATTTCATTAAATTGACTAGTATTGCCTGGACAAAAGAGTTTTCTTTTTAAACCCAGATACCTATATAAATCATTTGTATATAAATAAATAATTATTATAATAATAAATTATATTATTAAATAAATTATTTATATGTATATATATTATATGACACTAGATTTTCAATAAACTTTTCGAACCATGCCATTCTCATTGTAGAGAACCTTTAGGTTAATAAATGTAAAACTTTGTTACCAGCAGTTTTACGAGAAAAAATATTGTTTTTAAACGTAAATTCTTATTAATTCACTCTCCATTTACTTTTACTTTAAAATTTAATTTTTTTTTACTCATTAAATTTTCTTTATAATGAATTAATTCTACTTTTTCAATATTTATTTAATCTTTCATTCCACTTTCTAATAAAGTAAATTCAATGCATACGTTATATACATGGTGTGTCTGAAAAGTAATGTCAATTCATTATTTTTGAAGACACCATTATTTTAGTATTTTTGGAGAAGTTAGTAAATATGCGGGAGATTTTTTCTATTTGTTTTTTTTTCTTCTTTCTGATCATTGGGAGCGGCAGGATTTGTATTCGAGCGAAGGATGTTTTTCTGTTTTGTAACACGGGGCAATGAACTGCCTAATGAAATGTTATTATACGTTAAAATTTGGCGTGCATAAATAATTTGTATAAATAATTATAGGGATGAATAATGTTTCACTTTAAATTAATGATAAATTATTTATTAGCGATGTGACTCATTTTATCAATTGTATACTATTGAAGAACGTTATAAATTTTATTTCTCTTTTACCTTTTATGCCTTCTTTCTTATATATAATTTAATTGTATAATAAATTTTACCTAATATTCTTAGAGTAGATCCCTATTATTTATTTGAATTTATTGTATGCTCGTGTCTTTTTAAGCTATTATTGTGTAATTTTATGTGTAGCATTTCTGAAATAGAGCATTTTTTATAATTTATGTAACTATTATGGACCAATACATTTTTTCAATTAACCTTGTGATTATAATTTTTTGCATGTATTGCATCATTGTGATTACTTTTTTATATTTTTTAATTATTATTTTAAAATTGCACTTTATTTCACCGGTGCATACTACTAGGCAATCCAAATATTTTATTTTGTATGCTAAATTATTTTTTACAAATTTTTTGTCACGCTTTGTTTGATTATACGATATTAAACAGTTTTTTGTCGAATAAAGATACTGAGTATTATAAATTTTATAAATCTCTTAGTATATTTTGAAAAAAATTCATCAAAATATAGCAAAGAAACTGTAGTGTAAAGTCTAATTTTGTCATGATTATTAGGATTATTAATATAAACATGATTATAAACAGTATTGATATTAAATGCAATCGCATACACCATGCAATATTAATAGTTAATGAAAGTAACATAAAAATAATTAATCTGTTTTAATAAGTAATGACAACCTTATTTCTTTCATTCAAAAATATAAAAAATAAGAATAAAAATTTTAACTAAAAAATATATTAATAATACTAATACAAACTCTGAAAATAATAACAACAATATTAATAATCCTAATAACCTTGGTAAATTTATCTTGCACTATAGTTTCTTTGCTATATTTTGACAAATTTTTCTCAAAATGGCCTAGAAAATATTGACAATTTCTTTCTCTTTTATTCCCTTTATCTTTCTCTCTCTCACTTTCTCATTCTCTCTCTCTCTCTCTCTCTCTCTCTCTCTCTCTCTCTCGTACTCTTCGATAAAATATTAAAATTATTTTAAATATTATATGTTTTTATTTTATACTACTCTATTAAACAATTGTTTAAGCTAATAAGTTAATTTTAAGTACAACATAATGTACAATAAAAAACATTATTTAATCTATTCTAATCTCTCTTCATCTCTTTTTTTTCTTCTTTGTACTAAACTATTTCCCCGTTCTGTTTTTCTTTTAATTTCTATATTTTTTTATATTCATTTTTTTACAGTAAATATCTCTTAAGTATTTAAGATATTTTAGTAAATCATCAACAGCCATAGTTTAACATAATATAAACTTGTTGGGTCATGTTGTAACCAACGAAGGTGTAGCGGAAACTAAGACTTCGTACTCTGATTTTGAAGGCAGTTGATGGATGTTCGATATATTATCTATGAAATAGTAGCTAATTTTTTCGACAGATACATATCGAGCAAACGTAGTTAAAAGTCTAACCGATAGAGAAAATAATAAAGATTTATTGAAAATTAGTTGAAAAACATTGTAGCTAGAAAGATTTTCAACATTTTTAATCTATTGGCGAAATATAACATAACATATTTATAACTTTAAATATGCTACAATAAATAATCATTATACATCAGTTTTTTATTACATATATAAAAAAGTTTTGGTATAGTTTATAGTTTAGTAGGCAGGATAATTTTTTTATAAAACCATTCACTAGGTTTAAATATTTATTGTCAATATTATTTACTTCGTACCATATAAAATTTTATATTAAGGTTTTTATAAAGCAAAAATATTTTATGTCCAAATGTATACATAGTGCTTTTAAATTGTAAGCAAAGTTAACTTAATATAATAAATATAGAGTGTTTTTTTCCATAATTGGATTTAAATTATATTATTTTTACATCGTTCAGAATGCAATTTTTATAAAGTTTTATGAATTATATTCATATTGGTAAGTATTAAGCAAATTATCTAAAATACTTATGACACTTATTAATATAATTAAAATAATTTTGTATTATAAGTTTTTAGATACATCAATATTCAATCTTTACAGGTATTTTGTTTTAAGTATGTCTAACTTTTATTATATCAATAATAATTATTAAAATTTAAAAAAAATTAAAGTATCGTGATATATTTACCTTTTTTTCTTATCTAATGAATTACTGGATAACGTATTTGAGTTCTTCATAAAGGTTTATTTCCAAGATTATATTAGCATGTAAAATAAATTCGATAAACTAATTCAAAGGTTTGTTTTCTCACCGTAAATAGTTGAAATCCTTCGAGGGCTGTATATTTATATGGAGTAAGAAATCTATTAAAGGTTACGCAAAATAGGTGAGTCAGCACATGTTGATATGCCGTAATGAGTCGCAGATAAAACAGCTCTTTTAGTAAATGGATGGTATCTTGAGTCCCACAGATAGATAGTCACTCATAGTGGAGAGCATATAAAATGATAAGACATAAATGCAATAATACAGCACTGTCTGGATAAGTCGTGTAGTAAATACCTTTGAAGCAGTCGCACTAACTAAAGTCAACAAGTTCCATCTCCATTTGTACTTCAAATGCAACAAATACATATTTCATTGAGTCAGTAAGAACAAATCAAAGAGAAATAGAAGTTTATATTGTCACAAACGTCAAAAAGACTGGTAGAGGTAGCGCCTTGACCATGCTTTTCGTCTTTGACGATTTTATTAAGCTTTTAAGAGCAATCGCACTTTTTGTTTTTGTTTTTTGTTTTCATGATATACACATCTAAAAATCTAAAAGTACTCTTCTGATTTGTTGACTTACAGTACTCTTTTGCGCTTTTCACTTTGCATATTCATTAACTTTTATCACCAA
The DNA here is from genome assembly GCA_018907245.1 of Eupristina koningsbergeri. Classification (NCBI taxonomy): domain Eukaryota; kingdom Metazoa; phylum Arthropoda; class Insecta; order Hymenoptera; family Agaonidae; genus Eupristina; species Eupristina koningsbergeri. The sequence goes on from JACCHV010000110.1 coordinate 4,456,443, forward strand.
AACTTTTCTATACTTATTGTTATATACGTACATAACTTTACAGTTAAATATTTTATAATTGAATATAAAATGTTTAAATAAAAAAATTATACTTATGCTTATGACTTTAACTTCATTTTTTATATTAATATTATCTACAAATTTTTGTATTTTCACTTGAATAATAAAGATTATTAAAAAAAAGGAAATTTAAAAATTATATTCACAAGCATAAATACCACTCCTCGTCAATAAATTGCAAACAAATTAGCGATATCTGCAACAGGGATATATTGAAGTTTATCGCTCCACGAATCAGAGCGTGTTATTTTGTTGAGAGAAACTATGGTTAAAGAACAAGAAAATGATCTCAAAATGGGGGAGATAAATTTAGGCTTATTACTCATTGTATAAGTACTAATTTAAAGGAAACAAATATCCTACTACTTATATCATCGTGTTTAGTTGATTTTTTATTTTTTTTATAATAAATAGTTTATAATATAAATTAATTAAAAAAGTAGAATTATAAATTTATGAGTATGAAGCTTTGTAATGCCTGACATAATTTATATTCAGCTCATGTGTGGAGAAAATATTAGAGACTGATTAAATTTGATTAAATATAATCTAATCGATTGTACTCGAATTCCTTTAAAAGAAACTATTTATTCCAACAATTGAAATTAATGAAAAAAACAATAATGATATTAGTCTGAATATTTAACTAATTTAAGTTCAATTAATTTACAATTTTTTTTTTAATCATAGATTAATCTGCATACGAAATATATTTTAATTTTAAGATATTTTTCAATTAAAAATATTTTAGTAATATTAGGTAATCAAATAATTTTTCCAAAGAAATTTATATAAATCATATCTTCATGAAGTATTTTTCGAAGTAAGATATTTTAATGCTACGTATTATATTAATTCTTGAATAACCTTCTATAATTTATAATATACATTGCACGATGTATATTATAAATAATATGCATCGATAAATCTTACTGATTTTCATTGCATATAATTAATATGTATTTGACATAATTAGCACTTTTTAAATTAAAAATTGTTTGTTTAAATTTTACATGAAAATATTGAACGCTAAACAATATAAATTAAAAAATTTATTTCATAATAACTTTTGAAAAAGTTTGAAATTAAAAATTTCTATTTTACATTTTAAGTTACATAGTATTTAAATAGTATTATATATCATTTATAACTGCATTTTCATTTTATATATTTGAAATATGATATTTTTATTGTATTTTGTAAGAACCAATTTGTAAACTTTATTAAAATATAAAAGAATTTTAATTTTTATATTTTAATATCCAAAAATATTTCATCAAAAATTTCATGGAAAATGGATGCAGAATACTTACTTGTAAGAGCTTATTTATTAAAGATAAATTAATTACTTTGAACTTTATTGTATACATGAAATTTCAATATTTTAAAATATACTGAATTTAAAAAAAAATATGTTAAGCTACATTAAAATATAATTAAAATGTAAGATATGAGCACGAATTATTATTACAGTTAACTTGTAATTTATGCTAACTTGCATTATTACATTTAACATGAATTATTTGAATCGCCAACGAAATATTTTATAATTTTTATGCATTATACTTGTATATGTATATGTATACATTAATAAAATGATATGGAAGTTAAAATAATTCAAAAGATTTCTGAAATATATATGAAATTTTATAAGTATTGAAAGCATATTTTACAGTTACCAGATAATATGGATTATATTTTCATTGTTTCATCGATCTACATAGTATAGTTGTAGGTGAAACATGTCAGTACTTATTCTACACAGCAAAAGCTACATTAAAATGTTAACTATCATGCAGCTGGATAACTGCACAATAGTTTCAGTTATACTATCATCAAAACTTAGTCCGTTTCCTGAGCTTCATTTAATTATGGAACCTTTCCATCCACGAAGCTTAACCATTGGCGTCCATAACTGCGGCCACAGCAAAATCCGGAGAAAATGCAAAAGGTAAAATTATAATGTCGAAATAATTAAATACAAGTTCATTTAATAGAAACTGCTAAAGTTGAATCTTGATTGCCAGATAAACAAGATTTCAGTTAGCAGCTCACCTTTGAAACCAGAAAACCAGCTACTGCAATATTAAGTTAGCAACCCGGCTTGACGAGTCATACATACTTTATATTTTACACCGCCTTTGAGCTCAAACCAACTTTTGGTCGATCACATGTGGTTATCGTGCTGGCTAGGACAAAAGATGGAGACTCGATTTCGGTGGAAAAAACAGATGCAGGAACCCCTTTTTTACCAACGTCCGTTCCTTTTAGCTTGTAGTCCGTGCAAACCGACTCAACTGTAACACAGTAAGGAGACTCGCCTTACTGCATTACAACCGTTTCGTAACGCCAGAAACACAAAAACCTAGACGGAACAAATAATCAGAGAGAAACTCAGCATGTTACGTTTTGCTCATTGTACTCATTTCATATCACGTATTTACTTGAAATGAACCTCAGACTTAAGCAGTCATTTACTCGATGTTCGTCTGATAGTCGGTCTTAATCATGAATTTATCTAATTATGATCATGTTTATTATTTTCATTTCTAAATATAGTGTTTATGCTTGTCTTTCTCAGGTTCTCTCGCATCATCATCTTCTTGATGTGGAAAAGAAGATCAAGAGATAAAGCATATGTAAACCATACAATACTCTATAAAAAAATATTTCCCTAGTTGCAGTATCAATACAATATTTTTTTATATAAGAATAAGGTATTTCAAATTAATCTATTTGCTCACAAAAGAAACTTTTAACGTGTATCAATTGACATAGACATAAATATTCTAATAATTCTACTTGACTTAATCATGAATTAATAATAGGTTAATTTTTAATTAAAATGATATTTATAGAGTGCAGAAATCAAGAAACACCGACAATTATTCGATTGGTTTGCGAGCGTTCTCACGAGCGACACCATCACATCATTTATCTGATCTTGGTCGCAATATTGCAAAATGATCACCGCATGTAAACACATGGAGGCTATATTTTTATTTCGCACGTCGATAACTTAGCATCACCACAAGGGGAACGAATTACTTCTCCTCGAATTCGCGATATTATGGCGGGGAAAACGTGGTACCTCCAGATTTATAAATTCACTCATTTTAACGGATTAAACCTTGCTAATATTTACGTTTATACTAAATTTTGCTACCAGAAAATTGTATAAAATGATCCGCATCGGTGACTTGAAACTCGCCTTTATTATCAATCATTTTTAATCAAATAGTCTTATCCACTAATTAATCATTATTCATCTTGAACGGATGAGCAAAATAAATTTGTTGACTTCCCATCCTTATAGACATTGATGATCACGTGACCATTCTCAGTCGATACTTAATAATCAACTCGTATGTAAACTCAATTATTAACCCAAGAAATGCACTCTGAACGTGTTTGTAATTATATCCACTGTAGTTAATTGAAAATCACCACTTGGAATATAATTTGTGAAAAAAGACTTCTATTGTATAAATAAAATAGTTCGATAATTATTTACTCGTGTATTCGCTGTACATCATCTTCTTTATAAAATTCATGTACACATAAACATTATATTTTTTACCAATTTTTCTTAAGCTTACAACTTTATATTTTATTATAATATAAACTTCCCCGTGGATTTATTTAAAAAACAAACCTTATTATTTGAGCATTGAAGACGTTTCAATAAGATTATTTCATATCTTTAGTAGCTGTTTATTAAAAATAAATTAATTTAGTACAATCTTTTAATGAATTGACATTATCACAAATTATTTTATATTAAATACTAAGATTTTATAAGCGTTATACACCAAATTAATCAATACTAATTTATATATATGTATATATATATATCCTCAGTTATATTTAAAAAATCCATTTTTAAAATAAAATTTTCATAATTGTTAATACCGTTGTTAGTAGTCAATAAAAAAAAATTAGTTTTGTTAATTCATCAAAATTATTTTCAAAAATTTATTCCTATGTTTTGCTATAAAATTATTTATTTCTTAAGAAATTCAAGAATTATTTAAGCGTAAATTTAATATAAAAAAAGTGTTTAATATGCAATTATTATTAAATTATTATTAATGTATAAATAAAAAAATATGTAGATATAACAGTTCAGTAAAAGCATAAGAAGATACATTATTTATATTATTTATATTTATTTATATTTATTTATATTTATTTTTATTTATTTATATTTATATATTTTTATATATTTATATATTTTTATATATTTACATATTTTTATATATTTATATATTTTTATATATTTATATCTTTTTATATATTTATATATTTATTTATATTTATTCATATTTATATATATTTACATTCTTTATGTTTCTTCAAATACTGTCAAAAAATAAAAAATTTACTAAATGTTTATAACGAAACTTTTATTATTCATATTAATATGTGATAGAATTTTATAACATTATTAATCTTAATTTTACTAATTGTATATTCGTTAATAAATATATATATATATATATATATATATAAACAAATAATAATTAGTCTATGGATATTTGATTAGAATACTTTTCTTTCCTTTCCTATTTTAATTTTATTATTGCACTTATATCACGCATTCATACAATTTTCTAATTGTTATATATTAATATCAGTAATAACAGCTTTCTCACTTATTACATTAATCTTTGATGGAAATGTAGTATTATGACTATTATTTAGAGGGAGGATATTAAAGGTAAATCAACAACGATTATTTTTTCTATTAGAAGTTTTGAATAAAAAAAGACGCCTTTTGCTCACTTGTGTATGTATATTTATTTTTCACCTCTCCCATTCATTCGCTGTTATCCTGTCCCTTCTCTCAACACCTCTTTTATTAAACTATTATTTTTTATGATATGATAGGATTATATATTATTTTTTAATGAGAACAAAGCTAAATTTGATAAAATAAATAATATAATAATGTAATTACTTAGATAATATAAATAAGTCAATAATCACCTTTCTTTAACTTCTGTTAATTTTATCCATCAACATTCAATTTTCGCAGACTTTATCAAAATATCATCAAAATAATAATCAATGTTTATAAATTAAAAAATATATTTAATTATAATGTTAATTGATTTTTCAGATATTTATTTAAAATATATGTCTAATGCAAATACTATGTATTTGTACGTATAAATCTAATTTGCACGTACAAATCTAAATGCACGCATTTATTTTTCTACAAATAAATTTTTTTACACTCTTTCATAAATAAAATTCAGTTTATCTTTATAAAAAAAATATTTGATAAAAGTGCATAAACATTATTGTTAATTTTATAAAAATCTAAGCAGTTATAGAAATTTTTTAATATAGGTTTAAAGTATTAAAAAATTCTTATAATCTGTAGAAAAAATTTATTAATTTCCTATTTAAATTAAGCGTAATATTTAAATAAAATAAAAGAGAAGAGTTTTTTAATTTATACACTAAGTATTATACACTTGCAATTATTTGATCAAGAATATTTGATTGGATTAACTCTAATAATATTGAATTGAGTACTGTTTTTATACAAAGTGTCAACAAGGAAAAGTTTATGCTTAAAATTTTTAAAGTTAACTTGTAAATTAAATGAGGAAAATACAACATAACATGTAATTTATAAATTAATATGACTTGAATGATTTCATAAAAAAATAATATCTTCTTGAAATTTTTTATAATAAACAATTTTTATGAACTTTATTGTTCAGCTGTTTCTTATAATTGGTGTAAATAGTTAATTTTCTAATTATCTAAACATCGCATAATTAATTTATATAAACCATTATAATATTATGGATATTTCTGTAATAAAAAAATCGCATTATCATTGAAAATTACTATTTGCTGAACCAACTTGCAACAAGTATCTATGACATTCATTATACACCATAATATTAGTTGGCGACGGAAAATAGTCGTTTGAGATATTATAGATCAATTTCTATAAACTATATTACTCTCATAAAATTGAGAACTCATTAATATACATGGTTATACCTATGTATGCAATTTAATACATTCCCTTTTATGATGCAGATAAAGGGATATTGATTTTTTTATTTGTCAAGAAAAATCGATATTAGAAAAATAAATTTTAAATTAAAATTAAAAAAAAAATATGGTTAATATTGCATTTTGCAATATTTTTTGTGTAGTACACTGTTTTATAAACGTCTCTGTAAAAAAATATTACATGAATGGTTCGTTGATTATTAATAAATTATTAGTTATATACAAGACGTATAAATAATAATTTATGATTACATAATTTACATGTATATTTTACAATAGTTCTATGATAGAGATAATTATATTATATATTACATTTTAAAATTCAGAATTTAAAAATATTATATGATAAGAAGGAATCTGGTTGAATGTAAAGAAAGGGAAAGATGGATGTGTAAAATGGATAAATGACTAATATAAAAAAAAAAATAAGAAAAAAGAGAGTAAAGAAAAACAGCAAGACAGATATGATTTTAATAACATAGGTCGATTAGTAGACAAAAATATAAAATAAACTGTAATTATAAGTGATATTCATAAACTAAATTGTTCTGTATATATGTTATGCAAAAATTTACGGTAAGTTAACAGTTACGCAATAAATATTATCGTTCGTATATTACATACTACTAAAAAGATATTAAATAATGTATATCGACCTCACTCTGATATATATTATTATTTACAAAAACATATTAATATATACAGATACATACAAACTTATACAGGAACGTGTATACTCACTTACACATTCACATTTACTTATCTATATATATTCATTTATAAAAATTGAAAAAGTGATTTTAAGTTACTTTGGTAACTAAAACAACAAATTCTATTCAAATTAAACATTTTATTAATACATGGTAGTTCTCTAAAGAAAATATTTTAAAAATTTAATTTTTATTTAATTAAATTATTTTAAAAACTCACTAACTTACTAAAACTTTATAAATTGTTTATGATTTGAATTAAAGAAAAAACAATAATAAATATTAAAATAATTTATTGTTACGTACGTAACGAAATTCGACATAATTTAGTAACCTACAATTCAAAAGTTGCAAATTATAGCATAAAATCGGTAACGATTGGAATTATGAAATAGTTGATCGGCACAAAGTTGATCCAGATTCACAAGATGTGTGGAAATAATTAACAAATACTGAAGACAAATGAATTGAACAGGTAGTGGGAGAATTCTAAAACTTGCAATACAGAGATTATAAAAACGCAGTTAATAACACACAAGAGGTTCCCGATCCGAGTCGAGTAAGAAGTAACGCGAAATTAACGAAAGACGAGAAGTGTAACAATAATTTAATAAACGGTCGCAATTAGGGTACAACTGACGTATCACGAGCCACACACAGATAACAAACTCTTTCTTCCGATTATATGAAATAAACGTAAAGTCGTGAATATTAAGCATTGTATCATTCATTGAAGTAACCCGATCCTCGCAAAGGCTGAGACGTTTTGACCGACTCAGCTACGGCGAAATAGTAACCTGGCGGTAAAATAAATAATACATAATAATATATATATTGACGATACTTAAATACGTAATATTGGTGCCATGACCAGGATATCCGTCGAGGTCGGAAATTTTTTTTTGATATTGAAGATTAAGATGACAAAAAGTTGGGGAAAGCTGATAACAATTGGAGTGATATTAATGTAAGTACTAATAAATTATTGATAATATTTATGAAATATATTGTTACTCATTTATATTATTATTGTTTTTATTATATATATTATTATTATATATATTATTATTTGTGGAAATTTTATAAATAATAAATTAAATTATTCATTGAATTTTGGATCGGGATCCAAAATAAATTTTTTTTTTTGAGGAAAAAAATAAATTGTGAATTTTTTAAAATCATTAATTAAATTGAAAAATCGTGAGGTTTGAATTGATAAATTATTAAAATTTTTCTGAGGTGTATAAGCAAATTAATAAATAAAAGTAGGTAATGATTAGAAAATTATTTAATAAAAGTGAATCTTCGGGCCAAAAATTAGAACAAAAATTTAAAAAATTAAAACTCCAGTACAGTCATTACTGAGAGATCTAATATGATTGGAAAAAATGATATTCAAGACGATATAAGAAATGATATGAGAAGAATATTAAGAGAATTAAATCGATTAATGGATAGAAATGAAGTAAAAGAGTTAAATTATTCATTAGGGGGGAATGAACCAAGCACTAGTTATACATTTAATAATAATAATATGGGAGCAGAAAACAAAAACAATTACCATGATTCAATAAATAATATACAACAACGGTTATATTATTATGAAGCAATGGAATTTATGCCGAAGTGTTCAGGAAAACCAGACGAGGTATTAAAATTAATAAAATGGATTAGTTAAACTATTGAAATTGAAGGGCCAGAAATAGAATTATATATACTTAGAACATTAAATAATAAAATAATTGGCAAAGCCAGAGTGTTAATGGGAACCAGTGTAAGTGATTGCAATAGAATTGATGAATTTATTACAAAAATGGGTGAAATTTTGGAACATCAGAAGCGATTAAGAATGCGAAAGTACAAATTAGAATGTGTGTACAAGGATATAAAGAATCTATAATAGAATATGGCAAAAGAATGACAAAATTAAAAACACAATTATATGCAGCAGTGGAATTGGACGCTATTATTTGGAACAAGGAATTCTATGTTGATTATAAAAAATATATTAACATGGTTATAGAAGCTTTTATTTATAGGTTAGATGCAAAAATATCACCTCATGTAGGAAGTGCGAGACCATCATCATTGGAGAAAGCTATTAGTATAGCCATACAAGTCGAGCATGGATTAGGAATAGCTATATTCGAAAAAAATAAAAATAAAGCAAAAAGAAATAATATAAATAATCCGAGTGAACAAATAGAATCTGGATATTGTAAAAAAAAGGACACGACACACCGGGATGTTGGAAAGTGTTGCAAGAAATTAAGAAGAGAAAAAATATTGGGTTTAATAACACTGGGACGGGACCACTTGCCCAATTTACGGGAAATCAAGAAAATTTTAATAATTTCAATAACAACGGCAAATTTAATAATGGGTTTCGACCAAGTAATCTTAATAAAAATTTTAATGATAAATTTAAAGGATATAAAACAGGAAATTTTAATAATAACGGGAACTTTATTTACAATGGTTATCACAATAATGAAAATCAAAAGGGATTTTATAACAGTCAAGGAGTTGATAAGTATGACAATAATTATAGAGACAAACCTCAGTATATTAATAACAATAGTGGTCAGGGATATCATCATATAAATCAAGGAGAAAATTATTCTCAGGATACAAGGGTTAACTTAATAAGAGATCAATCTTTACCTCAGCCAGTCGTAAATTTCAATAATTCAAATGATTTAAATGGCTTAGGACAAACTTTTGATGTTGAGCAAAATGTTTCTAATATAACAACCAACTCTCAACCGATAAAAACAGCTAGAATAAATTTCATTGGAAGGGCAGGTAACTTACCGGTAATATTAATATACGCCGAAGAATTTGCAACGGGTAAGGCATTATTTTATGTAGACACAGTCGCAGAAATATCAGTGATTAAGCAAAAGAAAATACGAGCATGCAACAAAATATGTATGGAAGTTAAAGTAATGATTCATGGATTCACACAAGGAATATGCCTAACGGAGGGCAGCCTAGAAGTAAATTTATATGATGTGAACTGTGAGTTTCATCTTGTCCAAAGCGATCACCCAATTGACGTAGACGGGATCCTTGGATGAGATATAATAAAGAAATATAATGGCACGATTGATGCTGAACAAAAAGTATTAAAATTAGAGAGTGCATGAATTCCCTTTGCTCGTAATAATGCAGTTGAGATTCCTGCCATGGAGAAAAAAACGATAGATGTCCACGTAAAACAAAAACATGACATTAGATTTATACCACAACAAGATTTAGCCCCTGAAGTAAAATTCGGAAATTTTTTATCAATTAATCAGAATGGTGTAGCATTCGCAAATTACCCTAACACCAATGAAGAATCGGTTACTATACCATTGCCTCAAGTAGAATTACCATGTACAAAAATAGAGAGAAGGCACAGATATTGGAGAAAATTATAACGAGAGTAGACAGAATATAGATAAAGTAAGTATTAACAACTTGTTTACCGAAGAACTATCCAACTTAAATAAAAATAATGATAATCAATCAACAAAAATTGAAACGGAAAGTAACAATGATAATGCACAAAACAGTATCAACGTAAAGAGAACCAAACTACCAAGAATTATAGATGGAAACGAAAATGCTGAGGCGGCAATAGAATATAAGGCGGTCTTGAGTGATGACGATAGTAACCAAAATATGAGGTGGTTCAGGGCGCTCGAGCAACATCGAGTGAGTAAAGCATATCTTCCGAAGGATGAACCTCCGCGTAAAAGAGATAAAAATCAATTAATATTGATAAAACAAAGAGATCCAATAAGAAGAAAAGAAAAAAATTATAAATATTATAAAAGAAAAATATGTATAATACAATTAATGCAAATGTTAAGAAAATTGATGATGATATAAACCAATCAATATTTATTATATATATTTTTTCATAAGAAAAAAATAAATAATATATAATTATTTTAATAAAAACATGGGTAAGTCTGTGTCAGCATGCGTATAATTGCACAGAATATGATACAACAAGTCATACACTTCATGAGTTAGTTTTTCGTCAAAGATCAAGGACATCCTCAGAATTTAAAAGTAAGCAAAATTTGGAAAATTATAATATATATATAGTATAATATATATATATGTATATAATAGTATATAAACTTAAAGCACCGAAATTGGGGAAAATGCATAAACAATATGTGGGGCCTTATGAAGTAGTTAAAGTTAATTATAAAAATAATAACATTACGTGAGAATGAAAAAAGGGAACGCGAGTAATACATATAGATAAAATAAAGAGATCCAATGAAATGATAAATAAAACTTTATAAAATAATCCATCAGTCAATTACAATGTTCTATGAATGTTAATTTATTATTAAATGATTAAAATTATTATTAAATATTAAATTATTATTAAATATAGAAAAATTATTATTAAATAATGTTATAAATGGTTAATGGTAATTATAATATATGCATCAAAAAAGACTAGGAATCCAGAACACAACGCGACATAATACGCCATTAATATGGCAGACGGAGTAATTAAGACACCATCCACAATTTACGAAACGAAAGTACAAACGAAAACAAAATATATTAGACGGTAATCTTGGTCAAGACGAAAGAAAACATAATACGACACCAGAAGTAATGGAATCAAGAGACGAACTATCATTACACCTTAACTCTAGCAAGATTTTTATTAACATGGAAAACTGAATTATTATTAGTAATATTATAACATTATTAATAATATAACAATAATCCAAGATTTATTTACAATCATAATAATTTTGACAAAAATTATCACAATAATTTTAATTAAAAAAATGAAAATTTCAAGAAAAGGAGAAAAAACGATAATAATAATGTTCAATATTTCAAGGAAAATTTTTTTTTTTAATTTTACAATTTATCCGAGTTATTAATTAATGATGTTTGATTTTATTTAAATAAATAATGAAAAAAAAGGAAATAAAAAAATCAGAGTCTCCGGGATTCGAACCCGAGGTCGTAAAAATGGGTGTAGTCCTTTTACCGATTTTTTTTTTTTTTTTAAAGTAATTTATTTTACCAAATTGATACATTTATAATGAATTCAGAATAAACACTGAAGAAATATTTACAATGATGGCATCCGAGGACACAGGTGATCCTTTACAGATATATATTCGGTTTCGTATTTTTGATTACAAAAGTATATAAAAAAATTATATAATGGTTATTAACATTGAATAGGTAAATTTACATGATGCAATATATTTACATACCAGGAAAAAGGCTATAAACCTGGAGGCGAAATGGTTGACTGATTAACTTAGAGTAAAGGGGACATAATTATTTACAGGAGAGTGGGGACTTAAAGTTAGAGCTATATACATATAAATACAGTGATAAATGGATGATATTGGGGCGAAAGAGTTACGCTATCCACCAATATTTTTTTGTGTTGCGGCCATGTTGATCAAGTTTATCTTTTGTGGGAATGTCGGAGTAGAATCTGAGGTGAGGTGTTGCTGGTTTGTGAGAGGGGGGAGTGAGATTGTTCGGTTATTTGTGGAGCTATGGTTATGATAAAAAATGGGGATTATATGTGAATTATGTGATCCATTGAGGCGCAAGTTGAATAAAAACAAGTCTATTCAATGTATTTGTCGACGTTTCAGCAAGTATCACTTGCCCTTATCAAGACTGTTTATTAAACATAATTACAAAATTAAAAAAATTTTTTAATATTAAAAAAACATATGTATAATATAACGATTTGATATAGTTACCGATTGAAATTTCGGAAATAAATATTCTACAACTTATTAGTCGTAACGTCAAGTGTAGACTGTAAACAAACTTAAATCATATGTCCTCAATATATACTTAATTTGACGTCACACTCTACGTCATATTGTTGTGATTCGTCATATTATTGAGGATCATATGATATTTGTTATTGAGATTTTGTGTGTCCTCTTTTCTATTTATTGTATTATTGTTGATTTTAATATAAATCATTTTATAAATTAATCGTTTTTTATAATTATTCTCATAGTCCAGAATGATATAGATGTTGAATAAAATGGGTGAATTGATGGCTCCTTGTGGGAGGCCGTTGGATGTGGGGAAAGAAAGAAAAATGGAGGAGAGGTAATGTTTCTTGGCTGTGAAGAAATGGCGGTTAGTTATGAGGTTGAGAATGAGTTTGATGAGAAATGAGGGGAATTCCTTTTTAATTAATTTGAATATGAGACCTTAGTGCTAGACTGAATCGAAAGTTTTTTTTAGATCTAGTAGACAGGCACCAAGGGAGTTATTGGAGTTGAGGGCCAGCAGATATCAGAGTGAAATTTGGAGATGGCGTGGATGGAAGAGTGATGATTAGTGAAGCCGAATTGTTGAGGGAGGAAGATGTTTTTGGAATGACAAATGTATATGATGGGACGATTGAAAATGATTTAATAGAGTTTGCTTAGTGAAGGGAGGAGATTGATGGGGCGGTGATTTTCGAGAGAAGCGGAGTTTTTTTCTTTTTTCGGGATTGTGATGATTTTTGCTGTTTTCCAATGTGCTGGGAAATGATTGTTATGAAGAGCATTGTTAAATATGATGGTGATGGTGGAGATGATTTTTGAGGGGAGGTTTTTGATGGCTAAGTTTGATATTTTGTCAATACCTGGTGATTTTTTATTTTTTAGAGATTTGATGATTTTGTTCAAGCTGTGGGTATTGATAAAAAAGTTTGGGAGGTTGGAGGGTTGAGAGGGGTTTAATGCGGAGTTGTTTAATGAAAAGGGGGTGAGAGTGTTAGTGAGATGTGAGTTTAGGAAGTTAGCAATTTTGGATTTTACTAGAGAGTCGAATGGGTTAGGTTGGGTAGGAGGTGGGATGTTGTAGGTTGAGTGGAGGTATGCACCTTTGAGGTTGAGGATATCTATGAAGTTGGTGAAGATGTATTGGTTATCGGTGGAAATGGAGGGGGTGGAAGATGAAAGAGTGATGTTTTTGGTAAGGAGAAGTGGGAGTGTAGGCTTTGGGATATGAATAAAAGGGGTGGAGAATTTTGAATTAAGGTTGAATTGTTTTTTTAGTTTGGGGAAGAGGTCGGGGATGTTGGTGTGAGGGAGAGAGGAAATTTTGTTGTGCCAATAGGCCTTAACAGAGATCTTGAGTTGGTGTGAGAGAGCTGAATTGATGTGACTGAGAATGAGAGTAAGGAGGTGAAGGGGTACGAGGGGGTGAGGAGTACGATGTTCTTTTGTTAGTTTGATGGTACAGGTAATGAATTTGCAATCGTTTAGCATTTTGATGATTGTAGGGTTGTGGTATTTGCGATATGAGCGTGGGGGTTAAGGGGGAGGAGTAGATTTGTGAATGGCGTCGCGAATAGCAGATTCTAGACAGGCGATTTGGTTGTCTATTTCGAGGTTTGATAGGGGGTGAGAAGGGTTAATTTCGGGGTGATATTGTTGATGAATGATATGTTTAAATTTTTTCCAGTTTTTTTTTGGAATAATTGTACTTGGGGAGGGACAATGAGTGAGGGTGGGTGGGGTGAGGTTTTTTAATGAGTATGGCTACTCTCCCGCGTTGTTTGGAGTTAGGCTTATCAGTGCGGATAGTGATATAATTGTTGAATGATATTATGTGATTGGATTTGAATTTGGTTTCGGATAAGAGGACTATGTCGGGGTTTAGTTGCTCGAGGGTGAGGAGTAGGTCGAATCTTTTTTTAGTTAGGACAATGGAGTTGACATTTAGGGATATGATTTTTAGTGATTGGGGGTGGGGGGTAGAGGATGGGGTGGTATTGGCGGAGAAGGAGGTCATTATGGATGAATGAGATCGGCTAAGGAATCAGCTAGAATGTCGATACGTTTTTCGTTGTTACTAATGCTTGCTTGTATTTGAAAGAGCTGGTTTTGTAGATAATTGATAAGGTTTGATTGGAAATTGGCAAAGAGGGATTGGATGGAGGAGATGGTAATAAAATTATTTTCGTGGAGAGGATTAGGATTAGAGGAGGGAGGGGGAGGTTGTTGTTGGAGTGAGAGGGAAAGATGTATAGAGTGGGAGGGGGAGAGTTTGGGTGGAGTGTGTTCGCGTAGGAAAGTTGAGGGGAGTAATATTTGTAAATTTTTTCAATTTCTTAATTTTTGTAGTTGATTATGGCTGTTTTTTTTCTGAAATTTTTTTTTTGTATGCTAATACCGAGGGGCATCCTCTGTAGGATGCGGGATGTCCAAATTGATTGCATTTAACACAGAAGATCGTTGCAGGATCGAATATGCTGTTTTTTGGTTGAGAGCAATTGCCCGGAGAGTGGGCTGTCGCGCATTTTACACATTTGTAATTGAGGTTGCAATTGGCCGCGATGTATCCGAGCGCTCGGCAATTGAAGCATTGTATGATTTCGCGTTTTTGCAGTTTGTCCCAGAAAACCGCTTGGTATAAGACTGACTTAATTTGGAAGAGGTTGTTTAATACGCTATTGGGGGTTTCTTGAACAAGAAACATGGGGAGGTTTTTATCGGATGTTATAGATTTGCGAGTAGAAAATTTTGTTATTTTTAATATTTTGACTTCGAGGATGTTTTTTGAGAGGAGGTCAGATAATATTTCATCGGTTCATTTTTGAGAGGAGGTCAGATAATATTTCATCGGTGGAGAATTCTGAATTCACCCCTTTTAGTAGACAGGTAATGTTTTTTTGAGACTTACGGGTGGGGGAAAAGGGATATTATTGGTTTTTAAGATGGTTTTTGCTTCTGAAAAATCTTTTAGATTATTTAATTGAAGGGCATGTTTAATGTTGTTAATTCTTTTAAGAAGGAAGTTTTTGGAGGGAAATTTATTTACTAATATATTTATAATTTTTTTGAGTTCCGTGTAGTAAATGTTTATGGGGGGAGGTTTGTCTGGTTTGTTTACACTTACACGGTTAGAAGGTTTATTGAGGTGCTGAGATTGAAGTTCGTCTGAAGTTGAGTGATCGTTAATATTGTTGTTGGAGTGTTTACTAGATGATGTTTGAAGTTGGGCGGAGTTTTGAATATTAGCGATAGAAGTTGTGTCGTCAAGTTGGCGTAGAATTTCAAATTTTTTGGATGAGATGATGTTGAGGCTCTTTTCGTTGATATCATTTAAGATGGCTGCATTAGATGTCGTTGGTCTGCGTTCACTCAAGTTAGGGCAGGGGTTTAATTTCCCTTTTTTGTTGTTGTGTGAAGTCGCTAAGTTGAAGCTGTCTAGCGATGGAAGAGGCATGTTGCTGTTGTTGAGCGCTTCGCTGGCTTTTCTTTTGAAAGCCTCGATGGATCCAATATCCATGTTGTTGGAGGAGTGTGGGTACTCCATGATTATAGTGTGTAGGTTTGATGTGCGGTGTGTATAAAAATTAATGCACTTGCACTTAAACAGAGTAGTATTTGCTTAATTGATTTAGATTTTGTTCTCGAGAGAGCATTTTTGCAGAGGAGAAGGGATGGGAGTTAATGGTGTGGTTTTAGATGGTGAGAGGGTGAGAGGAATGAAGGGGAAGAGGAATTGAGTTGTGTGGAGAATAAAAATAGAGGCAAAAAGTAGCGAAGTGATTTATATCGATTGTATAATAGGTTGATAAGCGGCAGTAAATTTCTCAGAATTTCTGCGGAGCGAAAGCGGAGTGCGACCGACGTTTGCGAGTGCTTATCAGGTACTGTCCTTTTACCAATGAGCCAATAAGCTCATTATGGTAAGGTGTACAGCTCGGAAATATATAGTCCATATCAATACAGAGTAAATAAAATCACAATTATGATATAAAATAATTATGTAATTGAGAATAAACAAATATCAAACCATTACTTCAATCGCTTTAACATCCATCATTGAGGAATCATAATAAAATAAGAATTGCATATGTTAGTGGGAAGCACGATCCGAAAATATAGGAATACCTTTTAGGGCACGATAGTGTAGACATCACACCGACTTGCAAAATATTTTAACGGCAATAAGGAAAATAATATACAATTATATATTATATTATTGCTGTGTTTGTAGTATATTAATAGATTCCTCGAGTAAAATAATAATAATTTATTTTTTCTCTCTCGTCTCTGCTCTATCCATTCCTAACTAACAATATCACTATAATATTATTCTCATGTACCATAATATTTTTTTATATAAGTGAGATTTGAATTTCTGTAGAAGGATATGAACTAGACGAAAAAATAATGTCAAAATTAACGATACAACAACCTAGAATAACACAAAAGTCATAATTAATTAATTAATGAAATAAGTAATTAATTGATAGAATAATAATAAATAATTGCATATAACCATTTATAATATGTTACAAATCCTCTCTATATGGTTGAATAAATAATTAATTGGAAAAATATATTAATAAGATAATCCGTTTCAGATAATTTATTAGGGTTATAACTACTATGTAATAAAATTTTTTAATGAAAAAAAGATACCAAGACAAACCAGTGCGAGGAACCAACATCAACATCAAGATAAAAAATAATAATAATATGTATAAATAAAGATGTATGTTAATTATGTATATAAATTATTAATATTATATGGAAGAAAGAGAGTACAAGAACAAATGTAGCGACCCGCAAGGGTAATAAAATCACAAAACACAAACATCACACTTACACAAACAATATAAACATTAAGATTCGACGAGGACGTCGAAAGTGCAGGCCCGGATGGGTTACAGATGTAACTTTGTAAAAACAACAATATAGAGAAAATAAATAAAAACAAGGAGATGCGGGAAGAAAACTTGGATAATGATGTAAAATTTAATATTCGACGAGGACGTCAAAATTGCAGGCCCGGATGTGTTACATACGTAACGAAATTCGACATAATTTAGTAACCTACAATTCAAAAGTTGCAAATTATAGCATAAAATCGATAAATAACCCGATCCTCGCAAAGGCTGAGACGTTTTGACCGACTCAGCTACGGCGGAATAGTAACCTGGCGATAAAATAAATAATACATAATAATATATATATTGACGATACTTGAATACGTAACATTATAAATTCCTTTATAGATATTATTCGTGAAAATTAACAAATATTTCGACTATTTTATATTTTGCAATTTAATTATTACTTATTAGTACTCATTATTTTAGAAAAGGTATCGCATAAAAATAAAATATATATATTAAAATTTATTTAATTGCAACAATATTTCATATATATAATCTATAAAATGTATATATTAAAATATTATTATAAAATATATATCCAAAATTATTTCTTTATTAATTATGTAGTTTTTGATGTTGTATAGGTCAATAGAACAAAGAGTAAACCTAAAAGTATTTACAAATAATTTATAATAATAATGCGTTTAAAAAACATACAATTAAATTTATTATAATTAAAATGAAAATTTAAAAAGCCTTGGCAAAAACGAGATATTCTGTCATTAAGACGTTAGTGAAATATTTCTATTTGTTTTTTCCTGTATATTTATAAAGGATCCAGAACTATATGGTTAACACATATATTTTTTAAATTAAATGATTGATTTATTAAAAAAATATAAATATACGTATTTCAATTTGCCGTAATAACATCTGCGTTTAATATATTAATAGTAGAAAATAAAAAAGACGTTGCAGTTACTTTTACACCTTCAATTATTGCTCTGAGCTTCAATCGTATACATAAGGTTACATCTGAATTTGTATCCTTAAATCACTTACAGGAATCAATAAAAATAAAAATTGTGTATAGTATTTAATTAACATATTCAGGTAATATCTGCTCTTGTACGATTCTGCTACTGCTAAAATAAAAGTTTCAAAATATTTTTGAATAAATTTTTTTCGCGCTTAGCCTAGGAGTAGGAACAGTAAAAATCTGGGAATTGTAATACATGGTCTGTCTCCAAAGTATGGAGTTTTTTTGTATTTTGCAACTATTGGTCTTAGCAACTTGGGAGTCTTAAAATACAGAGAAAGCCCTTTTCCATTTGTGCTTATTTTTTAGTTTTTTCTATAATTTAAAGACGCAGGATTTTACTTCGCGCGAAGGATGTTTTTCAAATTATTGAAACGGCACGCTGAAGCGATTAGTGGAACAGCGTTACACGATAAAATTTTTTTTGCAACTTAAAAAATAGTGCAGAAACATTTAAAATGTTAAAAGAGGTTTATAAAGATAATTGTATGTCAAAATCGCAATGTAGAAAATGATATAGAGCTTTCATAGAGGGCCGCAAAAAGATTATCGATGAGACTGTATTTGGGTACCCAAAAAGCTTTTGAACACCCGTTGCGTGCTAAAAATTTTAAATTCGGGCCGCCGATTAACAGTTACAGCAATCGCAGAAAAACTGAATTCAACGTGATCTTCGGTGTACAATATAGTGAAAAAATATTTAGAAATGCAAAAAGTTTGCGTAAATATCAAAGCTGAGAAAATTTAGACTGCTTTTGAGAGCTAGAAAACTCGTCTTCAGAAATGCGTTGATGCAGGAGAAAATCATATTGAACAATTTAAAATTTTTATTTCAATCTATTTATAAAGCTCAATAATAGATAATATTTCTTTAAAAAAGGTAAGTATTTTCTTTTTTTTTTAGAATCTTTGAACGAAACATTCTTGCGTAGTGTTTTTCCACTAATCGCTTCAGTGCGAAGTAAAATCCTGCCTTTTCAAATTATCGAAAAAACAAAAAAAAGAAACAAATAGAGAAATGCTTTCTCTGCATTTTAAGACCCATCTCAAGTCACTACGACCAATAGTTGCAAAATTAAAAAAAAAATTTGATACTTTGGGAACAGACCATGTATATTAAATAATATAGGGCTTATGATACAACTCTGTTTTGAGCCCCTTTTATCCAAAACTCGTGGGAAAGTGCTCCATTAACCTTTATCTTCATTTTTATTTCCTTATACATTTTCCTTATCCTCTTTATTAGATAATCATTAATTTCTCTCTCTTCCATAATCTTGCACTTCAGACCGTAGTAACTTCTTAAGTCGTTTTTTCCCCTTTTTTATATATTGATGCTATAACAGCGGTTTGTTATTCTTCTAGTAGCTCTTATCCTCTCCATATCCTTTGTATTATTACAATTATTTTGTTTTATTCTCACATCTTTTATCTTTTCTGCCCCAAATATTTATGCTTCATTTGTGATTCTATCTACTCCTGGTGACTTCATTTTCTTTAAATTTTTTCAGATTTTGTAAAATTTTTTTTTCAAAAATCTGATTCTTCCCCACAGACATTCATTTTGTTCTCCATTCTCTCTACCCTTAACTCAATGCAGTAAGCGAATGAAGTGTTCTATCCATTGCTTTATTGCTATGATGGCATCAGTGACTTGTTTCTTTCTTCTCCCTTTATTCAAATATTTCCAAATGTCCTTCACATTTCTTAATTTCCTGAGCCCCTTCTCTTCTTCTTTGTTTTTCTCTTTTTATTGTCTTTTCTCTTAATATAAGCACGTATTTTTTTTCAACGATTTATATACTTTGTTTTCTCTCCTTTGACATTTTTCCATGTCTTCCGTGCTTCTTTGCTTTTCTTTTTTCTTTTGCTCATAGTTTATTCCACCACTTTTTCTTTCCCATTTTGAAAGTTCTCACCTTTATTTTTTTTTTGGTGTTAATTTTAATATCCTATCTTTCACCACTCTCTATTTTTTTCTATTACATCAGCTCCTTCATCCCCTTCCATATCGATACTTTTGTTTATTTTTTCTTTTCGTTTTTTTGTCATTTTCTGTTCAATCTTCAATCATTATGCATCACTCTTAGTTCCCTCCTTTGATTTCCGTTCCTCCTCCGTCCAAATGCTTGTATATATAGAAAAGCGATCCATTTTTACTCTTTTCTTGACTTGAAACTCTTCAATATTTTTTCTGATTTTTCATCTCTAATCGCTACATCTACTACTGAGCTTCCTCTTGCTCAAGAATATGTTATTTCTCCTTTTTCATCTCTTGTTTTTGTACTAGTTATTACTATTCATCCATTACGCTCTATCCTTTTTACCAGGCTTGTATCTTCTTTTCCTGTCTTAGTATCTTTGCTTCTTCTCTTTACTATTCTTCCTTTCTCTTTTTCCTTTATTAGTTCTCTTCCTCTATGACCTGCCATTTTTCTTCAGTTTCATATTTTTGGCTATTTATGCCTCATATGGCTTGGTCCAGTCTTCCTTTCTCCGATATCATTCTTGTTTTGTTATATCTTTACCCCTTTTCCTCCAAATTCTAGCATTTACACATCCCAATTCTTTTTTATACCGACCAAAAACTTATTTCGCGGTACCTATTTTCTTTCCCTTCTAGCTCTTATTATCTTCAATTTAAATTGCTTTGATATTATTCCTTGATATCTGTCTCCTTGATTTTCTTCTTTTCATGTTTCTACCAGATATACATAGTCCATCCTCTTTATGAACTTCCAGAATATCCAATTTTTCCCCATAAACCCGCCACCTTCCAGTACAATATTCTGCTATAACTACTTCTTCATTCCTTCTCCGTTTTTCCTTTTCTCCGTCATTCTTGATAGTTCTATTCTTCCGTCCTCAGTTATTTATGCACTCCTAATATTCCCATTTATCCCTAGCCTTTCCTTCAGTAGCATCTCATTACTCCCGCTTTTTTAATCTCCTCTAAATCAAATCCTCTGACTACAAGATTCTCTTCCATCTCCATCTTCTCTCTAATTTGCCCATCTTATCATGTTGTTTATCTCTCTCCCCGATATTATAAATTTCGCTTGACTCTCTTCACACCCCATGCTCTAGATTATTTATTACCTACTACAAATACTGTCTGCTGATCTAGCCCATCTATCTATTATTTCCCCTCCACTTGGGTATCTATTATTCTTTATACTATGCAATCTCTCCTTAGTTCCTGTAATCCACTTCGTAATTTTCAATTTTCCCTCTTCTACTATTTTTATTTCTCTTTCTAGCTCTTTCCATCTCTCCTCCCATTTATTTTACTTTTTTTCCTTCTCTTTTTTCCTCGGTTTCTCTTCCATTTCTTTAATTATGCCTTAATAGCCTTTCTCTCCCTTTCCATCCATTCCTTAAAATCTTTCTTCTCTTTTTATATTTCCTCTTTTTTTTTCTTTTCTTCTTCAAACGTTATTTTTTTTTTTATTTTTTTCGCGCTGTCCTTAGTTGATTATGCCTCTGTCGCCTTTAGGTTTTTAGTTTCTAGCATATCTATCATAGTACCCACCTCCAGCTTAGTATTTTAGTATCCTCTGTGTTCTAACTGGCTGTGCCACTTGCTCCTTCTGAATTCTTATCTCCTATCTTTGTACTTAATGACTCTCTCACTTTCTTTCAAATTTTTCTAACTTCTTTTATTTATCTTTACTTTTCCTCTTCAAACTTCTTTAAATCATATTTTTTATTTAGCCTCCAGTTTCCTGAATTTCTCAAACCCTGAGCCTTTGCCTCGGTATTCTTTATACCTCTGCCTCATTTTTTTTCTAAATTATGCACTATAATCTTAAATACTCTCGATAGCTGGCATTCACCGATAAAATGTGGAAATGGAAGTCTCAAAAAAATATAGGTAATTTAGAATATGTAAATGCATGTATAAATTATAAAAATTAAAATATTTAATTATATTTTAATATTTTATCTTTCTGGTCCCTTAATCTCAAATGCATTAAAAAATTGACAAATTTAGTCACAATGATGGTTTAATTAAACATATTACCGTCATAATAAAATTATTATTAACTTTATAATTTTTAACCTAAAAATTAAGTTTGGCTAATACAAATAAATATAAAAACCATTGATAATATAACTTTCTAATTTTATTAAAATTTTATTTTTTTTTTAAGGTACTTACACATTGATGAATGTCTTTTAACTTATTTATAATTCAATGCTTTATTATTGATTTACCATATACGATATAAAATCTTGAAAAAATGTTAAACCCATGTGCATATTGATTCGTCTATTTGAGATAGCACCTGGGCATGTTGCTATATTAATAGCTGAAATTGTTTGTCGATAAATAAGAGGACCTCCGGTATCACCCTATAAAATAGGTAAAAGTATATATAAAATTATATTTACATATAAAAAATATTCAATATTTAATTTTAATTTATTATACATTTTTATACGAATTAATATATTATATTTTCTGTGAACTAAATTATTAATTTATTAAATAATATTTTAATTAAAAATAGAAAACTATGCATTTTTAATTCATTCGCATTAAGTTTATAATTTTTATCTAAAAGTATGTAAAGTGAGCAAGTATTCAAATTAATGAAAAAATATGTATACAATGTATAGGAAGAAGTAATAGGATGTTAATGAATCAAGTTTGTCGGAAGATTCAGAAATGAGTATTTCTATAGTATAAAATATTTTAATTTTTGTATACAATTACGACCAACACATTCTTTCTTGGTGAAATGAAAGAATAAGTTTGCATCGCGAGGACTTGACTGAACGAATCGTTAATTAGCAACTCCATATATAATAGAGTAACAATACTTAGTAAGACTAGTAACAATAATTCGAAACTTCATATACTTTGTACTCCAAAATTATATATATAATTTATATAAGTATATAAGTCTGTATGTATAATGTGTTAAATATTTTTCGCACATGTCTAGATGATAGAATTCTAACGATAGTTGAACACGTTTATTCGAAAATGTGAAAATATATACAATATTAAATATATGTTCAATATTTGCATATTTATAAAAGTATTTATACGAATGATTATTACAATAAAGTCATTGATGAATTTTAAAAAATTTTTAGAAATATCAAAACACGATCATTTATTTATTTAATCTGTCCATATTTATAGTTACAAAAAAAAAAAATTCATATGAATCATTTATTTTACAAAAACATATTTAAAATATACATATAACAAATTTTTTATTATTAAAGATAAATAGATGCATTTTTTAAAACAATATTTAATGTTTATCTAAAAAATGCACTTACAGGTTGGAGAGTAATAGGTGGATCTCTAGTCGTACAAATGATTCTTGGATCATCACCCATTGTTCCGCCCGAAAGATACGCAAGGGCATTATCGCAGTCAGTTTTTAGCATCACATTTACAACACCTTTTTGAAGTATGGTAAGAAAAGTATTATCTTGTTGATAACTCCAGCCTGCTAACCATACTCTTTTTCCACCCATAATTTGATTTGTATAGTTCCCAACGGTTGCGTGTGCGTCGTGTGGCACCATAGAAGCTAACTAAACAAGTTTTTATTCGGAATTAAATTTCAGAGTTTTAACTGCAAATGTTAATTTTTTTTCTAATTAGATTAAATTTACGACATTTACGAAGTTTTTTGGACGAGAATTAAATATGAACAACACTTTTAATATAAAAAAAATATTATATTTTGACTAAAAATATTAAAAAAGAAAACATTTATTTCAGTAGTAAGATTACGGATATCTGGTGTATCATATAGTGTAATACCTGGAAATTATAGTCCTTCAACATTTATTATATAATTTAGCATTTTTCGTTTTGCTTCCATATATAATTCTAGTAATAATAAAAATTTATTTAATTAATAATATATAATAATCAGATAAATTTTTTATTTTATTACGTTCATCCAAAAGGCTGTAATAAGTTATTGACATTTCTAAATACTATTTCTAATATTATTTATTATGATACACTAATATCTTTTACACCATTATTTTGTATAAAAAATTATTTTAATTTAAATAAATAAGAGTATATATCTGAGCTAATTTTGAGATAAATGTATTTCATATAAATACATTATGGTGTTAAGTCTCTTATATACTATAAATTATAATGCTTAAAAAAACAAGAAGAATGAGATGATTATAATAATTCTTTAAATTTTCATGACTAAATACTATTGAGTAAAAGGTAATAGTGCAACGAATTTTTTCATTAAAAGGATAAGACTTAAAAAAAAATAGACAAATTGTATTAAAAACCTATCAAATTACTACCAATACTACCTATTGCGATATTTATTACTTATTAATCACAAATTCCATTGAAACTTTACATAAAATCAAATTTGTGAATTTCGATTAGTAGGAGATTATAGTAATATATTGAGAGATTGTATTTATATATTAATATGCGTAGCATTTAATTCAAATATTAATTACGAATTAAATTATACAAGTATAAATATAATTAATGACAAAGCTGAAAACTTTCATTTAGTTTTTTATTGATTTTATTTACTTTATTTATTGTATATCAACAAGTTATGCAATTAAAAGTAAAACAAATACAAACAAAATTATACTATAAAGTATTTTCGTTTACATAAATTAAGTAAATTGTTTTCAGTAAAAATACTTTTAAGATTTTTTATAAAATTTTAATTACCCTTATGTTTGCTATATCGTTTAATTGATATGCAGGCTGTATTTCCACATAACTAGCCCACTCATCATAATGCATCCACCAATATGGTATATATGGTGCTGCCATTCTTGTATCACGATTTCCCCAACGTATAGAAATTTCTTGCAAAAGTGCTCCTAATAAGCAATGTGAAACTGTTATAATGTCCTTTCGTGTAATAAGTGTTGCTGTGCATCGATGCTTCGGATCTGTACCTGGAGCTTCAGTATTAGACAAAAATCTCACACTTACTGCAAAAGGAAACTCTGCTTCACTTGCATCTTTGACGTGGTCACCAAACATTGCTTCCGCTATTCCATATAATTTATCTAAAGAGAAAAAATTGACAATTAAACAGAATATTGGATATTCTAAATATTAATTATTAATAATATTGTAAGGCTGTTAATGAAAAAAAAAATCATTTGTCATTACTTACCAAGTATAAGAAATTGAAAAAAAAGAGGACAAAATCTGAACAACATCCTACAACAATTTTTATAAATATTATAAAATATTAAGAACAGCTAATTCTCTATTCCTTTATTAAATATTGAAGAAAAATTTGAATTAACTATGCCGGTTGCTAATGAAATAAAAATATTAACATGTAAGGCCAATGTGTTTAAGACGCGAATTCAGAAAAAAGATATTAATTTCGCACACCGGTACATCTCATTGCAAGCGAAAAGTGACTTTTTCAGATTAGCTTAAGTTACGGAGATACCTACACCATAATAAATCCATTAAATCATTTTCTCATAATGCTTGTAAAATTTTTTTTTTTAAATCGTTACTTATAAAAGTTAGAAGAAAAATACATTATTTATTATTATGTTCACAAACACTATAAATGTTTATATAAGGATTAATTATTATTAATTAATTATCAGGGCTATATGCTCTAAAACTGATTTATAATAAATTTCAAACCGGGACCTTTCAAATTAGAAAAAATAATAAACTTTTAATTCATTTCCAAATAAAATTTATGAAAATAGTTTAAATATTTATGAATATTAAAAAAAATATAAAATATTTTCTTATATTTACTTCTGTATTAGGAAACTACTTTTTTACTTAAATGCATATACCATAGAAAATGGATTATTTTTTAAACTTATAATTCGCATATTGTTAAAAAATAATTAATTATTTTATCAAAATAATACATTTAAAAGGAGATATAAATATAATAAAAAATGTATTACATACATATTAAGTATTCCTAAAGTGTATTAATAATATGTGCACAAAATATTTTTATTTCAAGAATATTTATACACAATAAGTTAATTTCAATGTAATATATTTTTTTTCTACTTTGTTCTTCACTTTTTTACTAAAAAAAATATTTTAACGTACAGAGTAGTATCTACAATAATAAATAGAAATCTATAAAAATTTATACAAAAATAGATTGTAATAAAATAATTTAAATTCGTGCACGATATTCGATAAAATTTATCTTATATTAACTGGTAACGTATAATTTTTTTTTACTGTACATTCATGTATATAATTACATGTTCTATACATTTATTTGTGTAAATCAAATAAATCAGAAGATTTCAGCAAAATTGTATATTTTATAAATCAATATTCATTCTAAATATTATATATAAAAAAATATCTTTTTGCAATTATATTTTTACATGACGAATTTGAATTTCAATTTTCAAAATAATTCTTATACTCTAATACACCGTATATATAATTTTACAAATTATAATAGAAAATTTTGAACTACTATTAGACCAAAAACATGATTCTCTTATTGTTTATTAATAACTAAATTTTACCCTCTAAACATAGCAATAAAAATGAAAATTTTCTTATTACATAAATTTAAATATGTTAAAAACCACGTTTAGTTTTATACATTAATTGTAAGCTTGTTTATCAAACTATAAATATATTGTCATTAAAAACAAATTCAAACAATGAAATTAATGTTAATTAACTTTTTTTTAGCGATTAAAAATAAATACTCAATTTAAATATTTTATGGTTACGTTAAATGTTATTAAAGTAGATTAAATTTACTATTAACTGTATTAAATGATAATAATTATTTTATATGTTTTATTAAATTTTATATTATGAAATATTGAAATTAAAAACAACAATATATTTTTTAATTTAAGGATAGTTATCCATAGATTAATTAACATTAAATATATTAAAATTCCTAACTTCCATAGATACAAGTTATATATGATATTTCGTTTTAATTTTTACAGTTACAGTATGTTTTGATAACTTTTGAGATATTCTTAAAACTATTCTTTTGTTATTGTCATAATAAAAATTCATATATCTAATTTTAATCCATTAATAAATGAAAAAAAAAAATATTTAATGTTAATAAGAAAATTTTTTGGGAAAAATCATTTCTTTTCAAAAATCATATTTCTTTAAAATTTAAGAAAAACTCTAATTTTTAAACACTTGAGCATTACAAGAATATAGATATTTAAAAACCTAAAAATTTTATGGTAATTGAGTAAGAAAATTCGTTTAGTGCGAACCTATTCTACAGCTTTTAAGCTCTTTCGTTATGTTACATAGTAACACGTATAATTATTAAGAATACTTATTAGAAATTAGAAATAAAACTATTTATTTTTTTAATCTAAGTAAAAAAAGTAATACAATTTTTTTTTAATCTTCTATTATCTTTACGCAAACTCCTATAAAAAGGGTAAATCTATAAAAAAAAAATATTATTTATGTATTAAGTAATCTGAATGTTATAAAATATTTATTACCGTTATATATTTTCTAACTTATAGTTATTTTTACTAAAATATACGAAAAAATATTATTTCGGAATTCAGTAGTAAACATAAATATATTTTGTACGCTCAATATAATAATAGACCATTATTAACATTTCACAATATAATATATTTCTAAAGGTTCAGGAATAATATTTAGTACTGATAATATTTATTTGTACATTTACCTCATAATGTAGTTTTATATAATTGCTAAAACAATATTTTAAGCAAAAATTTAGGCTAAAGATAATATTATAGAACATTAACATCTTAATCTTTTGATTTTCAATAAAATTTGTTTAAGAATAGGAGAAAGTATAACTGAATACAAAACATGACTAAACCGTAGCTTGCTTATTCTAGCTTTATTTTATCTTACATGGTGACATTATATATATATATTAAATTCATAACTTTATCAATATTTTTACTTGGCAATTAACTTTCGTCAACTATAATGTGAATTCAAATAACTTTTCAAAAACATTCATAATTAGTATATTTAACTCAATACTTATTTAGATGAAACATTTAACTCTTTAATTAGCAAATTTTTATTTATAACGTACATTAATTTCACTGCAGTATTTATATGAATATTATATATGGTAAATTAAAAATATTATTGGCCTAATTACTGAACCGATTTTCCTTACCACTTGAAAACCTAGTTATTTTTTATGATGTTATAATATTTCAAAAGATACTTGCTTTTAATATACTTGTTCTGTAGCCGAAGTATCGAGTTTTTTTCTGTTCTGTAACTATTGGTCGTAGCAACTTGGGAGTCTTAAAATACAGAGAAAGCCCTTTTCCATTTGTACCTATTTTTTTGTTTTTTCGATAATTTAAAGAAGCAGAATTTTACTTCATGCGAAGGATGTTTTTCAAATTTTTGAAACGGCACGCTCAAGCGATTAGTGGAACAGCGTTACACGATAAAATTTTTTTTGCAACTTAAAAAATAGTGCAGAAACATTTAAAATGTTAAAAGAGGTTTATAAAGATAATTGTATGTCAAAATCGTAATGTAGAAAATGATATAGAGCTTTCATAGAGGGCCGCAAAAAGATTATCGATGAGACTGTATTTGGGCACCCAAAAAGCTTTTGAACACCCGTTGCGTGCTAAAAATTTTAAATTCGGGCCGCCGATTAACAGTTACAGCAATCGCAGAAAAACTGAATTTAACGTGATCTTCGGTGTACAATATAGTGAAAAAATATTTAGAAATGCAAAAAGTTTGCGTAAATATCAAAGTTGAGAAAATTTAGACTGCTTTTGAGAGCTAGAAAACTCGTCTTCAGAAATGCGTTGATGCAGGAGAAAATCATATTGAACAATTTAAAATTTTTATTTCAAACTATTTATAAAGCTCAATAATAGATAATATTTCTTTAAAAAAAGGTAAGTATTTTCTTTTTTTTTAGAATCTTTGAACGCAACATTCTCGCGTAGTGTTTTTCCACTAATCGCTTCAGAGCGAAATAAAATCCTGCCTTTTCAAATTATCGAAAAAACAAAAAAAAGAATCAAATAGAGAAATACTTTCTCTGCTTTTTAAGACCCGTCTCAAGTCACTGCGACCAATAGTTGCAAAATAAAAAAAAACTTGATACTTTGGGGATAGATAATGTATATTTGGTATACTTAAAGACATATATTAACAATGTCCGTACAATACCACCATATTGGATAATGAAATTAAATTGTCCCAAATTTTATTAAAATAAAGTTTTACTTATATACATGTCATATTCATTAAATAATTTTTTTTTTCAATTATTAGATAATTATAATATACTAGCAAAACAACATTTAATTTAAAAATGATGTAACATGCTGCTTATGAAATTGTTGTAAAACTTTAAACTTGTATGCATATTAACTCGTCTAAATCCAACATTTCCTGGGCACGTTCCTATATTAATAGCTGCTAGTTGACCATGATGTATAAGAGGACCACCATTATCACCCTACAAAATAAGCGTAATATATTTTCAGTATATATTTTATACCTTATAATACATGATTTCTACTAAAAAATATTACATATTTACTCTGAAAAAAATCAATAATATATTAAATAGTAATTCATTCATTATTATTAAATTTATTGCATAACAATTAAATGAATAGATCATTTGTTTTTTAAAGATTAATTAAAAATATTTATTATGTATATTTTTTTAATTTTAATCCTAAATCAATTCATTCTTTAAATTAATATAATAAATAGATACTGTTATAGATGGATTATGGTTAAAATAAATTATTTCTTAAACTATATATATAATTCAATTATTTAAGTGCAGTGCACATATAGATTAGTTTGGACGATTTTAAAAAAATGAAGAATATTTAACAATCTTTAATAATAATTATTTTTAATTCAATAATAATCTTTAGAACGGTTTAGAATATAAGGCTTTTTCCTTTCTATGTTCGGTTTTTTTTTTATTCCAGATAAATAAATTGTAAAATATGAATTATGTAATTTATATATAAAATTATATTATATTATATATAAAGCATTACAAGGAAGATCGTATCAGCATTTGAATTTCATGGGATATTTCGATAGATACCGCGCAACAGCACTGAGAACGAGAAATTTAAGGAAAAATTATTAGATTGAAAAAATATTTTAAATTAGAATTTGCATTCAATCGGGGTAGTTTCTCTTACGAATATTTTTGTAATTGTTAAGTTAAAAACCATATATTATTAAAATTATGTTATTAAATAAATTTATCTGGACAAATTTAAATACGATTCTTGTATATTTTACTTTTATTTTATAGAATAAATGTTGATTTCGTATTTAAGATAAAGTCTTTTCGTTTCATCGAAGAATTTTGTATTTAAAAAAGGCAACTATTTTCTAGTCGATTTTCAAATCAATAGATACAATATTGAATACATGTATATATGTACAATTTTTATATTTATAAAATGAATATTGGTAATGCTAATTGTTACAAAAAAATTATTAAAAATCGTTGCATTATTAATTTGAAAAAAATTCTATGAGTAATTATTATAAAAAATAAAATCAATATGTACCGTTTATGTAACATATTTTTTTAGTAATAAATATTAAAATATATTTTAAATAAAATATAGTTTTTATTGTTAAAATATGCATACGTTTTCGAAAATTACAGGTGGATCACTATATGTACACATGATTCGCGCATCTGAAACTATTTTCATTCCTGAAAGTTGTGAAAGAGCATGATCACAGTCATCTTTTGGCATCACGTATAGTTTCCCTTTTTGAAGAATATATCGAAGACTACCATCTTCTTGATAACCCCAGCCTGCTACTTTTACTTTTTTGGCAGCCAAAGCTTCATTTGAATAATTTCCAAACAATACATGTAGTTCTGGTGCCACGTAATGATGTAACTAAAAAAAAAATTATTTTTCTATATTTAAATTTTAAAGTTTTTAAATTCAAATAAGATTTTTCTAAAATTAGATTTAATTTTTAATATTTTAGGTAAAATGATCCTGTGCTATAAGGTCATCCAACTGACTGAACTCACTCGTAAAAACAAGAATGAATAAACAAAAATGAAGTAAAAGAAGATAAAACAAGGATTTTTTATGTAAAGAAAAATGTAATTGATGAAATGTATTGGATTAGGAATATCGAAAATTGTCGTAAAAATATAATACTTAATGTACATTCCGGTGATTAAATGTTATAATTGTGGAAGTATTCGTAAATTGAAAAATAATTGTATGATTATTATTAGTTTTGATTAAGAAATATTATAAGCAAAAATTCTTAAAACTAAAAGAATGATTGCTTAAAAGAACTTTAAAAGTGAATATAAAATCAAAAATGCAACAAAATGACAACGGAAACGTTATTTTAATGGGAAAAAAGAATACAAAAAACGAAGCTGCTTAAATCATAGACTATGGAGTACAAAATCAGAATACCACCTATTATGATGGAATTTACGACTACAATGAATACAAGTAATCACTAAAAATAGGAACAGATAATGGTAATTTTATGTATACAGCACGAAAATATAAATTAAAATTGAATTTTAACAAACGGCCAATAGAATTCAGAAATTTTAATGATATTTTATTTATTTCAAATATCACAATGTTCTGTTGCCGTCAATTTTT
This sequence comes from Eupristina koningsbergeri, assembly GCA_018907245.1. NCBI lineage: Eukaryota > Metazoa > Arthropoda > Insecta > Hymenoptera > Agaonidae > Eupristina > Eupristina koningsbergeri. The sequence continues at coordinate 4,488,583 of JACCHV010000110.1, forward strand.
ACAAAATAAATCTTCGTTCTGTTATGCTAAATTGCTAAATTAATAAAATAGAGAGGCTGTTATTATGGCATGTACGGGTATTTCATAAAAATTTGAATTACGTGAAATTATTCATGAGAAATTCTAATATCAATATATTAGATACTGAAGTTTTTTTGAAGGTTGCAGTTACGATAAAGAAATCAACTAAAGTTTTATAAAAATATTTGAGAGTCAACAAATGTATGCAATATCAAACCAATATTCGTATACACTCAAATGGAGTAGAAATTTTTCACAAAGAAAAAATATTTCATAATATTTAAAGATAACTTCGAGATTTATTTTATTTTGGAAAAATTAGAAGTTATGAATAAATTAAAGATAGTTTGTAATATTTTTTATATTATTTTAAGCCGAAATGTAATTTTTTAAAAAATATATTTATAAATAATTCAACAAATATTGATGTAACAAATAGCTATAAAAATACTAAAATAATTTACGATAAAAATAATAATATAAAACATAATATTAATATTTAGAAATTTGGAAGAATTTGAGGTGCACAACAGAATTTTTATAATTTTTAAATAATGAAATAAAAAGTTTATGTGATAGATAAAATATAAATTCCACAGATTTTTTATGATTGCCCTATTTACCTGAAAAGTGATCATTGCACTATGTAGAATCGGTGAATTTTACCAAGAGAGAGTGAACTTTACCAGGAAAACGCATTGGAGTCCTTAAATGAAAAATAAGGTATAGACTATTGTAGACCAATTGTTAAATAAAAAGTTAATAAATAACTATTGGATATTATGTAAGATTAGCATACGCATCAATAGGCTGCTTCGGTCTCGACATACTCAAGTAGCCAATTACATACTTAAATAGTACTATTAGTATGTAATATAATATATTATCAAAATACATACGTTTGATATTAATAACCTTGAACATATAATTTTTCATACCTTTATCCATGCAATGTCATTTGTTGGATACTGAAGAGGTACTTGCATTTGATTAGCCCACTCATTATAATGCATCCACCAAAATGGTGTAAATGGGGTGCTTAATCTCATATCAATATTCCCGATATTTATATTAACTTGCTGCAATGTTACATCCTCTACACAATGAGCAGCTGTTATAACATCCTTCATTGTAACAAGTGATCCTGTGCACAGATGTTGAGGTTCAGTTCCGGGTTCTGTACCGGGAGGAAGATTTCTCAAGTATACTGCAAAAGGAAAGTCACCAGCTTTTGCATCTTTTACATTTAATCCACGCAATGCTTTCCCGATTCCGTATAATTTATCTAAAAGAAAAAATTGTGAATTAAATATGATCATAGAATCACAAAATATAAACTATATATACATTTTTTAAAACTTCCAATAAAAAGAAAAATTATTTACTTACAAAATATTAGAAATTGAAAAAAAAAGACATAAAATCTGAACCACTTCCTACAACAATTATTACAATACATTAAAACTATTTAATTCTATATTCCTTAACAAAATATTATATTGAATTTTTGTTAATAAAGTATTTGTGATAACTAATAAAATGTAATATATTAATATATAAGAATAATATATTTAAGATAGATGCACGGCTTATGTAAGCAATATTTAAATGTATGATATATAAGAAAAAAGTTATTATTTTATCTACTTGTTGAATAAATTTTTATTTTTTTTATCTAAAACAGCATTAGTAGTAAATCTATTTGTATGAATCAATCTACTTGGAGAATGTGTTATTAAATTTGGTATATGAGTGTGGCTAAATTAACTTGTATTATGTATTTAATATTGCAAAAACTGAAAATTATAAATTTCATAAAATTCTAAAAAAAGTACATACTTTGAGAAATTTAATAAGAACAGATAGATTCCCGGTGTTACAAATAAACAATCAGTCTGTATTCAGCCATAATAGGAATGACAAATAATTTTTTTAGGCGAATTACCATTCAAAATGTATTAGCATCAATTGATATGTAGATTGAATGACATTACAGATATTGAAAAAATAAACAAAATAGCCCTGTTGCCTCTATACTATAAATCTATACATACCAAAAAGTCTTAGCTGAAGAAAAATTTGTTAAATTGTAATCGTTCGAACAAGATCAAATTAAAAATTGAAATTATTTAAATAGGATGTTAACTCTGCTAAAAGAAAACTGACCTTCAACGAATAAAAAATAACGATGCTATATCTGATGACTGAAAGAACTAAAAAACATCATAAAAGATAAGAAGGTTTATTTTGAAAGGCTCAAAATTTCATCACAATTATAGTTAATTTGACAAATGTTCTCAACTGTAGAAAATAAAATGTACTAATTGAGCTTCTCTGTGTTCAAGTGTCTCAATTTACTTCGAAATACTTGATGGTTGTAACTCATAAGAAGCATGCTTTATCTGCAAGTACAAATATAGTAAGCTTCATATAAATAAAGTTTCAACTGTACAATTAAATTTTCCCATCAAATTGCTAGAGATATATTTTCTCTTACACTTGATATTGCTGCTTTGAGAATTTTAATCCAAGCTAATTCCTACGTTTTACTCAAACTATTGATATGAGATCTATGATTATTTTCATCGCTTAAGTACGACTTAGTATTTATACTCAAAAATGCATCATAATTGAACATGATTCTGAAGCTTTATGACTGATGAAAAAGCTCCTTTAATAAAACAGTTTTTAGAATTTAACTTAGTAGTCGAACGGTATAAATTATATTTGTTAATCCATTGAAATATTCCGATACAAATTTTTCTATTACCCTTGCAAACCTTACCTTAAAGAAATATACTAATCATTTCAAGACTATGCACACTTTCGACAAAATTTACAGACCATGGATTTCGTATGTCAGGAACAAGTAATTGCATTGTAGATACAGATCTATGCAGATATAGTGTATTATCAATTTAAACATGTACGGAAATATACATTCGTATCGATGTTATCTATTATTAAGTGGATACTTGTTGAAAATATAGTTCAATTATGTAAAATATTGCCCCAAAAGCCTGTAAAACCTGTAATGTGACTATTAACTAACTTAGAATAAATTCATTCACTTCTAATTGATTAGCTATAATATGTTAAATACCAATTTCATTTTCACTATCCATTTTTTGTGCATTTTTTCATGATGATGGCACAAAAAAATTTAATTTTTATTTTATAAATAATAAAAAATAGTACCATCTTATAAGGATAAATTTATACTGTTACAATCTTAAATTACTTGAAATAAAACGATGTCTATTATAATTATTGAAATAATAAATTATATAAATACTAAACTCAACAAATTAATTATTATCATTGCTGCATAATGTGAATCTGTTTTGTAATGAACAATTTTAAATTTATTTCGAATTAATTTTACACAGAAATAAATACCGAATTGTTATTTTATTTTTAAAAATAAATTTGTAGAATATTTTTAAAATGTATAAAATATTTCTTTATATTTATTTTTATTTCATATAACTACTGTTACATGAATAATTACAAATAATATCAGGAATTGATTATTTCTTACATTTTTAATTTGCATACTATTGCAAATAATTTTTTATTTTTTTGAACCAATACATTTTAGATAAAATATTAAAAAAATTAAGACATTACATACATTTGGATTATTCTTCAGTTTTCAATTATTAATATTATCCGAACACAATATTTTTATTTACAATAGTTATACACAATATGTGAATCTCGATCTAATATTACATTTATTTCTTCACTTTTTTACTAATATTAAATGTTTGAGTATACAGAATAATAACTATAATATTAACTGAAAATCTTGGAAAATTTATACAAAAATTGATTATAATAAAACAATTCAAATTCGTGCAAAATATTCGATAATTTTAATCTCAAATTGACTCGTAACATATAACATTTTCGTTTTACTTTAATATATATTTAATTGCTTATCGTACGTATTTAATTGTATAAACAAAATTATTTGAGATTATAATTATTATAAATGTTAAGAATCAAAATTCAATCTAAATATTATTTTAAAAAAGAACGTATATATACTTTACGTTTAAATTAGAAATTTAAACATTAATTTGGAAAATAATTCTTATACTATATACGGTAACAACTTATATAATTTTTCGATATTTAATAAATTATTTTTCAGACTAAAATAATAAAATATTTTTTGCAGTATATATTAAAAATAAAAATTTTACCTTTCCATCAAAAGTAATTTAAACTTTTGAGTTCATAAATTTATATATCAAAATCTATATCATATGGGATTTAATTAAAGTCATGAATATTAAAAGATAATATTTTTAAAATGTATAAAAAAATTAAGCTTCCTTATTATAATTAATAAATATTAATTCTTAATTAAGGAAGATAAAGTTTAGAAATTTTTTTTATATATGCTTGCCTTAAAAAAAAAATGATGAAAAATACATGATTGTAAGTATATTATGCGTAAATTATAAATATTATAAATTATAAGAAATACTATATAAATAAATTAAATTTATTATAAAATATATTCAATAATATCAGTTAAATTTTATTAAGATTTATTTTCAAAAATATGAACTTTAAATACAACAATTTTTTTAATTTAAGGACAATTATGCAAAAATTAATTTATTTTGAATAAATAAAAATACCGTACTTTTTTATAGAGAAGTTGTAAATGATATTTTATTTTCATTTTTGTAGTTATAACATATTTTAACAAATTATAATATTGATTTAAAGTTATGTTCTTATAATTGTGAATGATAAATGTTGTTGTTTATATTATATCAATACATTTTACTTACAGAAGAAGATTTAAATTCAAAATAATCTTTTTTATAACTGATATCTTCATATTGTATTTTAATTTATTAAATTGTAACGATTATTTTGTTTTATTATATTAATGTAAATAGTAATTCTTTTTGAATTAATAAAAAAAAACTACATACAAAATATTAATTTTTTCTTTTTTGTCGAAATTATTTCTTTTTTTATACTTATGCCTTTTAAATTTAAGGAAAACTCTAATTCTTGATCAATTATGATTTAAAACTATAAAAAAGTTTGTGTTTTAAAAAATTGGAAAGTTTAAGATAAATAACTGGTAAATTTATTTAAGTATGTACTAATTTTACAATTTTTAAATTCCATGATCAAACTTTATAACACATAGATTTATTTATAATACTAATCAGAATTACTATCATTAAGTATAATAATATATGTTTGATTCTAATTTATAATTATAGAATTTTTATATTTTTTGAAAAATTTTTCGTGAACTACGTATAGATTTATATTGTTGGTAAATCTGTATAGAAAAAATTATAATTCGGATTCTCAAATGTTACAATATTCCATATAATTTCTTATTCTTTGTGAATAATATGTAAAAAAATTAAAAATAATAGTAGTACACAAGTATATTTGATATGTTTAATGTAATAAGACAACATTACTACCATTTAACATTATAATGTTATGCGATTATTTCGAGAGATACTTCTGGTTATTGATATTATTGACATTAGCAATATTAGCTGATTAGAAAAATTATTTAAATGACATAAATATTAATTACTTAATAAAATTTGAGCTGTTACTTATTAATTTACGTATAAATGTACTCTTATAAAATTGTTAAAGAAATATTTTAGTTGAATTGTTTTATTGTTAATAAAACAATTAAAAAAGAGAACAATGGTGTTACTCAATATAGAAAAAATAATGCTTTAGTAAATTTTAGTTTGTTTATTTTAGTTTTATTTATCCTCAGATATTTAAATTATAGATCAAATACATACATTTTATGATACTATTTATTATTAACAATGTAGCGACTGTATAGTTTATATATGCCAAAATCTAGTAAACAAAATTTATCGGAAATTGTCTAAATTAATATGCATTTATAGAGAATTGCGATTTACGAATATGATGGGGTTTTCCCTAATCCGGGCAGAGTGAATTTAGATAGTTTGTGCGATAACTGAGTGTATCGATATAGGTTAAGAGATCAAGGCAGGTAACAGACTTTATTGTCGTCTAAACGTAAAACTTTTACTAGCGGTTATCAACATTCAATATTAAATTGTAAGTTCGAAAAAGAATTTTCTTTTTCGATTTCAATTTCAATTTAAAAGGAAATCTTTTTTCGAACATCAGTATTACTTTACTTTTGCTTCGACTCTCGACCTCGAATAAGCTCGGCAATTTTTGGCTGCTCGAGAAAGACGACGTACTACGATTTTATATGTAAGTGCAATCAGTTAGTAAACGTTGCATTTGCATTGTATATCAAACATCATTGATTTTAACATAAGTGTAACTTTATGAGAATAAATTATTAATATTTAATATACAAACAGGCATGATCGTTCTTAACACACCCTTAATTAATTCTTAACACTGTATAGACTAAAACATAAATATATCAACTAATTCATAATTATACCAATATTCTTACTCATCCATTAACATTCATTAATTACAATGTGAATCCAGATAACTTTTCAAAAACATTCATAATTAGTATATTTAACTCAATACTTATTTAGATGAAATATTTAACTCTTTAATCAGTAAATTTTAATTCATAACATCCATTATTTTAGTGTAATATTTATATGAATATTATATATGGGAAATTAAAAATATTATTGGCCTAATTATGTAACCGAACCTACTCTTCCTACCACTTGAATAGCTGGTTATTTTTTATGATGCTATAATGTTTCAAAAGACACTTGCTTTTAATATATATTCGTCATACTTAAAGACACATATTAAAATGTTTAACAATGTCCGTACAATACCACCATATTGGATAATGAAATGAAATTGTTCCAAATTTTATTAAAATAAAGTTTTACTTATATACAAGTCATATTCATTAAATAATTTTTTTTTTTAATTATTAGATAGTTATAATATACTAGAAATACAATATTTGTTTTAAAAATTTGTTAACATAAAGACTATGAAATTGTTGTAATATTGTAGACTCGTATGCATATTAATTCGTCTATTTCCAATAGTACCTGGACATGTACCTAAATTAATAGCTGTTAATTGTCCATGATATATAAGGGGACCACCGTTATCACCCTAGAAGATAAATAAAAATATAAATAATATAGTAAATGTGTATAACTTATATATCGATACATAATTTTACAATTCATTTTTATAATAATAATTATTACGTATTTACTGTAAAAAAAATTATTAATTCAATAAATAATATTATATATCTTGCAGAAATTAGTTTACATAAATAATAGATCAAAAATTAGTTTTAAATAAATATTATCATTATTATTGAGATATAATTTCTATGCAATAAATTAGTTGTTTAAAAATAATTAGATATTTCTTTACGAATAAATAGATGAAAAATTTCTATACATTGTAAATAAAAAAAAAACCTTTTTTATTATACATATTTCAAATAGACTTGTTATTAGTTGAACCATTACAATAGCTCTATGAAATAACTACAATGATAATTTCTTAAGTAAAACTTTTTTAAGTACATCGTATGAAGATTTATACAAATAAATAATAGTCTGAAAAAAAATTATAATGAATATTTTTAATAATGAAAATTGGTAATTTCTAACATTCTATTAATAAGTCTTTGAAAAATACTCAATGATTAATATATATTGATTTTCTGAAATAAAACAGCAAAGGAAGAATTTTTATATAAAATAACTAAAATCCACTATAATTATAGAATACGAGTAACATACTTATAATTGATTCCAATTAAAAGAAAAATATTAAAAATTCTTAAAATTTTTCAAGGAACATTTAGCTTGGATAAAATACGATAAAAAATTTGGCAGTTTCAGACAGAGTTTACTTATACTTGTTTTCAATTATCTGTAAAGTTATATACAACATTTTGCATCCTTTGCAATATTATAAGTTAAGCATACTAATTACAAAAATATTTGATTCTCAAATTTGTCGAAATATTTAATTTAATCATATTAAAAAAAAGAATATGATAATTTTTAAAAATATTTATTTTATCTTATATAATATACATTCATTTCACACAATAAATATCATTTCAATTTTATTTTTATTTTTATAAATAAATAATTAATTATTTATAAAACTTTCCATATAAAAATGCATTTACTGCTAATGATAATTATTTATAAATTCACAATTATTAGAATTGAAATTAGAAATAAAAATTTGTAATAAGTGATAATATGAAGTAATATTCAATTTTGTCATAATTTGAGAGTTTATTATAAAATAAATATTTTTTTAGTCCTAATATAATTATAAGTATTGTAGTGTGATTTTTTTTATCTAATTGTAATGATATTCTATAAAAAAACTATTTTCATAAATACTTATAATAAATAAGATTAAAATTTTTTATAATAAAATAATGTTTTAATTAAATTTAGATTCCAAATTCTAGTTACATGTATGTCTGCATGGTGTGAAAATTAAAAAAAAACAAGTATTTAATAAAATAAAAATTATATATTCATATAAATTATGGATTTTATCTATATTATATATGCATGTATATGTAACTTTTAAATTTTATATTTATTTTTTTTATTTAAAAGTATCTGAAATTGGCACAAATCCAGATAGGTAATAAAGTACGTATGTAAAAGTAATTAAGTATATGATTGTATTAATTAGAATGAATCTTAATTAATTTATGTATATACTTAAGATTGATATAACTTCTAATGACTATGTCATGTGTACTGTATTGATGAACATACAGACCTAAACCGAGAGACTCTAGCATCACCTAGTAAGATTAAGTAGAGTTAGACAGCAATTGTGCCGACTAGAATTGTTACGCAGTACCGAAAGTGTTATATATCAACTAAGTGTGAATGCAATCCTAATTTATGTAATATTATATTACATTATATTATATTATATATATTATATATTATATAAAATTATATCATAGATTTATATATTATATGTAATTATATTATGGACTCTTCAAATCCAGTTTGATTCATCGGAATTACTTTACAGCTTTAGATTTTTCCATATAAATCTTCCAATAATTCCAATAGCTCAAGATATTTACAATTATACTTTATTATAGTCAGTATTTTTTCAATTCAGAGTATATCCCTCTTTTTATAAAACATCATAACAGGAACAGATGAATACAAATACCATAGTCTATAACTGAAATAGAAGATAATATAAACCCCCAGAAAATGGTGCGAATATTAATATGTCTATTAATCATAAACAGCATTAAATCTTTGTCGAAAACAAGTTATACTTCATAGTAGTTTTTAAAAAAAAGGTCATGGTCTACAGTAAAGAAGCTAGCATTTTGATTAGTTTTTATACTCTATACTTAAACTTGTAACAACAAAAGATGTCCACGATTAATACTGTTTAATAACGTAGAGAAGGTGCTTCATTCATGATTAGCGACATTTGATTCATAATTATTTGATTTCGGTAGCGGTTAATTGAAAAGAAATGAGGACTTCGTGAAAGAACTAGTCCACCCCTGACCTAATCAGTACATCCCAATTCGGGTGCGTCTGGGGTCGACGTGCGATTTAACTCACGCGCCACGAAATGATGCAAAATGAAGACAAGCATCGATTTGCTAATCTGCAAGGGCCCTGTGTATTAAATGTAATTTTCTATAATTAACATACATACAATTATGAGGCTCTGAACAAGCCTTATGCTTTTGAGCTCGATTGAAATTATGTTAAGTAAATTAAATTGTAATGCTTTTTTCCTCTTTACCGAAAGCAGGATTTTACATAATATGCAGTAAGTTTTTAAGTACTATGTAGTAGTATGCAAAATAAAGTATTAATTTCATCAAATTTAGCATGTGTTTTGTTTTTAAATTATTGTATCTGGAATTAACAACCGTGCTTCTCTTCTTGGAAAGTACTCAAAGTAAAATTATAATATGTATTATTTTTGTTGTTATTATTATTATTATTATTACTACTATTATTATTATTAAATTTCAAATCAGCAAAAGCTAGTAATAATACAGACATATTTAAATTGTATATTATCAATAATTTTATAGTGTTAAACATAAATTAATATATTCTTTGAAGGAATATTTAATTTTTATCGAAAAATTAACTTACGTTTTCAAAAAAAACAGGTGAATTACTAGCTGTACATATGATTCTTATATCTGCAACTATTTGTCTTCCTGCAAGTTGCGTAAGAGCAGCATCACAATCGGCTTTTGACATCACTTTAACTTTAGATTTTTGAAGTATGTAACGAAGACTACCATCTTCTCTATAACCCCAACCTGCTACCCTCACACTTTTTCCAACCAAAGACTCGGTTGAAAAATTTCCTAATAACACAATTCGATCTGGTGGCACCATGTTATTCAACTAAAAAAAATTTTTCTATAATTAAATTTCAAAACTTTTAAATATATTTTTATAACTTTTATCCAATTACATTTTAAATTTATAATATTTTAGATAAAAAGATATTTTCCTATAAAATATTTAATTGATGTCATGTGTCATATATATTTTGAAACTAAAACTAATCTAATATATAAGTGTGAAATTTAATTTAAATAGCTCTGTAATTACTCTCCATAATTCCTTACTTCATTTCAGTTCGATTTCAATTCGTGTCCACTGTTTAATAAATTTAAATTATAAGGAATTTTATTTGATCACAGAAGAATTTTAGAACGATAGATCACTAATTATTATATTAATATTAGTAGAAATTGTACTTTTGCATTAATAGGTGCATGATTCATTTCGATTTAATTCATATATTAAATATAAATTACATTATACTAACATAAACATAATTAATATCTCAGCTAGAAACATCGATTATTCGTTTACATTAACAACTTACGTTCATAATAATTAAAAGTAAAACAAATACTAACAAAATGATTTTAAAAAGTCCTTTTTTTAAATTCTTACTAAGATTTTTATAAAATTTTTTATACCTTTATCCATACAATGTCATTTGTTGGATACTGAAGAGGTACTTGTAAATGATTAGCCCACTCATTATAATGTATCCACCAAAATGGTGTAAATGGTGTGCTTAGTCTCATATCAACGTTTCCCGCATTTATATTAACTTGCTGCAATGTTACATCCTGTACACAATGAGCAGCTGTTATAACATCCTTCACTGTAACAAGTGATCCTGTACATAGATGTTGAGGTTCAGTTCCGGGTTCTGTACCGGGAGGAAGATTTCTCAAGTATACTGCAAAAGGAAAGTCACCAGCTTTTGCATCTTTTACATTTAATCCACGCAATGCTTTCCCGATTCCGTATAATTTATCTAAAAGAAAAAATTAATAATTAAATATTATTAGAATATGATCATATAAAACATTAACTAATATTAATAATGATTTTTAAAAGTTTCTGATAAGAAACTAATGTATCTTTACTTACAGAATATTAGAAATTGAAAAAAAAAAGCACAATATCTGTATGGCTTCCTGCAACAAATATTATTATACAATATTATACCATTAGTCCTATATTACTTACATAAATATTATTTTTAAATCCTATAATTTATTTTAATAAAATATATTAGTAATTGATTGATAAAAATTAAATACAAAAATCTAAAATAATATAAAATATATGTTCGATATATACCTATATATATATATTCTATATACCGACGAATTTCTTCAAATATTTTCAAATATTTCAAATTAAAAAATATAATATTCATATTGTTTGCATACTCATCAAGAAACTAAACAATATAATTGAATTAGGTAAGAATAGTAATGAAAAATGGGATACTTTATACATAATAATTGAATATAGAATGGTGTGCTTTAATAGTATCAAACGAAAATTTCAATTAAGTGACGTTCAAAAATATGAAAATTAGATTAAATCATGAAATTTTAAATTTACTAATCAATTCATCATTTAAAAATTACTACGAACCAATTGAAATATTTGGTAATATCAAATTTATAATAAAAAATTATAATAAGCTATCATAATTTTATTATATTATGTTTTGTCTGTAAAACTTTTAAAAAGTGATGTTCTAGCTTATGTGAATTTGAAGAAACATTTAATACATATTTTTACATAATATTTATTATAACCATTATTTAGATAAAAATAGTGATACAAAAAATAGATTTAATCACACATTTTACATGCAACAAAAGGAGATATGTATAATGATTATTAATACATTCATATTAAATAAAATCCTAAATATTAAGAATGAATCTAATTAGACTGAATTTTATGTCTATTTCTATTTTTCAAACTATATTTAATATCAATTATAAATAACAGCAAAAAGTAATTATGAGTTATATTAATAATTTGATGATGTTGAAAAATAATTATTTATTTTTAGGAAACTAAATAGTTAAGATATAATATTAAACAAATTAAAATTTATTACATACATATTGTTTATTCCTCAATTTAAAATTATTAATAATCTTAAATAAAATATTTTTATTATAAGAATATTTATAAACAATAAATTAATTTCAATATTATATTTATTTTTACTTTATTCGTCACTTATTAATTAATACAAAATATTTAAACGTACAAAATAATAATGACAATATTAAATACAAATTTAAAAAATTTTATAGAAAAGTAAATTAAAATAAAACAATTCAAATTCGTGCAAAATATTCGATAATTTTAATCTCAAATTGACTCGTAACATATAGTATTTTATTTTTATTTTTATAAATACATATAATTGCACGTCATATGTATTTAATTTTATAAGTCAAATTAATTATGAAATTATGTACAATGATATTATTATCTGAATCAAGATTCATTTTATATATTATATATAAACCACATATCATTTTATAATTACATATTTAAATTAGTAATTTAAAGTTCAATTTGCAAAATAATTTTTATGTTTTAATTTGAAGAGTATTTAAATATTTTAAGTGATTTAAAACTATTTGAAATATTCAAATATTTTTTGGAAGTATATATTAAAAACCCATTTTTACCTTAAAATTATATTATTAATAATTAAAATATTAAATTATTAAAATTAAATTATTTGTATTATTTAGTCTTGTATATTGCAGTTAATTGTAATATTGATTACCAAACTATAAAAATAGTATTTCTCAAAATATATGAAATAATGACAATGTGTAATCATAATAATTTAAAAACATTTTAACAATTTAATAAAATTAATAAATTTTTTAAGTTTTTTTTTATTGTATACTTTACTTATTTAAAAATATTATTAATGAAAAAATATACTTTAAATTATATTTAGGTGAGCTTGAATAGTAATTAAACAAATTAATGCTTTATATATTACAGTAACAGTTATTTTTTCGCAATGTTTCTTACAATTTTCATTCAAAAAAATTGAATTTAAAAATTACAATAAATTCTATTATATAAGAATTATTATATAAAAATTAACTACCGTTGAACATAAGAAAACAGTTAGATAACATCCAAATAAAATAATTAAATAAAAATTTAGCAAGGAAAAGTTACAAACTTTATTTGTTTACATTTTTAAATTATAACATACTTTGACAAGTTTTAACAGTTTTTATAATTAAAAATTTTTTAATGTGAATTGTAAAAATTCTTTTTTACATTGCCTTAAGAGTATTCATATTTCTTGTACAATTTCAATATACTTCATAATATATTGAAGCTAAAAATAAAATTTTTTGCATGATAATAATTTTTATGAATTATTTACATTCAATAAATTGTAATTAATATCATTTTTTTGACACATTAAATATTAGTGTTAACATTAATTATAATCAGTTAAACAAAATAATAATTTTTTCCCGTTAAGTTTTAATTTTTTAATTTACATTTATTCAAAACGTTTACAAAAATTATTTTCAAATCATTACAAATAGTTAATATTATAAAATGAAAATATTTATTATTCGTAATTTTTCTAAACAATTAGAAATTGAGAATAATAAATAACGAATTATATATTCCATGTAAATGCTATTTTTTAATTAAAAATTGATGAACAAATATTGTTTAACGAAATAACTATGGTAAATAACAATTTTTTACACATCCAATCTAATGAGTACAAATTACTATCATCTGACATTATTAAATATTATTATTGGTTCGGAAAATTTTAGTTATTTGTATTATTGGATATTATGTCTATTATTCGATTAGAAAACTCTGTTTAAGGGATATATTAAAAAATTAAATTAAATTAAATGTGAATTTTAAAAAAATATTTTTTTTTCGTAATATATAATTGAAAAATAACATTATAGATATCAAATTAGATTATGAAATTATAGAACAGAACATTCTTTTTATTTTACAATAAAATTTTATTCAATAAAAATAGAATAATTGTATGTAAATGATAATTGTATCTAACATGATTTAAAAAAATAGTTTGAGTAAACTGTATTTTTTTTTAAAATGGTTCAATTTTACCTTAAATTTTTAAATTATAAATTCAATACATTTCTGATATTATTCAGAATAAACATCAATATATAAGCAAAATTCATAATTTCATCAATTTTCTTAATCGTTAATTAACTTAAAAATATGAAATCAGCGTTTCAAAAATGTTAATTATGAGTATCTACAACATAATTTTTATATAGTTGCTACACTAAACTCTTTAATCAACTAATTTTCATTAATATCGTAGATTAAATTAATAATAATATGTGTATTAATATTATGTAGCTAAAATAAAAGTTTTTTTATCATTATTCTGTAATATAATAAAGTTTTTTTCCCGCACTAACAACTGGTTATTCTTAACGGTGTCATAATGTTTCAAAGTATATTGGATAATAAAATAAAATTTTCGCAAATTTTATTAAAATAGACTTTTACTTATATACGTATGAAATTCATTAAGTAAATTTTTTTTAATTATAGAATAATTTCAAGATACTTATAATACAATTGTTTGTTTTAAAAATTAGTTAACAAGTGAGCTATGAAGTTGTAGTAAAACTGTAAACTGGTGTGCATATTAATTCGTGTAAATCCAACATTACCAGGACATGTTCCTATGTTAATAGCTGCAAGTGTACCTCGAAATAAAAGAGGACCACCGTTATCACCCTAGGAATAAATAAAAATATTAATAATATAATATGTGGGCTTAAATTATAATTAATATTTAATTTTATAATATGTATATTTTACAACTATTATTATGTTAAGACTCTAGAGTATATTATTAAGTTATTAAATAATACATATTTAATATTGTATACCTAATAGAGATAAGTTTGAACAATAATAGGCAGAAAACTAATTTAAAATGAATATTGTGAATGAAAATATTTATTTTCTGACACCCATAAATAAATAAATAAATCTTCAAAAAATAATTAAAAATTAATATATACTAATTTTCTGAAATAGAACAGCAAATGAAGAATTTTTATATAAAATAATTATCTGTATTATTATATATTATTATTATATATTATTATTATATCTCTATATATTGAATATCAGTAACATATTTATAATCGATTTTAATCAAAAGAGAAATATTAAAAGTTCATCAAATTTTTCGAAGAAGATCCAGTTTGGATATAATAAAATTTGTATTTATTTTTTTTCAATAAATAATTGGTTATTTATCGTTTTTAAGAGAACACATAATGATTATATCAATTATTTATAAATACATAATTATTAAAATTTTGGAATAGAAATAAACATTAATAATAAGTAATAATAATAAGTAATAAATATTACTATATAACTTTAAGCCTTATAATTTTTAATAAATTCTTTATAACCTCTAATGTTGTGTCCACCTTGATTGTAAAAAGTTAACGGTAACTAATTGCGTATGTTGAATAATGTGACAATAAGTACAATATAATATATATGTATGTGTGTATACGTAGAATTTTTAAATTTCATTAAAGGAATACTGTTGACGACAATCGTTACAATAAAAATAAAATCATTTATTAATTTTTAAAAGTTTCTCTTTTGATTTATACATTGCTTTATTTATTTAAAAAAGATCATATAAATATTAATTATTAGTGAATCAAATTGACATATTCCATGTAATTTAAAAAATATATTTAAACTGTACATTTCATACATTAATGTTTTAAATAACATGTAGATTTTATAGAAAAAATTCACTTACGTTTTCGAAAATTACAGGTGGATCACTGTAACTACATATTACTCTTACATCTGAAACTATTTGCGTTCCTGCCAGATACGAAAGAGCTTGATCACATTCTACTTTCGCCATTACAATTATTCTGGCTTTCTGTAATATGTATCGAAGAGTACCATCGTCTTTATAAGCCCAACCTGCGACTTGTACTTTTCTTCCACCCATAGCATCGCTCGTATGATTTCCTAAGAACACGTGTATATCTGGTTGCACCACATCAGTTAACTAAAACAAATTTTTTCCTCGACAATTTTCAAAAATTTTAAATATATTTTTTAAATTAATTATTTAATTAAAATGAAATTTTATAATAAACATAAAAAACTGGATCTGTACCAGATGTAATGACTTTAATTTATAAACTTAAATATATTATTATTATTATAATTATAATTATTATTATTATTATTATTATTATTATTATTATTATTATTGTTATTATTATTATTATTATTATTATATTACATACTTATTTATAGATCAATGCATAGGAAATTATAGTGATCGATACGCACATACATGGTCCATCCACGAAGTATCGAGTTTTTTTTTCATTTTGCGCCTATTCATCGTAATAATTCGGGAGAGGTCTTAAAATATCGACAAACTCTTTCCATATTTTGGGAGTTTTTCAAATGTTTGACACGGCGCGTTGAAGTGATTAGCAGAAAACCACTACGCGAGAATGTTTTGTGCAAAGATTATAAAAAAAAAAATTCTTACCTTTCTTTTTTGAAAAATGATTTATTGGTGGAGTTATAAACAGTGTGAAATAAACATTTTAAATTCTTCAAAATAATTTCCTCCTGTATCAACATATTTTTGAAGGCGTGTTTCCCAAATTTCAAATGCATCTTCAAATTCTTTAGCTTTGTTGTTTTTCAAAAATTTTCACATTTATAAATTTTTTTGTACTATATTGTACACTGAAGATCGCGTTAAATTTAGTTTTTCCTGAATTGCTTTATCTGTTAATCGACAGTCCAAATTTTAAATTTCTAACACGCGCCAGGTGTTCCTAGCCATTCGAAAGCATTTTGGGCGGCCAGATCGAGGCTCGTCGGTGATTCTTTCTCGGCTCTCTTTAAAAGCTCTGCGCCATTTTCCACATTGCGATTTTGACATGCAGTTATGTTCATATGCTTCTTGCAACATTTTATACATTTCTACACTGTTTTTTTTTAATTGCAAACAAAACTTTATTGCGTAACGCTGTTCGAGTAGTCGCTCCATCGCACCGTGTCAACAAACTGAAAAACACCCTTCGCGCGAAGTAAAATCCTGCTGCTTAAAATTATCGAAAACATAAAAAAAAGGACAAATGAGCAAAGAGTTTGTCGACATTTTAAAATCCTTCCCAAATTTCTACGACGAATAGGAGAAAAATGAAAAAAAAACTCGATACTTCGTGGATGCACCATGTATATACATTTCTATATATATATATATATATATATACATTTCTATGTACATATATAAATTTGTATATATATATATATATTTGCGTATCAATCACTATAATTTCCTATGTATTGATCTAGAATAGGTATGTAACATCGTATATTATTCATAAAAATTTATTTTCGTAATTTAGGTCTTTCAATTGTTAAATAATAATGGTGATGCTAAATAAAAATAAATGTGTGTTTTATAATCATATAATCAAAACCTGTTATAATAGTGCGAGTTCTGTGCATAATCAACATATGTGATCACCAACATATATGTAGTCACGCGAGCTATTATAGGTATTATGTCCTTTTGATACTTGTAGAATGATGATTTAAGCATTTATAATGTGGTAGGTATAGTGAACCTCATTTGGGAAGGTCATCAGATTCCTCAAATTCCAATCTGGTCCGAACCTGATATTTTTCCCTAGCAATAAATGCAATTTTCTAATCTCTTGTGCAGTGTAAAAGAAATCGATTTTGATTGATTTTTTCAATAGAAAAAATTTTTTTATTTGCGTGCATTTATGTTGTAATTTCTTTTACATATATTTTTTCTATATAGTATAAATTATTGTTTTTAATCTAAAAAATTATTAGTGGATCGAAACTTATATATGATATTGTTATTCCTACAAAATTAATACATGTAGGATTTATTCTCAAAGAATATTAAAAAGATAACAATGCAATAATTTTACATAAAATAATAAAATACTTTTAATAAAGAAGTAGTTTTTTTTAACGATACAAGTAATTTTCATTCAAAATATTATAAGATATTTATAAAATACCTTTATCCATGCAATATCATTTGTTGGATATTGAAGTGGTACTTGTAATTGATTAGCCCACTCATTATAATGTATCCACCAAAATGGTACATTTGGTACACTTAATCTCATATCAATAGATCCGGTACATACGTGAATTTCCTGTATTAGTACTCCTTGTACACAATGTCCAGCTGTTATAACATCTGATCGTGTAACAAGTGTTCCTGTACATCGAAGTTGAGGTTCCGTATTTGGAATAGAATCTACTGGAACATACCTCAAGCTTACTGCATAAGGATAGTTTCCTTCAAGTGAATCTTTGACATTAAGCCCACGCATCGCTTCTCCTATTCCATATATTTTATCTAAAAGAAAAAATTGTGAATTGAATATGATCAACTACTGATTATTGATTAATAATAATTTTTGGAATATTGATAAATCTATTAATTATGAATAATTTTTTTAAACTTATCTAAAAAAATAATCCTTTATCTATACTTACAAAATATAAGAAATTGAAAAAAAAGGGCACAAAATCTACACCACTTCCTATAACAATTTTTATTATAAAATATTAAAAAATTATAAATTATTTCAATCACTACGAACTAATCATATATTATGTATAACTTTCAGTTCTGACTTCAGTTACTCTTAACATAATACCACTCATAAACTATAATATTATATATATTATATAATATATTTGTCTCAATAAAACTTTTATTAAACAGTATATAGAATAGGATCAAAAACTATTATCATTAATTTTTTTTAAATATAATGGGACGGAGAAAAGCAGTTAAACAAACTAAACATGTTAGTGGAGAGTCTTTAGAAGCGACTGATATTTTTTTCTAACTGCTTGCGAGCAATCGACAAGTAAGAACGTCGATTTCAGTAAACTTAAGTTAAAAACTAACGTTTGATCTCTGAATCATACTGAAAACATCATTTTTCTTTACCTTTAATTATTCTTTCAATAAAATTTTTTTTTCTTGACAACATAATTATTAGTGACGGAACATGATGTTTTCAATAAGATCTTCAAGAGACTAAACGCCAATTCTTAACTGAGCCACAAAAATCAAAGTGCTTACTTTTCAATTGTATAACGGTGACTAACTAAAATATCAATCTCATCGGAAGAATTCAATATAATACCCGAGTACTAACCTACCTTTACAGTATCTTTTATATCAGAAAATTTTAGTTCTATTAGTTTTTGATCTTGCCATATACGTGGTATGTCCGAAAAGTAAAGCTAATTTATTATTTTTTTAAATCGCTAATGGTCATAGCGATTTGAGAAAGATCTTAAAATATGCGAGGGAGTTTTTTCTATTTGATCCTTTTTTTTCTTTCCAAACTTTAGAAGTGACAAAATTTTACTTCGCATAAAATACTTTTTAATCTTGGAACATGGTGCGATAAAGTAACTGTTGAAACAGATTTACACAGATAAAAATTTAACAGATAAAACGCTGTAAAGACTTTTAAATATTAAAAAAAATTTTAAGGATAAAATTATATGTAAATCGTAATTAAATACATCATGTAAGAGTTTCAAGAAGGTTACCACCAATGAGTCCCATTCTTAGTATCCAAAAATATCTGGAAATGATTCTAAATTCTCACGGCCAAAATTTTGAATTCAAACCATCATTTAAAGGATCAGAGTAATCAATAACATGTTGAATTCATCAAAATTTATATACAGTTACCCTTAAAAACTTTTTTTAACATTTAAACTTTTTTTAAAAATCTCTACAGTGTTTTTTTCCAAATCACATACCAAATTTGATCGTATAACTATCATTAACCATTCTAGTAGGCAGTTCATCACTCCATGTTACAAAATTGAAAAATGTTTTTCGCGCGAAGTAAAATCCTACTTTTCATAATGATTGGAAAGAAAGAAAACAGGTATAAATAGAAAAAACTCCCCCGAACATTTTAAGACTCCTCCCAAATAGCTACGATGAATAGCGACTTCGAACACAATAAATTGGCTTAATTTCTGGATAAACCATATACATACCAAATTTCACATCTAAATTAGTATCCATTTATTTTGAGGTGATTTTATTTATTCAAAAATATAATGAAAATGTATGAATAACCAATCACTGTTTTTTTAAATTTTTATGTTTTTTATATACAATTAGTATGAAGTTTTTATTTAAGTTATAAATAGAATTAAATAGAAATGTGTCGTCATATACTAAATTTTGAAAAACTTTATAATTAACAATCATTAATATAATATTTAAATGATTTACATTTATCAAGAATTCCGGACGATTTAATTAAACTAATCAGAATATAATATAATAAAAAATAAAAATATTCTATCTTTACTGTGTAGGTAAACTTTTACTCGTTCGAAAAGCAAATCAAATTTAAAGATAATCAAAGTTTCAACTGAAACTTTGATTATTTAGTGGAACTTTGATTATTATTCAATTGAAACATTGTTTCTATTTTCATTAAGAAATTAATAATCTTTCCATAAAGCATAGATCATTGATTAAAAATATGGTAATCTAATAAAAAATTCAATATTGTGGAGTTTAATATTGTGTTTAGGGTTTTTTTGCACTTAAATATGTCGATAGAGTAATTATAAAATTTGCAGCATTATCTTTATCTTGTCCTACAAAAAATGGTTTTTTCATTTATAAGACCTTATTAATACCATTTGTCCTTTAATATGTGGTTTAAATGTGTCAATAAAATTAGGCAATGATTCTCCATATACGCTTCTTCAGTTTTAATTCATTTGTAATAGAATGTAATGGCATAATGGTAAAGATACATTTTTTAAATTTCTTATTCATGATTGTAATAAAAAAATTTTATTTTTATTTTAAAATTAATAATTATTATTACATTATATTACATTATAGTTATATATATATAAATTTATATAACTATTACCTTTTGCATTTTCGAAAGAAAAACCATGTTCATTATCTTTATTAATCTAATCAAAATTAATAAATATTAACATTAACAAACTAAAAATTATCAGTGCTATATAATATAAAATTGACTTATAATAAATTTTAGGAGCATTTATTAATATTTCTTGATTGGTTTTAACATAGAAAATTACAGAGAATTATTATTTTATTTTTAATAAAAATTTTTAGTAAATATTAAAACATTGTATTGTTTTAAAAATATGCAAAATATTCCATTACATATAAATCTATTTTAAGAAACTAGTTTTTTTTCAACTTCAAATAGCAACAGATACTTATTATTTGTTACATTAAAAATTTTAAAACTGCTAGAAAATATTTATTTACTTTACGAAATTAATTACTTTAAAAGCAAATATAAAAACAAAAAATATATTACGTACATATTAAGTATTCCTAAGGCTTTAATAATTAATAATATCTAAGTAAAATATTTTTATTTTAAGAAAATTTATGCACAATAATTGATTTCAATATTTTATTTGTTTCTACTTTGTTCTTTACTTTTTTATTAATACAAAATATTTTAAAGTACAGAGTAATAACAAGAATATTAAATAAAAATCTAGGAAAATTTATACAAAAATAGATTATAATAAAACAATTGAAATTCGTGCAAAATATTTGATAATTTTTATCTCAAATTGAGTCATAACATATAACATTTTCTTTTTATTTTATTATATATATATACATAAATAATTGCTTATCATGTATATTTAATTATATAAGTCGAATTAATTATAAACTGATGTAAGAAATTGTAAATTTTATGAATCTATACTCATTCTACATTTTATTTCTAATTAGTAAATAGTTTTGTAATATTTAATTAAAATTTTTAAGTTTATTAAAATAATAAAACAAATATGATTTGTTGTATACAATAAAAATTCATTTTTTCATTTCAATTATATAAATAATAATATATTAACTTATTAATACTAAATTATTGGTATTATTAATTCTTATATATTGTTGTTAATTATGACATTGATTGTCGAACTATAAAAATATTATTTTTACAAATATATAAAATAATGTCAATTGATAATCATAATAATGTAAAAACATTTTAACAATTTAAAACCATTAATAAACTTTTAATGAATTGTATACTTGACTTATTTAAAAAGTATTATTAACCAAAAAAGATGTTTTTTACAATTTACAGTAAAAAAAATTGAATTTAAAAATATGTAATAAACTAACTATAATAAATTCTATTGTGTATGAATATTTTTAGCATTACATTAATAATATGACAGAAAAGTTACAAAAATAATAAATAGTTACCTCAGTACAATTTTTAAAAATTTTGACGTACTAGGTACGTTTAACTGTACAAAGCGATTATGGTCCTATGAGTTATACTCTTTCAACTGTAACGTTCGCATGAACAAAGGCAGATTCTTAAATGAGTATTAAGGAATTGTGTATCATATTGTTTGTCTATAATGTATTATTTCATGTGTATTCTATTTTTTAAGATTGTTTGATCACTCCTTTTCTGACACATCACAATATAAAAAAAAAAAAAAAAAAATTTATAAAATAGATATATAGAGGTGCTGAAAATTTTTTTAAAAATGATAAAAACCATCAAAGTCCTTGATTATGATACTTAGTAATTAATATAATGTTTCAGAATACTAATTAAAATTATAGTCTAAATATATTTCATAATTCTTATAATAAAGAAATTAATATAATTTGTAAAAAAATTTATGTAGACTTCACATTGATTTTTATTATAAAGAATTGAGAAATCTATAAAGTAAGTATTATTATTGAGGTCCTTCAATATTATAATAAATGATGCATATCATATTATTTCTGACTCTGTACTAATAATTTGAGAATAAATATTATATAAATAGTAAATAATGATACAGAAGAATTTTTGTACACTTAATATAATCAGATAAAATTACTATCATTTAACTTTATAATTCATAGTTAATGGTTTGAGAAAGATTTTTTGTTAGCGATATTATTGACATTAGATATATGATACGATTATAAAAATTATTTACATCTCATAAATATTAATTATTTAATAGTATTTGGATTTTTTACTTATTATTTTACCTATTTATTATTATAGAAATTATGGTTTTATTTGACCTTAGATTTATAAATTATAAATTATAAATAATTACTGATAATATTTTTTATATCAGCAATATATTCAATGAATGCTTATTCCACATATATTCTTAAATACCAATTAACTATTCAAAATGTGAAGAATGATAGCCTTTCAAAAATATTAATAATTAGGCACAATTTTCTCACACATGTAAGTGCCTAACTTACATATCAACAACTATTTATCGATAGAGTATTGATAGTTATCTTAAATATAGTATTTTATAAAATAATAGTAGTAATATAAAATAAAGTTTTAAAAATTTTATTATCCTTATTATATATTCGGATAAAGGTTTCCTATTTTTTATCAACTGATTATTCTTTATGATCACATAATGTTTCAAAGTACACTTGATTTTTAATATGTGTTCGATGTACTTGAAGAAACATTGAAATTTTGAACAATATCCGTATAATACCATCATATTGGATAATAAAATAAATTTGTTGCAAATTTTATTAGATTTGATTTTTATTCACATGTATCTTATCAAATCATATTTATTAAACAATTTTTCTTATTATTAGATATACTGAACATACTTATAATACAATATATTTTTAAAAATTAGCTAACATGTAATTTATCCAAGGATAGTATATTTCTAAACTTGTATGCATATTAATTCGAAGATTTCCAATAGAACCTGGACATGTTGCTATATTAATACCTGCCAAATTACGCCGAAAGATCAATGGACCACCATTATCCCCCTAAAAAAGATGTAACTATATATAATATAAAATATACGTAAACACTATAATAAATTTTTTATTTTATAATAGATATTTTATACTAATGATTATTATATAGTACTGAGAAAAAAATAATAATTTATAAATTAATACTTATTTAATACTACATACCTTATAGAAGTAAGTTTAAATAATAATAAACAGAAAATCAGTTTAAATTTAATATTATGAATGAAAATACTTATTTCCAGATATCCCATAAATAATCTTCAAAAAATAGTCATGATTAGTTTCTAAAGATTTTTTGAAATAGAACAAGCCAAAATTTTTTATATAAAATATATAAAGCGCTCAATAATATAATTATAGTTGACTATAACCAAAAATTAAAATACTAAACATTTTTCAGAATATTTTTGAAAAATTCAGCTTTGATAGAATAAAATAAAAAGTAAATTAGAAAATCTCCTACAGAGTTTCATTACAGTAGTTTTCCATCATTTATAAAGTTATATACAACATTAACTTTGTAATATTTAGAATTATGTGATTACAAAAACCTATGATACTCAAATTTATGAAAATCTTTATCGGTGTTAAAATAAAAAATATGATAATTTTTAATAACAGTTTTATCCAATACAATAATATACTTTTACGTTACAGAGTAAACATAATTTAATTTCTATTTTTATTTGCTTTTATGAATAAATAGTTAATTCTATATTATTTTTAAGAGAAAATGTAATAATAATGTCAATTTTTTAGGAATTTATAATTATTACAATTTTGAAATAAAAATAAACATGAATAATAATTAATAATATTAAGTAATAAAACTTGTAATATAACTTTCAATATAATAAATACTTTATAACCATTAATATTATGTCCATATGGTCTGAACTATTTTGGCGAACGTTTACATCTGAACCTAGCAACTCTAATACCACCTATCAGGACTAAGTAATACTAGACAGTGATTCATATTATTCACGTAACTACTGAGTGTGGATGTCGTACTAACCAAACCTATGTATCACAGATACTCCAGATTTTATCGAATATCATATTTTCAATATTGGATAATATAAGACAAGTACAAGATTCTACATGTAGGTCTCTTTATGACAAGTAGTTTAATTTTGGTTTTAGATCATATTTTATAAAATGTACTAAAAGTTGCCTTGTTTTATGATTACTTAGAGTCTATAGTTGGAAAAGGAAGTAATCTAGAATTTCAAAGATTGTGAATGCAGATATAAGATCAGCAAATAATGATTAGTCTTTGGTTGAGATTTTAGAAATGCAAATACTAATTAATAATTTACAAACTAACACTTCCCACATTTTGTAATAAATACTCATACATTTTGTATTTAAACATTAATTAAAGAAACATCTGAATCGTTTGTTGAAATTATTCGACGTAACTACGGTAAAAAAGTCTAAAAATCAACATTGAGTATAAAGTTTTTTTTTGTAATAGAACAAATTATTTAAGGACTATGCTCAACATGTTACCCCTCTATCAATGAAATAAAACAATATAAAAATCGTATCGTAGCCATAAGTGAATACCCAGATAATAATAATTCTGAAACTTTAATACTTTTTGTGATAAAAAAATATACGTATGGTGTAAATATACATTATACAAGTATTTTTAAGATAGTGAATATACGTTGATTGTAAAATGTTAATGGTAACTGCGTGTGTTAAAAAATGTTTAACTAAATACAATATTAAATATATATGTACATAGAACTTTTTATTATTATAATAGGAATGTTGATGACAACGTTTATTACAATGAAGTCATTGGTGAATTATTATAATTTAGTATTTTTACTTCATTTACTTTGTTATATTTATTTAAATAAATATCCTAAAAAATTTACTATAAAAAAAAGAAAATTGAGTAATATTCTTAATTTTTAAGAATATATTTAAACTCTGCATTTTACATATATTTTTTAGTATTGAATATAAATTAATATGTATTTAAAATAACATGTAATTTTTCTCAAAAAAATGTACTTACGTTTTCAAAAATTACAGGAGGATCACCATATGAACATACGATTCTTGCATCTGAAATTGTTTGGGTTCCGGCAAGTTGCGTAAGAGCAGCATCACAATCAGGTTTTTCCATCACTAAAACTTTAGCTCTTTGAAGAATATTTCGGAACGTACCATTTTCCATATAACTCCAGCCCATTACCTGTACTCTTTTTCCAGACATTTCGGAGTTTGTATGATTTCTTGTAGTTGCTTGTATATTTTGTGGTGTCTGAGTAGTTAACTAAAAATAAATTTTTCTCAATACAATTTTCATAAATATATTTTTAAGGCTTTTTTTCTAATTATATTATAATTTTATAATATTGCTAATATCATTTAGAACAAAAATATAATCATAGGAATACTTGGAAATAGTAAAACCATATTTATATTTATTTGATTTATTTCATTCTATTTACTAGAATTGCAATTGAATGTATGACAAAATTTAAATAATTTATAAAAAAAATTGGCAAAAATCTCTTAATTTTATGACTTTCAAAAAATAATGGAAAAATAAAAGTTTCATATCAATTTTCATTAATAAAATTTATTTAAGATTAAATTAATAATTGTAAAAATTATTATGAAATTCAATTAATACATTGAGTAAAATAATAAGTTTGCTTATCTTAATTTATTTAGATGATATTAAAAACATTGAACTATATGTTATTTATGAAGAAATTTTTATTATGTTATGATATAAACAACGCATAATAAAAAAAATAATTTAACCGTAAATGTTAAAAAAAAAAACTTAATTTTTCTTCTTAATTTTTCTGCAAGGTGGATGAATTAACTTTCATGAAATACAAAGTTTGAATATTAGTCTAGGAACATTTGTTGCATTTTTTGTATTTCTTTTCGTTCCATGTGTTTAATCTTAACTACTAACAACAAAAATGTATTCAATTAATAATATATAATAATCGGAAAATCAAAAATTTCAAAAATGAATTTTCAATTATGACAGTAGAAAAATATAGTCATATTGCATATTTATAATTTTTTTTTAAATCTTGTATGTTTTTCGTTTATAAGAAAAAAATTTTTTACCTAGAAAATTTTCTCTTATTAGTTGATTTTCTAAGCCTGCTAGGAGTTAAGTATGGTGCATCCTACTAAGTACTACAGTTCATAGATTTACTATTTAGTATACAACTTTCGCTATTTCCTATTGAATCAGAACTAAATGTACTGATTATATATAATTTGGATATTTATATCGTTTAATACATAAATTATATTTATGAATCAACTTCATTAATTTATTATTCATTATTTAAATATACATTAAATTATTACTTTTATATTTTATATAAAATAAACAAATGATGTGCATATGATGAACTAAAAATAAAAATGAATATACTTCTACTAATGATATCGATAATTAAGAAGATTTCATTAAATTTATTATACATTTGAGCTTATGGATT
This sequence comes from Eupristina koningsbergeri, assembly GCA_018907245.1. NCBI lineage: Eukaryota > Metazoa > Arthropoda > Insecta > Hymenoptera > Agaonidae > Eupristina > Eupristina koningsbergeri. The sequence goes on from JACCHV010000110.1 coordinate 4,516,407, forward strand.
AATATGTAAATATAATGGCTATTATATAAAATATTATGTAAATAAAATAAATTTAAATAAAATATATATATAATATGAATCGATAACATGATTAAAAAACAAAATAAAGTTGAAATAGTTTGAAATAAACTTTGGTAGAGCATCCAATAGTTTTTCGTCAATTACTATATGAAAGTTTACACAATAAGTAAAATATCAGAAATACACACACATTTCATAAAAATAATCTTAATAAAAATAAAATCCAAGACGAATTTTCAAATAAATGGATGGTATACATTATGATTTGAATAAACACATATTAACAAACTACATGTTAACATATAAATAAAATATAAAGATGACTTTGGATGAGTAAAAAATTAAATAGATTTTTTAAATTCTTTAAAATGAAAGTACTAAGCATCTAAACAATAGTAGTTGATAACAATCGTAAATACCATAAAAATATTCAATGATAATAGAAAACTACCAAAATACAAAATTTTATGCATATTAATAAATATTTTTTATCTTTTAAATTTGTGTTATCATTAGCTATTCAAAAAAAAAATAATAATGTAAAAAATATTGAGTTTATTAGGTTAGACATAAAAAATAAGAGAGAGTTGTATTATAATATTCAGTGAAACAAATATTTAAAAAAATCTTTTTATTAAAGAATTTTTTTTATAAATTATATAAATTTCTTTTGTTTAAAATACTCGAAGATTTTATACAGAATTTTACTTACCCTGATCCATACAATATCATTTACCGCATATTGAAGAGGTACTTGATTAAAATTAGCCCACTCGTTATACGTCAACCACCAATATGGATAAAATTGTGCAGAATATATCACATTAATAGATCCAGCAGCTATAGAAATTTCCTGCAAATATACTGCTTCTAAACAATGAGAAGCTGTTAAAATATCCCATACTCCAACAAATGTTCCGGTACATCTATGTACAGGTATTGTACCATTTGGGGAACCCAAAGGAGTATGTCTGATGCTTACTGTAAAAGGAAAAGTTCCACCATTTGCATTGCGGACGTTATCTCCAACTAGTGCTTTCCCAAATCCATATAATTCATCTAAAACAAAAATTTTTTTTAACATATTAATAGTACTCCTAAATATTAATGATTTTTTGAAAACAAAAATCGTTTATCCTTACTTACAAAATATTAGAAGTTGAAGGAAAAATGCACAATATCTAAGCCGCTTCCTATGACAATTTTTATTATAAAATATTAAAAGCAATTGATTCTTTTATCTTTAATTAGATATTATTTTTAAAAACTTTTAAATTCAAAAATGCATGATAACTTTGAAATGAGCCGTAATAAAATGTAAAGCTAATAAGTTTATGAATCAACTTTTTTATATCAATTTATTTTTATATCTTTATCCTTGCATTATCATTTCTTGCTTTATTGAAACAATATTAGAATTAACGAGATGTATAAAAAGTGATGTTTCTTGTCTATTTCACTGTAGTTCATTATATCGTTGGTGAACAGTGTACTTCATTTTTCTGAAATGATTATTATAATTACTATGTTGATGTTTTTTTGCTAATATTCTGATCCTTTGTCTTTATAACATTAACATTAACTTCTAACATATTTTTTAAGTGATTCCTGTTTAATTTTTTCTGTTTTTCTGTACTTATTTTATAGACGAAAATATCGCTTAAGTTTACTTAAATAGAAATATTTCAATCTTTTCATTGACATAATAAAGTTCGGATGACTATTTTTGTTAGTTTTTTCCCTATTTGTAATTTAATAATATTCCTAAAACCTAATAAATATATTTTTATTTGTATAATTTTATTATTTTAATTTCTTATTCAATAATTATAATTTTATTTTCAATTAATATTATAATTATAATTTTCATTTTATCTTTCCATATACTTCTATTTGTTCCATCTGTATTACATTAAAAATTTATTTAATTTATATGTTTCATTATGTGTGTTACTACAAGTACTGGTTGCATAAATCAATTTATTTTGTCAACTTGTACACATCATTTAATTAATTCTCTTTTTTTTATATTTCTTTATAACTTTTATTTCTTTTATATGCAATGATATTTTCTTTATTCGTTGGCATAAGAATTATTTATTATCAAATTTTTTTATCATAATTTTAATGTTTTTCATTATATTTCTTTGGCATTAAATTATTCATGATCTGTAGTTTTTTTTCTTCTTTTTCCTTTTTTCTAACTACAATGTATTTACATATTTATTATTTTTCTTTTAGATTTTTTTTAATATTTCTCTTATTTATATATTATTTTTTATTGAATTTCATTTTTTACGAATCGCACTTTGATTCTTGGATTCATTTACTTTATTTTATTTTTTGACTTAACCATTATTATACGTATTAATTTTTTATTATCACTGTTATAATTTATTTATTATATCAATTATTTTAATTATTATTAATTTATTCTCATTTATATTATTTTAATAAAGGCCTGATGAAGACATGAATTGTACTTGATAAAACATTGCTGATGCAAAAATAAATTAGTTGCTTTCAAACACCTCTACCCAATGTGAATTAAATTTCACTAAATTTATTAAAAATGGAAGATGTTCTTTAATATATATATATATACTTGTAGGATAACTCTTTATATACTATATAAGTTTCTTTTCTTACAATATTTTTCAATGAATTATCGATATTATTTTACTTTTATCATTATTTTATATTATAACAGCATTTTATAAAATTTCCTTTCATTGTTTATCGATTATTTTTAAGTTAATATTTTTTTTCTGGTTTATATCTTTGTTTTACATATTTTTCTCTAAAAATGATTAATATTAACTTAAACTATTCGTCGAAATGCCGTTTAGGCTTGCTACTACACGCTAAATCCAGTAACGCCATTAACCAATCATAAATCCTCTCGGAGCGAGGTGCGCATCACCACAACTTATCACATGTGCAAATTGAATTTTTGAGGCAAACTTAAGCATGAAGATATCCACTTCACTACAAATTCATCAAATAATTTTTTCATTATGCTTGTAAAATATTTTTCTTTCAAATCATTACTTAACATACATAGAAGAAAATTATATTATTTAGTTTTTTTATACTTTACAGATTCTACTTTTAATTTGAAAAATTTTAATATAACTCAATTGATATTTATTAAAACGTTTAAAATACATATATATATTTAAATTTATGATAATTAACATAACTAAAATTAATGTTTTTTAAACTAAACTGTGATATATTAAAAAAACTTATCACGTTTTAGAATAATGTAAAAAATTTTTAAAACAATACCAAAAAAAAACTTCTTATGTCAATAATCATTTATCCTCAAAACTCCATAATTTTATAACTGAATACAAATACAGTATAGTACCAAGTTGAACAAGAAAATGAAAACTAAATGTTAAAAAAAAAAAAAAATTAAATGTGAATTAAATACAGTTATTTTTCTATTGTAATTATAAACAACACTTTCCATACTCAAAATCTGTTGGTAAAAAGATCTCATTTTGAATGTAAATGATTAAAGATTAGAAGTATCTTCTTGTTACTTTTAATGTAAATAAAAATATTAGAAAATAATACTCCTGCTATGTTATTCAGAATTAAATATGAAAATGCTTAATATTTAAATTATTTCATAGCATTTTTTTGCTATTTTAAGTTTTTGTAATTGTTTTTCTAATTTTTGAAATTGTTATCCAGTATGAACTATAATTTCTTCCATCTTTTTAGCAGCATAAAAACCTCTGGCTTAAGAGGCGAATCGAGGTTAAAGGCAATCTACATATCTAAACATTTTTTTTCATTTTCATTAAGAGGAACAATATCCTTTGATAAGCTATGGTTCATCAATTAAAAATATAATAATCTAATGGAAAAATATTTATATAATTTAAAATGTTTATTATGGTTTATTACACGTGTGTAGTTATTATTAGATTTTCACCGTTCGGTTAATCGTATTGCGCAAAAAAATGATTTTGCCATTTGTATCGCCTTATCAATATAATTTTTCCTATGATGTGACTTTAAATGTGTCAGTTAAATTAGGCAATGATTCTCTTCGTACATTTCATCAACTTTTATTAATTTTTAATAGAATGCATTCGTACCATAGCAACAACATAGAGTATAATGTTGAATCCATATATATTTGATTTCATTACTAAAATTGTGATTTCCTTGTTTTGATATGATCGTAGTAAAAATGTTTTGTATTTTCAATCAGAATTGATTGTAAAAAAACATTATTATTGTTGTTCAGTAAGCTGTTTAGAGGGGAAAAACTTTTTTCATCTCTTTTGGAAGCAATGTATATAAAATTCAATAATTCCGTTTTTTAATAACTTTCATAGTATTCGATATTTGTATAATGTAAAATTCCAATTTTCAATAATTTTACTAAAGTTTTTTATTGAATATTTATTGATTTATCACTTTATATTTTCATCTTCTAATTGTTTCGAAAATCCAGATTGTAACTTATCTACTATACCAAATTAGTTACTCTGAATTAAGTAAAATTTGTTTTGATACGTTTCATTATCTGTATATATCTATATTATACTTCACATAAAGTTTTGCTAAAATTTATTAACTATCAGCAAGATTTTTCTTGAAATATGAATATAAAATATGAAATATATATATAAAAACCAGAAAACAAATTTTACGTTAAATATTAGCAAAATTACTTTAAATCGTGAATTTTTAAATAATATTGTCAAATTATCGCTAAGTCATCGTTCAACTATAAATGAAGTATTAGTATTTTATAAAATATAATAAAAATTATTTTAAAATAGCAAAATTTTGTTTCATTACATTTTCTCTAGAAAAAATGGTTCTAGTATAACATATTTTGTACAAAATTTTTTATTATTAGTAATTTATTTGCAAAAATAAATTTAATATTGATTTTATAGATGATATTAAACATTACTAAATTTCGAACATAATCTTAAAACACTACTATTAAAATATTTTTTAAATAAAATGATATTTATCTTGAATATTGTTGAAAAATTTACCCTTCATTATTGTTAATGTTGCTTGTATGATTATGATGTTAATGACACAAAAATTATAGTTTTTGTCAACATTTCAACGAGATATATCACATTATTACAAATATAAATATTAATGTTAATGAAGTAAAAATTGTCACGGCTACATGACTTAAAACTAACTCACAATCATTTTTGTAATGCGAATTTTTCAGTTTTCCTATTTCATTATACCATTAAAAATGATAATGAACTGTTTTACATATTACTTTATTTCCAGGTAAAATCTTTGAAACATTTTAAAATAGTGTACAATTTTTAAAAAATATATAAAACTTTTGGATACATATACTACTATTTACCAAACTACATTTTGCTTCAATTAGAAATTACATTAGAAACTATCTATTTATTACATTTATAATTCGGAAAATGTTAAAAAATAATTATTTATTTTCAAGAAATTAAATATTTAAGATATAATATTTAAAAAGTCTAAATTATTACATACATATTTATTATTCCTCAATTTTTAGTTATTAATAATCTTAAATAAAATATTTTTATTTTAAGAATATTTATACACAATAAGTAAATTTCAATATAATAATATTTTTTTTTACTTTGTTCTTCACTTTTTTACTAATACCATGTATTTGAATATACAGAATAATAACTACAATATTAAATACTAATCTTGGATAATTTATACAAAAATAGATTATAATAAAACAATTCAAATTCGTGCAAAAAATTCGATAATTTTAATCTCAAATTGACTCGTAACATAACATTTTCGTTTTATTTTAATATATATATATATATAATTGCACGTCATAACTATTTAGTTTTATAAGTTAAATTAATTATGAAATTATGTATTATGATATTATTATCTGAATCAAGATTCATTTTACATATTATATATAAAGATATATCATTTTATAATTACATGTTTTAATTAGTAATTTAAATTTCAATTAGCAAAATAATTTTTATATTTTAATTGGACGAGTTTTTAAATATTTTATCAAATGATTTAAAACTACTTGAAGTACTTAATTATTTTTTGGGAGTATATGTTAAAAACCCACTTTTATTCTCTAATTATCTTAATAATAATTAAAATTTTCTAAATTATTTAAATTAATATGATTAATAAATATTTTATAATTAAAAAATAAATAAATTATTTAATTATGTTTTACAATAGACTTGCTTTTTTGAAAATACAATCAATAAAAATTAATAATTTGAAATATTTTATGATTATAATCAATAGATTAAATTTACCGAACAATTTTTAAATAACATCAGTTATCACTTTGTATAGTTTTTTAATTTCCAAAATATTGTGTTTAAAAATTACAATAAATGTTCTAATTTTAGGATAATTTTATGAATATTAATTTGCCTTGAAAATAATAAAATATCATAATGAAAAGTTATAAAATATGTGTTTTTATACCATTTTACAGTTATAAATTATTTTAATAACCAATTTTAAATAATATAAACTTGAATTTTTACTATACATAATTACTAAAACGGTGAATTTAAAAAATATCTTAATAAATTGCAATGTTTGTAATCTATAATGTATTTAATATATTGTATTGTTTAAACATATTGCATTGGCGTTGAAAATATTGATCTTGAAAAAAAGTTTTTAGTAAGTATTTAATTTGAATTAATTAATTTAAAATGTATAATAGTAAAGAATACTAAATAAATTAATGTTTAAAAGTATTTATTATTCTAATTTATTGCAAACATATATATATATATATATATTTAATAGAAAAAATATATATTTTTTACACAAATTAAATATACTATAGGAGATGAATTTGTCAAGAATTAATATTATTATGAGGGTAATCAAAAATAATTTTTGTTCTAATATAAATAACTTAATAATAAAATATTTTATTATACATGGGAATAACCAATTTATTACCATCATAAATTGTAAAATTGTTATTCGTTACTAAAAATACGAAAACAAATATTAATTTAAGAATATAATAAAACGAAATAATAATAAGATAATAAAATCAAAGAGAGATAGTGATCTAAAAATAGCAATTAACAAAGACAAATAATAACACGATTTAATTGCAGTTTATTTATTATAATTATATTTTACTTTGATTTTTAAAACTATAAATTACATCTTTTTTTATATAATTATTATTAACATTAGTATATAAATTGAATTCATAATTTTACAAACCTTCTTAAATACCAATTAATTATTAAAAATTTGAATCAAAATAGCTTTTCAAAAATGTTATAAATAAGTATCCACAACTCAATGATTATTTAGGTAAGTCACTAAAAACTCTTATATTAGCAACTTTTAATTAAAATCTTACACTAACATTACTAGAGTATTTATACAAGGATAAATTAAAGTATTAAAAATTTTATTGTCCTTATTCTATAATCTCACGAAAATAGATTACTCCTTTATTATCTGGTTATTTTTCATGATGTCGATTCGGTTGGAAAATATAGTTGATATCTACTATTTGTTCATCAAATTTAAACACATTTATTGAAAATTTGAACAATATCAGTATAATAAAAATATTTTGGATGATAAACTAAATTTAACGTAACTTTTATTAAAATTGATTTTTACTTACATGTATGTAGCATTCATTAAATAATATTTTTTTTAATTATTCAATAATTTTAACATATTTATAATACAATGATGGTTTTATAAGTTATTTAACATGTAATTTAAAAAATTATTGTAAAACCATAGACCCGTATGCACATTAATTTTTCTATTATCAATAAATCCTGCACATGATGCTATATTTAAAGCTGATAGTCTATGTCGAAATATGAGAGGACCACCATTATCTCCCTAAAAACAAGCGTATATATATATATATATATTTTTATAGTACATTTTTTATACAAATAAATATTTCATATTTACCACAAACGACATTTTTTATTTCTTAAATAATATTTATTTAATATTGTATACCTTATTCAGTAACTTTAATTAGTAATAAACCGAAAATTAACGTAAAAAAAAATACTTATTTGCTAAAATTTCTTTGAAAAATTTTCTAAAAATTATTAAATGATTAATATGTAATGATATTCATAGAATATCAAATGAAGAATGTTCGTACAGTTAAAATTTTGAAGGTCCCAATGGCAGGAATAACAAATATTCATATTTATAATTTTAATTTTGAATGACTTGTAACGATGTAATTAGGCGATATTTTCAACTTCAGTCAGTTCGTGATCAGGTGTCAATTGATTCAGAAACAATAAGATCAATTTTATACCATTCAGAATATTTTAATAATTATTTTACTATTATTATAATATTAATTTTATTTTTGAGTCACTCTATAAGTTAATAAATAATAATTATAATAATCTATAAGTTTCTTATAAGGGCATAACGTTGCCTTCTACCTGCCATAAAATCCACTGTAAAGGCTTCTCCTTCTTCAAAGGTAGACTTAAACGAGGTCCCCCTAATATGCGCCCGAAAAATACTTCAAGCCTTAGGTCTTAAAATGGCAACTCATCTGACTTTTACCTATGCGCAAGTCACATCTCTGTAGCCCAAACCTTCACACTTGTATTCTTCAGGTGCAGGCATTAATGCAATACTTTGTCAATTTTGTCCATGGCTAGTCAAACCTATAATTGTAAATCGGCTTACATGAGCATCCTAACCTGGAATGTGCAATCCCTTTCAACAATTAAAATTACCGAACGTTCCAATCTTGTTCACGGAAAAGACATTTCTGTACTTCTCTTAACAGAAATCGAAGGCAATACCTGAAAAAACTGTACTTCCCATATTATATGCCTCCATAGATCTTCTTTTTCCAGCTATTCCTTAAGAATAATTACTTTCTATTTTCTTCTTTCCTATAATTACCATGGCAGGCGTTTTTGTGATCTTCTAAGTATCTCATTCTATTTAATCATCATTTGGAGTGCCTCAACACCACTTATGAAGTAGTATGTGTGCCAACCACCACGAAACAGATCTTTTCAGTTTAATTACCAATAACAATCTCATCATTAAAGCAGTGAATTTACCTACTAGAATACCTAAATTTCTAAACCTCTTCGTCTGTATATACTTCCAGTTGCCAAAAATGTATCTACGCTAGATGCGTTCTCCTCTGATTACCTTTTGGTTTTAATGAATCATTCTTCAAAAAACCTCTTCCTCCTTCGGTGCCCACTGAAATTGATTGGCTCCTTCTTTCTTTTATCCTTGAGGTACAGATTTTAAACTGCTCCTTCCCTAAGTCCATCTCTGACCTCGAGTTGGCAGCCGAGGCTTATGCCTCTAGTTTACAAGAAATTATTAATCAATTCACTAATCCTATTTCAAATAGCGTCAAATTCAATGATCTTCCATTGGATATTGTCCAACTCATTAATCTCAAAAATTTCGCAAGAAAAAGGTGGAAGAAACATTGCCTTTCCATCGATAAAGCTAACCTAATCAATTTACATAGTCAACTGAAGAAGCCTCTACTCTCATGCAAGGAGGAGTCTTTCCTCACTTACATCAAAACCAAGAAGAGCCCTGCATAAATTTGGCAGCACATTAAATCTTTTATGGACCTTGTTTCTCTTTGCTGCTTTCATATTGTCAATAGCCAAGCTCTTGACACTGACAAAGAAAACATCAAAGATTTTGCAAATTCTTTATAAAAGTAATATACTCCCATTCTAGACACCCACAGTACAGCCCATTCCACCCTAAAATATCTGATTACCAAAAATTTTTCTATGCACTTCAACGTACCTTCGAAAATTAATGATATCATACCTACAAAGGTTCCTCTGGCGATCAAAAATTTTTCTAATCAAAATACATCGGATTCAACGGTTATTAACATTTTACTTAAAATCTTCCCTCGGAAATATATTATTCTTCTATCCAACATCATCAATGTCGCATTGCACTTATAACATTTTTTCTCCTGCTCGAAAACAGTAATTATGGTTTGTATTTCCAAAAAGAATACGAATTCCAATGATCCTGCCAATTATCGCTTCATCAACTTGTTGACCTCTAACAGCAAGTTACAAAGGCCATCATTCTTTCCAGAATTTCTTGTTTCATTAAAGAGAAAATTATTTTCCATATGTTTAATTGGGACTTACACATTCTTATTGTTTCACTCATAAACTCCTATGGATCACCGAGTATATTTCGGACAAATTCAACAATGGCTTTTCTACTGCTAAGCTTCTTTTAGATATGAAACACGATTTCGACTGTCTGGCACAAAAATGTCATCTATAAATTTATCAGTCTTGGATTTCCTCCCTACATTACGGGTATTACCTACTCTTACATTGCTAATAGAACCTTCCAGATTCAGTACGCTTCTGAACTTTTTCCACTTAGAACAATTCTCTATAGGGTTCCTTAAGCTTTAATACTTAGTCTTATTCTATTTAATATATATCTCGATGGTTATCCTGATATTTTATCCCCCACTATCGTCCAATACGCTGATAACCTCTCTATTCTTGAAGCCCTATAGATTCAAGTCTACGTCGGGTTCCAAGATCAACCGTGTTCTTATTCTTTTATTTTCTTCTTTTATTAAATGGTTGTTATTTTAGTGGTTTTTCATTAAATCTAAGAAATCAAAAATCATTTTTTCTAAAATAGTAAAGAAATCATTGCACTCCTTATACCAATATCAGTGGTCGAAAAATTACATGGTCTAGTACGGTCAAGAACTTATCTGGATCAAAAAAGTAACGTCCATCAAATAATTAACGCTGCTTAAATCTATCTTATTCCTGTTTACAAAAATTTTAAAGTTTGCAATATCACTAAACTTTGGACTTTCGAAGTGATCGTGGTTCAATCGTCCATTCGAATTGTATCGTTCCAGTTTATCGGTGAACTCTGTAAAATACGACAGAATTTCGCTGTGCAAATGATATCACACATATTTCTGTTATTTTCCATCGCTTTCCTAATATCCACCTTGTACTCATGCTGCAGTTTCTTGTAGTTTTCTTTGTAAAGCTCTTCTTTGAGCAAAAGGACAGATTATATACGCTCCTTATTTTTCTACAAAACATCTCTGTAGGTTTCATTATAAATCCCTTTTCCTTAAATTTTTTACTGAAGTTTTACAATTTTGCTTAAATATCTTATTGATTAAAGTTGTAAGCATAACAGATCTTTCCTGAATATTATGCACAGTGACATATGTGGATGCAAAGCTTTTGAGTTTAGCCTCCAATTTACGTCCATAACTTTTCCAGTCGGTATTACTAGGATTTCTTTTTGGTTCTATGAGCAAAGGAGTATCCATGAATTAAAAGATTATATAGTTGTGATCAAACACTGACACCTCATAGGAGTCCACCAGTCCTTACACATTCATTTAACTGTCATAGAAACCAAGCTTATGTCAATTATCTCTTTCCTAATACAATTTGATTTATTGTCGTTATTTAAACGGTCCATGTTATTGGTTGCTCACGTTTACTCGAGGAGTGATTCATTCCTTTGAATGGTATCTAAACTACCTCAAATGTCGTGATCTACGTTAGCATCGCATCCGAAACCAGTTTCTTACTATTACGTTCGCAATTTTTTTCACAATTTCACAATTTTTCCCGGGGAATAATCCCTTTTATCATGAAGAAAGTAACCCGTTGTAATAATAATTTTCTTATCCTTGTCTTCAAAGGTCTTATAATAAACGATGGAGATAATTCGATCCCTATTGCAATGTATCGATAGTAGATAGACTGAAAGTCTCTTGACAATAAGACTGGTTCTATCCTTGCCAATGCTATAAAAAATTAACATACCACATTTATCAAATTCCCACTATCCTACCATTATATATTCAGAGTTCCAAAATTATTTCTATGCCTCTCTACATCATCAATGCTCCTGGCAAGTACACCAGTAATACTTTTGCTATTATGTAACTTAATCTGCAATTCTATCCTGGTCAAAGATATAGTACCAATACTTAGTAGAGTTCTTAGGCTATCATGTCGTAGTGGGTGGCGACGACAGTTATATCACGATCTACCTGAGGGGAAAAAAAGGATGCAAATACAGTAAGCTCTGCGCATACCGCAATAAGATCTGAATTCCATGACTTCTAATATATTAACCTCAGTCTCTTTCATCCATACAGTAAGGAGAGTTTCCTAACTCTCTCGCTTTCGTCTTAGTGGTCCCATTGTCCTTTTAAAGCACATTTCTGGTTATGATGCGCCAGTCCTTAGCACGTTGGAACTTAACATTTTGTCTAGAGAGCCATATGATTCTCGGCTGCACCAAAAATACACCAGAACTCTCCTGTACTTGATGAAATCCTCCAATGCTACATAATTCCAGACCTACTATTTGAATAAAGTCCTATACCTTAGCGACTACCCAGTTTTTGTTCAGCTGACGAGAGAAATGACAATGTCGGCGATAGCTGTTCAAGAACCTAATTATTGGTCAATCAAACAGAAACCTGTCAATGAGCGAGTTGAACCCCTTTTTCATTTTCATGCCCTATTTATCCATGAGTTTGACCACTGAATAACAACAGGAATGATTCATTCCGTGGCAAACATCCCCTCACCACTCCTCATACTTTTTTTGTTTTTCTGATTTTTACCAGAATCAATCTTACATTGAATGAAACTCCCAAGGTAAACGTTGAAGAGGACCTCTTTAGCTCCATAGAGATTTATTTTAATAAATAGGAGTGTGATGAATGACAAGTCTGTGTCCACCCGACTCGCATTTAGGGTTTCTGGGGGTACAAAAACACTTTATACCTTAATCGTATTTTCATTTTCGAGACTATTCATGGTTTATTTTTAAGAAAACACAGATGTATGGTATAATGTAGTTGAGATTACCATTAACATAGTCAGCAATATGAACAGTAACTATCGAAAGTAAAAAGATTCCCTTCATTCGTAATAACCTCGAAAAAATCCCCCACTCCAACATAAGCCACACGACCCAACCTAATTATCATCCAGCAGTTTGAATTCGGTGGATATTTAACACTAACTGGTGGGGCAGCTACTACTGGGTGATTAGTCTCCCCAAGGTCCATGTACTATCCGACAACCCTACTGTGTCATTCTCAGTTTTTAAGTCATATTTTTCAGATACTCTCAGGCCTCTCATAGCCCCGCATAAATAAGCCGAGCATCTGCGAAACCTACTGTAGTGTTAATTTGTGTACATATATGAATTCATGAACCTCTCTCTGAATGTACTATAAAGGGTGACTCAGTCTACTACTGCCTCGTTCACCAGATCGGAGAGTTACCCTTAGTTACTAAACGGGATAACAGAGACAAGTTCTTATGGCTCCGCTCTCAAAGAAGGCAGGAAATACACGATTTATCATAAGTCAGGGATCAAGCAAAGTATGTGCTGAATCTCTCATTCTGAATTAATCTCACCCAACTTCATTCTTGGGGGTGCTCCTATTAGGGTTAATTCGTCATTCAGTGCGAAAACCCTTTTTAGGGAAATCTCATCACTAATTTGTTATCAAGCATTCACAATTTTTTCATGGAGAACTCAAAATTAATCGGCATCTATATTTTCACACCCTTTCACTCCCACACTCATATCAAGTCAAAAGTATACTACTCCCGTAACTCGAAAAGTCATGCCCCTTCACCACGGTAAAGTGGCAATCCCTAGAAGAGGAAATATATATGTAATTAATTATAGAATTTTTTCTTTTTATAAAAGCAGTGTTCTTGCCGATAATCATTACTATAAAGTCATTAACGAATTTTTAAAATTATATATTTTTACTCATATATATTTTGCTTTTTTATTTGAAAATATAAATAATAAATAAATCAAAATAATATATATCATGAATTTAAAAAAAGATAGTGTATTATATATAAATATTTTTATTGATTATAAAAAAAAAATAAAATTATTTAAAATAATATTCAAGTTTTATATACAAATGCACTTACAGGTTCGAAAACCACAGGTGGATCTCCAAATGAACATAGAATTCTTTTGTCTGAATATGTTGGTGCTCCTGTAACTTGTGAAAGAGCAGCATCACAATCTGATTTCGTCATAATTCTTATACCAGCTTTTTGAAGTGCGTAGCGCATAGTACCATTTGGGAAATAACTCCAGCCCCATGCGTAAGGTTTTTTCCCATACATATCCTCATTTGTATAATTACCTATAATCGCATTTATACCTTGAGGTATCTCAGTCTCCAACTACAAAAAATGTTTTCTAATTTAATGTTTTTAATTATATTTTTAAGAATTTGTTTGTAAATAGATCGAATTTTATTATATTTTTGTAAAATTTTGGAAAAAACAATACAATCTTAGTACTTTTAGAAAAAGTAAAAGATAAAAATATTCATAATTTTTTATTTAATTCTCATTACTCAAATTATAAATGACTTTATGGCAAAAATTCAATGATAACTAAATAAAATTAATATAATATTCATTAAATCTTAATATTATTATTCATAAAAAAATAATTTAAAACAAAAACTTTCATTTCCTTCTATAAGACCTATGTGAGCCTTGTCCAGAATCCTAGATCACATGTATGCGATCAATGAGTCAAATTCGAGAACTTACGCTCAATCTTAAATAAAACGAAAATATCAAAGAATAAAGATTAAAATTGTTCACTAATTTATAAATAATAATAATACTAATAATAATAATAATAATAATTTCATAAAAATTGTCGGGAAGCTTGCAGATTAGGCAACTGCTTGCTGCCTGAACGAGTAAATCACGCTCTCCCTAGCGGTGTGGAAAATGCGCAGTAATCAATAACGATCGATCTGCGCATCGACCATACCATCGATATTCAAACTGAAAATCGAGTGACTCGATCGCTTGATTGGTCATCTTTCAAACCGCGCGGTACGAGTTAAAAACGTGTTCTACGTCCTTTTAACTTTAACGCGAGTTTTTGAAGTGCAAAAAACTGAATAGCTTCACTATGTCGCAGTGTGAAGACAAAAGTCAACACACGACCAAGACTGCAATCCAGTTGAAGCGAATCCGAAACGAACTCGAAGCATCTTCCAGGAGGACACTCACCTGCAGCCAACAAAAAAAGATTTTGAGTACTTTTCAGAAAATTTCCAAAAAAAATAAAGACATTCAAGAATATTCCATTAATGCATTTAGACATTTAGATGCTTATGAAGTTTTAATTATTATTATCATCAAATCATTTCAATATGAACGTGGAACTCAATAAAGAATATATTATATCATATATTACAGATTATAAATATATTATATTAATATATTATTCTTTTAAAAAATTTCAAAAAAGTTAACAACATTTACAAAAATTTTAAATCATATATTGTAAAATATTTCAGTAAATTAGAAAACAAAAAAAAATACTAAAAATGCATTAATATTTTATTTATAGTGTTCAGAAAATAATAGGATTTTATTCAGTCACACATGATAAGTAGTAAATATTTTGTTCATTAAATTAAAAAAAAGCTAATTATAAAATTATGATATTCGCATTTGATAAAATGAAATCATTTCTATAAAAAAAAAAGATTTTCAAAAAAAATAAAATTTAGAAAATAGAAATTCTCGAATATAATTAAAGCAGAAAAAATTTAATACATTTTGGAATAATTTTAAATAACAGATAACATTGATATGCAAAATAATATTCATAAGTAAAAATTATTACCATTACTAAAAGAAAAATTTATTACATCATTGAATGATACAAGAATTCGAAGAATAATCTTAGTTTTGAAAAACTGAATAAAATTAATACATTGTAACATCGAACAGAAAGCATTTGCAGATTATATTTTATTCCAAAATAAAGACAAAAAAAATAAACAATGAAATTTACACAATAACCACAATATCGAAGATCAATTCATGTAACATATAAATAATCTGCAGCACATATTATACAAAAGAAAATAATTAAATAGCGAAAAAACGTTGCATGAATAGAAATTTAAAGATTTTCAAAATCCTGTAGAATAAGAATAGTAAAAATTTTACCTACCATATCAATGACATCGAAGAAAATATATAAAAAAAATAGTCAAATGTGACTGCAAAAGCCTAAAATACGCAATGCTTTTATTTGTGTTTGAATACATAATAATGATTAACTAACTTTTCCTATTTATTTGAAAATATACAAATTATTTTGATCAAAATATTTCAACTACTCATCCAGAATTTCTTTACCTTAATCCATCCAATATCATTTATTTTATACTGAAGCTGTACTTCCATGTTAGAAGCCCACTCATTATAAGTCAACCACCAATATGGAAAAAATGGTGTGCCATATCTAACATCAGCAGATCCAGCAAATATTTTAATTTCATGTAAATATACTGAATCTATACAATGTGCCGCTGTTATCACATCTACCCGTGATACAAGAGTTCCGGTACATCTATGATAAGGTTCTGTACCGGGTGCAGAACCCTTATCGAGATGTTGGATGCTTACTGCAAAAGGATATGTTCCTTCGTGTGCATTTCTTGACGCATTTCCAGATAGTGATCGTCCATTTTCAAATGATTGGGCTACAAAAAAAAAATTTCTAAGTGATTAGAACCACATTAACTACGGATTTTAATAATATTTTTGAATTTATTAATTGTTAAAAAAAAATCATTTATCAATACTTACAAAATAAAAGAAATTGAAATAAATGAACAGAGAATCTCAGCCACATTCTACAAAAATATTTATAATAAAATGTTAAAAGTAATTAATTTGATAGTTCGTAATTAAATATTATATTTAACTACTATTAAATAAGAAATTATGATAATTATTGCAATGTTTTATGTTAAAATATTGTAAAATATTGTAAAAATATATTATAAAGTGATATTGATAATAAGTATCAAAAATCTTTATTGCTTCACCATTTATTTAATTTTTTTAATACAATAAGACAAAAATTATAGCTATAAAATTTACGAAAAATATTGTTTTTAATATATATAAATTTATGATATAATTATATCTGATACAATTGAGCTTTCCGGACATTTTATGTAAATGTCGTGGAATTATACAAGCAAAAACTTTAGGTTTAATTCTATAATGTAACTGTAAGAATTAATTAATTCATATACCACTTTTATCAATATTTGATTAAACTCGTACTTCTATCAATATTTCAGTATTCTAGCTTATTTAATTCTTAAAGTACTTCTAATTTATTTAAATTTTCAAACACATTTAATAGCACTGACATGTTGATATCATTATTAATTAATCGATATAGACAACATTGAAACCAATAGTAAAACTTAAGATTTTCTCAAAGAAGTTCACCATTTCGGAAAAGCCGACTGATACTCTTCTTAAGAGAACTGTTACATTTGGGAGGGGGGGGGCAATTCTAAAAGAGCAATCTGGTAAGAAACATGGCCATCGAATATTTGTGTTATAAAAAAAAGATCTCCACCATGATGATTTATTATGAATATTAACTTAGCTTGTTTGTACTTTGAACGCTTAACTTAATATTGTATCAGTTCTCAAAGTATAAAAAAGAATCAGCTTAATATTCACTCACACCTAGTATATCCATAGTTAGTGGTTTTTCTTTTAAATAGATTTTAAAACATTTATAAAAAAAATTTAACCAAAGCCACGTACTCTGCTCTTGACCTTCTTTAAGTTTAGGTTGAGTATTACAACAAACAGTATGAATTATAAAATGATCAAATCTGTCTTTCAATGACATCATGACCTTTAATTTGTCCTACAGACGCTATTTAAGCGTGCTACCGACGCGCGAACTCCAGTAACACAGTCTATTAGTCACAGAGAACCACTTAAGCGATGCGTGCATCAACATAACTGATCACGTGCAAAAAATGAATTTTAAACTAAAGACTTGGAGGTGTATTTAAACCACTACAAATTAATTAAATCTAACAGTTGAATGAGACGATATGTCATTTTGTACTTTAATTAGCTTTTATTAATTTATAATAGAATGCAATAGTATGGTAACAACAACACAGTGAATAAACTTGGATCTGCAGATATTTGACTTCGTTGTCAAAGTTGAGCTTGATTCGTGATTTCCATGCGTTGAAATTATCGTAATAAATATATTTTGTACTTTCAAATAAAATTAACTTTAAAACAATATTCTTTTTGTTGTTCTTTTTGCTGTTTAAAGGAGGAAAACTTCACCTCATTTCAAAGCAATTCATGTAGAATTCAAATATTCTGGTTTTTAACCATTTTCAAAGTATTCGATTTTGCATAGTGTAAAAAACCAATTTTCAATAACTTTATTAAATTTTTTTATTTATATATTTATTGATTTATCACTTTATATTCCCATCTTCTAATTTATTAGAAAACCCGTGTTGGGAATCGAGTAAAATTGTTTCTTATATGCTGTATTAGCTGCATTGCATTCCCAATATAGTGTCACTTTAATTTTTTAGTTTTTTTTTGATAAAATCGAAAATACTGCTTTTATTAACACAATTAAATTGTGTAAAAGATGCATTTACTTGTAACGAATTTGCTGTTAACTTTCCAGTCAAAACTGGATTTACAATGTTCGTTTGTTAATGTTTTTTTACTGTGATCAATAAATTAGATATGTAATTTTAATGTTCCAATCTAATTTTTTCTATGCTATATTTAACCTGGATCACGAACAAAATACTTTAGAAATTCAATCATACATGCTATTTAAACATTTATAATTATTTTTAGAAAATATGACATTTAACAACTGATATTAAAAAAATAATATGTTACATACATATCGAACATTCCTATGTTTTAAATTATGAATAATATTCGAACAAATTCTTTTCAAATTTAGGAATATTTGTGTTAAATAAATGAATTATAATCTAAAATATTTTTTTATATTTTATTCTTCACTTTTTTATTCATGCAGAAAAGGTGATTACACAAAGCTATAACTACAATAATAAATATAAAATTAGGAAAGTTTATATACAAACATATTAAAATAAAACTCTTCCATTTCGTGCACAATATTCGATAATTTTTATCTCAAATTGATAGTTACATATATAATAATTTTTTTTGTTTTTTTTTTTTTTTAATTTTTGTTCAATTACAAATCATATGTATTAAATTATATTAATTATATAAATAAAATGTTAAATATAAATAAACAACATTTAATCGATTTTTTTAATAATTAGTACTTTGTACGAATGTATATTTAGTTTTTCACATTGAATTTAATTGCAATCGTGACTATTAAACTATGAAAACGTTAGTATTTCTAATTTTATAAATCTTTTTTTATACCTTGGTTTTTTTGAAAATATAATCAATAAAAGTACATAACTTTAAATATTTTATGATAACATAAATGTTATTAAAAAATGTATTAAATTTATTGTAACTTTTAATAATTAACAGCATTTTTTTTTTATATATTTTTTTATATAATTTTCTTTTTGAAATTTTATATTTGTAAATTATAATAATTATTATTAATTTACTTTAGAAATAATTAAATATCTGATTTACTTAAATACAAATATAATGCTGGATCATTAGAAACTTTTATTTTTTTAGTATAACATTTTTTTTTTTTTTTAAAAAAAGGATAATGGTCATCTCTAAATTTTAATGGATATATATTATAATCATATTTTATCATAATTCTTTGAACTATAATTTAAGTCCTCTATACTCTCTTTATTTTCAAATGAAATCTATTTAACTATTTAATTCATAATTTTTTCAATATACTTAATCATCAATAAATTTGGGAATATTTGAATATGCATTCCTTTTTATAATTATTAATCTTTATTACGTACAATTCACAGCTGATTTTTATGATACACTAAACTGTTTAATTAGCAAACTTTTATTGTATGGGAAGATTAAAATGGATGTGACACGTATATGTACATGAATATTATATTGGTGAAATTAAAAATTCTGTTATCGTAATTACTACGTAAACGGACATAGCTTTCTTACCATTTCAGAGCAACTGATTTTTGTTCATGATGGTGCCATGATGCTTCAAATATTTGATTATTATCATATATTTGACGTACATAGAGATACATTTTCAAATTTATAATAATATGTGTATAATATAATAATATTGGGTAATGAAATAAAATAGTAGCAAATTTTATCTAAATTGATTTTTACTTACATACATTTGTTATTCATAAAATAATGTTTTTTTAATTATTCGAAAAATTGAACATACTTATATTATAATGATTGTTTTAAAAATTAGCTATCATATAATTTAGGAAGCCGTAGTATAATTCTAAACTTGTATGCATATTAATTCGTCTATTTTCAATAACACCTGGACATGTTCCTATATTAAGACCTGCGAATTTATTGTGAAACATAAGTGGACCTCCGTTATCACCCTAAAAATAAGAATTTATGCATATATATATATATTAGAATTAATAGTCAATCTTATTTATCTTTTCATTATTTATCTATCTTAATTGTCATTATCTTTATAATATATTTTTAATCAAAATAATTATTCCTTATTTACTGTAAACTAAATTTATAATTTCTTGATTAATATTTTTTAATGTACACCTTATGTATTTCTGTAAAAATAAATAATAGATGGAAAAAAAGTTCCAGTAAATATTATGAATAATGAAAATCGGTATTTTCTTATTGGAAATATTTTATAAATATGTGGTCTAAAAATAATCAATGATTTATACGTAATGATTTATACAATATATAATTTCTCAAATAGAAATTTTAAAAAGAAATGAATAATTTGAAATATAATTACTAAAATTCTAAAATACGAATGTTATTCTAATAATTAACTATAACTAAAAAGGAAAATATTAAAAGTTTGTAAGAATTAATGAGGAAAATATGGTTTAGATGAAATACGATATGTAAAAAATTGGAAGGCTTTACATGAATATTAATTATACTTCTTTTCCATTTTCCATTACCTTTGAAATATTTAGAATTGCGTATAATAATTATAAATATCGTGGTATAATAAAAATTGTTGAAACATTTAGTTTTATACGTATTAAAACTGAATAGATGAGAAATCTTAACAAATTTTATATACAATAGAATAATTAACTATCATATAACAGCGGTAAATATAATTTCAATTTTTTTATGTATTATTTTGAATAAATAATTAATTTTTACTAATTATCAGTAAGAAAAAATATATAATGTTAATGTGGAAATATGAGTATATAAGCAATACAGCTCTGGACGACTAGAAAAGCTCAGCACAAGAGAGATGGACAAATGATTTTGTTAGGATATACGTGTGATTCAAGGAGTGCGGAGAACTGTAGAGACACTACAAATGAGGAAAAGCTATGCGGATACAAATAGGTTTTGTACCCCCAAAAAAAAGAGTGGAGCGCATATAAAAAAAAGAGACATTATTTTTATAATTGACAAAGTGAACGTGTTGAATTATAATATTGAAGGAATATATATATTTTATACATCTACTATCGTGCCTATCGTTGATTATAATTCATAATCCACATGAATAACAATTTTTTAGAAATTTATAATTATTACAATTTTGAAATAAAAATAAACATGAATAATAATTAATAATATTAAGTAATAAAACTTGTAATATAACTTTCAATATAATAAATACTTTATAACCATTAATATTATGTCCATATGATCTGAACTATTTTGGCGAACGTTTACATCTGAACCTAGCAACTCTAATACCACCTATCAGGACTAAGTAATACTAGACAGTGATTCATATTATTCACGTAACTACTGAGTGTGGATGTCGTACTAACCAAACCTATGTATCACAGATACTCCAGATTTTATCGAATATCATATTTTCAATATTGGATAATATAAGACAAGTACAAGATTCTACATGTAGGTCTCTTTATGACAAGTAGTTTAACTTTGGTTTTAGATCATATTTTATAAAATGTACTAAAAGTTGCCTTGTTTTATGATTACTTAGAGTCTATAGTTGGAAAAGGAAGTAATCTAGAATTTCAAAGATTGTGAATGCAGATATAAGATCAGCAAATAATGATTAGTCTTTGGTTGAGATTTTAGAAATGCAAATACTAATTAATAATTTACAAACTAACACTTCCCACATTTTGTAATAAATACTCATACATTTTGTATTTAAACATTAATTAAAGAAACATCTGAATCGTTTGTTGAAATTATTCGACGTAACTACGGTAAAAAAGTCTAAAAATCAACATTGAGTATAAAGTTTTTTTTTGTAATAGAACAAATTATTTAAGGACTATGCTCAACATGTTACCCCTCTATCAATGAAATAAAACAATATAAAAATCGTATCGTAGCCATAAGTGAATACCCAGATAATAATAATTCTGAAACTTTAATACTTTTTGTGATAAAAAAATATACGTATGGTGTAAATATACATTATACAAGTATTTTTAAGATAGTGAATATACGTTGATTGTAAAATGTTAATGGTAACTGCGTGTGTTAAAAAATGTTTAACTAAATACAATATTAAATATATATGTACATAGAAATTTTTATTATTATAATAGGAATGTTGATGACATTCGTTACAATAAACTCACTGATGAATTTTAAAAATTTTTTTAATATTTAGAAATTAAATAATTAAAAAAATTATTAATTTGATATGTATCATTTGTTTTAAAAAGTTTCTAGTTTTTATTAAAGAAATACACTTACGGGTTCGAAAATCACAGGTGGATCTCCATATGAACATAGGATTCTTACATCTGAAAATGTTGGTGTACCCGTAACTTGTGAAAGAGCAGCATCACATCGTGCTTTCAGCATAATTTTCAAACCAGATCTTTGAAGTATGTTACGTATAGTACCATTTTCGAAATAACTCCAGCCCCATACATATGGTCTTTTGTTATACATATCTTCGTTAATATAACTCCCTAATGGCGCAGTTACATTTGCTGGCACGTTAATTGGTAACTAAGAAAATGATTCCATTTTTCAATTTCAAGTTTTAAAAAGGTTTTAAAATTTTTTAACATTATAATTTTATAAATTGGGAAAGTTGTTCGTAAAATTTATGGTAACAATTTAATCATAATTTGAAAAAATATGAAACTAAAATATTCATTCTTATTATTTAATTATTTCTTATTACGAAAATTATAAATAACTTTACAACTAAATTAAAATAATAAATAAAAAAAATTACTATAAAATTCACGACCTCTTGATATGATTTGTACGCATCAAACCATTTTACTGACATACAAAGGAGAGAACAAAATACCTCAACAGTAATTCATACAAACATATACTAAGTAACAATATATCAGAAACAGTACTTTAAGTATTGCGATTCTCTAAAAATACTCATATAGATATACACTTACCTTGATGAATGCAATATCATTTGTTTCGTATTGAAGCTGTATTTGCATGTTGTTAGCCCACTCATTATAAGTGAACCACCAATACGGGGAAACTCGTCTACTTAATCTCAAATCAGTAGATCCAAAAAATACCTGAATTTCATGTAAATATACTGATTCTAAACAATGTGCGGCTGTAATGACGTCCCATGGTGTTATAAGAGTTCCAGTACATCTATGATAAGGTTCGGTCCCTGGTTCTGAAATCGAAGCGAGATATTGGATGCTTACACAAAAAGGAAAGTCTCCCGCAATTGCACGTCTCACCGTAAACCCACTCAATGTTTCACCAATTCTAAACAATTGGTCTAAAAGATAAAATTTTTATTGCAATATTCTCATAGTAACATTAACTATGGATGTTAATAATATTTTTGAATTTATTAATTGTTAAAAAAAAATCATTTATCAATACTTACAAAATAAAAGAAATTGAAATAAATGAACAGAGAATCTCAGCCACATTCTACAAAAATATTTATAATAAAATGTTAAAAGTAATTAATTTGATAGTTCGTAATTAAATATTATATTTAACTACTATTAAATAAGAAATTATGATAATTATTGCAATGTTTTATGTTAAAATATTGTAAAATATTGTAAAAATATATTATAAAGTGATATTGATAATAAGTATCAAAAATCTTTATTGCTTCACCATTTATTTAATTTTTTTAATACAATAAGACAAAAATTATAGCTATAAAATTTACGAAAAATATTGTTTTTAATATATATAAATTTATGATATAATTATATCTGATACAATTGAGCTTTCCGGACATTTTATGTAAATGTCGTGGAATTATACAAGCAAAAACTTTAGGTTTAATTCTATAATGTAACTGTAAGAATTAATTAATTCATATACCACTTTTATCAATATTTGATTAAACTCGTACTTCTATCAATATTTCAGTATTCTAGCTTATTTAATTCTTAAAGTACTTCTAATTTATTTAAATTTTCAAACACATTTAATAGCACTGACATGTTGATATCATTATTAATTAATCGATATAGACAACATTGAAACCAATAGTAAAACTTAAGATTTTCTCAAAGAAGTTCACCATTTCGGAAAAGCCGACTGATACTCTTCTTAAGAGAACTGTTACATTTGGGAGGGGGGGGGCAATTCTAAAAGAGCAATCTGGTAAGAAACATGGCCATCGAATATTTGTGTTATAAAAAAAAGATCTCCACCATGATGATTTATTATGAATATTAACTTAGCTTGTTTGTACTTTGAACGCTTAACTTAATATTGTATCAGTTCTCAAAGTATAAAAAAGAATCAGCTTAATATTCACTCACACCTAGTATATCCATAGTTAGTGGTTTTTCTTTTAAATAGATTTTAAAACATTTATAAAAAAAATTTAACCAAAGCCACGTACTCTGCTCTTGACCTTCTTTAAGTTTAGGTTGAGTATTACAACAAACAGTATGAATTATAAAATGATCAAATCTGTCTTTCAATGACATCATGACCTTTAATTTGTCCTACAGACGCTATTTAAGCGTGCTACCGACGCGCGAACTCCAGTAACACAGTCTATTAGTCACAGAGAACCACTTAAGCGATGCGTGCATCAACATAACTGATCACGTGCAAAAAATGAATTTTAAACTAAAGACTTGGAGGTGTATTTAAACCACTACAAATTAATTAAATCTAACAGTTGAATGAGACGATATGTCATTTTGTACTTTAATTAGCTTTTATTAATTTATAATAGAATGCAATAGTATGGTAACAACAACACAGTGAATAAACTTGGATCTGCAGATATTTGACTTCGTTGTCAAAGTTGAGCTTGATTCGTGATTTCCATGCGTTGAAATTATCGTAATAAATATATTTTGTACTTTCAAATAAAATTAACTTTAAAACAATATTCTTTTTGTTGTTCTTTTTGCTGTTTAAAGGAGGAAAACTTCACCTCATTTCAAAGCAATTCATGTAGAATTCAAATATTCTGGTTTTTAACCATTTTCAAAGTATTCGATTTTGCATAGTGTAAAAAACCAATTTTCAATAACTTTATTAAATTTTTTTATTTATATATTTATTGATTTATCACTTTATATTCCCATCTTCTAATTTATTAGAAAACCCGTGTTGGGAATCGAGTAAAATTGTTTCTTATATGCTGTATTAGCTGCATTGCATTCCCAATATAGTGTCACTTTAATTTTTTAGTTTTTTTTTGATAAAATCGAAAATACTGCTTTTATTAACACAATTAAATTGTGTAAAAGATGCATTTACTTGTAACGAATTTGCTGTTAACTTTCCAGTCAAAACTGGATTTACAATGTTCGTTTGTTAATGTTTTTTTACTGTGATCAATAAATTAGATATGTAATTTTAATGTTCCAATCTAATTTTTTCTATGCTATATTTAACCTGGATCACGAACAAAATACTTTAGAAATTCAATCATACATGCTATTTAAACATTTATAATTATTTTTAGAAAATATGACATTTAACAACTGATATTAAAAAAATAATATGTTACATACATATCGAACATTCCTATGTTTTAAATTATGAATAATATTCGAACAAATTCTTTTCAAATTTAGGAATATTTGTGTTAAATAAATGAATTATAATCTAAAATATTTTTTTATATTTTATTCTTCACTTTTTTATTCATGCAGAAAAGGTGATTACACAAAGCTATAACTACAATAATAAATATAAAATTAGGAAAGTTTATATACAAACATATTAAAATAAAACTCTTCCATTTCGTGCACAATATTCGATAATTTTTATCTCAAATTGATAGTTACATATATAATAATTTTTTTTGTTTTTTTTTTTTTTTAATTTTTGTTCAATTACAAATCATATGTATTAAATTATATTAATTATATAAATAAAATGTTAAATATAAATAAACAACATTTAATCGATTTTTTTAATAATTAGTACTTTGTACGAATGTATATTTAGTTTTTCACATTGAATTTAATTGCAATCGTGACTATTAAACTATGAAAACGTTAGTATTTCTAATTTTATAAATCTTTTTTTATACCTTGGTTTTTTTGAAAATATAATCAATAAAAGTACATAACTTTAAATATTTTATGATAACATAAATGTTATTAAAAAATGTATTAAATTTATTGTAACTTTTAATAATTAACAGCATTTTTTTTTTATATATTTTTTTATATAATTTTCTTTTTGAAATTTTATATTTGTAAATTATAATAATTATTATTAATTTACTTTAGAAATAATTAAATATCTGATTTACTTAAATACAAATATAATGCTGGATCATTAGAAACTTTTATTTTTTTAGTATAACATTTTTTTTTTTTTTTAAAAAAAGGATAATGGTCATCTCTAAATTTTAATGGATATATATTATAATCATATTTTATCATAATTCTTTGAACTATAATTTAAGTCCTCTATACTCTCTTTATTTTCAAATGAAATCTATTTAACTATTTAATTCATAATTTTTTCAATATACTTAATCATCAATAAATTTGGGAATATTTGAATATGCATTCCTTTTTATAATTATTAATCTTTATTACGTACAATTCACAGCTGATTTTTATGATACACTAAACTGTTTAATTAGCAAACTTTTATTGTATGGGAAGATTAAAATGGATGTGACACGTATATGTACATGAATATTATATTGGTGAAATTAAAAATTCTGTTATCGTAATTACTACGTAAACGGACATAGCTTTCTTACCATTTCAGAGCAACTGATTTTTGTTCATGATGGTGCCATGATGCTTCAAATATTTGATTATTATCATATATTTGACGTACATAGAGATACATTTTCAAATTTATAATAATATGTGTATAATATAATAATATTGGGTAATGAAATAAAATAGTAGCAAATTTTATCTAAATTGATTTTTACTTACATACATTTGTTATTCATAAAATAATGTTTTTTTAATTATTCGAAAAATTGAACATACTTATATTATAATGATTGTTTTAAAAATTAGCTATCATATAATTTAGGAAGCCGTAGTATAATTCTAAACTTGTATGCATATTAATTCGTCTATTTTCAATAACACCTGGACATGTTCCTATATTAAGACCTGCGAATTTATTGTGAAACATAAGTGGACCTCCGTTATCACCCTAAATAGATTCGTTATACAATGGATGGCTCTTATTAAATTACTGAATCGAATATAAAATTATCTTTGTTAAGGATTTTCTTATTAGCGGTGTCAATTCTTGTTAAATTAATAATGAAAAATTAAGATATCTTACAATTTTTAAATTATATGTTACAATTAATTGAGAAATATGAAACCAACGAAGGAAATACGATAATTCCGAGTTTTTCATTTTCATGATATGCGTGTGTGTGTGTGTCCTTAACTGAAAAAAGAAATAATTTTTTAAAAGAATTTTTTGGAAATACATTTTAGTTTTATTTATATATATTTATAATTATTTTCAAAATATACATATAATTTAAAGAGTCGTGTAAATTACTGGTTACATTCAAAATAATATATTTATATTTATATAAACATTTATATTTAGAAACAAAAAATAAATGTATTATTTGTTACAAATTTTATTGAGTATGAAATTTATTATAATTTAAAATTAAATAAGTTTTCAATCTTATTATATTTATTCCAATTTTTTTATGGAATTATAACTGCTGGATCAATAATTTTGTTTATAACTCGTTTGTAATAAAATTAATTGAAAATCATACAAAATAATTAATTTTAAATTTGTATAAGGAATTACGTATGATTTAAAAGAATTTGCCTTATTTTATAAAGTTTATCCTAATAATATTTTTACTTATCATTTAATAGTTTTTACTAGCTTAGTCGTATTTCTAAATAATGCTTATTTATTTTTAATGTATATAATCTAATTTTATTATTTACCCTACACGTGTAATTTTACTTGTAATTTGAATTCGTGGAAGGCATTTGCTATATCATCGAGATATTTTCTATATTAAAAACTTATAATCAATATAACAGTTTTTTATAATAATGGGATTGTTTGAATAACAATAATTATATAATATTTTTTTTCAATGTATCAAAATGAATTAATATGTCTTTATTATACGTGCAGTAACTAAATATATTATCCTTTTTTCAATAAATGCTGATTTGAAGATCATCTGTTATTATGTTCTATCTAACAAAAACTAACGCATCAAAACAGTGGTTGATCTTCGTTTAAAGGAAAATGAGAATTATTTATGATAGTGATACGGGTGCATTGGAAGTCAGAAGACAAGAATTTATAAATTATATTGTAATTTAATTTTTTCTAATTGTATGCAAGGATTCATCCTTAAAATTTAATACCTTTATTTATCCATCAAACTTTTCATCAATTACAAAGATGGTAAGAGAAAATGAATAACTCACCTACGATCAAGATTATATTCTGTAATCATAAATTAAGAAAAGTGCTATGAAAAGAAAAAAATAATAATTGATTAGCAGTCTTATATAAGAGTAAATGTACACATTCAAGTCGCAATGAATACTAATGTACATTTCAGGAAAGTAATAATATTGATAAATCATAAGGTACCACATAGCTCGACTTAATCTAAGTTATATGAATTTGTAATTTTTTTTAGTACTTGTAGTTGTGCTATTTTTTCACCCTGCAATGGCGTACGCCATCTGCCAAGTACAGTTCCAGTTAACTCTTTGGACCTATTTATTTGGACTCATAATAACATATATTGTAATATAGTAAATTTATTAAAATTAATTTATTAAAATCAATTAAAATAAACTTTCCCGAACTATATTAGTGAATTTTATATTAAACTTTTTCACTACACTTTACTATATAAAAAAATTAAATTTTATTTTAATAAAATCTATTATGTATCAACCAAACTTCAGTACAATATATATATACAATTTATATAAATAAAATATTAACAAAATATTCGCGCCAAAAAAGATTTCGGGAAAATCTCAATACTCTTATAATCCAACACTAATTAATAATATTTTTAAATAATTAAATTAAATATTTAAATAAATATATATATATATATATAATCTTACCTTGCTATGATGTTTAATAATATAATATTCAAAAAATATATAATTTTCAATAATTATTTATTATTTAGTATGATGTATTATTTATTATAGCTATTAATTATAATTCTTCTTTATTACTATTAAATCTTTATTTACAATAAATAATAATTATAGATAATCCTTGAATATTTATATATACATGGTTCATTCACGAAGTATCGAGTTTTTTTTTCATTTTGCGTCTATTCATCGTAATAATTCGGGAGAGGTCTTAAAATATCAACAAACTCTTTCCATATTTTGGGTGTTTTTCAAATTTTTGACACGGCACGTTGAAGTGATTAGCAGAAAACCACTACGCGAGAATGTTTTGTGCAAAGATTATAAAAAAAAAAAATTCTTACCTTTCTTTTTTGAAAAATGATTTATTGCTGGAGTTATAAACAGTGTGAAATAAACATTTTAAATTCTTCAAAATAATATCCTCCTGTATCAATATATTTTTGAAGGCGTGTTTCCCAAATTTTAAATGCATCTTCAAATTCTTTAGCTTTGTTGTTTTTCAAAAATTTTCACATTTATAAATTTTTTTGCACTATATTGTACACTGAAGATCGCGTTATATTCATTTTTTCTTGAATTGTTTTATCTGTTAATCGACAGTCCAAATTTAAAATTTCTAACACGCACTGGGTATTCCTAACCATTCGAAAGTTTTTTGGGCACTCAAATCGAGACTCGTCGATGATTCTTTCTCAGCCCTCTTTAAAAGCTCAGTTCCATTTTCCACTTTACGATTTTGACATACAATCATACCCATACGCTTCTTGCAATATTTTATACGTTTCCACACTGTTTTTTTAATTGCAAACAAAACTTTATTGCGTAACGCTGTTCGAGTAGTCGCTCCATCGCACCGTGTCAACAAACTGAAAAACACCCTTCGCGCGAAGTAAAATCCTGCTGCTTAAAATTATCGAAAACACAAAAAAAAAGGACAAATGAGGACAGAGTTCGGCGACATTTTAAAATCCTTCCCAAATTTCTACAAAGAATAGGAGCAAAATGAAAAAAAAACTCGATACTTCGTGGATGCACCATGTATATTTATTTATAAATTTAATTCAATAATATATATATATATATATATAATCCACAGTGTAAATTTAATCTTATAAATATTATTAAAGTTTGAATTTTACTATATTTATTTCTTTCAAAATAATACTTTATTATAATAATATAATTATCAATTTATTGAAGGACAATAAGACTATATTATGTATATGTATAATTATTGAAGAACAGAAATATAGTAACTATTAATGAAACTTTCTTACTTCTTCAAAAAGAAAGTTCCAGCACTTCACATCACTTTTTTAATTTAAAATTAAAATTAAACCAATAATCATATTTACTAATTTTTATTTAAATTCAGCAAATTTAATATTCATCGCATCACAGCGAACAAGTCCTTTTTTCTTTGTATTTCTCATGATTTAAATTTTAATTGGCTATTATCAAAAACCTCTCAATCCAGATACAAAAAAATAAAAAATTTAACTGATAAATATAGAAACTACACATATCGGCCATCTAGTGGCGGCACATCACTATTAATTTACGCAATCCTTACACTACACTATATATAGATATATTAAATACATAATTGTGCCTCTATCTATCTCACTTCAATTTACCTCAGCACCGTGTATACTGACAAGACTTCCACTAATACAGGAAACCAAAATGAAACCGGGCCGCATGTTGACAAGTTGTTAACAAATAATAAAATTAACAATTTAATCATCATTAACTACTTCATCGTTACTACATCAGTTTCGTAAGATTAATCCGAATAATAATAATTTATTATTTCATTAACCAATGCTATTAGATATAAAATATTTATTTTTTTTTAAATTAACATTCATTATCATTTTCAGGTTATCCATGTACAAAATGTGATTGTATAAATAAAATAAAATAATTTTTAATGATCACCTTTGTCCGTTGGTATAAATCAAGGATTTCCTTAAAATCGTTTCTTTTTTCATTCAGAATGCTTTAATTCTTTTAATATATAATATTTCTATGAAATTTTTATTTTACCTTATATGATTGAAATTAATATAGTAAATGCATTAAAATTTTTGATAACATTGTTACAAAAAATGCTTTCATGTTAACTGATCATTGCTGTACTATAAATATTTTATCTTTCCTATCTATAGATAAATAAGGTATCATTTAATTATATATAATTATTTTTTTTATATTCCTAAATGTAAGATATATATATATTTGCATATTTTTAATTATTAGAAAAATTGTTTGTAAAATTTATTTAAAACTAATTTAATTAAATTTATATTCACAATGTATGGAGACAAAAGAATATGTAATATATATTGTTTATGAAATATTTTTTACGGATCTGATAATAAAAACGAGTTCTTTTTATTTATATTAAATAAACCAGACTTGATCTAAAATATAAGATAAATAAGTAGTAGACTTGTAATTACGATTAATTCAAATTTCTTTTAGTTATTTATTGTATCTCGCACTTTTTATCTCTCCAATCCTTTCTGCTTTCTTCTTTTTCTTCCAAGCATTTCTTAGCCCATCTATCCGCTGAATGTTCTTCCACCTACTATCCGTACTTCAATACCTTGATGTTCTTGTCTCCTCTCATTTCTGTCTCATTAACTTCCTTGTAAACCAAATATCTGGGGGTGCAGAAGTACAATGTGCATCTATAATTATTATTACACGTATATTAATTAATTTTTTCGATTCCCTTTGCCTCGTCCAGACACCATATTTCAAATCCTTGTCCCATTTATCGTAACTTTTTCGATGTCAGCTTTCCTCATTTCTCTCTCCAGGTCCGCCATGTATATGTTTAACAGTGTTAGATTTAGGCTGCACCCTTGTCTCAGATACTTTGTTATCCAAATATTTCTCTGATATTTTCCCACTTATTCTAAACCACGTTCTCGTCTCATCTTATATCTAAATTATTTTCTCCTCTAGAACTATGTTTATTTCTTTTTCGTTCATAATCATCCATAACTTTTTCCTATCCATCGTATTGAAAGCTGTTTTTATACCTATGAAAACTGTATATAGTTTTTTTATTTACTTTCACCACTCTCCACTTCCTGCTCTAACCTATCTTTGAGCATTTTTGCATATATCTTGTATGTCGTCGAAAGCATAGAGTTCTCTGTAATTCCTCGGATCATTTACGTTGCTTTTTTTTATATATAGGGGTGATCACCGTGGTTCTCCATTCCCTTGGCATTTTTTTTCTGCCAATACTTTTCTTATAATCTCTTGTAACCTGTTAGAGGCCTCCTTCTCTTCGTAGATGCATGCTTTATTTGTTATTATATCCACGCTTGTTGTTTTTTTTTTGAGTTTCACCCATACTTTAATATACTCTTTGTTATCAAAAGTTGTGTATCCTTCCTCTTATTCTGTTTATGATTTCTTTCTTCTCTCGAACTTCCCAATAGTCTTATATACTACTACACCAATTCTTCCATTTTGATATCCTCATCTATTTTCTCTGTCTTTTTCCTTCCCTTGTTCAGATATCTCTATATTTGTCTGTCGTTCTTTAGTGTTCTCAGGTTTTTTTCGTCTTCTTCTTTTTTCTTGATTTTTTCCTCTTGCAGATCTTTTCCAGTTGCCTCTTAATTCAGTGTAGTTTCACTTTTTACTCTTTTCGTCTTTCCAATCCTTCAGCGCATTTTTAGTCTTCCTTTTTTCTCTGTCTCACCTATTGTTCATTCCTGTCTTCAATTGCCTAGTTAGTATCTCTTTTTTCTGTGTTTTCAAATTTATGTTTCTTTTCAGTTTTTCCAAAGTTCCTTAACCGTTGCTTTTTGTGTTTATTCCTCATATCTTCCGTACTATCTTTCGTATATCTTTTTATATTTAAAGATATATCATTTTATATTTTCCTCATCCCATATGCACTTGCGAGAATGAGATCACGATTGAAGCGCCGATGGAGATGACGCACGGACATCAACGCCATCTCCTCGTCTTGTCTCCGACCAGAGGGGAGTTGTCCCTGACGGAGAGCGATATTACGAATTTCGATTTCTTGTCTCGTATATGCATATTTTTATATTGCTTCTCTCACTCATAATCTTTCGGTTTCAACACAATCGTTACACGCGAAATCTCCTCTAACTCCTAAAACCTTTGCATAGTTTCGGTGAAGTTGTCCTCGAGCATTCAGTACAACTTAGTGGTAATGGCGTGAGGCAGGACACTCTTAGACATACCGAGAAAAATATCTACGCGCGGACACATTGAACATGGGATCCATTAATTTGATGCCTTCGAGGATGTCGTTTTTAATTTCAAACGAAATTGCTTGAGTTGCGCCAACGCCTGTAGAAACTCTGAATATATGCAATAGATTACCTATGCACATCCATACATGGATATTCGCTGAAAAATGCGGAAGGTAGCCAAAAACCGGGTGTAAATCGATTAATATCATGCGTAATATGCGAAGATATCATCGTGCGAGTGCAAGTGAGAGTGTACGATTAATTTAAAGAGTACACGATAAATGAGTGAGAACGCATGAGCATACAGACAGAGCGCAATAGCGCGTCGGTGTGGGAGAATCATATATAATGAGCGCACGAGACATGAGAGAGGGCGCAAGATTGTGCAACGAGCGTGAGAGTGGTTCGATCGTCGAAAAACCCCGAAAAGAGAAATTTAGATGACGCACTATTTTTCATCCTAAAATTTATAAATTGTGAAGAAAGTACGTAGTAAAAGGTGCCTAAGAGCAAGTATGCAAGCTACGTACAATTTATGTATAATCCTACTTACACTACACCATTGATGCTCTATACGTCGCGTTTTTGCCGATTTATGCAATGCATGACCATACTCTTCGATTAAATTAAATTGATTCAATTAAATTGATAAATTTATTTTATAAGAATTATATTTTAAAAGAAAATGGGCACAGGAATGCGGTGAATGTTAAATTAAATATAATTATACATATAATTTAAACAAATCGTTTATCTCTTCAGGGGCAGTAACATGTTTAATAAAAAATGTTTTACACGTTTGAAAAGGAAAAGGAGCGAAGAAAAGATAAGCGATTTTTTAAATTAAAAGAAACAACAACTGAGCCTTACAAATATTCATTAGTGGCTCCGCATATATAAAGGTATAAAAAAAGCCCTCTATCGAGGAGGAAGAAAACAACGATACCTTTCGAAGTACAAGTAATTATTTCGGGTGTGGTACACTTACAGTTCCTCATCCGGCTGGCATCCTCCATGTTGCTTGATGTTTTTCAAGGCTAGCTTTGTTGGATTTGCTGGTAGTTTCGGCCACTGGTTCCGGTGCCTTAAAAGGTGGACCCCTGATAAAGCATGAGCTTGGTACTCATTCTATTGCACGTCCATTGTAATAATTACAGCCACACACACTCACCTCCGCATTTTTTTTAGAAATCGCATAAAATTGTACAGAAAATCTGCGGATTGCATAATGTAAAATACAAAATGCTTACTCTGTCACACATAACATCTCAAAGCTGAGTGATGTGCAGCTTCCTTTCGGAAAAGAAGCTTTCCTCCCGCATAAACTTTTGGGCTTTCCTTAAAATTAAGGTCAACCCTCCCGATTGTCTGTCGAACGCGATGTTCTCTCTTATCTCTGGAAAACCAAAAATAAGAAAAAGTGTCGAACCCGTAGTATTATAACTGTAACAACAATTTGAATATCTTATCAAGTATCGTGCTTGACCATTAATTATAGTTTTTTCGAAATTATAAATCTTATCGAAGGAAATGTATTACAGAAACGTCTTATACATTAATAGATAGCTTGCCAATATCGTGTTATTAATTAAAAAAAAGTTATGGATTGCGGTTTCATTTTATACAACACAGCTTTTCTGGTAAAGAAATGAAACTATAAGTACTTCGATAAGCTTGTATGCACCTTTCCACGATTAATAATACTCGACGTATATTTTCCAGATTAAATTATAAAAAAGGAATCATTTATAAATGAAACTCTCACCCAATATTTCCCAATAACATTATTTAGAAATCTATAGTATCAAACTGAAATTTATTGCAAAATTGACCATAATTAATATTCTTACCCTTCAATTGGGTTTGTATTATGATTAATATTTCATATTATATTTATCCATATAACATTATTGTAATTTATTATAAAAATCTACCATGCATTAAAATCTTGATACATTTATTTTACAAAAAATATTTTTATTTAATTATTTTTTTATATTTATTTATTTATTTATTTGCTTCTGTACTAACAGATTCGTATATAGACACAAAATATACTTACAATATATTATGCGTATTCTATTATTGAATTATTATAGTCCTACATTTATCTTAATATTATTCAATTACAATTGTATAAATTTATATGAGATTTATTTATGTACTACATATTTGGTTATATTATAAATTCACAAAAATATATTTATAGAAAATATAATTTGTATATTAAGGACTCAATTAATGTAAACCTTTACTACATTAAATATGATTAGATTGTTTAGAAAATTGTCGGTTTTACAGTATTTATATTATTTTATTTTATAAAATATCTATAACTAATAATCTTATAATTTGTATTAAACCTTATAACTTAAATAATTTATATTAAATGTATTAAATTTCTAATAAACGTATTTTAATAAAATAAAAGATATAAGAAAACATTACTTATAAATACAGTAAATTCATTTGCAGAATGATACAATATTTAATATTTTAAGCTTTTAGTACATATAAAATGATGGATATGTGATATTAAATAATTCATTTTATCATATTTTTAAAATTACATGAATAATTATGATATTTGTAATTAAATTCAATCAAAGATCAACGTATTATTCTTTTTAAGCTGTATAAATAAATATTTTAATTATTTTTATGAACTTCTAAGAATATTTTTATTAGATTTTTGTAAAAATGTACAGTAAGATGTGAGCTATGGTCTCTATTTAAGTACGATCAGCGAATAAAGTGTACTACATAGAATTTCAATGTAAATAAAACACAAAAATTAGGCATACATTGAGAAAATTCATAAATGGTTTTTTTTTAAAAAAAGAAAAAGCTATTGATGAAAATTATAAAGGTAGATCTCCACCTCTATGTTAACTGGGATCAATAATCTCATCCCTTCCATTTCCACATGGTTACTCCAGAATAATGCCAAAAATAGAAATTGAACATTATGGGTTATCGTACTCAAATATTTTATAAAAATTTTTTTTTTGAAATTTTTAGCAATTTTTTATAATAAATGTTAATATTACATTTGACTTTAATCATTGAATGCTATAAATATTTTGTTTAAATCCAATATTTATAAATATGCATATGTACAAGAAATGTTTTTTCCAATTTTATTGTATAAAATTTTTAATTTTTTGATAGTCAATGCCATGAGTTTCTTGTTACAGTTATTTTTATTACTACAAATCTATATACTTTTTGAAAATGTATTATTTAAAAACTTTAAATCTTAATGTTATTAATTCATACCCTAATACAATTTATATTCATGGTATTAATTTATTCATCGTCATATTATATTTCAAATTGAATCATGGCAGCATTTATTTAATAGTAAATTAAGAATAAAATAAAAGTATTGAATATAAGACTAATAAGTTTAAAGTTAAAATTTTCTTTTTACATCATAATGAATTTATCATAATTGTTGTTTTTAATAAATCAACAAAATTTATTCATCAAAATACTATTTTATATATAATTAGTACATATAAAAAAATATTTATAACAGTAATGATGTATAAATACTTTAAATAAGTAATAGTTATTATCAAAATTGTTGCTACGATTATGAAAATATCAAATTAAGGTAATAGACGAATAAATATTAAAAAAATTATTAAAAAATCTATATAATCTCTATAAAATCTTAATTTGTAGTATATAATAACTTCTGATTTTTTTTATACTTAGGCATTAG
Source organism: Eupristina koningsbergeri (assembly GCA_018907245.1). NCBI lineage: Eukaryota > Metazoa > Arthropoda > Insecta > Hymenoptera > Agaonidae > Eupristina > Eupristina koningsbergeri. The sequence continues at coordinate 4,554,043 of JACCHV010000110.1, forward strand.
GAAAAACAACGACTAATAATTTATAAACCTACTTTACATCGTTTGATCGCATAAATTATTATTATTATTATTATTATTATTATTATTATTATTATTATTATTATTATTATTATTATTATTATTATTATTATTATTATTATTATTATTATTATTATTTACGATCTCGAACAAATTGTACATTCTGTAAAGTTATTCTTTTTTATTTATTTTATATTGTAATAATCCTCTTTTCACATTCCAATCATCTATTAGAAGTTTTGATTATATAACGCAAAAATGAAACTTTTGACGAAAAAAAAAATATTTATAACTTTTTACTCAATTTTGAAATATTTATACTCTTCCAGTAGATTTAAAACAAATTCATTACCAAGTACATTTATATCGATTCGTATTTCAGAAACAATCCTTATAACTAACAATTTAGTCGAATCGATAAAAAAAATTTTAATAGTTCAAACCAACGAGTAAATCTGGTAATTTTCTAATCTCTCTCTCTCTCTCTCTCTCGTATCTATAAATCTATTTATCAATCTACATATCTCAATCTTTCTCCGTTATTTAATAACAAATAATTTCAATAATCAATTCTTCATAGATGTACTAGCAACTCAGTGTAATTTTTTGTACTTGTCACACTTTATTTTTCAATTATTCTTGCACGTATTTCAAGAAAAAGATTATTCAAGCTTTTAGATAATACAATTGTATCTCGAATGTATACAATTGTATCTCGTATCTCGAATTTTTCTAATTCTACAAATATTATTAAATTAGAAAAGAATAATAAATCATATTAGAAATTTATATTAGAAATTATTAGTAGTGTACAATATTGACAACATGAGATTTTGTCTTTTATAAAATTTTATCTACTATAATTCTACTATAAGAATCGTAATTATTTACGATATAAATAGTAACTGAATATATATGTATGTATATTATATGAGGTATTAAAACTTTCACTGTTATAATTAAACATAAAAATTTTAATACAATAATATGTATTCATCAAAACTAAAATGAAATAATGTTGACTTTGATTTAAAGTCACTTTTATCATAAAAAATATTAAATCATATCATTAATATTAATTAATTTTTAAATACCTACTATTTCTCAATACTATATCTTTCAATATACTCATAACTTTCTTCTAATTTTATAGATAACTGATAGAACATTATTGTAAACGAAAACTTTTAATATTGATTAGTTAACTTTAATGTATGATAAAATAATTAATGGGCATATTATTTTGCATCTATTTACATTTTAATTTTTATTTTTGTCTAATAATATTTATTAATAATTAATTTGATTAAAAAATGATTAATTTAATGTAACATTTTAGCTGAATTTGTTATAAAATAATATTTAATTTTAAATACAATAAATATTTATAGCAGCAGTATTACAATTTCTATATATAAAAAAAAGTTTTATGTAATTTAAATTGTAAAATAAAATTTGTATCATTCCAAATATAATTCTATGGTAGAAAATTTTGAATAGAGACATAGTGCATTGTAGAATTTTATTTAATCACTTAATGGTGATTATAATATATTTTTTTTTTTAATCCAAATTTTGAAAAACGTTCATAAAGTATATATATATATGATAAAATATATATAATAAAAAATAGACACATAAAATAATTATGCAATTTAAAACAAATCATTGAATAAACCTTTGAAGACTATTTGACATAATTTTGTAAATATGATTAAAACACATTTGTACAGTAGAAAATTGTTAAATTATTTTATTTTAATGTACAATATTTATTTATATTTAATTAGTGTTCTTTATTGAAATATACCCCTTTTAATTATATAAAATTAAAGTTTGAAAAGAAATTCTTAAATATTTCATTTGTATACTTGTATATTGAATGATAAATGTACAAATATCGACATTAGTAAAGTTTATTATAAATTTAAAATATTATCGTGATGTCACTTTCATGTAAAATTTACAGATCGAATAAAATAAATAACATTCTCGACTTATTTCATTTATATATGACAGTATGAATGTATAAATAACAATTAAATCATATAGAATTAAAGCGTAAACAGAATTGATTAAAAGATGTCAAACAATAATTAACAGTTACATTCTAAAAAATTTGTTTAAAAATCACGATTGTTCATTCTTCTTGTTTCTTTCGATTTATGCAATATTCACCCATATGCATATTTGCAAGAGAGAAAGCCTTGAAAATTTGAGGGTTGTTTCTAGCTTATGAACATGTTTTGTGCACAAACGTAAAAGCACAATAATAAAATAAATTTTTGCGTTTTGCACATGTATGAAGTTTTAAAAACTCGAGGCAATTTCGGATGCTCAGAAAAAGGTAGAGTAGTGTTGTGGCCCCTCAGCTTCTCTTTCCTTCCAGCCATGTGCGTGTGTGCGAGGATCCGGATCCCGTACACAAACATCCTCGCATGCGCGCGCACACACTCATATGTCCGTCCACGGCTCCAAAGCAAGAATTACACTCACCCCCGAAAAGTGGAGGGGCGCATGTTTCACAGTTGGACTGTAACAGACGCGGTTGGGTGCGGGTGGGGGAGGGGGAAAAGGACTGGAAGATGCTTCAGTGCGCAGAATCCCGGCACCAATCATTTCTGAGAGTAAAAGCGAGACAGAAAGTGAGTCTCGACGACGGCGACGGTGGTGGTGGTAGCGGCGGCTCGGCACCACCGCGCGAGCGCCGTGACTGCCGCGAGGAGTATCAGTGTGAACATGGCCGTCTCCGAAAGTGGGTTATGTGGGAGGCGTCGTCGTAACGCCGTCGTCGTCGCCGTCCTCGAGGTACAGCTCGTCGCTTCTTAAATTCACTCGTGGGTCGCCTCGCGCGCGCGCGCGCGGGGGGGGACCAAGGCAGCGTGCATAGGGGCATGTGCTCGATGGTACGCATCCCCACACACCGAGTACGCAACCACGGACCCGGAGCGCGACCTCTTCCCGACCCCTCGCCGGTCAGTGTCGCCCGCCGCCGAAATTTGCATCCTTGCGGTGAGCCCTGGCTTGCACCACGATCCTCCCTCAGCCCTGTTGATGTTGTTGTTGCGGTTGTAGCTGGTTACGCAGTCACCCGGATCAGATGTTGCGCACGGTCTAAATCGTAGCGCGACTTCCTAGTGACAAACGCCTAGACAAAAGAGAGAGAGAGAGAGAGAAAACCGCTATCGAGATGATGAACTTGGACGGAGCCCCGGCTGTGCTGCCAAGCAGCGCCGACATCTTCGCCAACGGTTCAGGTAGGCACCCGTTCAGCGACTTGTAATTTTGTTCGAACCTACGAACCTGGAGCGTCGGCACATACATTGGCCTTTGGTGCATTTCTGTGGCTCTGGTCCTAACCTTTAGGCGCATGTTCTGGACTTTGGGTGCCGGGTGAAAGAGAAGGAGAGCGTTAGGCGTGGGGATGGTGCATGCTGGGTGCGTGTCTAGCCGAGAGAGATGGGGCGAATGTGAGAGAGCGGGATGTTCAGAGCGCGCGAGAGCTTTTTCGCCACGGCTCTAATAGCCGGGAGACGAAGAAAGGAAGAGCGAGAGAGAGGCTCGGGTGAATACGACGATCGATTTCGGAGCGCTCTTTCGCTCTTTTCAGGCGCGAGGAGAGACTAGAGCTACAATGAACGGCACCGACGAAGACGACGGAGTGTTTTGTTGACAGAGTCATGCCTGACTCCCCTTTTTCCTCCTTCGCTCCCATGTCCCTAGGTAACTCCGTCTCCGTCTTTTACTACAGTCCTCCCTACCCGCACCGCTCGGCCTTTCTATACATCTCTCGCCTCGTTTCTGAACACGCTGCCTCGTAAATTTTCTGCTCTATTCTTTCTCTCGGAATTTTCCTCTCGCCTGCCCGACACGTACCTCCCCTCTCGTAGAAAAATACCGACGACTGGGTATTGGGCTCAGAATTTTTCCCGTCAAATCTGGAGATTTTGGATACACTTTCTGATCGTATAAGCCCGGAGCTCCGGCTAGTCGCCACTTTGGATCAACGGGATAAGAGAAACGGGTCGAGAAGACACAAAAAGAGGAAGAGAGGGGGGAGGAGGAGGAAAATGTCTGAAAGGAAAGTTTTTACGGTGCTCTTAGGTTTGTGGTGCTTTGGGAATCGGCGAGTGTCGAAGCCAGAGAGCCAATGGCATTATGTTGTGTGAAGGCTGGGGTAATTGAAAATTTTAATTTATTTGCAAAGTATTTGTGGAGTCAGAAATTATGTTCGAGGGTGACAACGTAATTTATGATGAAAACTGTCCAAGATATAATAATCTTACATTACATCTATGTTCGAAATTAACAGTCTTGACATTTTGTGACTGAATCTTCGAATTCGAGACAATAAAAGCCAATCTCTATAATTGGATGAATATCACATAAAAAATGTTTACGAATATTTCACTTTGATAAAATAAACAAAGTCTTTAATATAACCATTAGACACTTGATCTGATTCATAGTTATATATTTATTACGAACAAATAAATAACTCTCGTTATAAATTTTACATTCACAAATATTCTATAACTTTTGATCCATCAATAGTTTTTTATGTACTTTTCTAATTATACCCGAAGTACAAATAGAATTTTTATCAATAAAAATTTTATCAAACTAATGTATTGAATGATTTTTAAACGATAATCTTTTACACTGTGATTTATTAATCTTTGCATCTCTTCATTTCTACGCATTCACTGCTTTTATTTTCTAATTTAATGTAATGTAAAGTATACTTATAATCAATAATATTCAGTAATATTAATAAAATTTATTTAATAACGTACGCACCATTTAGGAGTCAATAATTTGGCATATTTCAATATTTTACAATATACAGTATGAATCGATTTACTTGAACAAATTTAATAGTTAAAGGTGTACGGTTGTAAATATTTGCACTAACCGTTAAATTTTTTCAAAATGTAAATAGGTTTTTTTTTCAGTAAGTCGAAATATATATATACACATATATTTTTTAAATATATCGCGTAATGCAAAAAATTGTTTTTTTGTTTGAAATTCTGAATTCTCTCAATTTTTTATTACGTTTCTTAAATTGCAATTTTTCTTTTCAAGTTTAGGATACATAGTCTATTTCCATTGGAACGTGCGAAAACACACGTACAACTATTTCGTTTTACCTGACTATTTTCTTCTTATTCTGAGCCAGTAGATTGTAGTTAACGTATTTACTTTATTCTTGCCTGTGTATGTGCTCTTAGCTTTCTGCAGCTCTCAAATTTTACCTTGATATTGAGAGAAAGGGCATTTATCTAATATGTTGTGCATGATAAACTACACAATCATAAATTGCATGTTCAATTGTACAGTGAAGATGAATCAGCACTTAATGAATTATCGATCTTTTGGGTCAACCCTTAGTTTGGTAGTATGTATGGAGCCATCTTTCATATTATTTCACTCATTTTGTAGAGAGAAAAATATTTATGGAATCTTCATAGAAGATTCATAGCTTTTGCTAAAAGAAAATATGAATACAAGCAAGTTACAGCAGGAAAAATTAGCACTTGTTTAATGAAATATTGTAAAACCTGTAAAAGTTAAGTTATTATGTAGGAATATAGCAATAAAGTAGATAATAATGCTTTTTAAAATGTTCATTGTGGTTTGTTTAGATATGAGTAACATAAGCAAGTTATAAATAATAGCAATTGCACTTGTTTAATTAATACATTTGTCAATTGGAAATTAGCGATCTTAAGATATATTCTTTGTCAATAACGTAGCTTTCATGGTTAAGCTCCGATTATTTTCTCGTTTCCGACGAACTTCTATGTTAAAAATAAATTGTTTAAATCAATTAAAATTATTTGCATAGGTAAAATAGTTATCTCAAAATTAATTTTCTTAGTAAATAAAAATTATAAAAAGTATAAAGTTTATGATGACAATATAAATTAGCAGAGTAAAATAAAATAACAAACTCTATTAATGTATGTACTTGCATATATATTTTGATGTATAAAAAAATTTTTACCAAATATATAACTTCTAAAACAATAGAAGTGAATTACAAAGGAAATATAAAAATTTTTAAAAAGTTAGATCTTAGTTACAAACAAAATAAGCTCATATGTAAACTTATAAGTTTTAAGAGAGTAAAAAAATTTTTTCTTTCGATATAAATTTCAATTAAATTCGAAAATTTGTGTAATTTTAAATAATAGTTTCTCGTATTTAAAATTTTTTTTTAATTGCTTAGACAAATTATTGATAAAAATTAAAAAATTATGTATACATGAAATAAATTTAAAATATAAAAATATAATTTATTAATTAAAATATTATAATTATTATCTATTCTAATATTCTGGATGAACATTAAATATATATTCATATATATAGACATTTGACATGCTTTTAATAAAAATGACCAAGTTAAATATCGATGATTGTAATTTATTTAAATCACTTAAAGTAACCGTTTAAAATAAAGATTATGTTTTAAAAATGCAGAAAAATAGACTATCGATTAATTAACATATAATTTTTGGTAATAGAAAGAAAAAAAATTTCATAAATCTTCGAAAAAAAATAATTTTATATATAAGTAATATTTTTAAAATATAATTTCAAAATTTATTAAAAATATACATGGAAAAGTAATTTATATATATAATATTTATATATACAAAATTGTATAAATGTTTGATTTTAGATAATACATATATAATACAGTATACTTATAGAAACGTAAAAAAAATTTTTTTTTTTAATTACATTTTTAAAAAATATTTATATTGATTTACGACAATAAACTAGATTTTATAATTTTTATTCTATTTTGTATATTGAAATACCTTATAATTTTGCTATTGCACTGTAAATGGTTGGTATATTATTTATTTTGTCACATATTAAAATCAATAAAGCCATGTATATAATGTAATAAAGAAGTGTACGTTAATTACCTAAACAAATAAATGATATAACTTTCCAATAATATTGTTCTTGCGTTTTATACGTTCAATATTATGCTTTCGCGTAGTTCAAAGATAAAAATGTAATTACCGATTTTTTGAGTATTTACATTTATAATTTTTGACTATCCATGTACAAATACTTACAATATAATAATTTATTTTATATTTTTTTCAAACAATAACTAATTTATCGGCAAGACAATAAAATCGGTGTATTAAGAAGTCTGTAATTTTTATGAATGAAATTAAGAGAAAATTCTCGAAAATGAATGAATTCGTTGCGATTCGTTGAGAGATATTTTGAAAAGACAATTTCAGGAAAATCGTATTCGAAGGCTGGAGTTAAATTTACGTAAGGATAAAATGCAAATTTTTCACCTCATACCAGCTCTGTATTGGCTACAGCCCCAAAATTTCAATTTAAGCCTGTCTCGCGGCATGGCATCTCTTGCTTACCGAGTGCTCCGTTTCACTTCGACTTTCAAAATCCTGATGCATTTAACGTCCTCTCTTTCTCTCTTTTTGAATATTGATGAGTATTTGGGACAATCCTCACTACAATAACTTGGAACCATCTTCAAAAGCATTGAGATACCTTCATTAAATATTCATTTTTGTGTAACTGATTTAAGTTTTTGTTATTGTTCCCTTAAAAACCCATAGACGCATCTTTCTAATCATTTTTGTTGTGACGATACATTCCGTATATCATTTTGATTGCCGTCAAAACACTCGTAGATAATATTTGGTATTTGATTGTGTGTATATGAATACCAGATACTTATCGCCCTAAAAAAAATTGAAAACATTAAAAATCAGGTCATGATCATCATTATTATTTGTGTCTTACTGATTTACAGATGCTCGTTGAGTATCTTATCAGGAATTTAAGGCTTATCTTATTAGAGCTGTTCAGCTAAATACAAAAATATCATAACTATTTTAAATTTTTTTACTTTGATGAAAACAATGATTATTATCAGATTTGCAATGAATAATATGCCAAAAAGAATTTTCATTAAATATAAATTTTATCTCTTTAAATATTTTCATAACTTTTTTATATAATTGAGGTATTTAAGTTAATATATTTGAGATAAATATGATCATTTTAACAGAATTTAAAAATACTTTGAAAAGAATTTATTAAATAATATAATATTATTTGTCTTAGTCTAGCAACAAATATTTATCAATATAATATATTTATAATATTTTTATGGAATGGTAAAAATATGTAAATGAAAATCAAGCCAATTACTATTTGGTACAATTTGAAAAACTTTTACTACCATTGTAACTTTTGCATCTACAATGAATGATAAACGAAGTACAGAATATTTAATATAACTTTAAGCTTATTTATGAAGGAAAATTTATCATAAATTGATTAAAATTTACAATTAAATTTTTAATTTCTATTTTGAAAACGTGAAGAAACCAATAGCTTAACGAATAGCCATGCGCAGAACAGTGACTGTAAGATTGTAGCTGAGTCATTCAAAATACAAACGCAATAAGGGTATTACTAATTTACATAAGTCAGTGGTCATTTATCACTATAAATACTTGATCAGGATTGTAAAGTTCATTCTGGTATCATCTCGGTAGCCTCGGACCAATTGTGTGATCTCATCCTCAACTAGGACACTCACTACACTCAAAGCACGAGTTATGCTTGGTCTAAATTTATCTGGTTATAAATTTCGATATTTATAGTCAAATATTAAGTATAAAACTATTAAGTCAAAGGTACATTTAAATTTTTTATTATAATTTATCAAAAACATTTCTATATTAGTTTCATTTCATTATAATTTTGTATTAAAACATTTTTAAAACAAATTTTTAACACATATTTCTTAATACATTGTTGAAAAGGAAAAATTTTAAGTACAAAATATTTTAATTTTCATGAACATATATTTTCATAAAATATCACACACATACATATATATAAATAGTTTTTCCAAACAATTTTTTTTCAATTATAAAATATAATTAAATAATTTTTTTGAAGTTTTTAGATATTCGTATTATTTAAAATTAAAATTATATTCCAAACTCAACTAGAGGATTTAACAATTTTAAATAAATAATATTGAAAATATGCATTTTATATAAGTCATTTTTATGTAATTACTAAAATATAATATAGTTGACATATTTCGATAAGTTCTTCACAGTAAAACAAGTATACAATTTTTAATTACTAAGAAATTTTTATTTTAATTCTTAGCTGTATCAAATCATTGTAATTATGTAAAATATATCGAACGTATTATAGTAATTAAGTTTTTTATTCGAAGTTTCAGTATAATATGCATTTTATTGAATTTACTTAAAAGTAAAAAAGGTAAATATTAATATAGAAGATAAATATGGACACATATTATCTAATTTATATTTAATAAGTTTTGATACATTAAAAATAATTCCTGAAAAATAAAAAAGTTTTGTACCTTAAATAATAAAATAAAAATGAATCAAGAAAATATCGTTAATTATCATATGTTCATTAATTAACTGATTAATTTAATATTTTGAAAAAACTTCAATTATACTGTATATATTAGTGTAAGATACATTCTAAATCATAATAATTATAACATTTATTTTATGTAAGTGAAATTTTTATTAATATAATTTTCGTGTATAATTACATTTAATTCAATGCTATTTACGCATATAATTGAAAAAATATTAATATTCTATAAATTAACTTAATACTGAAACATAATTTTATCTGAATTAAACATTAAAAATCACTTTAAAATATAAATAGTTCTATAGTATTCAATTGAGATTTAATTTTTAAAAAATTTATATTTAAGATTATTAATATGATCCTTTAATATATTTTAACTATTACTCTGTTTTTGTTGATTAGTTTTTTTCAAAATTTTAAATTCTATTTAATAAACAATATTATTAAATATATTAATTTGATTTATATAATGAGTTAAAGAATTTGAATATTTACTTAAATTTAATATTTTTTTTTATTACTAAATTATTTTAAATAATATAAAATTTTATTTTGAATTGAAAATTTTATATATAGTTAAATAAAAAAAGAATTTCTATAAACATAGCCATTGAATAAGTATTATGCTATTATTTGACAGAGCAATTTTTTAAAATAATTCATATAAAAAGAATAAAAATTTTACATTTTTCATAACCCATGTTTTTCAATTTGATACTAATTACTATTCAACATTTCTATTTTCCAAAGGTAAAAGCAGAGAATAGTTTCATAAAAATTAAATGAGCCCTAGTGTTTTCATTTTTTTTTTAATATTAATATACTATTTTTTGAAAACTGTTGTTTTGTTCTCTAAAAAATTGTCTAAAATATTCATAATTATAGTCTTCTTTTTAGCGATTATTAAAAAATTATAATTTTTTTCGAACAAATATTAAAGAATTATGTAATAATACAGAGAACTTAATTATATTCGATGGTTATGTAATGAAATATCAAGGAAAGATGTGCCCTCTATATGCTATCACATAACAATCTGAAGGATACTTTTAACAAAACTGAGTTGTATCACACAATCTTTTATTAATCTGATTGTACATTTTCTTTTCTCATTAGTTAGTAGAATAATTAAAAAATAAATGTAAGATTTCAATATTTTAATTAATATGATTAATATAACGCAATTAGAGAAGTTGATCTAATATTTAAAAAGACAAAAAATAATGAATTTGAAAAAATAATAAATATACTGAAGTTGGTGTGGGATATTATATGCGCAAAAAATATCGGATTGTAATTTTTGCTCATATGGAAGACGATATCATTTTTTAAAATTTAAATAGTACTAATATAATAGTATTTACTTAAATGTCTTAAATTTATTAAAAACCTTTTTAAAAAATCAAAAAAACACCCCACTAATAAATTAATTTGTATGCTTTATATAAATAAATACGTTAAATCCTATGAAGTTAATTTTTTATTTGTGAACTAATTTTTAAGTTTAAAGCTATTTTAAATAATTTGAAACTCCATTTACTGAATGTTAATAAATTTTGTAATTACGTGTATGCGTATGCCACATCAATGAAATAACCATATTTAATGATATATTTAATGATTTATATTTTGAGATAAACTAACTGAAGTTTGTTATTGTATAACTGAGTCGTATTGATGGTTTTAGCGTTATCATAAATTAAAAAATTAAGAATTAAGTAGAGGAATATTGGGATGACTGATAGCTCTACTGCTTATATTACGTATTATGAATGTGATTATGAATAATGATAGTCAGTATGTGTGTGAGCACGTACAATGAATGCACGGGTGTATGATTGCCAGTTTACTGGAGGAGGGACGAAGAGGCGCAACTGAGCGGTTAATGCAGTAGTACAACGATTTTGTGGAGAATTAGAAATGTAGCTGTGAAATGTAGAGTGCATGAAAAGACGGCACAGGGAAGGGGAAAGGGTGGAGAAAACGATAAAAGAGAAAGATAGATAAAGCACATGCGCGTTTGTAGTTGGGCATGATTACGCATATTTGTGTAATTTTCTTTTACATTTACCAAAGGGCGTATAATTCTTTGGGAAAATATAGCTGTTAAAGTGACCACAACGATGTATTTCCCAGTACCTTGGAAAAAAAGCACAAGCTGTCTTGAAAACTTTACGAAAACACATATAAAACTTCAAATTTAGTAAAATTGCTTACAAATTACTTAAAAATTCTTTAATTGATAAAAAATATATGTATGTATATATAATATCGTATAAAAATAATTTTTCAATAAATCTAATAATAAATGTTGCACATGTTTTAATATATCATTAATATACAATTGCATCATTAACATAAAAAAACTGCTTATATGTATTACATTTAAGCTTTATATTTATATGTGAGTAATTTGAGCAGTGTTCATGTAAGAATTTTATTTAAATGAATCATTATTATTACTTATGCTTTTAATTCGTTTACATTTTGTATACCACTCGTAAAATAAAGAATCTTAAATTTGAATCAGCACAGGTAAGATTGCATATCAGCAGTATTTTGACTAAATTTAGCTCTCATAAAAATAATGATTATTCAACTATAGAGGATTATATATTTCTAAAATTTTGGAGTAATAAATAGAATATTTTATTTGAAATTATTTTGTTTTTTTTATACATAATTAATTTATAAAAACTCCAAGTACTTTAACATAGTGTCTTTCTAATTTTTAATGCTTGGCTAGGATCCTTATGTTACATGTGTATGCAATATGGCACATCCAACACGTACTTTTTCAATCATAAACCACGTAAATAAAAAAAGGTTTTACCTGCCGGTGGTGATATTTCGCCAGATTCACGTAGTCCTCTTTATTCTTTCAGCTTATTTCACTGCTCTTTCCGTTGATTTTGGTCGTCGACATCCGTCCCCCGATGTTGTCTCCTGGTGTTCCAAATTCCTCCGCGTCGTACTCGTTGGCGCTAACTCTAGATTCCTCCGGGATATCCACCAAGTGCACCGGTTACACAAACTAAAAATACTTAATGTAAAACAAAATAAAAGGAAAATTAACCATAGAAATTTGAACAACAACGTGCGTTTATTTAAAGTTAAGAGAATACATGGAATTCGTTCTCGCGTACTTAAAAGTTGCCATACTCTGAGCGTATGCGTCTCAATCCCAGACTCAATGAGAAGCGTGTTTAATACGTTACATATGTAACATACTTCAAAACATATATTTAATTTTTATATTAAAACCTACATTTTTTATAATTAATACAAACAAAAGTGCTATTCAATTATGATGAATTTTAAAAGGGTAATAATTTAATAAAAATAAAATTGCAGTTTTAATATTGTGCTTTATTATTATTAAAATAATAAGCTATTTTTTAATGTACAATTAATGTAATTAAATAATGGATTTGACATAGACTTATTAAAAGTATAATTGAGAATTAAAATAAAAAAAGTTAATTGAATTATTATGATACAAATTTCTTGACATATTTGGTTTTACCAAACTTTCAATTGAAAAATAACTAACTCTAAGAGTATTTTTTTACCACGATAAATATAAAAAAAAGATTTTATATAGCTTAGAGAGAAAGTTATGCATTATGTATATTAATGAAAAAAAATGTATAATCGAAAGATAATACGATGTAAATTTTTTTATAATTCATAAGATTTTTTGAAATTTCTTCATCTATTAACTTTATAAATTACTGATCAAAAAGATGAAAATATTAAAATAAATATTCATTTTTATAAATTGTGTAATCATTTTTTCTTTAAAAAAAAAATTGTAAATTTTTTACAATATGAAAAATTATGATTTCCATTTTATCTATATATATTATAAAAATCTTTATAAATATTAGTCTACACTATGACATGTAAAAATAAAAAATCAATTCAATTTTTAGAGTTGAAACAAGGATAATGACAAATTCATAATTTCGTTGTTATTTAAATATGTATTCTTAGTCTACAACGGAAAAGATTTTAAATTATCTTTCAAGTTCACTTTATTTTATTTCTATTTCTGTTTTAGATTATCAAATTTTAATCTTTTATATATCAAATATAATAAAAAATACAAATTAAATACATAACTACAACGATTTGATTTTCTTACTTATGAACCCATTACATACGATGATCATATATTTTTTCCTTTCTCTATTAGTAAACATATTCTTAAAAAGATAATATTTTCTTCATAATTGTTTAAATTAAAAATACTCTTCAGGCTCAATCAGATTATAATTAAAAAAGAAATATTGTGAAAGAAAATATTTATTAATATTTATGCACATGTCATTTGCAACAATAAATCAAAAATAATATATTGTTTATTATTTCTATATTTATATAGTATCTAAAAATATGATTATTATAATTACTATCATTTTTATTGAAATACTACCCCGTAATAACTTTTAGATTATTGATACATATATATTTACAATTTATAACCTTATGTAGAATACAATAAGAATTATAAATTATTAAAAAAATACAATTAAAGAATATTCTTTGTGTTGCGTGATATTATAGTTTTTATGACAATTTCAAAACTAATTAAATTCTAATTATTAATCAACTGCATATCTGCGTTAATTATTCGTTTTGTATTAAAAGTTTGCATTTCTATTCAATTTTGATTTTTTTAGTATATTACTATGTTTTATATTTAATTATCCCATGTGATTTAAATATTTCAATTATGGTGAATATTATTTCTTAAAAAACGTTGTGCCTTAATATTAATATTAAAAATAATTATCAAAGGTTTATCATAATAATATATATTAATTCTGTTCTAGATTTAGCTGTATTAAACCTTAAAAGTATATTATTTTAAGATAAACTCATCTGTGTTTAACTTTATTTCATTTTGAATAATTTTATTCAAGAAATAATTTATAAACTTTTATTCCCACATTATACAAACAGAATTTTTATTACTTTTCAAAAATTCTATGTTTAATGAGTTTTAATACTTCCTACCTATATACCTCTCAAAAACCGAGTTGACAGAGCGTATATTCAAATCAGAAAACAAAACTGTAACCATAATCCTACAATTTAGTGAATTTAAAAGCACGAAAATCTAGGTAAATGTAGAGGAGTTATAAGGGAGCGAGGGAGAGAAAGAGAGAGAGAGAGAGAGAGAGAGAGAAAGAAAGAGAGAGTGAAATAATTTTTAACACCATAGAGAAATTACTTCGGTCATCACTAGATGCGACTATCTTGTTTTCCTTTTTCATTATCTTGCTTACATATATTCAGCTTTCCTATTTTCTCGAGTCAGTATGATACAAACATTTCAAGGAAGGTTATTTTCCAGGCAAAATTTTTTTTCCCTAGTTGTGCTGCCTACCCTCAATGTAATGATGCCCCCCCCCGCTTCGCGCTCTTTCTCGCTTACTTTCTCTCACTCTCAATCTCTTCCTATTGCACTCTCTCGTTGACGTGTCTGCCCGTTGGGTTCTCACTCAAGCATTCTATCTGTCTGTGTATCCCTTCCTCCTTCCAACAGCACCTGCTTTTAGGACAGGACAGATGTTGAAGTCTCCAACACGCTTTTCCTGCTAAATGAAAGTCGGCTGCATTACTTATGTCCCTTCTACAGCAGGAAAACCTTCTCAGCTTACTTTACAACCATCGTGCGCAAGGGCTATACTCAAGGCTAGTCATCAACGCACCACTGCATCGTTGCAGAGCTTCTATCATTTGTTCACATAGTTTTTGAAGGAAATTTTTACCGGAAACAAAATTTATTTAACTAAAAGATCTACCGATTATTTAAATAGTCGGCATTTATTCTTGACATTTCACAATTATAAAGGTGTACTTCTGGGACATAAACTAAAATTAAACTTTGTTTTTACAAAATTTCCACCCGAATTTTCCCTTCGAAGTTAATCGAGCCCATAAATAAAAGAAGTTACATCAGCGAACAAAGAAATGAAGCATTAGTACATTAAATATTATTTTTTAAAAAATAATAAAAATAGTGTGATAGTGTGTGTACATCAAGTGAACGCGTACATACGGTGAAAACAATTATTGAACAAAAAAGAATACTAAATGTTGTTAATTGATTTTAATAATTTTTTCTTTATATACTTATAGACATTATTACGTAATTGAATTAATCATGATTTTTCCCGTATCATCAAATTATGATAATTATAAAATTGTGAAAAAGTGTAACTATTAAACATATTATGACTCATATGTTCGTAATGTATGTTAAATTTACTGTAGTATTAATTTCAATACAAAAGATACTGAAGTTTTTTTAATATGACGTGTGTATAAGTGCGTATAAGTGTGTATAATTAGGTAAAAAATGTGTATTGGAAAATGAATATGTAACAGTGTGTAATAGAAATTATCAGCATAATTTATGGAATCAATTATATGTTATTGTACAAAAATTTAAATTCATTTAAAATTTTATGTAAAATATATTTTTCCAAATATATCTTAAATTAAAAATTAAAAAAAATAATTGAGTAACCCAACATTGATATTATACTTGACTTAAAAGTGTCCAAACCAAAATAGCATGGTCTGATGAACACAAAAGGGATCCATAATAACAACCAGCCATTTTGAATTTCCATTTTATTCTTTGGATTTAACAGTTTTGAGAAAAAACCAAAAGTATAAAAACTAATTTAATTATAGACTTATTAGAATATATTTTTACATTTTATTTGAAAATTATCAGTTCACTAATAATAATATATAAGATATAAATACTTGAATTAATTTGTAATTCGCCGTTAACAATATTATTTTACATAATTTTCATCATAACTAAATTCTTTCAAAAATTTTTATTGGATCTTATTATTTTTTAATATTTCTCAGAATTAATTTTTAAGTAAAATCCTTAGCATTTTTTTAAGCATTCGGATGGTTATCCTTTGATAGTATACTATTTCTGGAAAAAAAAAGTTATATAGGACAAACTTTGTACATAAAATTTTCTCATAATTACAGTCATATCTTTAATAACACTCGAAAAGAAATATTAAGCTTCATTTAAAAGAATATATTTGCATATTTTATTTCATTGTATTTTTATAGATTGTACGAAATTAAGAAGAAATACATACTGCATCAAAGAGTTTGGTGTAAAAATACAAATTATTTAATGTAGAGTTAAAAATGCATTTATATTACATTATATTACTGGTAAAAACATTGCAATACTACTCTCTATTGTTGCTATTTTTTTTTTTTTTTTTAACTAGTACTCAAGTAAAAATTCTATTCAAGTTTTTTCAATAAAACTAATGTTATTATCAAAACTGCCATTAAATTATTTAGCAGCTCCATTAAGATTTATATGTCTGCGGTTGAGATCTTTGGATACTTTATTGATTGTTACCGATTATTGATGGTCTGATGGTCGAATATTCACTTTGAAAGGGCTTCACGATTTCTCAAATTGCATGGTTTACTTTTTCGCGATCGTCGGTTAAACTATAACAGCCATTGATTGTAAAAGCGCTATAAAGCCAAGTTTTATTGATTATCATCGGAGCATAAGAGCGCCTGACTGTTCCTCCGAGGATGGATGGTTCTAACTCATATCAGTTGTTGATTAATGCGTTAATAGACGATGAATGCGAACCTTATACCACAGTAATGTGATAACTTGTAAAATAATATCGTATTATCAAGTTTTATGCAATAATTCGTAATAATAAATATAAATTATCCATATTAATTATTTTACACCTGTATAAGTAAATAATTAAAATGTTTTACTTTCCCCACTACGTATTAAGCAGATATTTATTGACATAAATTAACATACAATTGAAGCCTGCAAACGTTTTTTTTAAATGGTTAAGGTCTTACTTTTCGATGATACTCAAATTTTACTCACATTAGGAAATAACAATTTTCTAGAAAAGTTTCTACGCTGTAATAGTAACTCATTCTCTCATTTGACAATAATATTAACAAGAAAACTGAAAGAAAAAAATTTACTGTATCTAAGAATATTAAATAAATTAATTATTTTTTCGTGTATTTCTTTGACATGTATATAAATTATTAGAATTAATATTTGATAAATATAAAAATTGACAATAAAATTATATTTAGAATATGTTTTTTATAATTGTTTACCAAAGATAAAAAATATATTAAAACATATAATACAATGTAATAAATTTCATTTATTAAAAATGTCAGCTTATTTTAATCTGTAATAATAAATATTGTATTTAATCAATCATTTCAATGCTCTAAAATAAAATAAATGCTATAAATTAAAAATTTTTATATTCGATGAATAATTTATAATTTTAGTAACTCTTAAGAAATAATCATTACTAAATATAGTAAAAAATGAAAACATAAATAAAGCATGATTAAATATATGTTTAATAAGAAATGTTAAATTATCTTTTCAAAGATTTTTAAAAATAGACATATGATATTTGTAATAAAAATTTAATTTATAAAATAGACAATTTTGTGTATAAGATTTTATATTATGCATATCGCAATTTAAAATTTTTTTGAATTATTTTAATATTCTCTTCCATAATAGATTTAAAAGAAGAAGTGGAGAAGTTAAAAAACAAACATGATCAACCTGAGATCAGCGTGAAAAAATCAACGAGCATGGATATATTTCCCTGGATAACAGAATTCCGAGCTTTATGTAAATCGTCATTTACACAGCAGGGTCCGTCATCCCTTATTGAGTTAATAAGATTTTTCAATAGGTAATTTAATTTACTTCGTTTATATAGAAATATTTGATTGAAAAAAAAAAGAAAACCTTTTAACTGTGGTAAAAAACAACTTTATTTTAAAAAAAATTGTGCATGTACTATATTTTATATCTTGTAAAGTAGTTGAAATATACAAAATTATATTTAAATTACACATTTAATATTATATTTAATTCTTATTTCTTAAAAATTGACATTTTCCTTAAATATTCTAAATATTAATTAAATATTCTAAAAAAAAAAAAAATACTTTTTACTAATTTATAAGTAATATATCATTTATCGTACTAAGAATTTTTATTTAGAAGGAAATTATTAAAACCAGTTATTGCATTTGACTATAAAATTTCATGTATTTTTAATATTAAAAGAAAGATCTCATTAATTATTAATTTCAGTTTTATATTTTGTAATTATTTAGTTAAATATTTTGATAAGTAAAAATTAAAATTTTGAAGTAAATTCATTTTAAATATATTAATACAATAACATTTTTATTATTATTTTTAGAAAATATTTTACAATCATATATTCGTGTAAACAAAAACCAGTAATAACAAAAGATTTTGTAACTTACATTTTAAAAAAAAGCAACAATTATATTGGTGTAAATTTTAATTACAGGAATGTAAGCTCAAATATTAATGACTGTTATAAAAAGTCATCGCGAGCGGCTAAATTGAAGGAGCTCATCAAAGACGCTTTACTGTTGTTCCTATATTTTCATCGTTTTCAACAGCCACAGGTAAAGTAAAATGTAAATAATGATTATTGACAAAAATGATTTGATTAAGAGAAATATTCAATCATAAAGTAAATGTGATATGAACGAAATCAAACAAACAAAAATAAATAAAATTCAACTCCCATGATACTGTTCAATTTATGTTAATGATTTAATTCTTATGCTAGTTTCATTTTCTGACACAATTTCTTTTTAATTTCTTCTCAAAAAATTTTTATGAACTTGATTCACATTAGTTATTTCTAGCTCATTTCATTAATCATCGAAAACTAAATATCTAATCAATATAATATTTATCTATGAATATGTTTAATTTAGTGTAAAAACTTGCTACGAAATAGAACAAATTATTATCAAAATTTAAATTTTTTAAATCATTTTTTTCTAGAAAACAATTGCGTTTTAATTATTTTGAAAAACTTGTTATTAATGAATTTTTGTTACTAACCCAATATTTATTTTACGTGTTAAAATTTAAATTCTTTCACGTAAAATTTTAATTTAAATTTCAAGATCCAGGATCAAAATCGTGCGGTCTATCTTGAGCAAATGTCGGATTTGTTAGCAATGTACATAGATCTGGAACTGGTTGCATCAAAGCGGGATGTGGAACCACAGCCTAGCAAAATCTCTGCGAGAATCGTTTCCTGCCTCTTGGTGTATCTTGGTGAGTCTATATAACTGCGTTTATCACGGATTTGCGAAAAACACATTCTCGTTTATACCCCGCCTTTCCTAATTAACTGTCTTATAAAACTTCTCCTACGAATTAAATTAGAATATTAGTTGGCTTTAAAGTAAATCGAAGGGGTTATTTAATTTATTTAGATTATCAATTTTGTTTATTTAATTTAGTATATTTTAGAGTATGAAAATTACTTTTTTTCTTATATTAGAGTAAATCAATTGTTTATTATTAAAGAATTATATTCTCGTTAAAATATTTATGTAAATTTGAAATTGAAGTTATGTTTTAACAATTGTTGAAAATATTTTTTTTTCAGTTTTAACGTAGTTCCTTTACTGATATTTACTACAATATTTTTTATGTAATAAATTTTCTATTATAGAGTTAATAAACTAAAAAAATGAATTTGATTTTAAAGAATTAAATTTATTATTCATACAATATCTTAAGTTTAAAACGATTAATAATAATAATTATATTAACTTTTTATCAATGTAATAAATATTTTGTTTATAATAATAATTTTTTGTAGAAAATTCAACGGAACATTTACTAGATACACTTATAAAACTTCAAATAGTAAATGAGACATATTCACAAATATTAGATCCAGTTTTTTCGTAAGTATTAAATTTTTATAGATTTACTGAAAATATTTTAGAGAAACCGCTTTTATTTCTTTTTTAGTTTTTTAAGTAAAATTTATATGTATAAAACGATAATATAAAAGATATATACATATAAAAAACTTAATATCAAAAATATAAATTAAAAAAGATAAATTTAAATTAGTTAAAATAATCCAAATAGGTGGTTAATTAATTAATTAATTCAAATACAGCTAATAAAAATAGATATCAGCGTTCTTAAATAAAGCTAAAGATTATTATAATATTATTATAAAATCGAATTTTTAATTATCAATGCGTAATTTTTCTTTTCACTATTTGTTAATTATGTATAAATTTATGTAGTGAAAATTTCTTTTTAGACGTTTTATTGACGAAATATTAAACTTTCCAGTTTTATCGACTTATTTATTTTAGATTTGATATTAAATTTAACTACATCTTTATATGTATACGTGCTTTTATCAATTTAACTATTTTAAAATTTAACAAGTTTACATTTGACATATTTTATTACTACATTAATATATAATTTAGACAAATCTAAAATATTTACTAAATATCTAAAATCCTTAAGTTATAATACATTATAAATTTTTTTAAATATTATTAAATCATAGTTTTGTCTTTTAGTGTTTCCAATTGAGACTAGTGTAGTTGTTTTGAAATTATTTTTAATGAAAAAGTTACTCATGTTTTTAAAAATAAGTATCTCTTGAGAAAAAACGGATACGAGTGAGAAATTACTACAAGATAGTGAAAATATTACGACCAATTTATGTTTATGCAGATTGTAGCCTGTTTTTTATCTTTGGACTTTTGAAATAAAGTCTCTAAATCAGTGTTTATTAGGAAAGTTGTTAAAAGAATAGTTTCATCAGGGAAACAATTAATCACGACCTCTATAAGCTTCCAAGTCATTCATATTCCATACGCTGTTGTTTCGCAGAAAAATCTTCAAAATCATACCACCGCACCCGGAGATGGAAGTCATGTACGTGCGCTACCTTCTGGTGTACCGACTGTGGAAAAAAATCCACAGCAATTTAGCCGTCAAGAAGCAAATCAACGCTAATGCGATTTCGTCGTTGCGCTCGCTCCCCACGAACTTACCCACTATTTTGCTGGAGCAAGTTTTACCCTCCACAATGTCGGCTCAGGCGAAGCTTTTGGACCCACAGTCAACCAAGCTTTATCTGTGCCAACACTTCGATTTGCGTAAGGCCTGCAATCACTTTCTTCAGTATTGCAGAAGAAGTAGGATTGGCGAGGAAACGAATCCTGCTGACGATATCATTCAGAGAGATCAGAGAGTACGTATACATTTTTATTAATAATCCATCTATATATACATATATGTATGCAATATATGTATATACGTGTGTGTACCTTTGCACCTATTTATAACTGTTTGTTTCATTTTAAACGCGCGAGACTTGGAATTTTCGATTCATTTTTATTAGTGAATGTATTTTATCGACTATTTGACTACCTTGTTAACAATAACCAATATCTGCTGCGAACAGCATAAGCACACGGAGGATTTTTTTGCATATTATTTATTTCAGAAATCAAATTTAATTCAGAATCTAAGAACTTAGTAACGAGTATATTTTTATATAGAAATAATAACTCAAAAACTTTTACTTGTTTTTAAAAAATATAGTTTTATCAAGTTTTATAAAAAATTAATATTCCTCTCTATTTTTCAAATTTCTTTTAAATCCTTTATTTTAACTGAAATTCCGAATATATACTTTACATAGGAGCATTGTATTTACCATTTGTTTTTATAATGCGAATGAATATTTACTTAAATTTCAAAAAAAAATATACTAGTTAAATTTGTCAGTAACAGATTGATGAAAACTTTAATTAAAAAAAAGATTTTTAAACCTTTAGTATTTTCAGTTATTTATTCATTTTTTATAAAAATAGTCTAAAAAAAATTTCCAATTTATATGATTAAATATTTGAAAATTAAAATAATATAAAAATGATAAATTATTAAAAGAAAAAAAAAGAAAACAATCTGATAGCAGAAAATATAGTTACAACAGTTTTAAGATAATTTTATAAATCGTACTTTTTAAATTTTAGAATTTGTTATATGTGATAACTTTTTTTTTTTATTACGCAACATGTATAATTGTTTATTTTTTCTTGGCATTTTTTTTCTACTTTGAAAAGTTTATAATTTAAAATTTTTTAATATTGATTTATTTTTATTACGAATTTTCAGTATATTCTATCTATAATATTCGGAATTTATCAGAGAATTTTATTGCAAATTATATTTTTACTATTTTATTATAAAAAATATTTTTAATCTCTTTAAATAGTAATATATTTTTCAAAAAAAATTTTCCATTTTAAATACATATGTATTAATAAATTAATAAATTATTTATGTGAGTAAATCCATGCGGTAATCTGTAACATGCATGTGCACGGATAATCAACATATCGAATTTGTTTAAAGCTATATTCAATTATTTTCGAAATAAAATTAAACAAAAATTTTTTTTAATTAAATAATAAATAAATTTTATAATTTCAAATAACTTTTGAATATAATAAAGCAATAGATAAAGTTTATTATATATTTAATAGTTCATACAGACTACATATCTTATGTAATTCATAACATATTTAAAATCATCAAGATATTGAATATAATAATAAGAATATATTCAGTGAATATTTGAATAAATTTTATTGCAAAAGTAAAAGTTTTCTTGAGAGTTATTTTTTATATAAAAATGATTATTGAATCATAAAATAACTTTTATTTAAATATAACTAAAAATGGAGAATAGTTGTTAATAAATTTAAATGAATTAAAAAAAAAAACATTTAAGTATTCAAATTACACAGCAAGCTAATATATTTTCATATTTAATACATTAATATATATAATATATATCTATTAATAAAAATTAATTTAAATTTATTTAAAAAGTATTTAACATTTATATATAAAAATGATTAAATATTTTTGAATTAATAATCATTATATTCGCTGAAAAAATCGTACTAAAAAAGCATTATTTTTTTAATTTTATTTTCTCTTAAACAATATTAAAATTTTTATTCTAAAAATATCTATTATCTATTCTTATATAAATATTTTGAAAATGATTATAAATTGTACAGAATGTTTAAATATTATTTATTTATGAATATGTGATATTTTATCTAATTATTGAAAGTATTTTTTCTATGTATTTCATTATTAAATTCTTTCATTTTTTCAAATTTTTTAAGGCTACTATAGTAAGCCATTACAAAACAGATATAATTTAATTATAAGCATTCTTTTTCATTCATACACTATTCAAAAAATTATAAAAAAGTTTTTGAATTATATGATAATAAGATAACAGTAATTATTTCGAAACATAATTATTTACAAAATTACAAAATATACAGTACTAGATTTAATACTGACCAAAAAATATACAATGTATCTATTTTTAATCGAATTAAATAGATTTAATAGAGGTCAAATGCTTTTTAGATAATTTTTATACAGAAAAAAAAAAATTAATTTGATTATAATTAAAAATTTAATATAAATAATCAGTAAAAATGAATTTTTGAATTTTTTTGTATATTTTAAATACAAATCTTATATTCTATGATACTTTATATAAAAAATTCTAATAAAATATTATTTGGTTGTATATCATTGGAAATATAATTAATTTTGAAATATTTAGGCTTAGGAATAGATGTCAATATAATAAAGTAAATTACGTAATTATATTCGAAAACTTTAAATATCAAATTTTTAATTGAAATGTAACAAAGTTTATCATAATATATGCAACAATAATTAATTAATTAAAAATTATTATAAAACTTTTTCTTGATTATATTATAAAATTTATTCCGAATATTATATACTTAAATTTCACAATTAATATTCACTTATAGTTTATGAGTTATAATTTAAAAAATTTTATTTTTATATTTGATTTTTATTGATTGATAGTGATTTGCAGTTGAAATGATTTTGATCGAATAATTGAATATTTAAAATTATGCAGTTAATAATAATTTTTAAAAATATTCATTTCATTGAAATTTTTTGATGGTTTAACGTTCAATATATAAATATAAATATATTCTAAATATTACTATATATTTTAGGTATTAAAAATGAATTTTATTTTTATCAGCTTGTTGTGGTAAATGTCTACTACTTAATTTTCAATTTGAACTGATTAATTAAACAAGATTGTTATTATAAATAATAATCTATGTTATTATTTATCCTTTAGCTGAAAAGTAGGATTACCTCCGAAAAAAGTAATGTAGATTCTGTAAATATTGAATTTTTTAAGAGATCGAATTCATTGGATAACACTAATTCTATACAAAACGTAAGAAACATTCCTTTCACAAATCTAAAAATCGAAAACAACAATCAGTCTCGTTCTATTAATAGTAACGATAGTATTAATATAAATAATAAATCTATTGTAAAATCCGCGAATTTATTTAGAAACAAAAAATCTAAAAATTTTGAAGATGTAGTTTTGATTGATTTAACTGAAGAGGAAGTACCCAAGGTAATTAAACGTAAAAAAAATCGAAAGATTAGCTGGCTTGAGAATGCAAAACGCAGCATCGATGCGAAGATCAAAGAAGCAGCACTCAAGAGAGATAATTTAATAAATACACCTCACGACATAAGCGAAGATCCTTATGACACATTACGAAGTTCAACTAATAATAAGTCTTCAAGTGAAATGGGTACAGAGCATGAATCAAATTTATCACAATTATCTTCAAATTCAATAATAGATTTACAAGCAGGAAGTAATCTAAGTAACAAAGTTGTCGATTTACATGAACCATCCACCATAAAAATAAATCCTAATTCTACTTCACCAGACTCTTCAACATCGAAATTAATTTGCTCCGAAAGTGACAGCATTGCACAAATAACCTTTAACAACGATAAACCAATTTTTAAGGACTCAATAGTAGTAATTAAATGCTCTGCAGTTTCTTCATCGAAGACCGTCAAATTCGAAGAAGATAAAGGTAAAAATAAAATCAGTGCCTTGTACGATGTTAATGGAGTATCTGAAGAAAAGCAACCACCAGATAGTACAGTCTTGAGTGTTGAAACGCTGAAAGAAATCAGTTCATCAAATGAACGTAAAATAACGAATTTAATAACAAATAATCATTCAGTAATTCAAAAATCTAAAAATTCTGTTGTCGAAAACGAGAAATTAAATAAAATAAAAGAAAATATTTCCATCAATACAGTAAAGACTGATTATTACTCAAATGAACAAAAAATACAATCATTAGTAACACAAAAAAGAAGTCTATCAAAACTGATCGAAAATGATAATTATGTTGAAGAAAAATTAGTAACAAAAGAGAACAAAAATATAAACAATAAATTACATAAGATGAATTCCAACTTGTCTGAAATATCTAATATTAATCCACCAAAAGAAAATGGGGTTGCACATAGTAGCATTAAAGAATTTCAAGCCGAAAATTCTGAGCAACCAATTATATCAAATAGTTACTATAGTATGCAAGATTCAGAGATTGATGGCCTGACATTGCTGGCAAGTGTGTCAGCTCAGCAACAAGTTTCAACAAGTAAAAAAACAGAGCTGAAAGTTAAGCCATATTCCAGTTTACAAAAAGTGAAAGATGATGAAAATAATATGGTCATCAATCGTATTATTGGTATGTATCCTGAGGATGTTATGGATAAAGTCGCTCTTCAAGTGGAAGTTTCTTCTAGTGAGCTTGTTTCTAGCACTGTAAATAAACATAAACAGAATTCAGATACACCGGATATTTTATCATATATTATTGATGAAACGATTCAAAGCAATTTGGAGAGTAACGATAATGCTAATGTCATATTAAATGGTGAGACGGTAATGCTTTTACAGAAATCACCTAATAGTAATCTTTATATCATTAACAAAGCAGCAGTAGATAGCATAAATAGTAGCAATGGTAATTGTAACAGTGAGGATGAAGATTGCAGCAAATTAAACGATCTTGAAGATTCAAAATGTTGTCAGCAAATGATGATTATGAAACATGAACCCGACGAAGTCATTTCACGAGCTAGACTCATTAAACCGGATCCCGATTATACGGATGTTAAATCCGGAGCATTAATTCTTGAAGAATCAAAACATCAAAATCAAACTCAGGGTTATGAATTACATTATGCAGGATATCCTATACCACCAGGCAGTTACTGTACTTATCCAAACATTCATCATTCATCAACTGGTTGCGCATGCGTCAGTTGCGCTTACTGTCGCCAGTTACCATATTATATTCCAGCAACACATGCAATTCAGTCAGTACAAACACACTCAGCCGTCCAAGAAAAAAGGATTAGCAAAAAAATAGAAGCAACTGCCATGTTAGCTAAACTTTATGATGATGAATTATTGTGTAGTATAGAAAAAGGCTTGTTAGATGGTAAACACCAGCAGCAGCAACAAGAGCAAATTATCACTGAAGTGGAAAAAGAAATCGTTCGAAGGTTCAAACATGTCGATAGTAAATTACCGTTAAAAAAAAGGTTGAAGGCCCAAAGGATGATGTCGATGAATTTCGAAAATCCAACATCAGAATCACTAGTTGAAAATGAGGAATCAACGACAGCTTATCCTGGAACTTTAATGATGTCTATAGCTGATGTGGAAGTACAAAGTAACCCGCCTCATGACATCGGTGCCATCATTGAAGTAACTTCTGCAACAAATAAATCAGTTAAAAATGGCAAAGAAAGAACAATGAATAACAAAACAAATAATCAGAATGTTCCCAATTGTTTTTCGAAAAAAACTATTATGAAGAAAAAGAAAATAGATTTAACAAATGAAGAAGTAGAAAATAGTGGTGTTAGTAGCCCAAAAAAATCGAGAAAACCAAACAATGGTGGAATTAAACAAACAAGAAGTTCGAGGAGAACTGTTCCTACAGTAAATTACGTATATCCCGAGATTGATCCCGAATGGAATCCGTCCGGTAAACGTAAGAGGAAAAGGAACAATCGATGATCGATGCAGATGATAAGTTAAATTATTGCAAATTGCACGCTGTTTATTTAGAATATACATGCATATATGCATGTATATATGTATATATATATATATATATATATATATATATACATACATAAAGCATCATAGAAGACCAGTGCTATCATTTTGTTGTAAATATGTAGTTCAAAAAAGTAATGAATAAACGATAAAAAAAATTCGTACACGTGAAGATGTTTATTCCGAAGAGTAATAGCTAAACGACTGGCGAAGATGATTTCTTTTTAAAGATTTTTCGTAAGAATTTGTAAGAAGGTATTTTTAAGAATTTTTTCTATTTGAATTCCACTATTTTTTATATTTTAAATTATATATTTAAGTAAAATCTTATTGTATATTTATTTGGCAAAAAGTGTATTAATAAAATATTTTACCATGGAATTCGAGTATGGCTGAACGACTGTTGAAGATGTTTTTTTTTTTATTTATATTTTAAATTATTCATTTATTTTAAGTAAAATCTTCTTTATATTTATATGACAAAGAGTGTGTTAATAAAATAATTTATCATGAAACTCGAGTACCTATGGAGAAAATAACAGCAATTTAAAAATGAGGTGAGGCCAATGTTAAATGATTTGCAAAATGATATTTTTTATAATGAAATTTAGAAATACGAAATGAGCAGTCTTTTTCTGTATTAATGTCACTATAAATAAAAATATGTAGAATAAATATTTTTGAAACTATTTTATTGTAAAAAAAAGATGATTAAATTTAAAATTATCATCGCTTACTAAATTTTTATGACATTCGGTAAATTACATTTAAAAAAAATGTCTAAATCACATAAAGTATATTATATATATCATATTTTGTATTGATATATATAAATTAGATGTTTTAATAATACAAATGAAATGTCGTTAATTTTAAAAATTTATATTGTAAAAATACGAAGTTAAAATTATTCCATATAATACTTGAAAATAATTAGAATCCAATGGAATGGAGCGTTGCCAGTCATTAAAAATTTAAAAATCATAATAAATTACTTATTTTAATTCAATATATATACATGTATGTATAAGCACTAGTTATATTGTATATATGTAATTAATTAATAAAAAATTAAAAGATTTTACTTTGTAATTTTATTAGATTTTATTACCTTATAAGTAGACTTAACATTTATATATAGATATTTCAGATTTGATAATCTTAAAATACAGTAAAAAATGTATAATTTTTTGTCTATAAATTTAATATTTATGTAAGGAGTTAAATTTGTAAGTAAATTTGTAGTTTGTAAATTTGAAAACATAGGTTTCTTGTAAATTAAAAAATAATGATTAAATTGAAAGCTGCTCGTATTTTACTTCCGAAATAATATGCAATTACATACATTTGAAGTGTTAAGTAAAATATACCAATATAGTATACATTATAATATATTAATTATTGAAATTTCCACATTTTTAGATGCTGCGTTTATGTTATATAAGACCTGGATAAATAAAATTTAGGGGTTAGTATATTTATATGTATTTCCAATTGTATTAAGATTTTTAATCATTTAAAATTCAAAAATTAGATTTGGGATATTTTGAATATTCTAGGCTTAAACAATATTATTATTATTATTGATTTTTTACTAGTACTATTTGAATACAATTTGTAATAATGAATTAAAATACTAGTATTGTAATTGAATTAATACTTGTCGAATGACTTTTCACTATTAAATTTCAATTTTTTAAGTACTTATTATTTTAATATTTAAAAACTGTTTACGATTTTTTGTACTAATATTTTTTAGTATAAATTTCAGTTTTATAAAAAATAAATTTATAAAGTTAATATACAATCAAATAATAAAACAAAAAATATTTATCCATAAAGTTGTTTTAATTTTCTATTGTTAGCTATATATTTTGATAATTGTTGATAAAAAAATTTTTTTAGTTAAATTTCATATTGTTTAACAGAAAAAAACTTCAAAACAATGGAAAACTTTTTGTAGCTGTGGTAAATAAAATTTTGGATTTGTTTTATTTACCTGTTTAATTAATGAACAAACAATTACGTAGACGAAACTATCGATTGGATTCAGTAGCGTTGCATTTATGTAAGTAATATTAAATTATAAAATATTATTTTTACTTTTTCTTTTTTAATTATTACTTTTTAATGTATTTAAAAAATAGTTTAAATATGCAGTTGATTAAGTTAAGTTATATTTCGTTACTGCAAAAAAAAAAAAATATTTCCAATATATACTTACATTCTTTATTAAACAAGTAAAATTTAGCATTTCTTAAGCTTGTGTAAATTGTTTTTGAATTTACGAATATTATAAAATAAAATAAGATATTTATTGTGAAATTAATAATTTTGTTCTTACTATTAAAATATTTACATATAAAAATATTTATACATAATTGCTATTTTATAAATCTTCAAATATATTGAATACTAAATATCAAAAAATTATAACAGTATATTATAAGTGAAAACATAAAAAAGTAATTAACTTTTTATCTCATAACTATTGAAAAAATAAATAATTAGGATAATGTTGTAATAAATATATCTAAAAGTTACTAATGAGAAAGAATAACTTTTATGTACATCATACACTTTTGTATTACAAACAATGAATGTTTTCTTTGAATTTTTTCTATTTTCCTTTTTTTTTCATTACTTATTTTTTATATTTCTATATATAATACATTTATTTTTATAAAATTTCCGTAAAATAATGTTCATAATTATTTAACTTAGAAGTTAAATCCATTAAAAATAATTCATCAGTATTTTCTGTCTTAGGTATTTAAAGATATAATATGATCGTTGATAACTGTTAATTAATACGATATTATTAAATTGTTGTTTAATTATATTATATTATGAATTACATTGTATTTTTAAATGTAAAATAGTATTTTTCAACTAGTGATATACAAACTATTTTTTAATCTTAATTGATTTATTCTAAGTTAAATTATTTAAAAAGTTGTAAGATTTTAATTATATCCATCTAGTTGATTGTTTGTGGTCTTGACTATTTCTTTTCTTATTTTTATGATTTCAAACCTTATTTTAAATTTTATGGAGGAATGGTATTTCTCACTTTATTCAATATTTTATACTGTATATATCACTCTAGTAATCCTTAAGGAAATCTTAGGAAAATTCGTATAAGCTATTAGATATTTTCTTCTTTTTTTTTTAATTTTAATATCATTTTAATTTCGTTAAAAAATTAGAAAAAAAAGGATATTTATTCATATATTTACTAATGATACAAAATAATATATTTATTATATTAATTTATTTATTGTATAATATATTTTATTGTAATTACATAATCAAGTATGTGTGTGTGGGTCTTACTATGTATACAATGTTTATTAAATGCACACTCATTTCTTATATTTACATGTCAATAATTGTGTTATAAAGTTATTTTTTCACTTATAAGTTTGATTTTCTTATGTATTGATTCTTATATATTGGCCTTTTAAAATCGTTTTGTTCTCTGCAATAAATTCGAACTCTGAAAAAAGACACTGACACTCAAATGATTGTTTCCAAAAATTTGAA
The DNA here is from genome assembly GCA_018907245.1 of Eupristina koningsbergeri. Taxonomy (NCBI): domain Eukaryota; kingdom Metazoa; phylum Arthropoda; class Insecta; order Hymenoptera; family Agaonidae; genus Eupristina; species Eupristina koningsbergeri. Next base: position 4,585,005 of record JACCHV010000110.1, read on the forward strand.
AATACTTATACATATTGTTACTTTAAGAGCAATATTTTTTACGAGTCAAAAGTGTTCTTTGTGCCTGATATTCCTTTTTATACTAACTAGTAATAATTTAGTACCATAATAGGTATTCTCGTTTTCCGCATTATACGCATTACATTCATTATCGTATTAATGGTCAAATGTCGTTTTTGGAATATTTCATATTGATCCGAAGATTTTTAACGGATTCTCTTGCTTAAGGCATTCTAGGTTTCAGTAAAATCAAATAATTCCATGCCGTATTAAGAAAGCTCCGAAACCTCTAAAAAAATTTACATTGATATTTCCTTTTTTTAGCAATAAAAAAGTACCATTTGTTGATAAAATCCCAGCCAATAATTGTAGAGATATACTAGGTTTACGACGAGCGGCTACACCATTATGTCTTAAGGTCTTGTTAGGCATTATCTGGGATGCGGTTATCTTGAGTTATTCCCTCTTGAGCAAAGAAAATGCTGTTTCTGACTCAACGTCTATGCTGTCAGTTGGATGGGTCAAGGTATAAAGAAAAGTTACTTTTGAATGATTCTTTCTACCCGATGGTTAGCGACTTTTGTGTCGGTCACATTGCAGGCCCCAAGTCTACGAGTTGAAATTTTGTGTCTCGCTCCCCACTGGTCCTAGTCCACCTCATCTGTTAGACTTCTCCAGAACTATTGTCTATTTACCTTCATTCATAGCACTCTTAAGCCTCTTTTGAACGAGTTTCTACCACACTAACGAGAAAGTCGCCCTGTTTTTTTGCCTATGTCCTTGTGTTTCTGTCTTTGTCACAGACACTGGTTTCTTATTCGTAATTTCGAAGTGTTCACCCATAAGTCGTGCTTACCTTTTTTATATCTATTGTAATTAATTTCATTAAATAGCTTAAACATTACTTAATTTATTCATTTTAATGAATATTATTATACACTGAAATGTGTGATTTTTTCAAAATTGTATTTACTGAAAATCGATTTTTTAAATTGAATAGTAATTTCAAACAAAATACTATGATCAAATAAAATTAAACTGTATTTTTAATATAAATAAATATTTCCATTTAAAAAATGAATGTAATACACTTATGCAATGATAGAATTTACTAATTCTCTATGAAACCAATATATTTTAAAAATATCGTGCATGCAATTAGTAAAATAAATTTACTAATTTTTTTTATATGAAATTTTCAAATGTTTTAATAATTTAATTTTCATGTGTTACAGAAAATGCATGTCTTCAATATAAATCTTTTAAATATTTCCATTCTTAATTCGATCAAGCACATACATCGATACATCACTACGAAAGTGCTTAAAAGGAAAAACGAAAAAGACAAACTACCTGCCATAGGAATAATGTCATCACTAAACTTGCCAAGTAGAAAATCGGAATACAAAGAAAGAATGAACCCAACGGTAATAACCATGTACATCGCGGGCATAATATTAACTAGATTGTTTTTGTGCATAAAAGCGGAGTACAATAGACAATACAGTAACTGACGATTGTTCGCTCAAAATACAAGAAATAAATAATTAAATTTAATTAACAATATGACATTATAAACTAAGGTAGAAAAAAACTAGTCAACGGTAAGGATTTGCAAACGAGGCAGTCCACGTGTTCAATTATTGTGTCGACTGAAAGGTTGTAAAAATATTCATGATATATTTAATCATAACTTTAAAAAAATGTGAAGAAAAAAACGATTATAATCGGTAAAAGTGTGCACTAGTGAATAAACGAATAAAATCAACCTTATATATAACTAGAATGAAGTATTGCTCCTTAAAATGCAATGGTAATGTTTGTCCTATATATATTGTTTAATAACTAATTGTTTACGTGGTTCTTATCAGGCCTCTACCATCTCTGTTTTTTATATGATATTTTGATATTATAAAATTGGATCAAGTTTTTAAATACAAAAAAAAAATTATAATTTTAAGAATTTTTTAAATATATCTGTTTAAAAAGTATAAAATTAAAAAAATTTAACTTTCTCACGATTTTTGCTCTAAATTGATTGACTTTTATAAAATGTGGAGTGTCTGTAAGCTGTCACATAAGCAATTATTTCAGAATATAAAGTGTTTAAGATATTAAGTAAACCTAGGAGCCATACAAATTACATCTAATAATGAGATTTATGTTACCGTTTCATACACAAACATAGAATTAATCATATGTGCCAATCAAAAGCAGTAACATCAGCAAAAATCTAAGTATAACGAATAAAACCTAAAATACGTAAAGTCGATGAATTGACCACTCTTGTGATACTTCAATTGATGAAATGATTTCTGTTTTTCCTTCGAAGCGAAATATGAAAAAAAAATGGAAAATAAGATAAGCATAATAATTAAAATATATAAAAGGCTGACGCAAAAAGAAAAGTAACCGTATCCACTGTTTTCTCCTAGGATGTAAAAAACTAAAAATTATAGAAGAAATAAAGTATCATCGATCTAGATGTTATTAAATATTTGAACTGCATAACGTCATTACCTCAGCTTGAATTCATTATATATGTATATATATATATATATATATATATATATATATATGTTTTTTTTCTTTACATCTGTGATACAATTTCATTTCTAAATAATATTTCCCTGATGCATGATCTCTAACCTGTGATTGTTGAATTCCATTTTTTTGTTCAATATTCATGAAATGTTACTAATATTAATACCTCGTAAAATGCTAGTTTGCAGTTTGTCCGATAGATTGATCTGTCAAATTGCCAAATACATGATCCATTTATCAGGTATAGAAAGCGAAGGCTCATCAAGAAGCGAGCAGTTTTCGTAGTAAAAAAAGTCATAATAATAACAAAATAATAAAAAAATAATAAAAAAAATAATAACATCTTAAAAGTGAATAAATATATTTACTGTATTTGTTTTGTATGAAAAAGAAACATAAGCAAGAAGTTGTTCCTGCTCTTTCATCCTTAAATTCACTTTTAGTTCATAAATCATATATTAGTCTTCAACATTGATATATGTATGCATATATTTATATATATTTCTGTATATGTATGTAGGGACGTGTGCATGTGTATATGCATAAATATATATAAACATACATATATATATTTAGTCTTCTCAAGTGAAAGTCTGATAATTTTTAAGTCTGAGGTTATATTTATTAGTATATTTAATGTTCTTTAAATAAAAAATTGTACCTTAATTTATTTTTAATTATGAGTGTTTGTGATCTTTTTAGTTTTACAATTTGAAGCTCAATACCTTAAGTTTTAAGGTAAATAGTAATAAATTATACTTTAATAAAAATAATATTTGATTGTTGCTTAACTCATAACAAAAAATTTCTTATTTGATGTTAACTGAATCTGTTAAATATATCTCAGCTGAGATGATTGTCTCAATCAAATATCGAGAAAAAAATGTTTTGGGCAGCATAGATGTGACGTTTTTCCTAATTGCAATGGATGTACAAATAATGGTTTCAAGGATATTAAATAAAAATATTTATTTCATATTCGTTATCAAGTTCATAAGGATTGTACAAAGCAAAATAAAACAGTACATTTATGTTCATAAATTATTAAAAAATATGTTATATTAAGGTAGAATAAATAAGAAAAAACATCGGATGTTTACAAAAGCCTTTGTAAACGAAATGGCAGTTTTGTGAAATCGAAAGGGCCTACAAAATTAAATCAAGAGACTATAAGAGAGTAAAGTATTATTTAAAGAGTAATCATTAAAATGTATTCAATTAAAATGTTTGGAACATTGAGAAAGCCAATTTTAATTACTTTTATTTCGCTTTGCTCGCACTTTGTGGCCTTCTGAATGAAATTTGTTGAATTAAAACTTTACGATTACTACTATGAAAATGAGATGCAAAAATTGGTACTCAAATTGTTATTTAATGAAAACAAAATTAAATTATTTCGGCAGCTCTTGCAAATTTTCCGATGTAAAGGTGTCCGATTATTAATTTTTTTTCGAAGACGCTTATACGAATGTTTTTGTAATTTGCGTATCGAAATTTCTACCGTCGATTACTTAAAAAATCGAAACCCTTTCTCGGTTTTTTAAGAATATTGTAAATATTAAGATAAAATGTGTACTCCGCGTAAGCACTTAATACTGTACAGGTACGATACCGACGATCATTATTTTTGTAGGAAAAATAAGATAAATGAAAGCGAAAAAGACAAAAATGTATAAAATATTTAACGACAGTATATATATAATTAGGTACATTTTATTTACATGGCGATCGATAAACGATCGTACAATAAACAATAAATACCAAATCTTCTCAAACAGAAGAAATATAGTTTTGTGATTTCAAATCCTTGATCCAAATTCCTATTCTAAAAATAACTCGATTGACTTTCAGGAATATAACGAAATATTTATTTACTTGTTCATTTTGTGATAATATTTTATATTATATTATATATTATTTAAATATTATTTTTTTAAAACTTTTTTAAAAAACTAACCTTTACTTTTAAAAAGTATTTTTTTTAAATAAATAAATATATAAAATACAAAATTTAAATTAAATATAAAATTAAATACAAAAATTTAGTATTTTAAAGCAATGGCAACATGGAGTGGGAAAAAGGAGTATCTGCAATCTGATATAAAGTTCTTTAAAAGGACGAGTAAAAAATATAGGATTTTCAACTTTTATAATTGATAGTTTTTATTTTCGTACAAGTGGATGATAGTAATAATTACACGAATACAGAAACAATACTAAATTTATTTAAAAGAATGTATTTACAATACTACTAACGAATAAATAATATTTAGTTTTTCAAATAGTTACACATTAATAATTCTTGAGATTTATTTATGAATTATTTTAACTGGTATTTATATTATGAAATTATTTTCAATCTATAATCGATACGAAAAATAATATTTCAGTATAGTTTTGATATATTTAAATTGTATTCTTTGTAAGTTAATTTTTCGTTCACTTATAATCAAATAAATAAATTGCAATTAAATAATAATAAATTATTTTACATTAGATTACAAACACTATATATTACATTTTGTAACAAATTGTATTTATCTCAAAATCTTAAAATATTAATATCGTAATATATTTAAAAAATTATTAAATTTTAAGTTACGCCATTAAATCAATAAATTAAATAATATCTAGAAATACGTGTAATATCACTTATCATTTAAATATTTGAACATCAACAGGTTAATAAATCAATATTAGTAATATCGAAACATGAATTCAAAATTTGCGACACCTATTAAAAGTGCTTATAAAAGTTATGTAAGGATACATTATGTGTCACACACTAACTATGCATTGTATAATAAATGTCTATTTAATAATATTAAAAAATAAAGTAAAAAATATTGTTATCAGTATTTGTTTAATGTTTTAAATCTTTAATAATTATACTACATCATTGTCTTCAGATTAATTTTTATTATCAAAATACATGGTTATAGTAATTATTATATATAAGTAATTCGGATTCTAAATAGATAAAAGTCAATTTTTTTTTAATCGTGAATGTAACGATAGTCGTTACACCACTTTATACTGCTTATCATTCGAAACAGATCTCTAAAATAAATTGATACTCAGATATTTTAAAAAAGTTACTTGTTTATACTTAAGAAGCAAATACTTCAGAATAGTTAAATCCATCAGGAACTTTTCCAAAGAGACTATATTACTGATTTACTATCATAATTAATATTCGAATCAAGTATTTTTTACAACATCAAGGATGTATGAAATTAGTACGTACAGATCAGATAAGTTAAATGAAGTATAAATGAGAAGAATAATTTTAATATATTACAATCTTGCTAAGCTTTAGGCTTATAATTCCTTTTGACCAAATTTTTAATTTTTATGAATTTTATTCAACATATTAAAAACATTGCCGAAAAATAATAGTAAAAAATAAGAAATTAATAAATTAATGAGAAGTACTCAATGTTTAATAAAAAAAATTCGTTTACCAAAATAGGATTACGAGTTCGATTTGAGACACTGCAGTGAGCGTACTTAACCGCTCTTGTTTTAGTTCGAATTTGTCTACATATAGTAATATAAATAACTATTTTTATTGTAAACAAGAATATTAATTTTCTTACTCAAAAACAAGGTAAAATGGCAACAGCTTCTGCAAACAGGGATCTTACCAACCCAGAAACATTTAGTTAAAAAACGACAATGTTATAAACGTACACAATTATTACCTTTGTCATTAAAAAGAGACCATCCTTTGTCATCGACTCGGTTGAAGGCTATATAGTTGATGATTACTTGACTGGTATTAAATCTCTAAGGTGCGTAGTGATATTATATTTATTTAAAAAATCTCTCGTAGATGAGTATGCATCTATATTATTTATAAATCGATGATAGAACAATTATTTAATAAACAGGTTAAAGTAAAAAATCACATTCTCGAAATTAGGTTATTACTAGAAAAGAATAAAAGAGTAGTTATATCAAGCGCTAATGAAAATATTCCAAATGAGTTCCTAAATGCTCTACTTTTATAAAAGTAAGTGCAACTAAAGCTGGGTATTCTCACATTTATTCTTTTTGAAGTCAAGTATATGTAAATAAGAACAAGAAATCTCCTAACAAAAATTATACAAATTAATTGTGAAAATATATATATTAATAAATAATAATAATATATAAAAAAAAAAATTTTAATTTTCAAAAAATTTTCTAAAATTTTCATTCAAGAACATATACTGTAATGTTTTCATTTACTTATTTTAATACATGTAAATTCTAAACAAATACATTTTTTATCAAATAAGTTACATGTCTAAGGATTCATTTTCATTAAAGAATGTATGGCAATGAAGAATGGAGAAACAAAAGAAATCTGCGCTTTATACAAGAAGAATAATAATGTAGATATTAAATTGCTTGACAAATGAAAGATGAAGACATTAAGAAAACATTAAACCCCGTGGTAACATATACCTATCTGCACTTTCTCATCCCATGAAGTTAATAGGTGTATTTTTATTTGAACAAGATACGCAAAAAAAGGTGGAGAATAATCATAATTGATTGTAAGTTAAAAAAAATGTAAAATAAATTAAAATAAAATGTAAATAAAATAAATGTAAAATATAATTAATATAATTAAATTGTAATTAACAATATATAATTAATATCATTTTTAATGAATATAATAAATTAGAGTAATAAATATAATAAAATATTAAACTTTCGATTCTTCCTCATTTCAGTTTTTACCAATGAATATTAATTGCTATATTAAAATAATATTATGAATTCAGTGAGGTGCAGCTTGAGTAATACAAGTTATATTTAATTATTTTTGCCAACATTTCGAAAAAGTATCCCTTGTCCTTGTCAAGGTTAATATTAGGACGCAGGAATACATAGTTATTTTACGACGTGTTGGTCGTAACGTTAAGATTTTAAATGTCTATATCCATAATTAAGATCCATAATTTTATTTTAATAAATAATATGGAAGGTGCTTCACATCAAATTTTACAAAATTAATTGCTATATATTTGGTTCAAATTTTTTATATTTATGTCACATTATAAATCTATTTGAATATTATATAACTAATAATAGCATATAAAACATTGCTTCAATTTTAATTTCAGATTTCAATCAATTATTATTATTTATAAAATATTTTAAAGTTTTTTTAATATAAATATTCAATAAATTAAATGGAATATATTTGATGTTTAAGGACATTTAATTAAAAAAACATCAATAATTTAGTCACTTTTTAACATTTTAATAAAATTATATTTGTTTTAATTGTTTCTAAACTAACATTACGGTGTCGAAAATATAATAGTTACAATAATAGTAAATAATATTAATAATAGTAGTACTAGTAGTAATAGTATTGGTAATAATAATAATAATAATAATAATAATAATAATAATAATAATAATAATACAATACTTCGTAATTAAGTAATTAACAATGAAATCTTACAATATAGTTTTGGGACAGCTCAATTACAGATAACAATAAAACTAGTTTAAAGAAATAATAATATAATGCTGGTAAAATAAAATATAATATTAAAAATAGTCATAACCATGTTGATTCAACAGTCGATGATCTCGAAAATCAAAATACATACATAATCATATATGTCAAAAGCAAAATTATATAATTAAAATCGACAACAAATGTAATGATATCATTTCAAAAACTAAATTCATAAATGAGAGGCAGCTGTTTTCTACTTGTAATACTAAAAATATTAATACAATAATGTTAAATTATCATCAGTATTTTCAATTATTTAAAAATAAAATAATATTACTTTTATGCATAATATATATATATGCATTTCATTAATTTATTTAGTTCTCAGATACGTAAATAATATAAGAATTACGCATCATAAAGTGTGATTCATACTTATTCATCTTATTTTTTAATCCTTCTTAAGTGATGTTCTGTACAAGATACTTCGTCGGCTACATTAATGTCGACCATTTTTAAATAATAATAATAATAATAATAATATTAATAGTAACAACATTTTTATAATAAAATAGTTATGTATATATTATATATAAAATCGAGCGTGCATACTACAACAATCACGAATATAATAACAGATCGCAGAATATAATAGAGAAAAAAAAGAAAACATTCGCAATAGATAAGTAAGGAATTCGTTATTTTCACGTAAGAAAATCAAAAATGAAACTTTCAAATTTTTGCTATACATTTTTGTAAGTGCTAGAGAGTTGAGTGTAATAAAATCGGATTACTCCTGCATCATTGATAAGGAGTAAAGAAGGAAAAGTGGAAATAAAAAACTCGCGATCTGTCGGATACAATTTTTTCTCTCTTTCTCTCAGATTTTTATACAAAAATAGTTATTTATGAGATTCACGCTTATAATATATGTGCGTCCATTTACATTTTTCTTCTTATCTTTTATCCCGTGAGATCACCAGGACACCGATTATAATTAACTAAGAACAATTTCACATGTATGAAACCTTATAAACAACTTTTTATTTACTTTCAACGCATCTGTAAGTATCTTTATTTATATATTTATATATTTCTAAATTTCGGTAATTATACCGTTGTTGCTTTATAAGTCGTATAAAATTTAATTAGTTTTGGAACAGATACAAATTTTGCATTTAAATGATAAACATTATAAAACCCTTTTCAGCAAAATATTTTTTTTTAAATGTATCACAAGATTTAATAATCAACCTTAATAAAATATTGGAACTAGAGATTAAACTTCTTAAATTAATATAGAGCAGATATTAAAAAATAAATTTTTAATTTCTTTTATAATATAATGTTTATTAATCATTTTTAATTTTTCAAAATACATTAATTGTTAATAAATTTCAAAATTAAGTTTGTATTTTAATATTCAATGCACTTATTTTGCAAACTTTAATAGTACAAACATACAATTATTCAAATGAAAGATCGCATATTAATTTTTAAGTATGAAATCCTATTATTTAAAGTTTAGTTTATATTCCAATACTAAATAAAATATTTCAAAGTCATATCCTCGCCATTAGATTCTCATTTAAAGTTAGTATTGATGACCAAAGTGAAAATTTATATGAATAAAAATGTATTGAAAGTATGAATTGAAAAAAGATTCCATTCTTAGTCATCAAGTATACGGTACAAAACCGCATAAATACATTATTTTATAAAGAATTCCTTTTAATTAATTTCTGACAATTATAAACAAATAAATACTTATAGTGGCCAAACTGTGATTTTTATTCTCGTGAAATCCCGTGAAAAATAATTTATGTATACTTTGTGTTACTACTTTTTGTATTGTATTTATTGTGATACTAGTCGCATGTGCAAATGAACATTTTGACCTTTTGCACTTTTCTCGATACTAGCATAATACGTAAAATTTATCGCAAGATCGATAGAGTCTGGTTATAAAATTAGAAAGTACAATAACGCTGAATATATTATAAAATAGTTGAACGTTCGAATTACCACCTAATCAGAGCGCACCGAATCAAAAACTGTGTTTATGTTCCACAATTATTACACGTGCTTATGTTATTAACGTAAATCATGTTTTTGTAATTTACATGGTGTGGTATGTTTTTTAAATATAACTACACGAAAGAAACATATGTCTATAATTAGAAGACTATGCGAAATAGTTTAAACTTTCGCTAAGACTTTCTTAATAAGGTTTCACTTTATGAGAATAATGGATTATTTATTACTAATATTTAAACGAAATTAAATTTTCCTTATAATTTGCCAATTTTCACATATGAATTAAATATGTAATAGTTGAATGTGTAATCTAAATTTTTAATTTCATAGCAATGCTGTTTTTTCTTACAAATATTTAAATTATATATTAATATACAAATTAATAAGAGAAGATTTATTGAATAAAAAATATTATTTATTTGAACCAAAAAATTAAATATTTTAAAATTAAAAAAATAATAAATATTTAGAAATTATTTTCATTAGACATGGAATTATATATCATTTTTAAATTGCACTATAGCTATGTAAAGTCACAAATATAATTATGCCTAAGATGTATGTGTAGAAAATTAGAACGTTTATGAAAATGATTCTAAAATTAACAAAATAATCAACATTTGATTATTCATAGAGATGTAACCTTACTTTTTCAAAATTACATAGTTTATTTTCATTTATTATCTACATTTGTAAAAATTCTCTTTCTTAAAGAATTTTAAATTACATGGAGTTTTTCACAATTCATTCGAAATTTCGGAGTGAAAGGTTAAAAAATTGTTCAAAAATTAAATTTCGTTTTAGAAATTATATTATATTCAGCATAAATAGAATATAAATTTGTTCAATTAATGGACTGTAAAATTTTTGTGGTGCATCATCAAATTGAAATAATATTAAAAGGACGTAAAGGAGTCAAACTTTTCCCGTCACAGCCTTTCCTAGATCTGTTCTTTTGCTTTCTAAAATTATCTAATGTACAATATAAGAAAATTATCAACCTTCCTCACAATATGATTATAGCGCTTAAAAATCATTCTTTCCTTTTTCTAACATAAAAAACATAGCATTTATATATTTCTATATCTAAAGTTCTTCAGTTTTTCAAACACGTATATTATTATATGTACAAAATGAATTTAGAGCTGAACAGTAATAATCGATCAAATGTTTATGGAATCATTCTTGAAGAAATCGATATTAATTTCATATAAATATTTAAAATACTCGAGGTTTTAAAGATTCTGAAAAACTGATTATTATTGATCGTTTATGATTGTCTGGCATTACAAATCAAAAATAAAAGGCACCTGGAAAATGACCGTCTCGACGGGATCATCTTTCTTTGTGTCTCGCTCCCTCATTCGATCAAAAAATATCTTCGGTAAATTAAACTATTTAACAATATTTTCATTTAACACTTTCGAGACATGGGATGCGGTATAGATTGCGTGTACGAAACTGCACCATTTCGGTAATTAATTTTAGTTGCCAATTTCATAACCACCCATAGCAAGAGTTCGATTTTTCGAGATGCACTCTTTGCTTCAATCATTCCAAATAGCACAATAAATTTTTCACCGTGCAAATGTTTTGGTTAAAATAAGTTGGTAATGGGCGATCACTCGTTCGAACGTGGACAAAACTGTCGACACGCAGTCTTGGAAATTGTAAGAGTAGAAAGTTCACTCATTTACCTCGATTTTTATTTTTCGTTTTTCGCTTAAAGTTTTTGGCTTTTTTGAAGGCTTCGTCAATCGCGTGGAATTGATGCAGTTGGCATAAATGGAATGAACCGTACGAACTGCAGGTAACAAGACGTAGAGGTAAAAGTAAGAAACACGAGTGCGTTTGCGCGAGTGATCGAGGCCAGTTGATAATGTTGGAGAAGGGGGTGGATCAGGATGTGAGGCACCTGAGCCACCCCCTTGTGTCCTGGGTAGCTTTGTCTTCTTCGGCTTGCCCGTTGGTCCAGTTGCGTGCGCACATACACCTCTCACAGGTGGGTGATGATTATGTCATCGTCGATGTCGTCCTTCTCGTCGTCGGTCTCTTCCGGCTGATTGGCCTCGGCTTGGGCGGCCTTGGGGTCCTCGGCGATGGCCTTGAGTCGTTTCTGCTTACGCCGGTGCAGCAGCTCGACTATAACGTAACCAATGCTGCCTATTATCAGGACATTCAGCATCACATAAAGCTTCATTCGAGCACACAAGTGCGTACTATAGGCATAGGCGACGACGAAGCCCGCCGACTCCCAAAGCCGGTAGTTCGAGAAAGCTGCCTCCTTGTTGCGTCGAAAAAGGGTTCCGTACAAACCTGAAAAATAATTTTAAAAGACCAATAAAAAACCAATAACAAAAACCGAGAGAAAAATCAGTAAACTTCCAGATTTTATATGGGGGATACATGTAATGATCCAAGGGTTTGATTATTTTCAACTAATTTTTTCTCTTTTTTGTGCATTAAATATGTTACAATTATTTTTTTTTTTTTTTTTAAATAAACGCAATATATAGTGAAATTAAAAAATATAATTATTTATCTTACTCCTTAATCATAAAATGCACATTATACTTTAAAAGTTCTCTTGGTTTTATATACTTGTAAAAAAATATATTTACTACATTCATACACTTTTTTAAACTGATTAAAATATACAATAGAAAGTCAAACCAATATTTCTTTAATTTTTATATTAGTATAGAGGTACAGGAGATACTAATTACTAACTGCAGTTGGAAATAATTTCCGTCTTTTAAATGCATTCAACTAGCATTAGTTAATTTATAATTTTTACATGAAATTCAAATATACTAATCATAAACTTAAACTTACTTATACTTCTACAATATTTAGTTTCAAGTCCACTATTAAAAAATAAACCAAATATTTTTTTAATTATATTTGAAATTTCTTTACAGGACTTTTTTGTTTAATATTAATTTTTTCAATTATCATTATATTTTTTATAATATTTTGTAATTCTAGCATAGATTTGCCAAGACAAAATATGAATTGATTTATAAAATAGGTAATCCAAATCATTATTTTTCTTCATAATTATTCACATGCCAAATTATTTAATTTTCTTAAACGGCAAAAAATTAAAGATGTATGAATCAATGATAAGAAACTGTAAAAAATAATTCATTCTAATCATACATGAAATTGAATATGTATACTATTATTATATATAAACATAATACTAATTTATATATAATATTTATAATTAAAGTAATACATTACTAAAAATAAAATTAACAACAATTAAAATCTATGCATAATTTCAAAAATGTAAGATCTAAGATTGAAAAAGTATATTTGCAATTGTAATGAACACGGGTAAATGAAAATTTGTAAATTTTTAATGAGTTTTAAAAATCACGATAAAATATTATAACCTCATGATGACTTCATAATTTTAGTAGAAAAATATATTAAAAATACAACAATTTAGATGTATTGTATTCATTAATAAATAGTATATTTTTCTGATTTATTATAAAACAATTCACTGTACATTTAAAAAATTATTTAATATTTCATTAAAATATGCATGCTAATTTGATTAGTAATTTGTAGTTTAGTATTATTAGTAATTTAGTATTATTTGTAATTAAAATAAAAATATTTTAATTTTCATATAATTTAAATATAATATTTATAACATAAATTAAAATATAAAAATTTATTATTTCATTGAAAAAAAAATTCTATTTCGAATCATTATACAATTCATAACATCTAAAACATAATTAATTAAACTTGTATATTTATCAAACTGCAACCAAACTTTTTTTTTTTCTTGTTTTATGTAAATGAAAAATATTTAATTATCAATTTTAAACAGCTATAGAAAATCAGATTTCATAAATATGATAATTAAATTTATTATATTGTTAAATCACAATCCTCTATAATTTCGGAATCATAATATTTATACATTGATTTAAAAATAGAATTGAAAATTAATTTATTTTATATACTTAAAAATTCATTTACAACAAAATTTTGTTATACGTTTTTATATTGAAAAAATATTATTTAAATTATAATTGGACTATGATTGCATCTTATATTATATATATAACTTGATATTATAATAAAACTACTTAAGTACAATAAAAAATTTTAAATTTTAAATTTGTTTTTGTAAAATACTTATAATTAAAAATTATTACTAATTAAAGAAATAAAATCTCAGATCTGCCAAATGAAAATGTAATAAAATATCGTGCCTTTAAAACATGTTAAAACAATATAAAGTATTAAAAATCAATAAACAACAAAACCATGTAAATAAAAATTTAAAATTAATATGATTATAATTTTATATTTGTAATAAATCAAACATGTAATTTCAAGTAGATATTAATATATTCTTTTTAAATTAATTTATTATATTTAAAAATTACTAAAAATTAATTCTTTTGGCAATTGAATTAATCAATTATTAAATAAAGTTATATTTACTTTATACGATAAGAATACTAAAATACTAATTATTTATAATATAAACAAAAATAAAAAGTAATAATTTTTTTAATATACTTATATAATTTTGCTAATTTAGAGTTAATAATTTTATTTAAAAAAAAATTATTTATATTTATGATTTTTCAATCAATAATGATATGTTTCATAAATTTTTACAATTTTTCTAAATAATTAATTATTAATTACATTAGTTCAATACACTATTCGATTACAAAAATATAATTTTAGCAAAGGTCATATTATTGATGTTTCTTCATTCTTTAAAATAATCGAAACAAGAATTACAAGTTTCTATTGATAAAGTATAATGTAATGAAAATATTTATAAATAATTCAAGGCAACACGCAATGATAAATATAATTAGCAATAATAGTGTATTCAACATCCCATTAAATAAAAAGTGTTCACTTCTACCACCCCTGCGCAAAAATATTATCTTTTATCATTAAAGATATTAGCATGTGACGGAGAGCCAAGCCTTGTTCTCTATTACACGAGCCGTGGATAAAAATAAAAACTCCACAGCCCATATTTGAAATAGCACTTTTGCGTATGATATTCATCGATTGATACTGATACGAGTAGTACTTCAGATAACAAAATCGAAAGGTATCTCTGAATAATTGGGCATCAAAGTTCGTTTAAAAATAGATATTACTTAGGGGTTAGCGGGTGTAAGCCAAGGACATCGAAAATCGGTTTTACCATGCCACCCCTGCATGTAATACACCACACGCGCGTGCATGTAAAACAAACGCAAACGCAATCCACGTTATAAAAAACAAATCAATCCATCATAAAAGGGGTTCGGTTCCGACACTATCGCTTGTGTACGTGTTGGCGCGTATTGTGTTCATGTGCCCTGTGCCGGTCATATCGCACGTGCGTCCTGACGTATCGAGTACTTGTACTGTAAACCGGTACTATATTTCTTTACCTCTCTTTCTCACCCTTTATTTTTGTGTAGGCGTGGGTGTGGGTGTGGGCGTATGAATGAATATCGTTTATAGGCGTGTCTCACATGCTCGCTCTTGCATCATTACAGTTGTATTTTCGCGACCGACGAATGGCACCACGATATTGACTTTCTTACTCCCCCTTTCCCCTTTGCCCTTTTTTCGTTACATCCGTTCTTTACAAAAGATTGTCCATTTAATGATGATAGATTGATGTTTCCAGTGCATGCAGCTAAATTAAGAATGAGAGATAAGCAGTTTAGATATGTTAAAATTCTAATCTTTAAAAAGTACTGTCTTTCAAGGAAAAATATTAAATGCAAGTATAAAAGAAGATTGTACTTATTACCAATGGGGTGTAAGTTAGAGATCAAAACTCTAAAATTCTTTGAAAATAATGGATATTAGGAAAGGATGGACGATACCAGTATTTTAAGATGAACACGGCTATTTAAATAATGATCTAGATCTTAGTAAGCTGTAAATGTATGTTTTAAGTATGAAAATACATGTCTATTATTTCAAGTTAAATTCTTTATTCAGTTTAGTTCTTTATCTTAGGTTTCTTATTTAAAATTTAGCATCAACGGCTGAATATTACGGATAAATACACTAAGATCACAGTTTATTTCTTCTAAAGACAAACTTAAAGAAAAAAGCATCTGACGTGGTTTGTCTTGTAGGCAATCATACATGCGTACATAAAAAAAAAATACACAATGTATCAAATTTATTGTGAATAATTCCACAGAAGAATTTTCCAAAAATATTGCGGTTAGTGGCACAAGAAATAATAAAAACATTTAGTGCAAATATAATATTATTACGTAGTTATCATAAGTAATTTTTTTTACTAATTTTACTATTGCCAAAAAATCATCATGATACCAAAATATAAAAAATAACGAAATGTCATTAAGTATTTTTAAAACATGTTTTGGAATATGTTATATAAAAACGAAATAAAGGATTAGTTGGGAAACATTTTTTTGTATAATAAAAAATAAATTAATTATTTCATTTAAACTAAATACAATATGAAGATGTATAAAAATTTTACCTCATAGTTCAAATAAATATTTGAAGAAAACAACAATATCTGATAATATTTGTTATGAGATTGTAAATATGATCAAATATTAATTTATCCTTGATTGTACGAGCAAGTCATGTGAAATTTCAGTAAATAATACATTTATTATTACATATTTTAATTATATATTAATTAAATTTTTAATTATATATGAAAATGATTATTTACGAATAAATAGATTTACAATTTCATTACATTTTTTGTGTGAAATTTATTTGAAAATTTGGTTATAAGCTACATTAATTTATAAGATACTAATTAATATCATTTAAATGTAGCTATGGAATTTAAGTATACACATGCAACTGAAAATCTTCATGGCCGTGCATAAAATTTATTTACTTCAGTTGAATATTTGATGTGCAACTCTGTAAAAAAATTTGGATAAAGTAAAAATTTGTTTATAAATTATAATAATTGTGATGATAAAGAAAGAAGATTCTTTTTAAATTTTAATAAATCTAAAAATATTGAAATTAGTATTCTTGTGATCGTATTTAGAATGTATATTCTTTTTATCTATTACATATAAACTGAATGTGTTAATTCAGTTTTAAATATTTATTTACAAAATATATTGTCAATATTTAAAAATAATATTGATTTTATAACAACTATATTTTTTAAATTAAAAATATAATCATAACAAATATTGAAATAAAAATTTTAATTAATCGTAATCATTTGAAAAGTATTTTAATATTTACTTATGATTTAAAGGACATTTTAAAAGTATAGTATAAATTTAAACAACCAGTGTAAATTTAACTTCTATTGTATTTGAATTAATATCTAATAAATACATCCAATTTTGTTACGCAATTATAGTGTCGCCCCATGTAAACAGTTGTTAATAAAAACATTTTGATGTAATAAATAATAATAATCGTGATTAAACATCAATAGTTTTGCCATATTTTCAAACAGTAGCACAATTTAATTCATATGCTCTCTTTATAAATGTCACGAGCTCTCTAAAACTTTATTTAAAGTCAATCTAAAATGTAGAGATTTTTTTCATTTCCGCGCACAAAAAATTAGTAAATTTTGATTATCGAACCTAGCTGCATAAGTACATAAAAAGAATGAATAACTTAGGATATACATGATTCATCCACGAAGTATCGAGTTTTTTTTTCATTTTTCGCCTATTCATAGTAGAAATTTGGGAAGGGTCTTAAAATGTCGACAAGCTCTTTCCTCATTTCTCCCTTTTTTTTTTTTTTGTTTTTTAATTAGATGCGGCAGGATTTTATTCGCGCGAAGGGTGTTTTTCAAATTATTGATACGGCGTGCTGAAGCGATTAGTGGAAAACCACTACGCGACAATGTTTTGTTCAAAGATCATAAAAAAAATTCTTATCTTTCTTTTCTGAAAAATGATTTATTGGTGGACTTATAAACAGGGTAAAATAAAAATTTAAAATTCTTCAAAATAATTTCCTCCTGGATCAACACATTTTTGAAGGTGTGTTTTTCAAATTTCAAATGCATTTCAAACTCTTCAGCTTTGATGTTTTTCAAAAATGTTCACATTTATAAATTTTTTTACACTATATTGTACACTGAAGATTGCGTTAAATTCAGTTTTTCCTTGAATTGCTTAATCTGTTAATCGACAGTCCAAATTTTAAATTTCTAACACGTACCGGAATAGCCATTCGAAAGCTTTCTGGGCGTCCAGATCGAGGCTCGTCGATGATTCTTTCTCGGCCCTCTTTAAAAGTTCTATTCCATTTTCCACTTTGCGATTTTGACATGCAATTATGTCCATATGCTTCTTGCAACATTGTATACGTTTCTACACTGTTTTTTTTAATTGCAAAAAAAACTTTATCGCATAACGCTGTTCGAGTAGTCGCTCCATCGCGCCGTGTCAAAAAACTGAAAAACACCCTCCGCGCGAAGGAGAATCCTGCTACTTCAAATTATCGAATAAACAAAAAAAAGGACAAATGAGGAAAAAGTTTGTCGACATTTTAAAACCCCTTAAAATTTCTATGACAAATAGGCGCAAAATGAAAAAAAAACACGATACTTCGTGGATGAACCATGGATGTTAAAAAACCATAAAAATCTTGTTTTATTTTGTTATTTTTATCAATTCTCAACTGTGCAATAACAGTCGCATGATGGATGCGTTAATACTAGACTCTTTTATTGTACTTAATATAAAGGTGCAAGTCAATGCATGCAACTTTTTTAAAAAACTGACATTTGAATTGTCGCGTTTTCTCATGTAGGCGAGCGTAACGATAATTGAATTTCCCTCACAGCGGACGCTTCTTTTTTATAGCTGATGCTTTTTCAATACACATGATAAATGTTCAAAGGTGAAACATGTGAGGAATCCTTGCATTAATAAAGAAAATCCACTTCCTTGCTGGATAATTTAAAAGTAGGAAACTAGAAACGTAAATAATTATTGCACTCTTCCGTCGATTAAAATTAAACGAAATGAAAAATTAATAAAAATAAGCAACGATATTAATTTCAAGTAATTTAGTGTTTACTGTTAAAATAATTACATATAGTTCAATACTAAATTTTAAATTTGAATAATTGTATTTTTCATTACATCAATAACTGTGGCTATGGGATTAAAAATCATGCTTAAATTCAAATCGAACTTTTTAATATGGTATTAAGAATATAAAGAATTTAATAATCAAACATTATACAAACTGTAAATATTAATACTTGATATAATTGGTATTAAAAATTTCCTTATTTATAAAAATTATATTTATAAAACGCTTTTGTATTTATAAAAATCTTTTTTTTATAAATTTTTCGGAACGAACGAATTGTTAATTTAAAGAACAGCTAAAAATAAATCACATGCACTGTCTAACAAAATATAGTACAAACTGAAATTTACTAGGAACAAGTTACATTAGCATTAAAACCACGTATGTATTAACCAAAAAAGTTTAAAAAAATATCCCAAAAATAAATTCACGAGTTGGAGAAACTACACAAAAAAAGGGAATGTTCCCAATAATTCTCATACCTGTTTCTGAAACCGGTATGAGAATTATTGGGAACATTACTTGTTAGTGCGAAAAATCAAAATTAATATAAATTTTGATGATCACGAGTCAAAATGTTGTCTGATGGCTATTTGATTAACTTTCGTATATTTATGAATTCTTAAGTGTTGCGCTGGATTATGAAGAGCAACTTTCACAAGCTTATCAAATTTTCTTCTTTTTCCTTTACGAATGTACGTGCGTCTAGATTAAATTCTGTCTACCAAATATCTTTTAATATTGCAGATCGCACAAATCATGGCAGTATTTCATTGCTATTTATAGCGATTTTTTGAAGTTTTATTTGGAAGTATATAGCATTGATTGATATACGGTTCTATGGCGTGGGCTTTAATGTTTTCAATCTTTAATTCTCTTTTATTTTTTTAGACAAATTATCAACTAAATGAAATGAATTTAAACTATGATTAGGGAATTTAAACTATAATTATATAACTATACAAAGAGCATTTTATTTATTATCGTTGTTAATATAACAGAATTTCATCTTTTAAGGAAATAAAAGATTACTTGAATTGTTAGTTATATTTTTGTATCTTTGCAATATTTTCTATCAGATTTTCCAATAGATGGAAATATAATTGTATTTGAAAATAAAATTAGTAAAATTATTCTATCTTAATTTAGAGTAAAATAAAAATGTTAATTTTAATAAAAAATAATGCATATTTAACACGATCTTCTTCTGTTTTCAATTTTTTTGTTGACTTATTTTTATTATTATTTTGAATTACTGTAGATTAATTGATAAAAAAAATAATGTATAGAATAACATTAATATATATATCATTTTGTATTTAAGTAATACCATAAAAAAATAAAAAGATACAATATGTTATTTATATTTAACATTAGATTGAATTAAATCATCATATTATTGTAAATAATTAAGACAAATTTTAATATTTGAGCCTACTTTTACATGTATTTGCTTGCGAGCAAGCGATGAACACATAAGTACATATAATGTTTTTCAAAGTTAGTTTATAAAATAAGGAATCTAGTTCATAATAAAAGCCATTTGTTTTTTAAGCTGTAGTACGGTGCAATGATAATATTTCTTTAATTAAAGTTCGCAAATTTTCATTGTAAATTAAATTTTAAATTAAATGGATAGATCATTAAAAAAGTGTAAAGCTACGAGAGCTCGAGGCTTTACTCTATTTAATTTTGGAGGAGGAGAAACTTTAATTCAAAAGTTCACATTTGTACTGAAGCCACATTTTCACAGGTATAATTTAAAATAAAAGAGAGAAGAGGTAGACTCACCGTTAACTTGAGTTTGCCAGACTGCATCGCCAACTCCCCAGAATCCTGAAACCGTGTAGAAAATGTAAGAATTGTCAGGATGCGGTCGCCAGATGAGAAGTACACCGATGAGGGCTGCATGTACTACAGCCCCCAGTGCCATCAGCGGCTGCCTCCCAACGAATTTCATCATGGACCCGAAGAATAGGGAGCAGCCCGCGTTCACCACCCCAAAGCAAATCATCACATATCCGACCCTATGCACCCCCAGAGCACACGAGATGTACGCCTGCGAAACAACAAAGATCTTTGGTTACACCTATGCACATTTCAGTTGACGATCAGCGGGTGAGGGTAATGAGGGGAATAAACCGGGATAAATTAATTCTTGTTCTGAACTGGAGAAGTCACTTTGTATACAAATAAACTCTTTAGTGTCTAATTGAAATCGGTACATGCACGAGAACGTGCCTTCTAAAATCACAATTTAAAGGATTATCGTAATATAAAAAACAGACACATAGTGTGTCAGGAAAGTAAAGCCATTTTATTATCTTTGAAGACGCTATTGGTCGTAATGATTTGTGAGAGGTCTTATAATCTGCGAGTGAGTTTTTTTATTTGTTCCTCTTTTTTTTCTTAGGGATCATTAAGACAGGTAGGATTTTACTTCGCACCGAAACATGTTTTTCAGTTTTATAACATGGAAAGATAGAGCGACTGTTGAAACAAATTTATAGGTTAAAAATTCGTTTGTGGTTTGATAAAATGCTATAGAGACTTTTAAATGCTAAAAAGTCTGTGTGAACAAAATTCCATGTAAATTATAATTTAAAAAATTGTATAAGTCCTTCAAGAAGGTTACCGTTTTTGGTACCCAAAAATAGCACGGATTCTCACGCCAAAAGTGTGCACAAATTTTAGTTCAAACCAAAATTTAGGGTAATCAATAACACCGTAAATTCATCAAAATTTGCACACAATTACCTTTAAAAACCTTTTTAACATTTAATTTTTTTTAAAAAATGTTCACAGTGTTTTTTTCCAAATCACCAAAAAATTATATTATATAACGCCATTCCACTAGGCGGTCCATCGCACTGTGTTATAAAATTGAAAAATATGGTTTGCGCAAAGTAAAATATTGACGCTTTAAATTATTGAAAAAACAAAAAAAAGGGTACAAATAGAAGAAACTCCTGCACATTTTCTGGGCTCCTTTAAATCGCTAAGATAAATTTTAGCTTGAAAAATAATAAAAAGACATTACTTTCCGAACACACCATATATACATGAAGTACTGAATAACTAATACCCAAAAAAAATTTAGCGAGTTTCACTAAATTTAATCAAAATATTCCATTCCACAATAGAATTATTCAAACGATAACAATAAGCAAATACAATTTAGGTTATTACAGTACAGTTAAAATATTTTTATTAATACTATTATATAATTAGGTATGGTAAAATATACATTTATTTTATATTTATTTTTTGCCTTTGATTATGACTTTTTGTTATAAATTTTTTAATAAATTAAAAATATTTTTAAATATTTTAAATATATTATTCTAATGTATATATATATATATATATATATATATATATATATATATTAGTATAAAATTAATTTCATTGAATGAACAATTTGTTTATGAGAATTATTCAATAAGTGATTGAAAATATAATTTTTACATTGTTTATAACTTAAATTGTTTGCTATCTATATTGTAAGAATACTTTGCTTATTGAGTTCAAAGTATTTTAAACAATTGTATTGAATTAGCAAATGTAATACCTTTATTATTATATTACTTTTATATACTGGATAAAATATGAGTAAATGAATTACAAATTATTTTATGTGTAAGTATTTGTTATTAAAATATAATATTTAAACTATTATTATACAAATGCATATATAAATTTGACCAAAACAATTATTCAATATTGACTCCAGTTTTAGAAATTAATGTAATTTACACACATTTTATTTGCAGAAAATCTCAGCTCTATCGGATTATTATTGTTAGCTCAAATCAATAAAAATTTTCTAAGTTTAAATTAATTTGATACATTATCTGATTTTAATTTTTCCATCTGATTTTCAGTTTTACGAATAACTCTATCTAAAAATTTATAAAAATCATTTGGATTATTTAAATAATTTAAATCAAGTAAATTAAAAACCGAATGCTCAAAAGTTGACTACTAGTGAAAAGAAGAAAAGACAAGCAGTTAATATAGTTAATAAAGTATAGTAATAGATGGAAAATAAAACTTACTCTTCAAAATAATGAAGATACTAATTTTTTTAATAATTTCAAAATATGTCGATTTTTCAAATATTTTTCTTTTAATTTCTCAATTGGTTTGGATAAACATTAATTTGGTTCGCAATTTTATTAACAATAATTTGTCCATTCGTATTTGTGTATTAAAATTATAAATATTTTTTTCTAAAAAAAAAGGGAAAAAAGCATTTTTCGTTAAAATTATTAATAAAAAATTAATCGAAAAATATTACAAGTTTCATTTTAGAAAATAATAATCTAAAAATTTTTTACCATTTTTAATGTAAAAAAATTTCCTTATTTCACTAACAACCTAAAAAGTATCCTATTGTATTATCTATCGATGTTTATTAGTTAATAATAAACAATTTATTTTATTAAACATTTAATTTAAAAAAAGTGTAATTTACGCTATGAGTAATTAAAAAAACATTTTTTTAGCTTTATTTATATTTTTTGACATACAAAAAATAAATAGTTAAATTGATCAATTTTTTTTTATTCTTTCTACATTAGATATATTTAAATTTAATTTTTATATTTATTTCGTAAATTCATCAGATAAAATATAATCTTTTTTACTTATATGGCTTTATTCATTTATGATAAACTTTTTTTCTTCATTTTGTTGTAGTTTCTTTACTCACGCCGCTGAATTTCCTTTATTCTTTCCTCTTTTTTCACCAAAAATTTTTCTATTAGTTTTTATTACTATTAGTTTTTATTACTATTAGTTTTTATTACTATTCATGACATATTTTTTATAATTATTTATTTTTTGTACCGTTACTCTTTGTCCAAACCAATTGTGATTTCGGCAATTTTACAGATGCTATGCTTGTCATTTTCATTGTCAGTGTGTGTGAACTAAAAAGATAGGATCATTTTTTACAACTCATTAATATTTTTTTATCGTTCTCTTTCTTTTTTTTTTTAACGAAAAATTTTTCAAAATAAACGTGTTTTGATGTTGAAGGGATGAAAATGATTTCTACTTCGTATATACTTTAGAACTTATAAAATTGCTTTTTTTCTATATGAAAGTAATCGTGTTTGATTTAAGATGTTTAATATATGAATAATCTAAAAATAGAATTAAAAAGAAAAAATTAAATTTTTTTGCATAATTTCCTGAAGAATTTTCCACTAACTTAAATTGTATGATGAAAGTATTACTAACATTCTATGTATTGGCATTATTTTCGATAAAAGAATTACTATTTTATTATAAAATGTGTATGATTTATAATAAATATGTAATTTTTTATTTAAATTTACCACCATTATTTTGAAAGTTTTACTATTGAAATTCGTATTCCTATCATCATAGAAATTAATTTTCATCGAGACAAAAGCATTTGCTACTCAATAATTTCATTAAATAAATTCCAACTGTTTATGAAGATTAATATATTTAAATAATTTATAAAAACATCTTAGATGATATGTAATTAAATAATAATTAAATACAGTATATTACATATTATTAAATATAAATTAATTATTAAATTTTAATTAATACATACTTGACGTACACAAATTATTTGATAATTCAATATTCTATTTTTTAAAAAGTATTGATATATCAACAATATATTTTTTAAAGATTTATTATATTTGTTATATTTTTCTACTTAATGATATTTATAATTTTTTCAAATTAACATTATAATGTTTAGACATTAAAAATGTTTGGAATATTTTAACACTTTTTGGATAATCTTTTAATTTTGAAGAAAAGTATATCATACAATACGGCTAAATTTATGAATGAATTTAATCTAGAATTTATGAACAATTTCCTTTTAGAGCTTGTTAAATAAATAAGTTCTTATATATAAAAATGAAACCTAGCATAGTTGAATGTTCATGAAAATAAATTCATTTAATTTGTAATGGTTTATTACTTTACTGATTTTATTATCGAAAAACAGAGGATTTAATAATATTACTTTTTAGAAAATTTTATTGTTATTTTCCTTGATTTTGTTCCATATGAAAATGTATTGAATAGCTCATATTATTTCGTTATTTAAATAACATTTTTTACTTTTGTGAAATGTAACACGTCTAAAAGTATTATAACATACTAATGATTTTCTATTTCTAATTCAATAAAGTGGATAATTTTATTTTCATTTTAAATAAAAAATATATATAGTTAGTATAAGGTATAGTATAATTAATAAAACTATGAAATAAATATTAGTGATTAAAATTAGAATACATCTAGAAACTATATTATATATACGTAAATTGACTGATTAAATAAAACAAAAAACTGTGAATGAGTTACACTTACACCAAAATACACAATCATGTGTAAATATATTTATTAATTATTAAAATTTATGCAATTTTCTCTTTTGTTGCTTATTACAATGACATTAGAGTCAATATTTCATTAATTTCTTAATCATTGGATTGTGTGCAGATAAATTAACAAGAAATCTACTGTTGACATTTTGAAAAAAGTTAAAATTATTTTTAAGTTAGGTAGAATATAGAAGGTGAATATGTAAAAGACAAATGTACATATACGAATTGACTATTTAATTAACGGTATAAATTTGTAATATCTCTCAAATACTACATTTCCCTACATATGTATTCACCTTGTACTTGTTCCAACTTTTATAATGGGTGTAGAATTTGGTTTAAAGGTATCCGTATTGAAACAAGCTTTAATACAATATCATCATATTTTCAATTATTAAAAAATAATTGTATAATGCTTAGATTTTTATGGTTTTTAATTTCTATCAGAAACAAAACATATATTTTTCAAACATTGAAACTGCCTTTTTATATTTAACTTAAATATTATATTAGTTTTTTCAATTTATATAAAATTAAGGAGAATATTTCTATACTCTATTGTATTTGTATTTGTAAAATATTTATCAAATCTTGTCTCACACAATAGTAAATTTTTTCATTAAAATCATTGGTTTGCTAATTTGTCGTATTATATTATTATTACATATAGTCTATATTAAAAATACATAATTTATTAGAAAAAATCATACATTTTATCTTTATATATGTACACAATGATTAGGATAGTAGAATTCTGTACCAATTTATCCTTTCCCTATAAAGTTGCTTGTCGTATCCAAAAATCCTTTTATCGAAAATGAATGTGACCTTATATGTCGTAGTTCGGACCGAAATAAAAATTGATAAAACTAATCCATATTGATGGTCTTGTGATTGTGTTGCCTAGTTATGTTTCAAGTATTCTAAAGACTAATTTAAATAGCACAAAAATTTACTATTACGCATATACATGTATATACAATAGAAGTATGAACAACCATTTAATTAATTTCCAATTTTTTTGATTGAGTTTAATGACTGAATTATATGATTTTTATAATAAAAATTGAAGATCTATATTGAAGATGTACATATATGTATATAGGAAAAATAAATCCTTATTATACTCTGATAATAGCCAACAATCACTTCTAACATTATTGCCGTATAAATGTATCATAATAAATCATAAAAAAATATATATTCTTTATATTTTACTAAATAATTAGTGACTTCAGAATTAAGTTATCTTAACATATCAATGTTAATTGGATATTTTGATTAATCTTACACACTACATGTAAATAGAGGTATCCTTAATTAAATAGCATGTAATAAAAATCAGAAAAATATAAATTGGAAATATAAATCGAAATCTTACACTTTCTCATCAGTGATAATTCTGAAGTCATTGTTATTTTCTTAGATTCAGCTAAATCATAAACCGATTATATACTGCCTGTTTATAGGTTACATAAGCTAATATTTCTTTTTAATTATTAAGATTTTCTCATATCAAAAAAAGTATATAAAGTATATAAAATGAAAAATTCAAATTCAAAATCATACTATGAATAAATTAACTTTCATACGGAAGTTAAGAAATAAAAAATGTATATAAATATGTTATATTACCTTCGTTGATTATTATAAATAATAGCTCTGAAAAAAGCAAGTAATCTCTTTGAAATGCTTTGCAGTATTGTTAAGAATAGTTTCACATAATATGTAATATATTCATGAATCCAATATGATATGAAAAGTCCACTTTTTATTTTTCTTACCTTTCTTATTTCTTTTTTCATCATCTTGTTCATGATTTTGTATCTTCTTTCTTCTATCTTTTTTGTGTGTGATGTATAACAGAAAGAAAGAGAGAAAACTAAGTATCCTGACATGTGGGTAGCAAATCGATGACTGTACAATTAGTTTCTTGTAATTTCTAGAGGGATATGTATACATACTGGGGTGTACGGGTTTGTGTATGTAAAACCGATTTTTTATTTATTTTTATAAAAAGATAAAATATATGTTAAATATTGGAGCAAACAATTGTACCTTTATGTAATGAGGAAAGTCAAACTATATTTAATTTAAAAAATGTATTTAATAATATTTTGTATTTATACATATACTTATATATGCAATAATATATTATAAAAAAGATATAATTTAAAAGAAATACATTTGACTAAAGTGTTAATGTAATTTATTGTTGCGTTATTTAAATAATATTTAAAATAATTCAATTCTATAAATTAATTGATGTAATTAATGTATATAAAAATATATTCATTTTATAATGTATATAAAATATTTATATTCATTTAAATGTTTCGTGTAGTAAAAAAATTTTAAGAATCATATTTAATATTAATTTTTTGCTTAAAATAATATTCACAATCAATACCATTAGTTTAGTTAAATTAGGTTCAAGATGTAAGTATTAATTTGAAACAATTAAAAGAAAGTTAACCGTGTAATAAGAAATATTAAATTATATGAAATTAATATTAAGAGTTTAAAAATAATCAAGGTTTCTTAAAATAACAGTTTCCTTTTACTCCAACTTTAATTTAAAATCTATAAATAGAATTAATTAACTTCGAAAGTTAAAATCTTCTTTTTACACGCGATACTCACGCTTTCGCCACAGAGTAGCACTCCAACATGGTCACACTAAAAAACATGGAAATGAAGATCAAAAAAACGAAAGAGTAAAAAGCTGAGACTATGTACGATAAATATGACAAAAATTTCTTTTTTTTTTCAATTTAATAATTATCGATATGATTCAAAATGTGCCACATAAAATTTTACATTTCTATGAAACTTTCTTAAATGCTAAAATATGGATACGTTCTGAGTCTTTCTATGTATACAACGTATGTAATATATATATATATATAAATGGTATGTTATTTTTAAAAAATAAATTAAAATTTATTATTATTATCAGCAGGATACTTAAAATATTGTTAAAATTGAGGTCCTACTAAGATTTTTGTACTTTTCATTATTTTAATAATACAATATATAATAATTTAATAATAGCAAATGATCACGAGAAGTAATGTTTACCTTGAGTAAAAGAGGAAAATTAATGATAATCTAGCCAAACAAGCATGTTGATAAATAGATGTATTTATGTAAAGCAGATTATAACTAAGAAATTATATAAAATCGGAAGTTTAAGTTTGATTGCTAATAATGTGATTCAAATTTGATTTTAAATCATAGAACATTTTTTATTAAATATATGTTGTTACATAATAATAATGAATGAATGAGTGTATTTCATATAGAAATATTAATTTTATTCAAGATTTTTCTGTAATAAAGAAAGTTTATTAGATATAATCTAAAGTTACGGGCATCTATGTTTCATAAATATTAATAAAAAAAAATAAAATGTAAGATGAAAACGAAAATTTCATGAAACAAGTAACACATGCGAATTCTATACGTAAAAACCTTCTCCTATAGAAAATATCTTCTAAAATTTAAGGCTCGTTCACGATCTTCAACACCTTTTGAAAATTGGAAGCAACATGAAAATACAAATATATATAAATGTGACTACGATTGATAGAGATAATCAGATTTTAATTCACGCTATTTATGGATCCAAGTACAATTGAATTATTTCGTTTATATCTCTCTTTTTCACTAACTCTCTCTCTCTCTCTCTCTCTCTCTCTCTCTGTATCTTTGTCTTTGTCTTTATTTACATTTATCTATCCATCTAAATCTTCTTTTTTTACTTCGTAAATCACAATTTCCCTTTATGCTTTATCATCCTCAAAGAAAATGTCATTTTTTTTTATTTAGAATTGATACATATTAAAACTTTTTAATGCTCGATTGCTTTGTAAGCTTTTCAAAACGATAAAATGAATTTTTAAAATTTGTTTTCATTTATAAGTTCCATTTTGGATAAATGATTAAGAAACGTGAATACATTAATCAGGTAAAGTGAAAAAATAAATAAAGGAAAAAAAAAAAATTAAGGGAGAAAAAAAATTTTCTAGAGATGTGATATATGTTTAAAACCTTAAAAGGTATTATATATTTATTATAATATGCAGATAAACAGTATATATTTATGTACATCAAAAAATAAAAGTAATTATTAAATATTGTATTTATAAAAATTAATAATTTATAAAAATTAACTTTTAATTATTATACCTGTATATATATATATATTATAAGAACATAATTAAATGTCTATATTATTTAAATTTTTGAAAATTTAAAAATGTTAAAGTTTCATTTTCATAGAAATATTACTGTACTTCAATTTAAGCTCTTACATATTTTATTTGTAATATAGTAGTTTTATGTAATATTTTGAAAGTAAGTCCATATAAATTTTTTTGTATAAACAAATATCAATTGTGATTATGAAAGCAATGGAAAACTGTACTTGATCTTTAGTATGAGTAGGGCACAAAGAAAAATATCCTGATTTAAAATTTATAATTTAAAAAAAATCTTTATATTTTTTCGAAATATTCATGAGAATTAATAAAGCTTATCTTTTTAATAATTAGTAAATTTTTTTTTTTAAGGACAATGATGGTTGCAATTCTTATCAAACTTCTTTTAATTCATAATATTTAGAAAATCTATTTGAATATAGGTACCCGTTGTTGCGAAAAAATGAAGCCATCAAAGTATTTAGTTTTAAAAGAATTCATAGTTACGAAAGATATTTCAACAATTTCTTTCGATTTATTTTTCCAAAATGGAACATTTTATTTAATTTTATTTAGTATTGAAAATCAAATATCTTTTCCTATAAGCTTGATGAACAACGGTGTCGTTACACGTAAAACGAGTTTCGAACTTTTCATAAAAAAAACACAACATAAAGAAACTTCCGCAAAATCAGCCTTTTATTTTACGACATCGATACTTAATAGGCGGAGCGCTCCATTGCGCGAGATGAAATAACAGAAGAAAAAATAAATGCGTGAACTTCAACCTTGAGGACTCACCTTCTCATATACTCCTGTTACTGTTCCTCCAAAGTCAACATACAATCCCACACATATGCATATCTGAGGGTTCCTTTTCCGCTTTTTCCTTCTCCTCCTCATTCTTCCTCTCTTCTATGACTCATGTCCGCACGGAGCTTTTATGATAATGCCTGCACTCTTTCAAATGAGATTCCGCATAGCCAAGTCATTCGTGGGTAACTTCTCCACCCGAAGAAGAATGACTTGTCTTTGTCTGCATGAAAATCAACGATGTGTACTGAACTTCCGCAAGAGAAAGAGTTGATTTTCCTTTGACTCCTGCTTTTCTAAGTACATCATTGCTCTCGTCCCCATTCAGTACCATTTTCAATTTTAAAATTTCACTCGTTAAATATGGAGCCTTCTTCTAAGATCAACGTCGCACATGCTATTGTCAAGTTTTTAAGATTTTTAAATAGAATTTATAAAAGGATGCATGAATTTCTCAAGTGTACTTTTGAAACTTCAAGCATTCATGGTAATCGTAATTACCAGAGCCCGAGATTTTGCTCACTCATTCTCATTTTTAGGAAGCTTAAATGTTTTCATGCTAAATAAACAAACCAATATTTTGTCTGACGAATTAACTATTAAAATAAATTAAATGAAAATTAGACTAATAAGCACAGAAATGTAAACACTAGAAATGAAACACGATTATCAGTTGGAGGATATAAGGAATTACTGCAATGTAGTTACTGAACCCCACTGTAGTTTATCCTTCTTCAATTATTCAACTAACGAACTAATACTCTCTTCGAGTTTCCAATTCAATCAACTTTCATTTTCAAAATTTTGGAATAAATTAAAACTGATGTATGTAACATGGAGCACCAGTGCTTTTTAAGCCCATACGAAAGCTTGTTATCTACAATGTTAAATTTATATTTGTTGCTATTGGTTTCATTATTCCATTAAAAAATTATTTATTAAATAATTTATTCCATTAAAAAATTATGAAGAAAATTTAAAATTTGAAATAAATACATTATCTTATGATAAATTTTTTTGAGTTAAAGTTAATTTATTGTTATATTAATATTTTTTTGGTTATTTGATTATTAAAATTGTAATTGACATAATTTTAATATCTCTCTACAAAAACAATTTTAGTGGATCAATAGGCTTATGAAAAATATAAAAATATGAATGAAAATATACGATAAATGTAAATACATAAATGTCAGTGTAAATTATGTATGTGTACCAACTAAGCATAAAATAGCTTTAACATTATTATACTTAATTGAATATGAATGATGAATATTTATCAATTAAGTAATAACAGAAATTCATTAAAAACAAGTTTGAAATTATTTTCTAAAATGATGAATTGATTAAAAATTGATATATTTGTAAGATACAATTAAATTATTTTATTTTTAGTATTTTAATTTAAATATACCAATAACATTTATACTGAAATATACAAGTTTCTTTTTCTTTTTTTTTTTTAAATATTTTTATGTTAGAAAACACCTACTTCAGAAAATACTTTATCTTTTAATGAAAATTAAAAATATTCACTCTGACTGGAATGATAAAATCAATTAAGAATATACGTTATCTTCAATTAATTTTTAAGGAGTAATAAAGCTTTGCATTATTTAACAAGGATATTAACTTTTCGTTGTATTGTGTTAATGAGTTTTTTAAGAAAATTATCAATGAACTTTTAGGACACTCATTTTAGTTTAATATTTCAAACAAATACTTAATTTAAGAGTGATTAAATTGTACATTTTTTAAACAAATGAAAGTCGTAAATGCTCATAGTATTTAATTTACAATACATTATAAATGAATTTAATTTTAAATTTTTACTGTATATAGAGTAACTACAGTATACATCTGATACTAGAATATTTGAAGATTTATATTACTTTGCTTGTTATTATTTTTATTAAGAGTTTTTACATAAATATTGAATTATTTCAATTTTTTAAGTTTTTATTTTTAAAATCAAATGAATTTTCATTTTAATTAAAAGGGAAAATTTTCTTTTCAAATTATTCACAAGATATTAAAAAATACTTCATACCTTATACGATGTCATAGACTTTCGTGTTTGTCATTCTATTTTATGTTGCGTAATTTATTATATTCATTAATTAAGATATAAATATTTAAATAAAAAAAATCAAATTAATATTTTAATAATATATTTCAATAATGCTTAAGTTATGTTTAATAAATTATAGATAATAGATTGGAAACCTATAACTTTATTTACTGATATTATGCAAAATCAATAATATTTTTTGAAAATTTCTATATTTTCCTTTCATTTTTTAATAATTTTTCGTAAATACTTCGACATATTTCACATGATGAAATTCTGAAACAACTAAAGGTACGGGAACGTAAAAGACAAAATTCAGTACAATTTTGGAGCGTGACGATGCCGAAATTCTTTCTGAACGTGCGATCCTGACAAAACATCATTATCTATTAACAAGGAGGAAAATCAAACGGATATACGAAGAAAAATGTTCATTTCACACTTTCTTTCATACTCATACTCTTTATTGCAATTCAATAGGAGACGTGATGTGCTTGATCTTTATTTATTGATTTAGAGTATAAAAATCGTAAATATGTTTTTCTTACAAAATTTTTTAAAAAATTACAATACTCATGTTTTATTATATTTTATCAATTTCAAGTATTTAATATTCAAATTTCATCTTTCTATATTAAGAATTTTACAATTTATTTATTATTTACATATTATTATTATATACATTTAATATTAAATTTTTAAATAAATATTTTTTCATTTGAAAAATATGTATCTAGATAGGGGTATAAATAAACATTTATTATAAAGCAAATCTACGATTTTAAAATTTTTAACAATATCTTAATTTTTTCTTTAACATAGTACCAAATATTTTTTATCAAGTTTTATTATAAAATAGTATTAAATTTCCAATATATCAAATTGCATAAATTCAATTAATTAATGATTCGCATTATTCATTTATTTTATATTAATCTTAGAGAAATAATTGATAGCATTCGTATGAATTCACGATAATAATCAAATTTACCAAATGGAAGTCATTTTGCGGAAAATTGTAGGAGATTTCAGCTCTTTACCTCTACATTACTATTACCAGTTTTTTCATCTAACAAACACACTTAATAAGTAAATTATTTCTTGTATAAATATTTTTAATATTAAAGTTATTATATTATGAAGACCTTCAATTAATTGAAGCTCAAATTTCAGATTCTATCAATATTCAATGATACTTCATCAATAATTTATTTATATTATGAATTTTAAATAATAAATATTATAATAATTAATAATAATTAATAATAATATATTTATAAATGATTTTATTTATAATTTTATAAATAGAAATAATTCAAATTAATCACTGCTTATTATTATTCATCTTTTACTGTACGGTACAGAAATATTTGTTGTTAAATATCTACATTGCAAATCTACTTTATTATATTTCCAATTATCTTGAAGCACTCGTGAAATAAATATATACATAGTTAAGAATCATCAAATGATATCTTAATTATATGATTACTTTAATTTGTATCATAATTAATTACTTTAAATCACTGTGTTTATGTTCAAATAGTTATGAATATGTATATAGTTATACATTTTTAACTTGTATTGCTCAATAAATCTTACAAAACTTCAGTTTATTTCAAGGTTTATGTTACCTAGTTTAGTTATAATTAATAGTATAATTATTTTTAATTTAAAAATAGTTTTTTTAGTATATTTCAAAAGAATCGTTTAAAAAATATTTATAATAGAATAAAACAAGAAATTCGTTACGAAAAATTTATTCGTAATGAAAACATGAAAAACAATATATTTAAATTGTAAAATATATATATATATATAACATGTAACATGCGTCGTTATATTATTTAATAATTAGAAAATAATTGTAAATCTAAGTACTTTTTAAAAAATAAATAAGAAATGTATGAATATTACATATAATTTTTATCTTGTTACTCATTCAGGTACTATGATTCATGAAAATTTTAATGATTCCTTCAGTTATTTACATTTTAATATTTTTATACTTTGGTAAAAAATCTTTTAAAGAATATCGGAAAGTTAAAAATGGTTAAAATTTAACAGTATAAAAATTGGTATGTTAAAAAAAGTCGCGAGAGATGATAATGTACGATTGAAAAACTATTCATAAAAAGTCTTCCATCATCTTAATTTTAGCTTCAGGAATCCATTTCATCTAACCGATAAGAAAATAGCTGTACAAATATATAGCTGTTCTATCAAACAAAGTGACAAGCAAAAATCGAATGAGAAGAGAAAAGAAGAATAATAGGTGCAGAGAAATTGTGACTCAATAAGCAGTATTTATTTCCATTTTGAAGCCGTATTAACTAACACGGGAAGACTGATGTATTTATACCAAAATCTTCTAAAAATTATCCAACAGATCATCATTTAAGGAGCGAATTTTTTTTTAAAGACCCATCGCTGCGTTATTAAAGAATGTTGTCATCATTTCCGTAACTGTATTTTGCGTTCCTTTTTACTTTCAGATTATCTTTTACACTTGTATTTTCGAACAGAGAAAATGATAATTTCTTAAAAAATATTAATAATCATTCATACTAAAGCTTTATTCTACAATACACTGATATATAAATATAATTATATTTATTTTTTTATTAAAATTATTTTTTATTTCGTACTTTTGTTGATGTGGCTAAATAGATGAAGATAATATATTATTAGATTTTTAAAATGTTTAAAAACAATTTTCAATTTATTAATTAAAAAATTAGGATTTAAATCTTCCTATCTGAGCAGACACTGATTTGCGTATTAAGCCAGTTTACATTAAGAATATGCTTCACACTGAATAGTAGAGCATTACACCAATTTGATATTTGTGTAATATTCACGGATACGCACTTTTTTTTATATCTTATTTATATTTTAATTTTCTATTCTGTCTCTTTTTATCTCTGTCTTTTATTTTGGCACGTGTAGTTCTTCTATGGTTTCGCGATTCTTCTCAAATTCGCAATAAAAAATCCTGGTAATTTTTATAGACTCTTTTCAGAAATTTCTAATGTTCAAATATTGAATAATTAAATAAAGTTCAAAACCCATCTTAATATTTTTGAGATTTTCTGGACTTGTATTGTATTCTATGTTTGTAAATTTTCTTTTGTTTTATTTTTATGATCTAAACATACATTGAAAGATAACAGAAACTTCAGTTTATAAAACTTTACATATTAAAATATGTTTAACTTAAAAAAAATTATTTTAAAAATAAAGTTTTATAAAAATGTATCTGATTTAATAAGATCTTTGAAAATTAATGATGATAATCTTATTAATAGTATATAAATTTTTTTATACCAAGAAAATGTATTTGTATATTTATATTTTTAAATATGATATAAAATATGAGTATAGTAATTTTAAGTTAATATAAGGAACTTAAAAATATAAATTCTCTTTTTATTGAAATAAAATTCTCCAACAATACTATATTATTAATTGAAAAAATTATTTAAAACTATTGTAAATAAAATATTTTTGAAAAAATTTGAATTGCATTGTTAAATAAAAGTCTAATATTACAAATAATCGTTTTAAATTTTAATTATAAAATACTTTCACATTAATTATCTATTACATGCCATTTATAAATTGGCATTTTTTATAAATCGTGTTATCTTTAATAAACTATATTTTTATTTATATTCTATAATTTTATATATCTGCATCACATTTTTTTAGAAAACGAACAATTTTCTCTGTGCAATACTATATAGTATAAGCTGCATTGAAATTTTTTATGAACTTCAAAAATTATAACTGCAGTCATTTGTATAATATCTTTGGAAATATTTATAGTGAATAGTAAAAAATTTATATGTATAATTTCAACTTTTGTTGTAAGATCATAATTAACGAGTGACCATCATTTAGTTTTTTTTTTAGAATTAAATTAAAAAAATGTAATAACTAAATGTAATACTAAATAATAACTAAAAAATGTAATAACAAGAAACTAAATTTCTTAATTTGTATGCATATCAAAGCTACCAAAATTATTGTGGGTTATGCTTCAGAGTTATTTAAAAGTTGTTATCTGATTTTATTGTTCGTTCTTTGAGTTATGGAGTTACACGAGAATAATAAACGAGTCAAATTAACATGTTGTCGTGTTTTTTACAACAAAAATATCAATAATGAAAAGATGCTAACGAAAAGTATACTAAAAATCAATGCAGGGATGGCAAGTGATTGAAGAGCTATTTTTTTTAAAAAAAAAATTTTTTGTTGCTGAGTAAACTTAACAATTAAATAAAATTATATTTATACGTATACGTATAGTTAAATTCGCCACATACAAATTTAAAAATTGAGTTAAATTTATGAACTTTTTATTAATAAAATTGTTCATAATAAGCTTAAAAACCATTCATTTTCAATCAATTTAATAATATACATTACAATAATTAGTTACAAATAAATATATAGGTTAAAAATGCAATGACATTTACAGTTTGTATAATATAAGTAATATTGATTAAATTTAATTATAATCTTATAAATTATTACGTTTATGTATAACACAAATCAATAATATTTTAAAAAATACAAAGTTTTTCAAATAGATAGTTTACATTTTATAAATTGTATGTTATTACCAATAAAAGTATGTTTGAATGAAAGAGGTGTTGAACAACTATTTTTAATTTTTTATATTATAAAAGATGATATGTGAGTTGACATATAAATAACAATTAATAGAAATGATTATTTTGTTATGAATAATAATTCTAAGACAAAATTGTCTGAAGCATGAAAAAAATTTTTTTTAGATTACTACTATTACTATATTCAGAGACAAAAGATCCTTTGATATTAAAATAGGCTCTGATTGGTACATAAAAATTAATTTGTAATTAGAGGAGCAAAGGAGAGATGTTTGATGGGATTGCATATTTGCATGATGGTTAAGGCTTTAATTGATTCTAGTTGAGTGTTAGAAACTTGTTTTTGGATATGGATCTAAGTGATAAGATATGATTTGGAGGGATGAAGGAGGTGTCAAAAATTAATTACCTGCGTAAACTCGGCGCCGATAAAGGCCTGCTCCATGCCGATCCATACGGTGATCGGTATAAGGAGTTGCTGATACGGCTTTTTGAGTTGATAAGCTGTTGCTGACAGCAATTGAATACCACTCAGCTCCGAGCTGTCGTTTCGCCTCTGCTTCTCCCCATACCTGCACAGATACAAATATGAAATAGTGATAGTGATCAGAAATCAGCAGAAAATCAGTTGCTTTTATTACATTTGTAGAGCATCAATGGCACTTAGGATTTATTATTTTTACATTATTCACTCTGTTTAATGGGGAAATGTACGTTGTTAAGATGAGGGTATTATATAAAACTTTAGCACTGTTGAATCAAAAAATTAAAAATTTGTTTAAATATACTTTTTAAAGGATCGTTTTACCGAAATAATATTTTTAAGAAATATAATTTTGGTAGTGTACTCTTCCGGTCATTTAAAGACCTATTGATTTGTTTTCAAAATTCAATAAATGTAACTAATTATTAATTATATCCATAATTATAATTCCTTACAAGAATTCCTAATATTTTATATAATGGCATAACAAATTTTACTAATTTCATGAAAAAAACTTAATCTATGTATTTAAATTTATTTTATTTTTTATATTTCTTTTTTTTCGGAATAGTAAATATTTAATATGCATAGTATAAAACATAAATAATATAAATATTTCTAAGAAATTGAAGAATATTGAATATTTTAATTATTAAATAATGTAATTTTAAAAGGATCATCAGATTTTACTTTAAATAGAAACATCATTAATATGCATTGTATGCTCAAAATTATATGATAAAAAAACAAATTAAAACTCTGAGATTACTTTTATCACTATTCTCAAATAATTATTCGCTCAAATTAATTGTACACTATATGCAATTAATATTAATCATTTTGTGTATATTGTAAAAAACATTTTCAGAATATTAATCTTATTCTATAATAGGCAAGAATGATTTATTGTGAATTAAAATACGTTATATTTGGAAATAAAAGAAAAAATTCTGAAACTGCATATTCCTTAAAAAAAAAACAACTTATATTCATAAATATTATTTCATGGTGTCACTGCTATACGGGCTATTTTAACAATTCAAGGTACATAATGACTAATTTTATACAGTATTTCATCTCTCGTAAATTTACATAAAAATAAAGTCTCCATAACTAAGTTTAAGAAGACTTAACTGAATAAAATGAAAATCTCAAATGAAATACACAAAACAATTGCTCCGCTTTTTACCTCTATAACGAAAAAAATGTTTTAAGCGAAAAAAGAATAAATGAAAGAGAAACCGAAGGTAGGTTAAGAATCATTGAACGTATACATTAAGTGTAAATAAATAAAGTGTATTTGTAACTAAAATTGATTTAAAAAAAAAAAACTTAATTTAAGGATTTCCTAAAAGAATGTTATCATTGATCTTATAATATTTTAGAATGTTAAAATAAATGTTATAATTATAATATATAAATAATGTTCATAATTTAAGTAAATACTTTTAATAAAATATAATAAATTAATTGTTGTAATATGATTGTTGTAAAGAAATTTAAAATTTCTTTCATTTATAATATATCGATTATTTGTTATTATAATACCAACTATTATATAATTATATTATATTATATTATATTATATTATTGGAATTCTAGATACCCGATATTTTCATTAATATGCGAATTTAGACTGTTGAAATTACTATAGTAATTTATATGGATAAATAAATCATTTTTAATAGAGTAAGAACACTACAATTAGACGTAAATCAACTACAAATGAATAAATTATACCAAAAATATGATTTATTCATAAAAAAATGTTTTGAATCTAAAAATGGCTTCTTTATAAACAAGTGATTCATTGTTAGTATTAAAAAATTATTATTTGATTAAAAAAATTTTTTTTTGTTTAAGAATAATCGAATCCTTTTTTGTGTTCATTTTAAAACGAATAAATAAATATGTAAATAATAATAAGTGAATCCAAAAGTTCTTATATAGACTAATTAACGTGAACTCTATTAATGAGCTTATTAATAACTTACATTTACTAATTTAAAGCAATATCGTTGAAAAAAAATAAATTTTTTTTAATAAAATTAAAGCAATTTAAATGATAGAAGTTATACATTTTAAACATTAGATTATGTAAATGTGTATTAAGAACTTTCTTAATGTTAACAGTTACAGTAAGCACCTGAAGAAATGAATTTACTTTTATTTTTTTAATTGTCAGGTAAATTGTTTGTCGTACGAATACTAAGACACTGAAAGCGAAACAAATTCTTTGAATGCATTTACCCATCGTGAGCAGTTAGAAGGAGCATGAGAACGGATTAATACCGAGCACGTCGGGTCAGATGGTAGGGGTCAAAGAGCACCCTGTAATCGATAACAATACATGAGACAAATAAACTTTCTCGCATAGAATAAATCTCTGATCCCCCGCCTCTGTCATATTACGCAGAGAGGTGTAAGGCAGGAGAAGCAATGCCCGGAGCGTGGTACACGAGAACTTGGACTGCATTCCAAAGAACACGTTTATGCTGCCTGCGCAACTGCTAAATCAAAATACAGAATCCCCGAGTTGCGCATCTTCCATTTAGCTTCGGCTCATTTTTTACTTCTACTAGGTGTCGATGGTGGTTATGTTATTAATGATTTTAACGATTACTGTTAGCTAGAGTGAAGAAAGTCAAGTGATCGCGCAATTTAATTTTTTAATTTTGACTCTATTCTGTCCTTATTATTATCTGCTGACTGTAAAATTTAAAACTATTATAAATAATTCAATTGATCATAATTGCTTTAATAGCTATAATTTTTATCGGGAATATATTACATTATATAAATATGAACATAATACATCTAAATACATCAAAAGTATGTATAATTTATAAATAAATAAAAATATTCGAGTTGTTATTATTTATCACTGCACTAAAAACATTGTGTTGGTATGTTCCTGAAAAGGCATGGATATATGTTTATAAACTTTACCATATTGATAAAATGCAACGTCTTGTCATTTTTTGTCATGTTTTAGCTTTCACTTCTATATCTTGAAAAGGTAATACATATATTTCTAAATTTGTGTTAAATTCTTAGCATCAAAAATATTTACTAGATAAATAAAAAGTATTTCAATAATAGTTATTTTAAATGTTTTTTTAATTGATACAATGATAATTGAACATATTTTAATTGGCAGAAAATTTTCTTTAACAGACATATTTTTTAAATAATTCAATATTGTAGTACACTAAAATATTTTAATATATTTTTTAGCAACACTTATTTATTTAAAATTTGCATTTTATGAAATAAAAGTCTAGATTTCTTCTAGTTTCTCAAATTCTATTTAGCATTTGCATTAAAATTATGTAGTTATTAATGTATAGTTTAGTTACAATTACTAAATCTTGTTAAAAAATATTCAAAAATATTCTGTAAATTCTAATTTCTATTAAGAATTTTAAATAAATATACTACATAAATTTTTGCTTGGTGGTAAATTTCATTCAGGATAAATCCTTCATCCACAAAATTAATACCGACAAACTCATTGGTATTATTTGCGACTGTTAAGTTCCTTAAAAGTTTTAATATATATTGATATGTGCAGCAAATAAATATTCAATATTTTAAAATTTGACCTTTGTTTTCACTAATTTATTTTCATTCATTTTTACTAAAATTATTACTACAATATTACAAAAATTTGACCCACAAAAAGAAATAAAAATATATCATAAACATTAGAAATTGTTAAACCACATTTATTTAAAATAACTATAGTAGTTATCTATAAGTTTTGTGTTTTTACATTTTTTAAAATATACAAGTATTTAATATGTATGTCAATCAATAGTTGGAATATAAATGAATAACAGAAAGTAATGATATCTAAATGAGCTCATTGGAAACGTGACAAAATTTTATTTTTTTATCTTTAATATTTTTTAAATATTTTTCGAAATTTCGAATTTAAATTATAACCATATTACAATACAAAAATATATTTAAAATGAATTACAATACAATATATATGCAAATTATTCATTTTCACACATTTTAGATTCACGTAATGGTAATTTCATTTAGCTTTACAGTATTATATATTATTTGAAGTACTATTTCATATATACATAAAAATTAATACAACTATTTCTTATATAAATATTCAAAATTAAAATTTATGTATTAATAATCATAATATAAAATATTAAAATTTGAAAACATCTTTGCGAATTAATACTAAATATATGAAAAATTAATATTTTGCATAAGAAGATAGCACTTTAATATATAAAGGATATCTATAAATAAATAAATAATTAATTGCATATAATCAATATAAATTGTTACATGAATTTTATATTAAAAATATATAATAAATTGATAATAAATTAAAAAGAAGGCATGTTAAATTTTATATACTTTTTCAAAATAAAATATTGCCTATTGAATTAAAGTAATGTGAATAAGAAATTACAAGAAAAAATTAGTAGTATTTATTATATTCATAATTCCGCACAATAATAATAGGTAAGACAAGTTCTGCGGAATAACAGTCGATAAATTTATAAAATAGAATACGACAATAGAGTACCGGGGTTAACATTATCAATCAAACATAAAGCAACAATCTAAAAACATTATTTAAAGTAAAAATAAAAATACAACAAAATTTATTCTTTTTTTGTAAACAACATTTATATCTGAGATTCTAATTCATCTCTTAAAAAAAAAAAAGTTTGTTAAAAGTATTTAACACTATTATATACCATTTTAAGTTGTAGAATGTAAAAAAAGAAGAAAAAAAATGGAAATGAAATAAAGTTTTATAAGAAAGTATTGTAAAAAAAATTTTGTATTTAAATTATATTTATGTCTATCACAGTTAAACAAATATCTATACAATACTTTAGTTTTAAATCTATGTAATCTAAAATTTTCTTCCAGGATTATTAACACATTCAATGCATAAATCACAGCAATTATAATAGTATAAGATAAAAATAGAAATTAACTAAAAATTGGATAAATGGTTGAAAGTATGTACTTATATAACACTGACTATGAGAATGCAATTGAATGTAAATAAAAATTCGTAAATAAATTTGCAATCAAAAATTCTTACATGGAAATATGCAGGTCAATAACCAAAATAAGACAATCTATCTTCTTCATTGCCGTCAACTACTTTTATGGAATTTAGAAGGCTGTTTCCTGAAAAAATTCTGTTTTGCAAAATTGATATATTGGTGACAATTATCTTGTACAAATCTTAAATATTTTAATGGATAAGCCATGAGTATATGATTTTCGTAGAAAACAATTTTAAAGTTTTTCATTAATAATTTTTTTTAAGTGAAAAACGAAACACAGTTTATTTTATTTTGTATAGATATAATAATGGGTTATGACAATAATAGAAAGGATAAACTTCTATTATCTTTTAAAAAAAATATTAATCAAATTCATAGCCTAATCAAAGGAAAGCGAAGCAAAATAATTTATAAAAATTAATAAAAAAT
This sequence comes from Eupristina koningsbergeri, assembly GCA_018907245.1. Lineage (NCBI taxonomy): Eukaryota > Metazoa > Arthropoda > Insecta > Hymenoptera > Agaonidae > Eupristina > Eupristina koningsbergeri. The sequence continues at coordinate 4,628,210 of JACCHV010000110.1, forward strand.
AATTTCTAAAACAATGAAAACATTTAAATATAATGTTATAAAATTTGTTCAAGAATAGAAATTATAAAGACATAAAAATTTGAATATTTAAAAACATAATAATTTATAAAATTATTTTATAAATTAAAACAATAAAAACAACGAATTAAAGAAATAAAATATAATATTCAATCATCCTTCGTTTAATATATTGTAAAGTAATTAAGATGAATAAGTATATCGAATAGTCTATTCATGTAATCAGAATTGAAATATTTTTAACCTTAAAAAGTATTACTAAAGTATATCGAAATTTAAGTAATGAAAAATAATCTATAGTATTATATTAAATAAGATTTTTAAAAATTCAAATACGTATTATGGATTGGAATCGTAATAAATAAATTAAAATATTAATGAAATAATAATAAGAAGTGTGTAATAAATATTTTTAAAGTTAAATAAATTTTGATTGACTTTTAAGTACAAACATAAAATTATCTCAAAACAAAACTTGAAGAATATTTCGATAATACTATATACATGGATTTTTACACAATCATTAAAATATATTGTATTTTTTAAAAAATTTCTTCACAGTACTACTAGATATAACATGTATTTATAATTTTATATATTTAAAATTATATTTACACATTAAACATTTGAAAATACATTAAATTCATTAAATATTTTTTCTTCTAAAATTTTTCATAATGTTATCTATTGTGTAAATTTTATGATTATTTTATCATTATTTAAATCTGTAAATAATTTTATTTATATCATAGTAAAATTAAGTAGAAATATTTCTATATTCTGAAAGTATAATTTGAGTTTGTATTGCTTGATAAACTATATCTTATAAGAAAATATTACAAACAATTTAAATAATTTCTGGAAATCTATTTTCATTACAATTAACAACATATATCAAGTACTTGTTAATACCTTTTTGTTCAACTTGTGAAATCAACTTTATTTTACAATCTCTTCATTTCCGTTGATTTTTAATTAAATTTTTTTACACATCAAATAAGAATGCAATTATTTTTTTAGATTTTTTATAGAAAAATGAAATTTATCATTTATAATATTGTGTTTTTTGGAAGATAAAGCAATTATTAATTGTCCAAGTAAGTTTTCTCTAAATATTAAAAAACATAAGTTTATATAAGTTTTCTTATACAAAGTTTGAAATGATACGCCTGATTTAACATTTTCATATATTAAAAAAGAACAAGTAAAGCATTTTTATCATAATATAAACTAATAAAATTAAAGGATTCATTTGTCTGATTAGAATATTATTCAGAATGTAATTTTAAGTGATAACACTTGTACCGACATCTGTTGCGAGTAGAAACAAAAAATTCACTCGTTAAAAGATGAAAAAGGGAAAATAATAAAAGGAGATGACGTATAACCACAGTTTTCGAGACAACCTTGAAAGGCCGCGAAGTGAATGATTTCAAACATCTTCAAGAGCTCGTCACCATGTGTCGCAAGAGTCTTTGAGTAATCGAGTGCAATGCCTTCTTCACTCCTAGTGTATCTTTCTAACAAGTTTCTTATGTATGCGGAAAAATTGAAGGAAATGCATGGAGGAAAAACGCAGTGGCACAACGCTGTACTCACTAATAAATTCCTAACCAATTCCTTTTTTCTGAACCTTTCATCCGCGGAAAAAAGTTTATAGTTGACACTTTCTTGGGTATAATATTTAGCACTAGAAATAGTGCTTATATCATTATACATTTATCTGATGTTGATAGTATGTTTTTAATATTTTGAGATATTACATCTTGCAAGATCTGCGAACACAGCTCAAATTTTATAATTCCAATTATGGTGTAATAACTAATATTAAATAAAGCTACATAAGGTCAACTGTACAATAATCGTTGTGTATCTTTACTAAATACAATAAATCTTTAAATAATAAATAAAGTAATTTTTCTTTATAAATTTTTTAAATATTAAAAGTTAAAATAAATATACCAAGGGTAGAAAAATATTAATAATCGTAAATAATAAGTAAAAGTACAACGTAAGAAATGCATATATTTTATATGTAAAGAAAACACATTATGGTATAATTATTTTTTTTTATCAATATGAAAATAGAGTAAGCATTACATTGAATAGTAATTAGTTGCAATTGATTCTTAGGAATTACATACGTAGTTAGTGTCATTGGTATTTTTTTTCTGGCAAATAAATTACCACCAAGTATATTTAATTAAATATGTAAATTATATTAAAAATGTCACGTGTAAAATAAATTTCACGATAATAAGCAAGTTTAAATAAATTTTAATTTCATTTACCAATAATTTATAAAAAAAAATGATTCATTATTCATTTTTTAAATTATTTAAATTTAAACTTAAAGATTAATTTCTCATTAGTTTTTAAGAAATAAATTACTTCTAATTAAAATGTGTGTTTAAATTATTGTTTTCCGTTTTAACTCTTCATTATAACTTCGAAATGAAAATCTGAACTATAATATAATTGAGCAACTTTTCAGCTATATACTAAGCGAGTAATAAATAAAATTAATATTTACTTAAATATAAAAATAAGGAATGAACATAATATGTTTGTGAAAGAAAAGAATTAGTGTTATGAACAGGAATAGCGATTCTTTTATACTACGCATTTACGTCTTTATTAATAGTTATATCAATCATCAAACTTTTTTATTTTTTAATTGAAGATAAAAAATAGTTATAAAATGCAACATAAGGGAAGAAAATAGTAGTTTACTTTCTCCTTTGGTATTTACAGAACGTTAACATATATATATGCTTATACAAAAAATAGCTTAGTGTTTTAATTATATATAGACAATTACTTCATTTTCTTGTATTTCAAAATTTCATTCATTTTTTATACAAGCAATAAGCATGTAGTTATTTATTTAAAAAAGAGAGAGAGAGAGCAAGGAATTTGCGATTACGATGTTTATAATAATGTATATTGTAGAAGGTTACGATGTAATTTGGTTTGAATAAACTAAATTACGTACGGGTAATACATGTATTAAAATTTTACAAGTGTTCTTATCTTTAAAGGTTCTGTATTTGCTTTAATGAACTTTATCTAACAAGATAATAATATTTTTTAATTAATTTCATTATTTATTTTGTAATAATATAGCATATCACATTACGATTTCGTGATTTATCTAGACCTATTTAATGCTATTTTCTTTCTCTCATTAAAAGCCACTATCAGTTATATTTATAGGCACAGTAAGAAATTGGTAATGTAAGGCTTATTTATATAAAAAAAAAAAAAAAAAAAAAAAAAACAAGTTCATAAAAAAGAAAAATTGTTTAAAAAACATAAGAAACGTCAATTAATTTATTTCTAATTAATCTTTCAATTTTCAATAATATATATGCATGAAATATTTTTGAGTAAATTAAACAGAATCATGTACTTAGGGCAACCTTCATCGAACTCCCCGTATGGGAAACGCATTAAGAAAATGCACCAGTAAAAAGCAGAAAAAATTAAAGTATGCTCTACCAATGATTATTAATAAACTTGTTATATAGGAGGATATTACAGTGGTTGTTGGAATAATGGGTGCACGATTAGTTGTTAGTTATAACAACAGGGGTATCCTTGACTTTACGGGAGGATGGCGCGTACTTTGAAAAAAAACCCGCATTGGGTTTACGTAATAGTAATATTCCGTTAGCATTGTTGGGGCTGTATCGAAAGATCTCTCATAAGCCATTGAGATCTTATTTCTAGATACTTGTGAATAAGTTAATTGTGAAAAAAATACGGTGAGCCCAGTGAAAAACGATATTTTTTTATTTTTGAGGCGTCAGTTCTAACTCCATTTTTCGTAGTTGCATTGATTTTATAACAAATTTTTTATATACACTTATGGTTTTAAGACAAATAATTACGTTGAAGGATATCGCAGATTTATGTAATGAGCTTTCGTATAATTAAACTTCTCGTTAATTTTTATGAATTTTTCTTTTTTCATAGATGATTAAAGTATTTAATATGTCGAAATATTTAATTGAATACTTATTTTAAAATATGAAGAATTTATTGTTATTATTTTCAATTAGTCAATAAGTCGAAATTTATAAATTAATGTTTTCAAGATCCTTTATTACATATGTTCGGAGATTTGTCGGCAAGATATATAAATATTCAATTTATTTGAAAATCAGCGTGATTGAATAAAAATAATAATTAATTTGAACAAATTTAAATTATAATTATTGAATTTTTTAAATTATAATTTTTATTGTTACGTACTTGAAATACGTTTATTATTCGGTAAATTATTAATAATTTTTTAATTTATAATAGTATTGAACCAATGGTATACGTTAGTTTAGAACTCTTAATTTTGTTACTTTTTTTTCTTATAAAAATAAAAATCCAAAATATGGACAATTATCAATTTAGCAATATACTAGTCATAACAATATTATAATATGCCTTTTATTTAGTTTTATTTATTATATTCATTTAATTGTCGAGTTTAAGTTTCATTTTTTTTTTTATGAATTTCAAAATTAACAATATTATTTTATATGTTCATTAATGTATGTAGAAATTTACTTTATATTGCGTATTTTAACTAAAAAATTAAACAAAAGCCACAGATTTCTTTTAATTTTATTCATATTCAGAGATCAATAAAAAAATATCTGAAATAAACAAAATTAAAAGGATTGATCTTGAAAGGCTTGTATTTTTTTAATGCACTTAATCTATTAATGTATTTACCTAACGCATACACTTAGATCAATTTTTTACTTTTATTGGATTGGCTGTATAGTTTAATAAAATATTCGCTACGAATATTCTTCCGTATTCATTTTATACGTATACTTTATACAAGCATAAGAATAGAAAAAAAAAGAACAGAGAACTCCCTACTATTCAATTGTAGCCGTCTATTTTACATTGTATAGGAAACGGTTTACATTACATTTAAGATGTTGTGATTTTTTTATCTTTTTATTAGAAATTAATATACGGTTGCTAACAATAACGCAGGAAGTAGCTTGTTTCTTAAATAAATCCCATATTGTTTTTCATTATTTATAAAACATGATTGAGTAGGCTCTGGTAGATAATAAAAATGTTTAAAATAATAAAATATTCTAAGTAAGTGTACATATGTACGTAAAAATATTAAAACGAATAAAAATATATTGCTGGACAAAGTATTGAATTTGATATTATATTTCAATTTTATGATTGATATATTCAATAAGAAGCAACAAAAATTGTTTAATAATAAATATTCATAAAGTTATATATAATAGGACTGTAGTATAATACTATTTTAATAAAATAGTAAAATAACACTAAAATTAATATTAAAAAAACAATTCACATTTTAATATTAGTCTTTTACTGTGGATGCTAACCTTAACCTCTTTCCGCATATTGTTCCAATGTAGAACAAAACAATCTTTTTGAATGATTACAATTTTTTTTTTAAACTATAAAACATAAAATTGTCTTCAAAATGATGCAGATAAAATGCGATAGAAAGACAAAATTTATTTGTTTATAATTATTTTAGCACGTGATTTATTTATAATATTCTATTCTAAATACCATTATGTATGAGAAAAAAATTATTTAATTTTTGTAAAGATTAATTTTTTGGATAAATCTTGAATCTTTACAATTCGTTAAATAATGTATTAATTTATGATTTGATAATAATTACTTTAATTAATGAAATTTAGATTTATTACTTATAAAAAAAAGTTAATATAAAAATACTAAGCAAAATTGAAAAATGAGGTATTAAAATAAAGTTATTTTTAAAATAACCATTATTTTTTAAATTTGAATAATTGTTATTAGCAATTTAAATTTCATTTAAAAATTTCTGCAATATGTTTGAAAATAATATTTAGTTCAAATAAATGATAACTATGGTAATAATGATTAAATTTATAAACATAATATAAGTAAAAATAACAACATAAAGAGATGCTGTCGTATTTAATATGTAATTATACTATTATTTTGTATTCATAAAAATATAAAAAGTATAAACTAAATTTCATAAAAAGCATTGAATTACAGGTAAATTTGGAAATTTTTTCCTATATTTTCTTGTAAAAATTATTTACGATTCTAGCGATATCAGCTTGAGATACACCGAAGTGCTTATAATTTTATTTTTCTTTCTCTCGGTATTATTTATATTTTATTTACATATTTTTGTTTTTTAGTTTTATAATTTATTTCTGGAAAGATTCGATAAACGAGATTTCTAAATGTAATGCTGTATGTTTAGAAATGCCTTTTATGTATCAATGTACCAATGCCTGAAATTCGCCGATAATCGCAAAAATGATATAGTATGAAAAATTTTTATTTCTTCCCCCGTGTTCATAAATTAATAGATTTAAATTTCGTGAAAAAATTTAGAACATTGTTGTAAGAATTATAAGGTTGCCAAAAGATTCGATATTACTTTTATCAATCGATGTGACAAAGTTAGCAACGTACATTTTAAAAGTACAAGTTGTCGATGGTTGATTTTGCTCTCTGTATCTCAATAAGATGTATTTAAATGAATAGGTTAGTAATAAGAAAAAATGAGGAATAACCAATTGATACCTGAGCTGGCATTCATAGATGCCAGATAAGTGTGTTAAGGTTAAAAATTACCGTTAAAAGACTGAGATTCAAATAAATATTTATGTAAATAAAACGTCAACGTGTTTTTTATAAAAGAGAGGAAAAATGAAAAATTATTTTACAAAGTTAAAAATAAATTTCAAATATCATTTATAATGTTTTTTTATTAGGCTCATCAAGAAGTTCATCGTCGACTTTCTACACGTCAATTATCAAAGTATAATTGCATTAAGGCGTTGATAAATGAGCCTCCTTCAACCGTTTGACATTTGCGCAATAAACTAATGTTCTCTCCTAGAGGTATTCGCTTTTCAGGGATATGCAGAGATAACGAATCAGGGAAGATTGGAAAGGATTGCGTCGAAAGCAGAAGAGCATCTCCCGAGTAAAAACGGGGACTCCGATTTCTCAAGCATGCGTTCACACTTCGGAAAAGCGGAGCCGTTCGACAAAATATTTCCACTGCGAGACTCTCACAGTAATGCGTATTTGTGTTTGCTGGGTCACGTTCGCTATTGCCGCCCATATATGTACTTTATTTGGCGTCATTATCGCGTTGAACTTGTCAGGCTGCGATTCGCAAATTCGCAATAACGCCGAGAACAATAAACTTTGCTGGCGATCGTGTCACGGGTAAGTTACATATGCATTTTCCGAGAGGAATCAAACATTGTTCTGCCTTTCGCGCGCCGAGCTTCTGCTCACTCAATTTTCCTGGCTTTTCAATGGCTTCCTCCATATTTATATTTAGTTTGGGTTTGCTTCGGCAGTCCTTCGGCAAATGAATGACACGAAGTCAGTTCGAGCCACGTGCTGTGTGCTTAAAAGGATTGAGATAATTCGAAGGCTAAGGAAAGCATTGCGGAAATGTTGTGTACATATTGCGCATGTTTGGTAACTTGTGCAGATCGTGTAGATTTCTGGTAGAACATTTATGGATGCTCTATTAGCAATAGTTTTTTTATGTCATTCGGGAATTGACATTTTCAGCTGAAATATTTATGAAGCTATTAAGATAATACACGTGGTTGAATGTTGTGGAACAAGTAATTTAAAATGACGATGTAATTTTAATGCAGCTGTATTTTGCATACACGCCAACGAGAATCTCAATACGATAATATGTATGTAATAATAATAAAAAGAAGAAGAAAAACTGGTTTATAAGTATCTACACTGTAAAATAATGAATATTGTGCTGCAAACTCGTCTAGTTTTTTGAAGAACATAATAAGAAAACATAATAAAATACTCCACAAGAAATTTTATAGCTTTGATATGATATAAAAAATCAATTTAATATTAACGATACAATTAAAATTAGATATATTTTTTTATTTAATAATTATAAAATATTTTTATTCACATAAAAACTTAGCTTTAATGTAATCAGAATGGTGTATATTAATGCCAGATGAAGTTTGATTATTAGTCTAGATTAGAAAGTAATTAGAACGTTAAAATGAACTCGATACTATTTTCTTTCATATTAGAAAACTTGTAGACTGTTAGATCATAAAGGGTAAAGAAGAATTGGATCTTTTGAAGTGAAAAACTAAGCTTAATTACATAAAAACTTTCAAAGAGTGAGCAACTTTTCTAGTTGAATTCTTTATTGTAAAAAATGGTTCTTTTTCAACAAAGTTTTTGATATATTTTTTGTTTCTCTAAAAAAGAAGATAAAAAATGGTAATGTTAATTGAAAATATAATGAACAATAGTTGATTCGTGCAAATGAAAAATAATTTCTTGATAAGTTTTGATAGTAAGTGCCAGATGATTCATGGAAAGTAAATTGAATACTTTTATAGAATTTTATAGAACTTCGTTTCAATTAGTATTTTCAAACTAAGTCCGTAAATTTGCTTGCAATTAATTAAATTTTTAAATATTAAGTATATAAACTATACGTACATAAACGTGTATAAAGCATGTATTATTATTATTTAGTAATTAATATGAAACAATAGCTTTTAAAACACAATTATGATTATAATTACTGTGCATGTATATGACTATCTTCAATTTCATTTTCAAGTTTATATCAACGTATAAGTTTATATCAATAGATCAACAAATGTAGCATAATAGATCCTATACAATTCTAAATAAAATTTTTATTATTATTATTGGCATTAAATGAAAAATGAATAAATAAATAAAAACGAATTAAGTTCGATTATAAGAAATATTTCTGTTAGTATCTATTATATTCTAGTAAACTAATAAAACCTTTATATTCATAAGCCTATAATTTCGAATCATAAATTATTTTATTAGAGACACATATAACGAAATATAGTATACTGATATTATCTTCATTAATAGTTATATTAATTATTATCATCAACATATATATTGTAATATTTGAATAAATATAGATTTCAAGGGTATGATTTAATAAAACTCCTGAAAATATTATCATTATTTCTCTTATTATTTACTACACTATCGTAGAAATGATATATATGTGTCATTAAAAATTCTCGAACTGAATTCTGGGAATTAAATAATTCAATTTATCTATTATTATATGCCTAAAAAAATCAAGAAACATACATACATCAAACTTTCTCAAGCTAAGAATTTATTTATTTATTTAAATCTCAAACCCGTATTACAGTCAAATTTTGTTCCCAATACCATTTCACTAAGATTGTTATAAAAGGTATTGCACATTTTTTGTTCAAAAAGATAGATTACGTTAGTATTAAAGCACGAATGAAAAATAAAAAGGAATCTTTGCAAGAAGTAAAAGAAGCTGATCTTTTTGGTAAAAGCAATAAAATGTGAATAAAAGACTAAGCCCAGCTTGGGGGAGGAGAATTGATCGTTTAATATTTCGATGATGCGAGCATCATCATCATCATCATCCTCAGAGTGAAAAGCGATTTCGCAGGAAAGGAACTTCGAGTATTATACAATATTCAGGTATTTCCCGTGCAGTGATGCGTTTCATCGGATGTACGCCATTTCGTAATCACGAGGAACACAATATTTATATAGACTAGGTAATCAGTGACTCTCGCGCTCTCCCAGGAAATCATCGATAATAGATCTAAGGATTTCTTTGCGTTTTACTACAAAAAGTATTTGCCTTCTCGTAATCTCAGAGTGCGCGTGAATAATTCAACGAAGAATTTCTTAGGGTTTTTGTCGTAATAATTGATCTTTTATTTCTAAAACCAAGGTTTATACTTAACAATACGAGATCGATATTTATTCATTATAAAATACTTCAAAATTTTTTATCATACTCAACATAAACAATATCATCAAATTAATGAATATAAAATTTTGTATATAAAATTGTTTGACAATATAAATTTAATCATAAAGTAATTAAACAATATGAAAACCTCTAAATTTAAATTCAAATTAGATTGAATTCATATAATTTTATTATATAATTGTATCGACAAAGTGTGTAAAGTAATACATATAAAAAGAATATATTTATCTACCCTAATTCAAATTTCAATATGTATTTAATGCTAGTAAAAAGATGTATACATAATGTTAAGTATAATATCTCCAGAAAATAAAATGGTTGCAATAATCATTATCATAATGTTGTAAATTTATTACAGATTCATATTTTAAGTGCCAAAGAAGAATCTGCAGATATATAATGAAAGTAATCAATATAGTTCTTGGATTAAAGTCTTCATCTATCTATTTCTCTCTTTCTCTTTCTCTCTCTCTCACACACACACACACAAGCAATTTTCGACCGTCAATCTGCCGCCGTTTCTCATTCTATTTATTTTCATTTGTTAACAATTTTATCATAAATATAATACAGGGTATCGATACAATTATTGTAAGAAGAAAAAAAAACAAAACAATCCAAAACTCATAAATCGTTAAGGACTATTTTCAGGCAGCGCCACTTGCCACAAAACAAAATCACAAAATAACGCATGATCAGAATGAGAATATTGCCTGTTGGCATCAAAAACGTTTCTGAAAATTCAAATTTTGTAGAAAAATATATACAACACGGAGATTGAGGATTCACCCGTGCAAGAGTATTTTGAATTGCCGATGTCGCGATTTTAAGTAGACATCGCTACTTGTAACATAATCATTGAGTGTATGTAGCTAAAGCATTGAGTCATCGGTTCGCCAGTTGCATCAGCTTTACTTGACTCGCGATTCCTATCTTTCTAACTCGAAGGATTTTTATTGAATATTATCCTTAGTTTCTTTTTCGTATATATGTATATAATTCCATTTTTTTTTCTGTTTGATAAAACTGATAGAAATTTTTTCTCACCGATATTTTCATGATTAATAAGCGTTAAGTATTATTTAATCATACTCTTGGAAGAAAAACAAACTGTACAGGCAAATATTAATTGTAATTTTCTTTTCAACAATTTTAATTTATAAAACTATGGTTTATAATTTGATAAAGTGTATTTCGATGAAAAATTTTACATAAAATAATCATTAATTTTATTGCAATAATAATAACAGTAGTAATTATTGCTCCGAAGGCATTATTCATTATTTGATATTTTTATTTATTTCTTTCACCAATTCTTTTCAATGCTCTCACATTTCAATTGTCAAAGACATGTAGAAAAATCTAATATTTAATTTTTATTTTTTATTTAATCAAATATATTTTGCGGTCATAAATAATATTTAATACTTATAAAAATGTTTTAATTTCACTAGAATTTCAAATAAAAAAAATTAATTTTCATTTAAGTTTTTGTTCATTAATATGTGATGTTTTGACTTTGATGCAGAAAATACACTGAGCAAGAAATTAAGATTTTATAATTATAAAATTGTGATAGGATATCAAGATAAATCATAACCATTTAAATGTAAATTATATCTAACATATACAGTTTTTAAAAAAATATATAAACAATATAAGATTTTAATTATTAAAATCTAGGTAATTGTTTAATAAAGACAATTTCTTTAACAGCTGATGGACTTTAAAATTTTTATTGATTATAAATACAAAAATAATTTAATTAATAATAATAACTTTTACAATATAAATGGCACTGCATTAGAAAAGAAAAACTATAAACCTATTTTATTTTTCATAGAATTATATTTGTATTATCTTTTAATTTGCACCTATAAAGATACAAAAAGACTTTTGATTACAAAACCGATCGAATTACGTAATAAGTGATTATAAAGTTTTTTTTCCATGCATAATGAAAGACAAAGTCTGTCGTTAATAAAAAACCAAGATATTGTATAAAAGAAAAATCATAAATTTCCCCCAAATGATGCTTTAATGACATTATGACTTTATAACGTAATTTTATACATTTAAAAAAACAGAGCGCCATGCATTTAGCGAATTCTTAAAGTAAAGCACAAAAAACATGAAGGCAAGTGTACATCTGTGATAACTCGAATGATAAATTATAGCCGTTAAAAGTCAACGATGACAATGCTACTGCGATGTTTTTGTGCGCACGAGTTTCAAACACCCGCAAACTCACACCCACGCACTCCTACAACCAGGCACACCGACGACCTCACTAACTGACTGACATGCAGCACACGATACACGCGCGCTTTGAAACGATCGCAGGCCGGAAAACGTTTGTACATGATTACGAAGATCGGACCGGATGATCTTCATAATCGATAAGACCGAAACGTGCGAGTCCAACAAAATCTTTGAAAAATACTTTTTTTTTAAACTCTTCCTTATTTATTTCTCCTCTGCTCCTACTCAATTTCGAGTGTACCAAGTCTATCGGAGGGATAGTTTGCAATTTTGAAGTAATATTGTGATTTATTTTTATTTGCTTTAGTTAACGAGAAGCATGATCAATCGAATAATTGCTCGTCAAGCATTTTTATTATCAAATATTTTCAATCAATATTATTTTAATCATCATATAATTATAATTGCATAAATATGATGGTTCAGAACTGTATATATCTAAAAAATATTGTGACTTAAAATAACTAATTCTCTTCTTGTCTTTTGAAATTTGTTATTATTTGAAATTGCAAAATATTATTTTAAAGCCTAAACAAAAAACAGTATTTTAAAAACTAATTATTTGTAACCAAATACCTTGTTTAATTATAATCTTACGTTGTGAATAATATTATGTATTTCCCTAGAAAATTATTCTTATATAAAGAAGTTATTAAATAATTCTATAATGTATTTCTTTTTTTCAAATAGCTATTCTACCCTTGATGTATAAATAGCAATAAACAATAGATCATACTATATTGAAAAAATAATGCTTGTAAAATTTAGACTTTAAAAATTAATTCTCATTTTTTTTTAAAGTATTTATCATTTAATATCAATGTAGTTCAGAAGTATAATGTAATATATAATGAATTTTATTTATATCAGATTTACAAAATTATATAAAATAAATAAGGATTTATTTAAAAATCAGGCTACTATTATTTCATTAGGACAAAATGAAATGTATTTAAAAAAGAAAGATCTAATTACATAGAAATTTAAATTAAAATATAAATTTATTTACATTATGTAATTTTATATAAAATAATTTTGCAAATGAATTCTATACAAAACTAACAGTAAAATTTATTCTTAAGTACGACTATTCATTTCTAAGGAAAAATATAATCGAATAAAATTAAAATTGACTTAAGATCATATATTAATGGGAAAACTTAGATGAAGAATAAATGCAAATACATTTTTAATGTTATATTTTTATATTTTCATATATCATTATAATATATTATAGAAATATACTTTATATTGAAATAAAATATATTAGTACGAATATATTGGAAAGAACTAAATAATTGTACTAATTATTATTATGCAAGCACCTTCTGAATTTTTAATACCTGTAGATATTTTTAATAGATATATTGTAAATTCCTATTAGTTAATATTTTCATGTTGAATATTTAATTAATGATCTACTGATAACGAAAAATTATTCAATTATTTACGACTCCTTAATATTAAAAGGAACAATACAAACCAATCGATTTATTCTAATATGTTTCATGTAAATTTTGTATTAAATTAATTGTCTCATTAATTTCCAATTTTTTGTTTTAAAAGTGGTATATATTTTGAAAATAAGACTTGATAATTCAAGAACCTAATATTGACAATTATTTAATTTTACTTGTAATTTTTAAAAATTTAAATGTTAAAAAATAAAAATGTTATTAAATCTTTGATAAAATTCAACTTTTTGACTAGTAATGAAAGAATACTTTTTCTCAGTAAAAAATGTTTGGGATTAGCTTTACAACTATACTTAATATAAAATATTTTATGAAATGTAACGTAATGTAATTATTATAATTATCAAATTGACATTAATAAACAGGAACAGTTTTTTAAAATTAAAAGTATTTTCTGTCACAACTAAAAAAAATTTCTATAAATATAATCGATGGTATTATAATAATTATCAACAGTAATAATATTTTAAATATTTGATTTTTAAAAATTGATTTTTTAAAAATAATAATTGCAATTATTTAAAAGTACTTTTAAAATTTTTCGCGATTTAATGATTTGGCATTTTTAATTTTATTTCTTAAACAATTTTTACTATTCACTGTTCTATAAATTTAGAAATCTATTTAAAATTTATAAAAATTTACTACTATGAAATAAAAATAATTCAGAATAATAATATAAACTATAAAAAATATTCAAGTAATAATTATATATTTTAGTAAATTAATGATTAATCAATTTATCATTAATTTTTTATTTACTAAATGAAAATGATTTTCTTATAAATATTTACAAAAACTATTAAAATATTTTGTCTCACAATAATTCTACAACTAATTTGTTTAGCATATTATTCATTTATATAATTCATATTTAAAATTTTTCCGCCTTAAACTTTTACGACACAATTCATTTGAATACATATTTATTATAATTAATTAATTCCATCAATCAAGATAAGAACTGATTAAGATTAGAAGACAAAAGAAAAAAGTTTAAACCATTAAATTTGATGTCCATGACTACTTGTAGCTGTAAAATATTCAGTGTTTTAATGAGATGATCATTAAATAAGTGATCATTCTTTGATATTATTCTTTTCTCCATATTTTTTTCTCCAATGTTAGGAAGCCGTTTTAATATTGTAAAAGACATAATAAACTGTGAACGCAGTAATTACGTCATTTATGCGTTTCGAATTATGAACTGCCCCATTACATATTTCGATGAGGAGCTCAAAGAAATAACTTTGCTCGTTATACTATAGAATAATACTTTTATGGGTTAAAATAAATGCAAATATATAAAGAAAATTTTCGGATCTTTATTGAAATCAAAAAATATCGGCACTGGGTTTACGAAAATATTACATCTCGTGAAATATGATTATTTTGCACATTCATAAATTATATTACATATATAATATTATATTTAATATATAAATTACATTGATAAATTATATGTTAATTTATTAAATGGATTAATTTTAGTTTTTTTACTAAAAATATTTTTAATTGATTATTTAAAATATAAAAATTAATCGAAAAAATTATATTTAAGTTTATAAATACATGACAATTCTAGTTAATTATCAGAATGATAAATATGAAATATAGTATTAGTAAAAGTATACTATGCACAATTTATTGTCTTTTAAATTGATCTATATTAACATTTTTTGAAATTCTTTTTTTTATCGTAATATCATTTAGCATATTTCTCTATAAATCTAAAAAATGCACAAAATTTAATGAATTATACAATTTTTAATTTATAAATCATATGATGACATATCATTTACTAATTTTATATTGAATAATATATTCAACTTCAGACAAAAATTATATTTATTTTATATCGTAACATATTATGTTTCAATTTAATCAATTTTCTGAATATATTATAAACGATATATTAATCAGAATTTTTTAAAAAATATATGATTAGTTAATTAAAAAGTATTTTTTGTTTAAAATTACAATAAAATTTTTCGATGTGAAATTAATCACATATCTGAAAATTTCATGAGATATAAAAACATTACATTACAAAATTATTCGGTTTCATTGTGTAATATTATTTTATATAGTGTTTGATAATTTTAAATTTTAAGTCGATTAATTTTGTATTTGATATTTAAAAACCTTTGGTAAATGTTAATTTGATATATTCAAATTTCAAAAAAAATTAATATATTCAAAATAAAGATATTAAAAAATATAAAGTGTATTTAAATATTTTTCAATGAAAAATAGAAAAAAATGCGATTAAATTAAATAAGTTTGATAAAACTTTAAAATCAAAAGAATTAAAAGGTCCTTATATCTAAATAATATAAATTATTAATAATTAATTGAGTATTATTGTGAATTTAATGTATTTTTAAATGCTAGGTAATAATTGTTTTCTTGATATTTAATAATATTATTCAAGGCATTTATAAATTTCGAACATCTTTTGTTTCAAATAGTTTTTATGGTTTTTTGATTAATAGGAAAGCTTTCTCAGCTGATAAAAAATATTTAAACATTTTTAATGGGCATTTTCAGGCAACTAAAAAATGTACTGAAATTGCTGTAAAAGTAAAAACAACTTTTCAGATAAACTAACAGATTGGTGCTAGACGATCTAGAAATTAAGGAAGTCAATGTGATTAGTGTGATTGGTAGATTCTTACCTGGAGAGGGGGTCGACGAAGAGGGCGACAATGAGGACGGCGACGAGGACGCAGGTGAGGTAAATTGCGGAAATCTCGTAGATTTCCGACTCTGGGGGTCTGTCAAGACTTTCGTGTGCGCCATTCCCGATGATGCAAAAGTTCGCTCCGCACCTGCTGACCTTGGAGGCTATGGCCGATCCGTTAATGTCCACACCCCCGTCGGACTCACCCTCGCTAAGCACTGAAAAAAATAAGACGAGAGACTGCTTGAGGCGCGTTATCGTTGCGCCCTCGAGCATCGTCGAGGGGATTATACATTGTCTAAGAAATTAAAGCGATTTTACTTTTCGGTCATTTACTTTTAGAGGCAGTTCTGTGATTTTATGTGGATAAATTGATTTATAATTTAAACTTTTCAATACAAATAGTCAGAATTATCTTTTAAACATTTTAACAATTTACATGCAGACGTTGCGTATTAATTGCGTGACCCACTGTGTTACCGCAAATGAGATTCGAGCGATTATTACCAATGCGTGTAATTAATACAAAAATAAAAAAGGATTTGCAGAAATAGAAGTTATGATTAAATTATGTGTTTAAAAAATGTAAATTACGTAAATAATTGCAAATAGAAATTATTCTTTTAATTTTTATGTCAATACTGGTAATATTTAGCATTTGGTAAATAGAATTAGCACTCGTATAAGTTATAGCGACAGAATGTCATATTTCTCTGCATTTCAAGCGTATCATAAATTAAGACTATAAATAAGTTTTCACGTAAATGAATAATTGATATTACTTTTTCTTTGAACAGTTACATGAAAGATATATTATATATTTATATATAGTAATTGATTTAAACTTTTAATTAGAAATTCAAAAGTATTATTTATTTTAATAAATATTGGTATGTACCTAATATAATTAAATCTTCTTCTTGTTTAAACTAAAGCAAGTGAAGAATTATTAAATTTAATAATGATAAAATTGATAATTATTAGTTTGTTTTAAAATTATTTATAAAAATTATATAAAATCTTATTACTAATTCCATATATAAACATCACATAATATACCATAATATCAATTCATTGTACTGTCCAAAAATTATACAATTAAATAATTGAGTTTTATATAAATAAGAAAGCAGTATGCAGATTTGATTACATATGAGTAAAGATATCCAGGAATATTCTTTTGAATATGAATGTATTATATTAATCATTTTTGATAAAATTTATAGCAAAATCTATGAATAAATTTTAAATTTGTAATATTGTACATCAAAGATATGAATAAAATTAATAAATTTTTCTAAATATGGTAAAGAAAACCTTATAATATTATTCTTAAAAATTGAAGCATAATAATACCTATAATATAATGCATTGTTTTTTCTTATTATGAAAGTAACTTATCCACAATAAAAATGTAATAATCTAGCCACACTACAATCCCATAGATTAACTATACTTTTTTTATGATTATTCATGATAAAAACTCTAGAATAAAACTCTACTATTTAGGATTTAAAAAAATTTATATTTCATCCATTTTAATGTATGTATCTTCCTATAAATTTACAACAAAGTGTATTTTAATTTGATAAATTTATGTTCTTTTTTAAATTTTTAATTTTATTCATAAGTATACGGTATATATAATTTTTTCCTTATATTTTATAGATAAATTATTTATAAATATTTTTTAATATTTAATAAAAAATATTTAGGTAAAGATACCATTACTATTTTTTATGAATTTAAAATAAAATTATAATCTATTTTTAAAACAATTCTAAATTATCGAAACTTATATATTAATCAACAATTATTGCCCTTTAGTATTTTCATTGACAAAATTACGTTTCTATACAGATAAAATTAATCATGAAACATGTTAAAAGGAGACATTTTTCTATCAGAATTAAATTCAAGCTGGAACAGAATAAAACAATTAAGTTTTATCGAGGACACTAATGAAGCGAAGTAACTTTCTAATATATTTCAAACAAGTGTTCATTGATACAAATAAACATTTATAACGTCAAAAAAAAAAGAAAAAATCGAACATTTCCTCAAAAGACTATTTTGTATTTGGTATTAATGGTTAAATAATCTTTAAATTAAAATTAATTTACTTGACCACACTTTGATTAATTTTACGAACAATTGTGGAAAATGATTGAAGCAATTTACATACGAAAAGTTCGTCGTATTCACTTGATTTACAGGAGGACGATCTGTAATAACTCGCGATCATGGTCTCCGAGAATTTGAGATGAACAAATAATAACTACAATAAATGCAAATATAATAAATTTTTTTATGAATAATTCGCAAATTATTTTTAAATTAATCCAGAAATTTGATGCGGAAAAAAAAGCAAAAAATCTTTTACGAAACAAATTTAGATAACAGTATTTTTGATTGTGAAATAAAAGTCAATCGTACTGCAGGCACCATTTTGGAAAATTAAATATTATTTTTCATTTTCTTTGATTTTAAACTGTTTTTATTATAAGTTTTAAATTATAATATGTTTTTTCATAAAAAGGAACAATTTATATACATTTTGAAGGATATTTTTCTTTTGTATTATTTTGTAATAATTTTAAAACCAAATTGTTTAAGGTCAAAGATTTTTCTTTGTGTACATAGGTCAAGAACATTTTGATCTTTTTAAAGAACCATAACGATAAAGATAAATTTGTTTATCTTAATTTAATGTAAATGGTATATTTTTAAATTTAGTTTTATTTCATAATGAATATTTTTAAAATAATGATTTCTTATTAATTCATTTTATTATAATAATAAAACAACGTAATAATGGACAATTTTTAATCTTTACATCTTTCAATTACTTTAAATGTTATTATATTGAAATTTATTTTTTTTCTATATTCTTATAATACTTTATGTAAATGTTAAGATTCTTGTTATCTTTTTAAATAAAATTACAATATAAATGAAGTTTAAAAACAATACTTACATTCATAAAATATTAAAAAATAATGATTATTAAGTTTTAAAAAAATTTAATAATAACATGATGGTTCATCTAAGTAAATAATTACTTCTAATAATTTTAAATTAATAATTAATTTAACTTTAAGCTTTTATTAGTAAATTCAATGATTGACTTGATATTTTTTAATATTTGTGTATATGCTAAAAATAATATAAATTCTTTAAAAAAATATTAACAACAATAATCATAATTTAGAACGAGCATCTGAAATTAATATATAAATTAAAAATTTACATAAAAATTTCAAATGAAAATTAATATTAAGTTAAATAGTTGATAAATAAATACGTTCAGCAATTTTTAAGCTTTGATATTAACGTAATTAATTGTAAGAGAATTGATTAAATGATAAAAATATCCAAATACAGATTTCACAATAATTAAAATATTTATTATTTAATTTAAAATATAATATCTTATCATTTGATTAATAATCTAAAATAATTTAATTACAAAAAATTAAAAATTATTACTATTAATCAATATTTAAATTCATTAAATAAATCATTAAACTATTCATAAAATAAAATGATATTTGTTTATATTAATATAAATTATAATCTATTTCATTCAAAAAATTTATTGATAAAGTAAAAATGCCATACATACATAATAGACGTATGATTAAATTCACTTATTCTTATAAAAATTTTATTCAATGAGTAACACTCAATTAATAATACTTAGCATTAAAATTTTTTCAAACAAAACATGATTATTCTTCTAGATAAAAAAAATTAACAATCTCTTTCTCTTATACTGTATGGTCATATATATTTATATTTGTATGTTTATGTATTTGCGTGTATTTAAGTGTTAAGACTTTTCAGTTCTTTTTTTCTACTTTTTCCTTTCTTTGTTTTATCTAGAAAATTGAAAGTTTTTATTCACTTTTCCTGTACTTATCTAAACACTTTGTTCTGAAGTAAAGTATTTTAAAGATATATACCCATACATAATCTAAGCCACAGAGAAATATGAAAAATAGCAATAGCCAGACAATAAAGGGGGACGAATATTTGCATGTGAAAATTTTTCATCAAGAATTCATGAATGTAATCATTCCAAACAATAATACAATAATAGAGTTCTTATTTTTAATTTAGATCATTCATCAATTTTTAAATTTCTTTTTATCATTATATACATATATATGTATATATGTATATATGTGTATGTATGTATATGAGTGTGTGTTTCATTGTGTTCAAAAGTTTTTTAAAGTATTTTACAATAACAATAAGAAAATATATCATCATTTACTGTGTACAATTGACTATTATAAATCCTCGAGGTTTGTAATCAGTAAGAGACTATTTTACTGCCCGTGTCTTCACACATAAAAGTATTTCAGAGTAGTCACTTTTACTTAGACAATCTTTTACTTGCATATTGAACACTCATATTTATGTAACAACATTCATTTACGATCATTAATTCTTTATCAATAATTTACAATTTATTGTTTTTTATTTTATTTACTAATTTAATATATTTTTTATTGCATTTTAAATTATTAACTGCTAAGCATAAATAAAAGTTTTATTGCTAGTTTAACAATATTTGTTATTTTCAACGATATATATTTTAGTAAATAACAGATATTTTTCTATTATTATTTTTTATATTATTATTTTTTTATAAATAAATAAATAAATGGTTAAGAGAGAAAAAATTCCTACATAAATTATCAGATATTTTCGTTTACAAACCTATTATTTAATGCAGGTAAACAATTAATATAGCGCAACTTGATAAATGAAAAATTTGGTTTTCAATTTTTATGTATAATTTTATAATAATTAACCAACTTTTTACTTTTAAATTTTAAAATAAATATAAAAAACTAACTTTTGTATTAATACTCATTAGTTATAAATTTTAAAAAAAAATCAAAGAAAATAATGAATATCTCGTATTATAATAATTATACATTAACATTTTATTAAAACACTGTATTAAATAATAATTTTTTGTAACACTATTATATTTTAATAGTATAAATAAGTTATGAGTCTGTAGGAATAATATGAAATAATGCTCATTTGAGATTTCATAATTCCATTTTATATCATTTTAAAAACAAATAAATTAATCTTTAAATGTGCTTAAAAACATTTTTTAATTGCTGTTTTAATGAATATATTTAAAAAAAAAATTTTATATTTAAATAAAAATATTTAATTCATGACTTTATTTATTATTTAATTGTTTTATTGTGGTTATATGCAAAAAAAAAGTTTACTGTTACGTCAGCCGCACCAAACACAATTAAACATATAATTAATTTAATTTATATACTTAAATAAATTTTAGATTACTTTTTAGATGTATAATCATTAAGACAGAATTAACCTCAGCTTATGTATATAAAAAAGTAGTTGTAGCTTTTCATTTTAACTTATAACAATAATCATTTTATTGCTTAATAATTATTTATTTATATATTCCTAATATAAATAGATAACTAAAGAATGAGTGGTCTATAGAGAATAAGAGCAAGGCAATTCGAGAAGAAATTGAAGAACACGGAAAAGGAAAGGATTGCGAAGAGATACTGGGAAGAAAATAGAAAGGAAGATAGACAGGAAGGAGAGAAAGGAGAAAACGAAAAATAGCCTAGGATGGAAGGAGAAACAGGTCACGAGAAGGAGAGAGAGAGAGAGAGAGAGAGAGAGAGAGAGAGAAATGGACAGAATGGGAGTACTGAAAAAGAAGGACCAAGAGTTGGAGTGACAGAGAATAGACAAAAGGATTAAGAAAGTAAAGTATAATGCAAAATATAAGGAATTAATGGATGAAGGGATCTCAAACTATCTTAAAAAAGGAAAGGGAAATAAAAAATTAGAGAAATAGTAAGAATAAGGTGCAGAAACATAACGGAGGAAGGGAAATATTGGCTAAACAAAGAGGATAGGAAATGCAAAATTTGCCGAAAAGAGAAGGGTTCGTACTCACACATGTTGAAAGAGTGTAAACAAACTGTGGAAGAAATAGGAGAACTGAGGAAAGGAAGAATGGGAAATTTATGCGAATATAAGCATGAGAAGTGATAAAATGGGAAACAAGAAATTACAATATCATAAGGGCACTTAGAAAAATTGACAAAAAGCTAAGTAAGGAAGAAGAGAAAAAGGAGGTGTCGGAAGTATGACGCAGAGTGCAAAAAGAGTATAAAAACGAGGTAGAGAAGTGAGGAAATTGTGTCAGGTACATAAGGTGCCGAGACAGTAGGAGTAAAAAGCGTTAACAGAGAAAAAAAGGACAGCGAAATCAGAGTCCATCTCCAAATCGGAAAGCGGAGAGTTCTAAACTAAACTAAACTATATTCCGAATATAT
The DNA here is from genome assembly GCA_018907245.1 of Eupristina koningsbergeri. Taxonomy (NCBI): domain Eukaryota; kingdom Metazoa; phylum Arthropoda; class Insecta; order Hymenoptera; family Agaonidae; genus Eupristina; species Eupristina koningsbergeri. The sequence goes on from JACCHV010000110.1 coordinate 4,650,854, forward strand.
TAATATACTATGAATTCCATTATTTATTCATCAATTATATATATTTCTTTACAAAATAATATATTTTTCCTTTTATCAATTATTTATATCTACTGATTTGCAAAATAATATATTTTTTTAAAAAAATTTTATACAAATATCCCTTCATATTTCTTTTATCTCATATATTTCTTATTAAATCAATAAAATAATAAAAATCAATAATAAAAATTCTTTTAATATACAAACGTAACACACAGAGTTTTAATATATATTATTAAAATACAACAATAGGAAAGTAAATATAAATTACACGATTAAAATTATATACATGGAGTTGTACTGTAGATTGAAAAATATAATAAATTTTTTAAATGTATATTATTTTGAATGATATAAAAAGCATATTGTAATTAAAATAAATAAAAATTTAGAGAAAAATTCTGAGGTTAATGCGAAAAAACAGAGTAAAGTATTAAAATATTTAAAATTTTACTTTTAAAATATATTAATATTTCGAAAAATAAATATACATAATATTACGTTTAATAAGTATATTAATAACTTAATATATTATATTAATAGTTTAAACATAATTTTTGACAATAACTTTAATCAAAACACGATTAATGTTTTTTTGTCCAAAGCCTAATAAATTTTATTTTTATCTGCAATTAAACATTAATATTTAAAATTATTTTATAAAAAATTTATGCACTATGCAGTAAATTTAAAGGTAGGAAGAATAATAATTATATTTTTAATTTTCAATCTTAAACTTTATAATCTACATTGAAAATATCCAAACAAATGTATGTATATCATAAATAATCATTATATTGTAGTTGATGAGAAAATTAAATGCAACAGCTTATGAAAGGATTTAAGAGAGTTTTTATTCCATGAATAAGATAAATAAAACCATTTAATGAATAGCGATAGAAGAAAATATGAAAATACAGCGACAGAGCAGCTCAAAATAATGTTCGAAAATTGAAAGATAACAGAAACATTTTAGGAAGAATATCATAAGAACAAGATAGACAGAAAAAAACTAGCGTACGACCCAGTACTATCTAAATTTTTTATATAAAATATTTGTTTACGTATAAAGATACAAAGATATTTTCATATTTTAAAGTAAAATTTCAAAGAAAATAAATTTATGAAATTAGTTCTTTGGTAAGTATTTAGTTAAAATTAATATAATTTTTATTTAAGGAAATTGAAAAATTGTATATAATTTATAATTTAACAAGCTATATAATTATTTAATATTATTATACATGGTCTGTCCACAAAGTAATGTTTTTATTTTTTTTTTTTTAAACCACTATTTATCTCAACGATTTTGGAAAACCCGAAAAATATGTAGAGGAGTTTTTTTATTTATCCTATTTCTTTTTATTTTTGAATTAATAGAAGCTGCAGGATTTGCATTCACGCAAGGGATGTTTTTGAGTTTTGTTTTCCTCAGCTCGACGGAATGGTTTACACGGTAAAAATTTTTTTGTAGCTTAATAAGATTTTATAAAGATTGAAATATGAAAAACAATCTGTAAGGATTATATTACGTGCAGATTGCAATTTGAAAAATCATATAAGGGTTTTAACAAGATCTCTATTTTTATTTATCAGCACCCAAAAATAACCCGAATTGGTTCTAATACTCAATGTGAGCACAAAATTTTGAATTCAAACCATCATTTAAGGATAAAGGTAATGGACGATACCCTGAATTTATTAATACATGACTACAGTTATGTTTCAAAATATTTTTTAACATTACAAAATCTTCTGAGTATTTTGGTCAAGCTGTAAGCAAACATTTTATCGCAATTTTACCGCTATTCTACTAGACGATCTAACGCGTGATGTTATAACACTCAAAAACATCCTTGGCATGAATGCAGATCTTACCGCTTCTAATGACCGAATAATAAAAAAAATAAATAAAAAAAACAATAAATGGTAAAAACTCTCCGCCCATTTTCCGACCTCATTGAAATCGCTACGATAAATAGTAACTTCAAAAACACAAAAATTAATTACTTTTTGGACACATATATTTTTTAATACCAAAGAAAATAATCTAAATTTTTTTAAATATTTAATAATACTATAAAAAAAAAAATTGAATAGTACAAGGCTAGTTACAGCTGTTTTAGGCTTGTATTAAATCTTTTTTTTTTTTTAAAGGATAATTATAATCGAACGACATGCAAGTTGACTAAAAGATAAAGTTTATTTTTAATTAAAATTCCTATGTATTGACAAAGAATACCTTTTTCTTCTTCTTAAGATAATGATTTTATAACAGAAATACTTACATTTCGACAACATTTTTGTTACACCAGAGTTTCTAATGCCCTAGGAGAAGAAAAAAGGGATTCTTTATCGAAACGTAGAACCATTAATTAAGAATAAATATTCTTTTTCGTTTAATATGTACCTCGTTAGATCATAACTATTCTTGTTATTAATTAACTATACAAGGTTTTTTAATTTTTTTATATTTTTTATACTATTATTTTAAGATAATTGAATCAAAAGCTATTCTCTTACTTTGATGAATTAAACATTTATCTTTTAATGAAATATTATTAATAAAATATATACATTATTGAATTCAAAAATAATTATGATATAAAATGTGAGTAAGTATATTTACATGAGAAATATATCCTGACATTTTAATATTTATTTTACATTAAAGTACGGTATTTAATTAAATTATGGAATTAACTAAACTTTAAATGTTAACTTTAACTAAACATTAAATATTGAGTAACTGTTGCTAGTGATTAAATTACTTTAATTAAAGGTAATTTACAGGACTATAATGTAAATATTTATTTTTATTGAAGTATTAATACGAGTGTTAAAAGTATTTACATTTATTATTATAAAATTTCAAATGTTTTGTTCATATTAAAGATATTCAAGAAAATATATTAAACAATTTATATTTAATACGTTTAATTATTATTAGGATTTTTAATATTTTACTACTTTTAATTTAATCATGCATCAAGAAGCAATCCATTTTTCAAAGCTTTCCATGAATTGTATCTTGATTAATTTAGAATTTATTATTAATTTATTTGTAAAGTTTCATATTTTATATGATATAACAATACCAATTATTATATGTATATTTATAAACTCTCTTATTTTAAGAAGCGATAAGTCAATACATTAATGTAACATCCTATCTCTTTGTCTTATCTCAGTACGAACATGACCTCGTTACAATCCTGTTCTCTTATAATGTGTAACATATGATTGAAAACCTATAATGCTTATCATTTTAAGAGATTAATAGATAGATAAATAGAGAGAGAAAGAGAGAGAGAGAGAGAGAGAGAGAAAGGATGAATGAACCAGCATATTCCTGTGTTCTACTAATATGTTAGTGCATCATGTAATTAGACTACGAAGTTATACTCACCAATATAAATGCAAAGTAGAGAGGAAGTAAAGGTCATATAAAGACATAGGTATTCTATATTATCAATAATCAATGTGATACCATTATCGTGTTTATGTACCTGCATAGTTACAAAAGTAATCAATTTTAATTAACATCTATAATTTTGTTTGATTTACTTTTTTTTATATACTGATAAATTTTACTTAGAATTTACAATTTCAAAATTTTATATACTTATAAAAAAGTATCTAAATACTAATTTGAACTTTCTATATATTTTTGACTTTTCTAGATATTTCTAGTGTCGAGTTTTTTTTTTATTTGGTGAGTAGCGATTTTGGTGACATCTTAAAATGTAGAGGAAAGCTTTTTCCATTTGTCTCTTTCTTTTGTTTTATCGATAATTTGAAATGGCTGGATTTTACTTCTTGCGAAGAATGTTTTTCAATTTTTTGACACGGCACGATAGAGCGACTAGTGGAACAGCTTTACACTATAAAAATTTGTTTGCAACTTAAAAAAAACAGTGTGGAAAAATTAAAAATGTTACAAGAGGGTTATAAATATAATTGTATATCAAAATTACAATGAGGAAAATAGTACAGAGCTTTTTAAGAGGATCAGGAAAAAATCACCAACGAATCCTTATTTGGGAGCCCAAAAAACTCTCAAATCGCTACGAATAACCGCTGCGTACTAAAAATTTTTAATTTAGACCGTCGATTAATAGTTAGAGCAATCGCGAAATAACGTAATTTAACGCAATTTATGATGCACAATACATCGCAAAGAAATTTAGAAATGCGAAAAGTTTGTGCATAAATATCAAAGCTGAGGAGTTTCAGACTGCTTTTGAGACCTGGAAAACTCGCCTTCGTAAATATGTTGATGCAGGAGGAAATTATTTTGAAAAGTTTAAAATTTTTTTTCAAACTGTATCTAAGTCCACCCATAAATTATATTTCATAAAAAAGATAAGTTTTTTTTTATATAATCTTTAAACGAAACATTCTGGCGTAGCGTTTTTCCAATAATTGCTTCAGCGCACCGTGTCCAAAAATCGAAAAATATCCCCCACGCGAATTGAAATCCTGCCTTTTCAAATTATCGAAAAAAGAAAAAAAGAGACAAATGTAAAAAGGTTTCCTCTACATTTTAAGACCTCTCCCAAATCGCTGTGACTAATATTCGCCAAATGAAAAAAAACTCGATACTTAGAGGGCAGACCATGTGTATGTACCGTGTAAATGGAAACTGTTTCTATCTCATATAAATTATGAGTAACAAATGTATATTCATATTAAATATTTTTGAAATATTTTTTATGCATAAAGAATATATATACATGTATTTATATTTATATTATATCCATATTTATTCCAGATTCTCTATCTCTTATGCTTTTGATATGCAAGTATTAAATATTTTATAACTTATCTATTAAATTTGATGATTTATAGTTACTAAAAAAAATTTGGATTTTAATTCTTTACTCGAGCTAATTTTTCTGTTAATATCAGGATTTCATTGAACTTAAATAACATAAGATAAATTAATAAGAAAGAAACATGTAGGGCTGATCACACAAACACTTGTTCTACTGAAAAGATTTTCAGAAGAACTAAAAAATTGAATTTTTATGTACATTATTAGGTTCAGCTCATAAATATTATTTTAATCAAGAAAATAAATAAGTTGAATATTTTAGATTTTTTATTATAATAATGATTACTACAAGAATTTTTAATATAACATTTTTATTAATATTAAAATATATTTTTTGTCAAAAAAACATTTTTTAAATTATATAGTTTTTTGAGCAATGATCAATATTTAACAAATATAATTCATAAATAATTTTATACTTATATAAAATAATTTTATCAAATAAAATAATAAATTTATGAAAATATATTTAAATTAATGAATACAGTTTTTTTTCAAAAAATTTCATTAATATATTTCTTTAATATTATTTTTAATATTTATTTTTAATATTTATTTGGAAATGTATTTTTTTATTATAATGTAGAAAATTAATAAATTGATACCAACATATATACTTGATATTTACTTATTTTTATTTTAATACATACCAATAATATTCTTAATATTTATTTTCTTATATATAAACTTATATATTATTATAACAAATAATTTATGAGGGTAAATATGCTACAGTTTAAAAATATAATTTGATATAATTTAAGAATTTTTTTTTATTTATTATGTATTTATCAGTCTAATTTATTTTATGAATTTATTTACATTCAAATTAAAAGAGATTCGTTATCTGAATAATATTAAATATTTACATTGTATATATATATATATATATTCATCAATATAAGATTACGATACTATTCATATTTCTTATAACCTAAACGAATTTATAAATACACATATTCCTATATTAACAAGAAATTATTTTCAGTAAGTCACATAATAATAGTCAGCAGTATTATTAAGTAAAAATAACTTGGAGTACTTATAATTTTTATCATTATAACGTTTATAATTTTAAACAACAATGTTTACTGCTCTTGAAAATTAATTTCATACTCTTAGTATTTTAAGTAAATATTTTGATGATATTTGAGCGATGTCATATCTTTTCTTATCACAATTATCTGTTCTATAATTACGGTATAAGTTATATTTTGAAAATGTATTTAGAAAGTAAATTTTTGTTTAATAAATAAGCGAATTAGATAATTGTTTGCTAAGGCTTAATAATATTAAATTTTATAACGAATTGCAATTCTATAAAGTAATTAAAAAAATATGTAAATATTATATTTCAATATCAGCACTATTTTCTTAATCATGTGCCAACGAGTTTATCTTCAGAACTCGTGTTTTTGTTCTAATTTTAGTATTTCAATTCATACTAATAAATTTGAAAAACTTGTAATCTGTCTTTTTAAACCTGATTTTTTTTTTAGAAACCTCTCTATTTATTTTTTTCTATTTTTATATTAATATCATTTTTAAAAAATAAATTTATTTATTCTAAATATTTTATAATTATAAACATAAAAACATTAATATCGATAGTTCTTATTACTAGAGGTCTAATTAATTTAAATTTTACACTTGCTAATGTCTAAATAATACTTTTAAAAAATTTACAAGATACTTTTAATTAATTTAAATTCTTTATATATTCAAAATTTTATTATTAATTACATACCTTTTAATACATTTGCTTTACCAATAATTAATAGAATAAAGAATAATAATAATAATAATAATAATAATGAACGCAATATATAGTCTAATTAAATAATTATCATAAAATATTTATTTTTATACATATTGAATAAATTAAACATTTTCCAAATTAATTACTAATTTTACGAATGATTATTTTTTCAATATGCCATACAAAAATATATTTCTTAATATAAAAAAAATTTAATTGATAATATAAAATATTTTGTTTCAAAAAGATTATTTAGAAGGCTGGCAATACATTGTATTAAAAAAAATTCTTTTGTTGAATTAAACAAAGTTTTGTAGTTAACGATATTATGAATTAGGTTGATACATAGTAATAAGTGAAATACTAGAAATATTGTAGAAATTAAATAATAATAAAATATTTTTAAGATATAAATTTATGAGGAAACAATAATAAATATTAATTTGAAATATAATATTTAGAAACAATATTTCGTTTTCGTATTACATAAATTATTCGGAGCTTTAAATATTAAAGAAAAATCTTAGTAGCTTCTTTAAATTTAATTTGTCTTCGTGATTTGAAATGTATCCATATTTTTAGTATTATTATGAATTAAAATTTGTGTTAAATTATTATCACATCACATTTTTAAGGGAAGTGCTCTCCATATTAAATGATCTCAACAAATATTTACAGCATTTTGTTATTGAGAGAAAAAAAAGAATTTAAAAACAGGAAATAGATTTTTTGAAAATATAATAAAGAAAAAATTCAATGAAATAATATTTTTAATGATTCAATTTAATCGAAAATGAATTTTTTAATCTAATCCTTTTATATTTCAAGAAGGCTCTAGAAAGAAGTAGAATATCAAAATATAAAGTATTCAAAGATATTCTTGAATATTTAACTTTTTTTCTGAAACTTGATCTAGGGTGGACGAAGTATTATTGAGTTTGATATTGTAACAGTTGAGAGTTCATGGAGTGACAAAGGCCTTAGCTTTTACGTGTAAGTACAAGAAAAAAAATTGAAAATGACAGGTTAATGATAGACAGAGAAGTTATAGAAAAATTGTAAATAAACAATATTGTAAATAAAACGTTTTTGAATTTTCTCCTTAATATTTCTTCAGGTTTTGTCAATACAGCCTTTGTAAGACTTAATATGGCAAATTGTATTTAAAGTATTATTAAAAATGATTTTATTTGTTAATATTATGTTTTAGATTTATATTTTCATTTGTCGGAGGAAAGTTTCCACACATGACTAAATTTAAAAAAAAAAAAACAGAATAATCGATTTTTTTTAAAACATTATGTGGGAGTATATAGAAGACATATAGGTAGCTTACCTAAGGACGAAATGAGATTTCCCCAGAGTTCAGCCGTTTGCCAGGCCAAAAAGAAAAATCCGAAGAATCGCACGACGATAGCATCCGCGGGTTCGTCTGTGAGCTTGGCATACACCCCTCCAACTTGTGTAAGGTAGGTAGCTTTCGCGGCCCACATAGGGGCGGCTCCGAGACCCAGGAGCACCCCCGCAGGCACGAGGGTGTAAAACCTGGGGTAAAACTGTGAGCCAATGTAGGGTGCGTAGCAGAGCATCGAAAGGCAAAGAGTCCACTTTACAGTGAGCCGCTTGATGAGGAAGGTCGGGACGAAAATGCAACTTAGGACGAGGGCGGCGTATATAGCCGAAAGAGAGACGGTCCCGAGGCCATCGCTAGCGTTTATCGAGGACTGCAGGTTGGCCGTCCCTTGAAATGCCGTGAATTGCACCATAAACGCAACCGAGACCGTGCCAATGTTCTTGAGAATCCTCCACTTCTCACTCCGCGACAATTTGAATTTCCGCGATTGGGCATCCTCGTCACTGGGTATTTGGAGAGGTTTGTGAGGTTTGTGGGGCTCGGGGGGTAAGCCGTCAGCGCTGTCCTCTTTGTAACCTTTGTTCCGATAACCTGCATTGCTCACTGGGACTGTGTAGGGACCGTTGTTGGGTGGACCACCCCCACCACTGTTATCTGACACCATGCTGTTGGTCGACTACCTGGGGAAAAACACGAAATTACGAATTACTATGGGTAATCATATTCAATAAAATTATATTCAAAATGGATCATCAGTCATACATTATTACAGATTTTAAATAAGCTTTTATATCAAAACATGCAAAATTACAACTTATTGAAAAATTTATGTTATTTTCTACTTGATGGACACTCGAAAATATAATAAAAATTTTTCTTAATTTCAGGTCCTTATATATAACATTTTTTAAATTCTAAAAAATATCTGTTTATAACATTAACACTTTCATTCTTACATTAGTGGTGTCACATTACATTTAACTCGTTTTTTAAATAAATGTTACCAAGTATAATATTATATTAAAATTTTATATAACGTCATTAATTAAATTATTTTAAACATATCGACACACATTTAAAACAAATGTTGCTAATACAATGAATTATTCCAACATATATAAATTTTTATCAACTTGAAACAAAATATTTGTATGAAATTCATTCATAATTGTAATAATTATTACATAGGCGTAAATTGTAAGCATTCATTAGTATTAAAGCGAAATAACAAACAACACAAACACTTAAGGCATCACCCTTATATACTATGCTATAACTATCTTTTTTAATTTATAGTACTTATATTAATTCATGCTTATTTTACACATATTATTGTAGAATTAATATATTAGGAATGTAGTTACTATTTAAATATTTTAATATACCGAAGCTATAATACAATTACCAAATGAAGTAGTCATATATGTTAAGTTTTATTTTATTTATTCAAATATAAGCTTTAAAATATTTCATCGTAAACGGAACAAAAAAAATTTTTTAATTCAATTTAAAAAGTTTTTAAATAATAACCATATATTTGTTCATTGAAAAATAATATCTATTTCGTGTATTATTTCATTAGAATTGATGAATTAGTTCTGTAATATGGTTATGCTTATTCAAAATAGATATATCAAAAATAATATATATATGGAGAAAAGAAACTGCATTTGTAAAAAAACATCTATTTTATCTTTATCTTAGCAATATAAAATCCATTTAGACTCATTTTAATTGTACTATGAAAAAGTAAAGAAACAAATAAAAACACACACATAAGAAAAAACATAAATATTTACTGACATCCGTTTATAGTCAAATGATATAATTATTATATTTATGTAAGACTACTATTAAATTAGTTTTGAAATATAAAGTGTCTTTTATATTATAATAAATTTTGTGTATAATAAATGGGATATATTTAAAAATAAAACTAAAATATTTCAATATTAATTTTCGAAATATAATGTATTCAAGTAGGGAACACGGTTATATACTAAAATGATATTTGGACAGTATAATAATATATAATAGATTCTTTAAAATACATAACATTTACAATAAATATACATTATATAAGTTTTTCGTTAATTTTAAAAATCTTTATTTTCAATATTTGATAATGAAAGTTTTAGATAAAAATTTTTTTTTTAACAAATCAAAGCTTTAGAATGACAACAATAAACCTTTAAAATGTTGGGTAATGTAACAGCGTACTTTTTTTTGTATAAATTCACCTTTGTATCAATTACATATATATTTATACTCACAAAAGGATTATTTTTCAATAGATAGCTTGAAAAATTTTATTTTATTAGTATTCGTTTTAATATTAAAACTGTTTTTAATACTCTATTATATTAATACCATTCAGTAAGATTTATCATTATCAATTAATAATTCGTAAAAAATACAAAAAATTGTTATTCACAAACAAGTATAATATTTAAATTTAAAAATATATTCTAAAAGATATTCAGTGTATAAAACGAAATTTATGCGCTCACAGAAATATTTACTTCTGTGAAAAAGTTTGTGTTTGCAAGCGTATTACTAGTTTGTGTATGGCATTAATTTTAGTAACTGTTTTGTGACATGAATTGCTAAAACTAAAGGTTCTCTTTCTACATGTAAATGAACATAAAAATTGTAAACAAAGATCTTCGATTAGTTTCATCACTTTTATAAGAATACAAAAATGAGATAAAATAGATTAACATAACAGTATTAAATAAAGATAATAAGAGAGAGAGAGAGAGAGAGAGAGCAATAAAAAAAAAATTAATATCTGAAATGATATTCATAAAAACAAATAAAAATACTTTGATCAACAAAAGGACACACGAAATTTAAATTTGCATTATCATCGGCTGTTAAGGATTATGACGTAAGATGTAACATATAAATGACACGTAAGTCGAACATTACATAGAATAATATTTATATTTACTTCAATTTCATTTTTAGTTCTGTGACATTTACTGCGCGCTTAACATATATTTGAATTTATAAAACTAAGGGAGACATTAAGTGTTTGTAATATAAATTTAACTTATTTTTTGTACTTTTTGTATATCTAAAATTTTTTTTTATATTTAATAAAAAGGCTCTGAAAAGGAAATATCTCGCTGAAACCGCGGTGTAAATTTTAACATCTATATCATTACTTGAAATAAAAAAAGATCCTGTCCAACAAACCAATTATTATACTCTTCCGATTATTCGTCAGAAGGATTGCAGACTACCAATGGGTATTGGTCACCTATATCTTCGAGCAAATAAAATTTGTTAATTGTTCCAAGAGGATAGATGAGGGCAAATGTACTGAAAAAATATTTGTGAGGAAAAACATTTGTTGCTACACAAAGAAACACCTGTGATTGGCCTATTAATTCCTTACAATTATTAGGAATTCTTAATTTTATATTTCATATTATAAATTTTTCAATAATTTTATTCATGTGTAAGTAATTAAATAAATAAATAAATGTACATATATTAGTATAATTATATTAATTAATACTTTTTAATAATAAATGTAAATAGAAAAAATTTAGAGAGAAATTTTTTGAGACAATTATTACAAAAAAATCTAAAATTTTAAAGAAATATTATATGTATATGGTGGTACCGTATTTAATTTAAATTATGTTTCAAAATTTTATATAATTACAAATTTCATTAAAAATAAACATTTTTAGATTTAATATTTTATTTTATTACTTAATTAACTTACGTAAAGTATAAGACTAATTTAAAATGAAAACTCAAAATCAATCGAGAAAAGTGAAATTAAATACATGACATAAGTATTTAATTGGTGAAAGTTAAAATTAAGTCTGTCAATCTTTATATATATCTCACAATATTTTAAGTACCGTTTGAAAAAATCATTAATTTTAAAATGAAAATCATAAAATTAAACAAGAAATTACAAATTTTTATATTAAGAAATATAACACATTTAATATTTAAGTATATTGCTTTATAAAAGCGAATTTTAACATCTGTCATTTATATAAGATTTGACATTATTATTCATTCCGTATACTTTAGTAACGTGCTTCTACTTAATCATGAGACAACTTCATATTCAATTATAGTACAATAGCTGTATGTTTTTACAACAAATGCAGTCAAGTCGAATATAATACCACTGTAGCTTTATGATTTATATATTTAATTAATCAATTAGAAATTTTAGTTGCATGCATATTTTTTAATTTGAAAATTCACATGTATTCTTCTTTCCAAATAGTAATGTGGTTGAAATTTTTTGTTTTGTTTTAATAGTAAATATTTTCATAAATATTTTTAAGTACTATATTTTAAAAAATATATGTCAAAATTATATTTACAAATTAATAAAACATAGTTTCTTTAAGTTTATGACTTTATTTTTTCAATTTGTCCTATAGATTGCAATATATTTATGATAAATTATACAATTTCCTAATATCATGTAAGTGTATATTTTTATCATATTTTAATCACAAATTCAACATAAAAATAAAATTATAGTTACAATACAACAATATGTTTACTTCAAAATACTAGAAATTATTAAATATTTTTTTCAACTATGCTATCGTGCAAATTCCAATGTCATTAGAGCTTAGCTTAATACATAAAGACAATGTTTTCCTTGCAATTAGTAAATGAATATTTACAGTAAAAATTCAGTACTAAAAGAAAGTAAACAAAAAAAATCGAAACCTATCCTTGTTTGTGACACTGTGTCAATGCAACTTTCAAAAATCCACAGGCTCGCAATTCCTTAGCGAAAGAAAATAGAAAATTGTTCATATATTGTACTTTCGTTTTTCTAAATCAATCGAAACCGATTTAGTTTCCATGGTTTCAATCATCTTTCAGGTCCAGACTATTATTACCACTATTTATCGACCGGAGAAGAACGAGACTCATACACATCAATCGGTGATGTGATAGCGTTCATTGAAATCACGGGTCAATAAGCCGAGACACATCGTAAACGGTAATTATTCGAGTGCGCGTGTCCTCGCAGATTTCTTGAATTTGTGAAAAATATTTTGTAAGCAAATATCGGCGGGGTTACTAAAAGCAATTGAACATAAACACTGCATACGATTTAAAGTCTGTCAATAAGTGCATCGATTGCTCGTCGATGATAACGATATCAAACTTCCATTTGACTGGATAATCATTAATTGGTTTCATCAGAATTATTAATTACTAATAGTCAAAGATATAAACGTTCATTTCGATATATCGAGTATAATTATGAATAAATGATTGTAAACGTTACAGAATCGAAGAAATTACAAGCAAATCGAAGCTTATGTCAATTTAGGTAACAACTTATTGCTACTTCAGCTCATAAATTTCAGTGACAAATATTTAAAAATACAGTAATTAGTTGATAAATTTAAATGATATAAGTGTATAGGGATAATATATACAGATTTATTTATTATTTGAAATTTCATCCCATAAAATTTGAATAATATTAAAACGTAGCAATACAACAATAAATAATATTCGGATAGTTAATATTAATAAATAAGATAAAAATATTGTTAAGTTTTTGGTCAATTAAGAAATTATAAAATGTAGTTGTCATATTAGTTACATAAAAGTATGCAGTTAAACATGAATTTTTATAACTACGTCTTTAACTCGTTTTATTTTAATAATATGGTTTATTGGTTATATTAATTCAAGCCAATAAATGCGAATATTGAAGAGAACTAATATTTACTTAGAATTATCAACTTCAATTTGATAAAATATTATTTTTAATTTATGAAATATAATATTACTATTAAACATTAATTTTAATGTTCATATTAAACATAGATTGAACAAATAATATTAAAATAATACATAAATTTATAACATAATAAACGAGAGAAATTGTAAATAAATCTTAAAACTTTATTTTCTTAATTATCTATTTCACTGAAATACTGTTTTAAATGATAAATCTCTTTATTCTTTAAAATATGCTTGTTATTTATTTTATATTTTTTTTTCAAAAACTTTCAAAACTTTTAATAGTTAGTTTTAAAGTTTAATGAGAATCTTTTAAGTACTTAAACATTCTAGTTAATAATCCAGAGATACGGAATTTTTGCTGATTCCTAGAAGTACATTTATTAAATAAGAACAAATCTTTAAGAATATAAGCTTTAGTTTATCTATGATTTTTACATAGAGGTTTATAGTACATATTTATAAAAGATATTTGATCATTTTAAGTTAAGAATGAAACTTGTTTATTGGATTGATTAAATGTAGAACAAGAAATAATCAATAGATTAAAGTTTACGAAACTGTCCGTATTATTTGATTTACAGTTTTCCCGCTTTAAAAACTTCTAAAGTAACAAATGAGATAGAGGTAAATTGATAACCATTGTATTTTATAAATTTTCTTTTAATTTGAGCCAACAGTAAATCAGTTTTATAATATCCATTTTGTATTGAGAATCAAGCTAATTATCCTTTAATCCATTCATTCTTATTCTAGATTAATAATTTTTACAGGGTAAATTATACTTAACAAATCTTCAAGGAAAAAATAACAGACAATGGTTTTCAAAGTGCGTTCTTTCGTAATCTCAAGCATTATTTTCTCGTCAACGAGCTTCAAGAAGTGAGAGCAAACAATTTTGTTTCTCACTGCCATCTCCTGACGTCATACCGTATCGCTACTGAACGCTGAAACAATAAATACCCAAGCGACTTACTCAATTGCACATATACACTCGCATGTACACACACAGCCTAACACACATAACGATACTCATATATACGCGTAGGTCATTGTTTCAGAATCAGCACGCATTCGCCATTCACGCTTCCTTGATAAAGATTCCTACTTCGAGATGCTCGGAAGCATTCTTTGTTCGTATATTTTTGCTCAGGAAAATGTTGGAAATGAAAGAATCAAACATTTAGAATTCACATTTTTAATGCTCGATTTATACTTTCACGTACCTTCGAGTATATTCACATTCATGAATTTCCAGTGCTTTATTCAACTTCAAGCATACACAGTATGACTTGAGCTTCAAAAGAAAGTAAAAATGTATAATAAATCTTTAAAATAATAATTATAATTATTACTTAAAAATTAAATATTCTGTAGAATATTTAAAAGAATTTGAGATACTTATTATTTATTGAATATGAGAACCATCAAATAAAAAAGCAAAACTTTTTTATCTGATAAAAAAGACTTCTAAACGAAATATACATAAATTAATTAATTAATTGCATAAGAGTAGCTTATTTGTAAGGTATTATTTTTATAATATTGAAACTAAACCATCAATTACATGTAATACGAAAATTGTAATCCATTATTTTAATATAAATAATTAATGAAAGCTTAAAAATTTTAGTTTGATAATATTTCTTATCCTGTAATAAAATTTTTGGGAAAAAATTTTTTAATAACATAGATAATTATAAATAATAACACAATTTTTAAAATAATATATAATAATGAACAATTGCTTGAGAATGATTTTGACCTACTTGGGAATTAAATATGGTGAATTTGGCAAAGAAGGTAATTCTATATGATTCGTGAGCGTGCCTAAGGTAATTTGTGTGTTAATTCGGCACGGAAAACCATGAATCATAATTTTCTTAATATTCAATAGACAAGTACGTACTTGAAAGTGAAGTGGTACTTGAGTACGAGATAGTCAGTCGTCTCTGAGCGAGCATAAGAATCGAACAAAAATTGTATTAGGCAACCTCCCAAATATTTTAATTTTAAATTGAGATAATTGTGACATATAAAACTTTCATGTATGTCTCAAATACTCTCTACAATTTGTATAATTAATTAATTGAAATATTTAACATAGTCCTTCGAGCCGGACAATAAACTGTAAAATACAGCGAATTGGAAAACAAGAATCACAATCTATTCGACTCACAAACATATGTAATGAAGAATTAATGTCAACAAAATAAGAAAATTAAAAATAAAAAAAAAATATAAGAGAAATAATAGTCATAATCCTTAATGATAACGAAGCCGTTCGATTAATCCAAGTATGTGTGTGTGACTTTCTGTATCTAGAAATCATAAAAAAAATACTCTGAAACGGCGGGGGACATCAATCCTTGCTCAACTAAGAAAAGGTAATAATCAACATCAGAAGAGTAAGTCTTATTTATTCCATTCTTGCTATTATTCTGCGTAAAATATATGATTTAAAAAAGGAGTGCGGAAAGTTTTACAGAATTCATTAACTAAGTTTGCAAATTATATGAACAGCGAAAACATAAGTTCAAATATTGAAATTTAAATGCGAGAATGCTAAACTGCTATTAGAAGAATTCCATAATATTCAAACTGAAATTGAGATATTGTGTAATACATACGAAGCTCTAATGGAAGAGCAAAACGACGAAAGAAAAGTTTTTGTGGATAAATATAATTGTCGTGAACTAAATAATAACAACGACATGCCCATACACACACACACACACACACCTTGCATATACTCTTTCAAGGCTCTCAATACATACATTCAATCAGAAAGGACAACTACCTGTCTCGGGATTTTATTGCATCTAATTTACCACCGACGCACTTGCAGCAGAGAAGGGCTACAGGGTCAACTTCACTTCATGCGGAACTTTTAACCGAATAACTTCAGCGACACAATATTTGTCCCGCTGGCACTATTTTCTTTCATTCAGTGTTTATTATAAAGTAAAGCAACGTTCATAGTCTGTTTTTTATCTGTATTTTTATCATTAGTGTTTCCTGAGGCTGTACAAAAAAAATAAGTGTGTTATATAAATAAATCTGATTAAATATATATAATATAAAGTATTCATTTATTTATTACAACAATAATAATGCAATTATTAAGGCAAAAAAATTATCGACGAGACAATTAATGTATAAATGCCGCGTTCCTAATCATGGAGTACAAGAAATATTTCAAGAGACTAAAGTATACAACGAGATAATTTAATATTGAATAAAATTAATTTACTGAACTTTAGTGGAGATTACTGGATATGGTTAAAATTACGTTCAAATCTTTTGTTCGCGAAAATAAAAGATTAAATAATATTCACAAATAGCATTATTTACATTCATCATTAAGCGGCGAAGCAGCGCTATCTATAGAAACACTCGGTGTATCTGAAAAAAATTACTAATTAACATAGAAAAAATGAAAATCAAATTACGAAAATGAAAACGCGTTAATAAACTATTATATAAAGGGATTATTTGAAGAAACATAACACGCGATTCACACACTAATTTGGTTGAGTTGATTGGTAAATTTAAAAATCATATTTAAAATCTCAATGCCTTAGGAGAAAAAATAAAGTATTGGGATAATTTAATTATTCATTTGATCGGTACAAAATTGAGCCCGATGATTAAAAATGAATGGAAGCGTCATGCACTAAGCATAAATAATATTACAATAAATGATTAGAAGATCATAGCCGATATTTATGTAAAATAAAATCAAATAAAGTCTATGCTGAAGTTAAGAATATAAAACTTATAGTGACGACTAAGGAAAATAAAGATAATTCATTCAAATAATCGCATGAAAATATTTGCGATAGCGATGAAAGAATATGTGTATTATAATTTCAATCATCCGATAAATAAATGCGATTAACTCCAACAATATTTATTTTCTGTAAGCGATAGGCACAAGAACTAAAGTTATGTTTAAACTGCTTCAGTAAGGATCATTATAATAAAGATTGTAAATTTTGTCATGTATGTTTGAAAAATCATAATTCTGTATTACATATTCAAAACATACAAACTCTTCATGTACCGATGCAAGAATTTTCGGCACCTAATACTTGTGAAAACAATGAGAAACGTAGCATAGATGTTATGAAAAATACTTCATTGTATGTTTTATTCAGAACTACAACCATTTTGCTTTCGGATAAATTTGGAAATGATGTATTATCGCGCGCTATTAGATTCTTTTTCACAAGCACACGTAATATCCAATATAACATGTAACTGCTTAGGAATAGAAATGGAGAAAATTACTGTCTCTTGTAGGAATAGAACAAGTAAGCCATTAAATAGCGTCTCAAGCAACAATCAAATTAAAATCAGGAATAAATAATTCCTATACTACCAAGGCAAGCTTAATATTAGATCATTTTAATGATGAGCACCCTAATAAATACGTGAAATTAGTTGATATAAGAATACCAAATGATATAGAATTAGCTAATCACGATTATGATATTTCCCGTCCAATAGATTATAGGAGTTTCTGTATTTTATGATCTTCTTGAAGCCGAACAAATAAAATTAAAAAATCATCATCCGATATTGCAAAGGATGGTTCTTGGCTAGATTGTCGTAGGTAATATAAATTTGCCGCAGTCTAAAACACTAACTCAGCTGTAAGAAAATCAACTTGATAATGATTAATTAAAAAGGCAATTAAAGAACTTTTAGCAAATTGAACACTACTTTGTGGAAAAATCTGACCTGCTTTTAAAGAAGAATTAAATTGAATAGTACATCAATTCAAATATTATTAGGAATAATAAAAATCGTTTTGTCATGCGTATTCCATGGAGTTAGCGAGTAAATGAGCTAGAATTAAGAAAAATAGCAAAAAATCGACTACTATCAATGGAGATAAAATTATTAAAAAATCATAAACTCAAGGACGCATGTGTCAATTTTATGGAGTATTATGAAACACTAGGGCACATGAATGAAGTTGAAATGAAAAATGAGAAACATAATCATTTATGTTATTATCTCTTATGCTGTTACAAAAATCAATAGTCAAACACCAGGTACGTGTTGTTTTCGATCATTCTGCTAAACCTATATCCAGACATTCTCTAAATAATGTACAGCATGAGGGATGTACAGCGTGGAAGATGATCTCTTCTCAATATTATTAAGATTTGGACAACATAAATAACTTTTATCAGCAGATATTATAAAAATATATCGGCACATAATAGTCACCGATACAGATCGAGACTCACAAAGAATTATATGGAGAAAGCATTCTTCGCTTCCAATTAAGGAGTATCATCTAAATACTGTTACGTACTAGTGTGTATTGGCTCTGTTTTTGGCTACGGGGTGTGTAAAGATGATTAGAGAGGCTTGTGCTGATGTAGATTAAAATATTGCAAGAATAATAATTCATAATATTTATGTTGACGAATTGCTTACACGAGTAGATTCTCTTGACAAAGTCGCGCGAATAAAAAAAACAAGTTGAACTCCATTTTATGCGAATCAGAGTTTGAAGTGTTAAAGTGGGCGTCTAATGAGCTAAAAATTTTAAACGAAATTATTGATATTAATTTGGTGATGATTAGGATCCAAAAACAATACAGATACTTTAGCATATCAATTTAAAAATAAGGAATTTAAAGCATTTATAAAACGAATTTTATATCATTAATCATCCAAATGTATGATCCACTCGTACTTATTAATCCCGCAATTATTAGAGTAAAATATTTCATGCAAAAATTATGGAAGTTGGAAATGTTTTGGAATAAAGTATTGCCTATAGATTTTGCAATTAATGGCTAATAATACCAAGAAAAATGACACAACGTAATGAAATTTTAGTATTTCGGTTTATAAAACCATTTGAGATACACAAACAGAAATCATACACATTGTAATGCATCTGAAATTGCATATGGTGCATGCATTTATCAATGCTCATAAATGAATAACGGAATGTGTGTTGCTCACTTATTATGTGCGAAAAGAGATCCAGTAAAGTATAGATCGATTCCACGATTGGAATTATTGGGTGATGAATTATTGGCACTGCTCACAGATAAGATAATGAAGGCTTGCAATAAAAAAAAAAAAAATAATTGGTATTTTTGTTGGACGGACTCAACAATAGTGTTAGCGTGGCTTAATCGAAAATTAAAAGAATGGAAAACCTTAGTCGCTAACAGAGTCACCGAAATTTAAGACTTAACCCACAAAAATTCGTGTTTCAGTACAAAATCCAATTGGCTTAATATCTCATGGTCTACATGCAGAAGATCGAAAACTGTCAGATTTGTGGTGGAATGGACTTTTTCGGCTAAAGGAAAGAAGAAATAGTTAGTCAACTGCTAAAGAAAATATGAATTTTGATAATATTTTAAAAAAGGAGAGCAGCTTCATGTAATCTTGTAAAAGAGTTAACGAATAAAACTCAAATTTATAAAGGTTGACAGACTGTAGAATTATTACAATAATTATTATAAATAATAATTACAAGAAAATTCATTTTTTTGTAAATTTTCATCTTACACGCGCTTGGAAATTCTAATTATCTTTATTAACGATATGTAATTTTGGCAAGTTATAAAACTTTACATTACACTAATTTAAAATTTATTGGATTTAAATTAAGATAAAGATGAAATAAAAATCCTAATAATTATATTTTCTTAAAACATTCTTTGTTTTTATGTTTTAAAATAATATAAAATATTTATTTAAATATGTATATAATATCAAAGTTAATGTTTTATACTACTATAATTTTTTAATAAAAATTTTCTTTTCCTTATAAATTAAATTAACTAATATAAGAATATTTTGCAATAGTTTATGAAGTATATAGAAAACAAAAATAGATAAATTTTATAGATAACAAAAATTATAACTGATATATTTATCTGTATTTTTAATATAATTATCTTGGCATTCGTTATAAAATTGATTATATATTTTGAAATTTTTAAATATCGTGTTGTTTATTAAAATAATTAATCAAAATCGTATGATAAAATAGGTATGATACAAATTTGTTCATAATAACATATATTGAATATTGATACATAAAAAAATTAATAAATTAAGTAACTATTAAATAAAATATTAATAATTGGTGCTAAAAATATCAAAGGTATTATTGAATATTCTTTGTAATAAAAATAATTAAATTTATTAATATCACAAATAAAGAATATTTTTGTTACTTCTGTCATTAGAAATCCATATTTACATAAAATATTGACAAAAAAAATTGTTATTCCTACAGTTCGTAAAAAAGGGAAAAAGAAAAGTATCCACTAAAATTTGAAGAAATTTTTTTGTGAAACTCCAAATAGAATAAATGCTAATGGTTTTTGTGCTGCCGAATGGGCTACTGAACAAAAAGCAACGATACTTTGAAAAAAACATAATCGTGTCTCTTGAATATCACAAAGGTACATTTCAGAGTCAAAAAAATGTTTTTCTTCACATTCGAAGTTTACATGTGTATGTATTCTATATTCAAAATTAAGGCTATGTAATATCGAGTCTAAGCTAATCGTAGCTTATCCGCATAGACCATTAAGTAGATTTTCGTAGATTTACATTTCTCACTGAGGTGGATTTTATCTTGGAAATACCAAAACTTTATTTACTTTTTTTATTTTTATTTATTTAAGAATATCAAATCTCATTGATAAAGTTTAGAATTTTAAATTTCTTTCAGAAAACTTGAAAACTACGAAAAATGTGTCGTGGTACATTTTATACATGAAAGTTCCGTAAACTTATAAAATATTTTTATAAATTTTATTTTATATCCATTCATATTTATTGTTAAAGTTTAATAGAAATTTGAATATAAGAAAGATCAGACCTAAAATGATGACTCACCATTATCAAATGTGAATATTTTTACTGATTTAATGCATTAACTTTTTATCTTTTTGTTAAACGTATTTATGAAACATAATTTTGTTAATGAATATGATTAAATTTTCTTGCGTTTTTGTATAATTTTAATATAAATTAAATTATAGTATTTTTATTTTATAACTTACAAAAAAGTCATCATTTTTAAATTACTTAGATGCAATGTAGTAATTAGAATAAAAGTTTCAAGTTTGAAAAAACTTAATATTCACAAGATAATGTACTAAAAACAAATATTGAAGTCAGATGCAAAAATTATCTAAAACTGATAAAAAAAATGTTTGAATCCTACAAATATTCATTACATAGTTGCATGTCCTGGATTTCTTTCTAAAACGTGCAATGAAAAAAAGTAAAAAAAACGTCTGAATGTTTGTAGCCTACAATAGTTAAAATATCCTAGTGAAATATTTGAGTTGAACGAACGAGTTTACACTGTAAACTAATTCTGCTAAAGAATGAATACCTAGAGTAAGTAACTAACTGTCTGGTCCAAACCGATTAATTTCTCTCTTTCTCTCTCTCTCTCTCTGTCTCTCACTATCTGTCTTGCTTTCATAGACTCTAATTTATACTCGAATACGGTCTCGATACTTGTGTATTAAGTTACATGTGCATCCTCGTGCCGACCTTTAGTCGTGATTTGGGCACATGTACATACGTGTGACCACGCTCGCAGGTTTCTAAATTTGCTTTGTTGACAATGTAATACGTATATGTGATGTGCATGACCCGACAAAAAAATGTCGACAATTGCAAACATCTGACATATCTGTACATCCTTAGAAACCATTTAAATATGTAAATAATCAACATCGTTGACTTGAGAAGTTGATGAAGGCGAAGTGACGGTTTGAGTTATGAATTTTGAATTACAAAAACGCAATGTGTCTATCAGTAAATCTTTAATTTTATTTAATTCATAAATGTTGAGTTAGAATATTGATACACTTTATAAGCATATTAATACAAGTTTCTCCCTCCACAAATGGTTTTAGCCAATTCAATATTAACATGCTTATTATGCTGTTCCTTATGTATATTTATTTTCCTTGATAGCCTTGGTTTAAATAAATATATAGAATAAAAAATTCTTTTATAATCGCACAATAGATTGATGCATTAAGAAAATTTTTATGGACCATATGTTGGTACTATTAAATAAATTTTATTATTTTAATTAGCTTGGTTTAATAAATACCTATATCAACATGTTCATTTAAAATTTATTTATATTTCACATTTACTTATATTTCTTAATTGATTAAAAATTAAAAATATATAAAACTTTTAAAATCAATTTTATGAGCAATGTAAAAATTATAAAAGAACTTCGAATTTATCAAAAAAAATTTTTAAATTGATAATTACACTTAGTTTTAAAAAATCGTTCCAAAATTATGTAAGAATTAGAATGTGATGTAAGCATAAATTTTAAAATCATAGAAGTAATTTTACAACTAAATTATCTTATCTATTTAAGTTCAATATAATATTTTTTTTTTCAAATATGACACATAGAATTATAAACACTTAATAAATTTTAATTTAATTTTAAATATGTTTCAATACATACATTACATAATATTATATTATGTTAATGACAACACAGAAATAATAGTTAAACAATAGTACTTATAAACAGTGACTAAAAGGGATATTTTTTATAACTAAATAATATTTATAAGTAAATTTAATTTTATATGAAGATAATTTTATGATAAAATTTCTTTAGAAAACTTATTCAAATATTAATATACAAAATAAAATTTAGTTTAGTATTTGATAAATCAGTTATATAGTGATATTTTATTTGTAGAAAAATGTTTGTTTAAAAAAGTGAAAAATCTTATTCCTACGAAGCATGTTAAATCAATATAAAAGAAATTAATTATGTTAGAAATTATAAAGCTTATATGTAGACCAAATGAGTTTCCATGAAAATAAGAAGTTCTTAAAGTGAACATATAAATTAGAGAAGGATTTATTGATTATTTGTATTTTTTATGCTATCCAAGTGAACATATCTAATCAAAATTTCAGTGTAATATAAAAATCCTTATTAAGATCTTTTAAATAATATTGAAAACGCTATTTAATATATTATTTAATACAATATATACTTATTATATATATATATATATACTTAAAAACTTTTAAGAATTTATATTTGAGATTTTTTTTAAAAATAAAATATTAATGCGAGTATTCGAGTTTAATGGAAGTCGTAATGTAACGGAAGTTTTTTGTTTTCAATTAACCTTCATAAGTCAGCGATTATATGACCGTCATGTTTAATTTTGTAGTAATCAGCAGACGACATTGTTTATGAAAAAGTAGAGTAATATTTTTCGTTATTAGTTACACACTGAACCTAGTATTATAATTATATGATAATAATAATAATAATATTAAAGTCATTGAATATTACAATTTGTTAATATTACTAAATAGTTTTAAGATTATTGTAAATCTGTATTTGCCTTTATATTATGGGGTACTACTAAAATCTTCGGTTCACAAATCTATGTAAACTGAAAAACATATTTTATAGTTAACTTAATGAACATTATTTAACCAATTATTTTATATCCCTAGTATTTTAATAAATTTTAAACAAATAATATAGCCAATAAATTAATTGTGTTTTATTGATAATAATAATAAATACTTCCAATAAAACTTAAAAGTACAGAAATGTTTAAAATGGTACTCAAAATATGTTTTATAAAAAGTATATGTCGATTAACTTCTCATCTGAAATTAGTTATTTTATTTTAATAATAATTCTCAAAAATTATTAAAATGAATATTTAAAACTTTTAACAGCAGATTTTGTCATATTATAGTTATTTTAATAACCAAGTGAGACATACATAATAATATATATAAAATAAATTAATTATTAATGATAGTAAAGTATAACCACAATTTATTATTAATTAGGCAAGTATGTATGAAAATTTATTTTTTTATTATATTATTTGATTATTCTAATTTATTAAATTCATATGTGTAAACATAAAATGGAATATTATAAAAGCATTTAATTTTAATTCATTACTTACTATTATGGCTTCAATAAATAATACACAATTTTTTATTATCAATAAATTATTTGTTATCAGATGAAAGTTTTATTATGCAATAAATTTATATTAAATTAGAGCAAGTAATATATATTTCATTCATATAAGTGTAAATATTTTGAGGACATGTTGTAATTATAATCCTTGCATGATTAAAAAAAATATATTTTCTACATATACTGAATTCAAATGTTATATGTGATTTAATAATGTATTCAAATTAAAGAAAATTAATAATAATGAGAAAATAACTCATTATATTGTATACAATTTAATATCGAATAATATTTCCTAAATATATTATAAGTAATTATCCAATTAATTAAATTAAAATAATTACGAGGTAGAAACAATTAAATTAATAAAAGTTTACATAATAGGTAAAAAATAAAATTTATTGAATTAACATCATCCACGTTCTATTTATATCTGTAGAGTTTTTAAAATATCTTGTACACAGAGGCATATTTACCAAAAACTAGGCTATTACGGAAAAAACAAGGCAATAATGAGCACGTATGAATAAATCACTCGTTAAAGAAACGAGAAAAATACAGGAACTCAGATTGCGCAAGTATACTGCATTCTCATAATTCGAACTTGCTGATAATACGGGGAAATATCATTCTAGTGAAGGAAAAAAAAGTAGTAGAAGAAGACTATTGGGAGATATTGAGTATTGACCACCGAGTACAAGAAAGACTTTCCAGCTTGTTCAAAAGGAAAGTTACTGTAGTGTGAAATCTTAATTCCTCTCGCACATTTATTACAGTGCCTTGAGTGTCCGAACTTGTGCAAAAGGTCGTTACAGATAGCGTTTTCCAGTTTCAAACTTATCCAATAATTATTTATTAATTTTATTAGTGATAAATTCAACATTATATTCACGTCATAAACTGATAATGTTTTACCATGAGAACATTTCGAAAATATTCAAATATTTTCGTTCTTTTAATTTACTCGACGATTTTACTTTTGATTGTACGTGGGACTCCTTTCAAAATTAATAATATTTAATAAAAAAACTATTTCTTATTTTGCAAAAATATTATGTCAGTTAATTTTTACCAATTGAAAAAATTTAATCATTATAATCGAGACCATTGTTATTATATAATAATTTTAATACATTTGAAAATAATTTTACAAAGACGTTTTAATATATCTTAATTAAAGATTAAAGTAATGTTTAGGACAAAACACTATAATTTCTGTAATAAAAATAATTTTTAATTTTTTTACATGCAACCTCTATTTAAATTACATTGGAAAACTTCGTTTAAATTTGAACAGTCTCTGAACTTTGAACTATAACATTTCAGTTAGTCAAAGTATGTAAAAAATAAAAGATAAAATTTTGCATCTTAATATTCTTTTCTAACTTACTATTACTTTCAGATATTTCTATTTAAACTAAAAAAAAATAGTTTTTATATTATTAAATAAGATTATGCATATAAACTTATTGATTGTTTACTGTGAATATCATAATAAAAAATTATACTTTATTATAATAAAAATAAAAATATATTATAAAGTGGAAGGTAGCTTGAACCATTTAATGCATTATTAGCTATTTTATACATAAAATAATATGATAATAATTTTGAATAATTTCTTACAAGTTTTTACTTAAAATTTTTGATAGGAAGTAATGATTTAAAATCATGTGACATTAAATAATATAAAAAAATAATACATGAATTATCTGAATCTAATATCTATCACTTATTTCGATTATTAAAATTAGAATTAATATATATTTGTATAAATATAAAATATTTTTATAATATTTCATTTTAAAAAAAAATTTAATATTCTAAAAATTATGATCAATTATTATACAAAGAATTATTAAAATTATCAAAATAAAATTATTAATATTACAGTGAATTTATTAAAAAATGTACGATATTTAAATGTAAATTAAAAAGTATCTTATTTGCGTGAAATTAATGCAAAATTGTTACATTTTCTGATACATACACTCCAAGCAATAGAGCACTTTTTAGGCCATGAAAAAAAAGCAGCTAGTGATGCATATCAAAATTCGTAAAAAAATTAATAGCTTCTTTCTTTCTTTCTAAAATGCCACTCATGATATTCAGGGTTTTTTTAATAACAATTTTAATGAAAACTTTTACTATAAAAATTTTCTGCTATAAAATAAAAAATCTTAATTTTAATATGAGGAGTGGGGAGAGTAGGATTCAGGAAATTGTAATATATAGTAATATAAGTGAAAACCCCGTTAATTAAGCCCTCATTTATTCTTCTTACCACTCCTCATCAAATTGCATGCGCTCGACCATATTTGATCATATTTATCGTCATATTTTATGCAATCCGATTTATATAAAGAAAATGTAAGATGTAGAATTTATTGTACTATACTTATATTTTTTAAAACTGTTGACAAAACTTAAATCTTAATGTAACTTTCGCTGGAAATAACGTTGTAAAGTTTGGCATAATTTAATTAACATTAGTATTAATTAACATAACTCGAAAACTAATAATCCGATAATGTTAAAATTTTGTACAAATGAAGTGCACATCAATTACTTTAAATTCCTCCAAGTATAGTTCTAAATATTAAAAAATAAAAAAGTTACAAATTTCTCGTTAATTTCTCAGTTTCTAATTTTCCAATTGGTTTATGAAAAAATGCATTTTATTCACAATTTTATTAATTACAAATCGGCCATTGATACTATAGTGTTAACATTAAGATTTTTCATTTTAGTAGTAGAAAATTTTTATAGTAAAAAAATGCATTATTTCATTAAAATTGTTAATAAAAAAAAATCCTGAATATTATGCGTGGCATTTTAGAAAATCAGAATCTACTGATTTTTTTAACGAATTTTCATATACATCACTAGCTGCTTTTTCTTCATGACCTAAAAAGTACTCTATTTCTTGGACTAATAATCAATGTTTTGATTAGTAAAAAAAAAAATATATTGATATGAATACTAAATATAGAAATACATATTAATGAATAAATTTATACGTAATTTATATATTCGATTATTTAGAAATATTTAAATGGAGTATTAGAGTAATATTTTAACTTATTAACTCAAAAGCCAATATTATTATCACGGTTATTTTAATATACTTTATATATACCAAATATTTTAGTCTCATTAAAAAAATAAGAATTATAATATAAAATAATAATTGAGGACACTAATATTCTACAGATACTAGTATTTATTTTATTTTAAAAATATTTTATTATTCAATATTTTATATAAATTATATTATATAAAAATTAGGATTCAAGATCAAAATTGTTATGAGTAATTCATGTAAATATAAGATCATGAAAAATATACTTTATATACAATAATTTACGTTAATAAATTGTGAATAGATAGTGTAAATAAGTATATTAAAAATTTGAATACTATTTATGTGAGAAAGTTGAATACTCAAGTCTTACATGGATCCTACTACATTTAATGGAACTTATATCTTACAAAAATTTAAATTTATTAAAATGTTCATTAATAACATTATTGTAATATATTCTCAATAATACCATCTTTTTATAATAATAACAGTTAGTTTTTAGTATAGAACTGTATAATATTGATTAAAGAAATTAAACATTTAAGTTGGATTGTGGTTTAATTATTATAATTTTTACTAAAACTTTAATACTTATTTCATATTGATCGATATTTAATCTAGTAATATTCGCTACCAGAATAAATTTTTTAAAGAGATGTTTCTATATTAAATACCATCAAATTTAAATTTTAACATTACAACGAAATACAACCAAAGAAAAGTAAGGAAAAGTAACGAGTACACGGGTATTCTTGTTTTAATAAAGCACAACAGCCAAGTTTTACTCATGGGATTGATAAAAATGTGGTAGAACATGACATCTCTTTTTTCATTCTCATTTACGACTAATTCCAAGTGCAGTACAGATTCTACAAAATCCATTACTTGAAAACTGCGTGACTGTGGTTGTACCGCATTAGTTGATTTACTTTTAATGAATTTGAAAGTATGTCGTCGGAGAAGGAAACTTAACTGTTAGATTCTGCTATAAGACGAGACTGTAACATGTGTGAAGGTATATGTACAAACCATAAAACTACTTTACGTGTATTAGATTCCTTTAAGAGAGCCAGCATTTGGGTTAAGGGAGAGGAGGTGCTGGATGTATGAAAAAACTTTATTCTTTCCTTTGAGCTTTTAGTTTCGCGTGCACACTTTAGAAAATAGTTGTGCACTATCAATTAGACATTTTTTAAAATTATTTTTATTAATTATTAATTATTTTTTTTTTATGAATCAGAATATAGTCCATTTAAGCAAGTTCTAATTACTACAATATTGGTAACTGAAATTAATTGAATTTTTCTACTTGAAGTAAATTCTAATAATTCTTTTAAATAAATAAACAACAAAATTAGTTTTATTTATAGTTTTACTAAAAATAAATATAGATCAAGTATATCTGTGATTTTTATTATTTATATGAAATAAACTTTGTTCAAAAATAATTTTTTTAAAAAAAGTATTTGATGTACTCTTCAATTTATTTGTGTAATAATACAATGAATCATATTTTATACTATATATATTATACTACTATAAATATTATTAAATTAATGTAATGAAATGTAAAATATGTTTTTCTTATTTGCATTTCATAATTTAAAAAATATAAATATAAGTTTAAAAGTTTTAAAAACTATGTTGGAAAATTTATATTTAATTCAATTATTGATAATTTTGAAAAAAAACTAAAATATTTATTTATCACTTAATTTTATCTCTCATTCTTATATTATATTTATGTGTAACAAAATCAAATTTAATTTATTGATTAAATTTATTATTCTTACTAAAATGAATGCAATTTACTTAATAATTTTAACATTATCATGTAACTTATATCAATTATAACCAACAATCAAATTGTAATTTAAATATACTGATAAAATGAATTTATAAATATATACATTAATATTAAGATTTGATATATTTAACTATTTAAAAATAAATTCTTTTACTTCTTTGTATATTAGATTCTTATGTTTTTTTCTTATTACACTATATTAATGAAAATATATAGTTAGTTTTTAACGAATTATAAAGAAAGAAAGTAATATGAATAAAAATTGAAAAGAAAAAATTAAATTAAATTTTATTTCAAATAAATATATTATAATAAATTTTTACGAGATAAACTTCATTTCTCATAATATATTCAACACAAATAAACGTGTATTGTGCATTAAAAAATTTTTTTACTGATTTATAAGTAAAACTAAAGGGGTAAATTATAAATGTTTATTTTTTATGCAAGTCAAATAAAATTTTTTGAAAAATGTCATAAAAATATAAACTTTAATAAAATTTATTCGAGAACAAGCTGAGTATGTACATGTGTGAGAAAATATAAATCTATTGCATAATTCATTAGTATTGTAGAATATACATAATTTTTTACACGTAATAAAATCAATTATATGTGCAAGTTTGAAAACAATTTTTTTTTATCACATATACTAGAATCAAATTAAAACTGCTGTGAGAGTATTTAGAATCAAATTTTACAACGTTTATCAGAATAACTTTTTTAATCTGGGATAATATAATACCTGTGATAATTGTGTTAGAGCGTATAGGCAAATATTAATAATGATAATATAAATCACTGTATTTCAATTAAACTTGATAATATATTTTTGAAAATAAAAAAGACAATGACTGCAATGAAATAAAAATAATTTAATATTGTGACGTAAATGACAAATGTAAGTGTTTATAAAAGTTGTTGTATCATCTTCTATTGCTTTATAATTTCATTATTATTATAAAAAAAAATTATACTGTACATAAATATGGTTTAATTTTACTTAATGTATTTTTAAAATATTTTAAAATAATATCTATAATATTTTTAAATAATTTTTGCAAAAAATATTAATATAGAATTTAAATTTAAAAGACAAATTTAATATGTTATAAAAAAAAAATTGATCGCCAGAAAAAAATTTTAGTCAAATTAAAGCTTGAATAAAGTAAATATAATTAAATTTATATTATATGTTCTTGTCATTGTGTTTTTTATATGTTTAGATAAAGGACTAATAAAAATGCTTATTGATATTTATCAGTAACTGAAATTATATTGTGATAAAATATTTTTCAATTAATATGAGTGAATTGAAACATTATATTATTAATAGCGTTGATAATTTATACAAAAACTTCACAATGTCTTATAAATTACAATAATGTTTTTTCAGAAATCTTTAGTATTTCAAAATACAAGCAATTTTATTCATGAAAATAGATATAAATCTATAAATTTATATTTATTTTTAAAACGAAAAGTTATACTAAATAATACTAAATTTACATGTAAAAAAAATAATGTAAATGTCAACAGTAAACTATATTCTGCATAATGTATGATTTTGATTTCATGTTAACAATATTTATGATTAAATTCGTCTTTCATTTTTAAGATTCTTTGATATATCGATACTTTAAACTTTATTTTATTATAAAAAAAATTATTTTCATATTATAGAATATTTAAAACATAAATACACATATATAAAATTTTTTATATTAATTTGTGTATAACTACGCTAAGAAAAATTTCTGAAAACTTATGTGTTTTAGTAATATGAAATATATATA
The DNA here is from genome assembly GCA_018907245.1 of Eupristina koningsbergeri. Classification (NCBI taxonomy): domain Eukaryota; kingdom Metazoa; phylum Arthropoda; class Insecta; order Hymenoptera; family Agaonidae; genus Eupristina; species Eupristina koningsbergeri. The sequence goes on from JACCHV010000110.1 coordinate 4,682,287, forward strand.
TTAAATATATAAATTTTGTAATTTTAATTAAAGATGAAAGGTATGTTTTTTAAAAAAATTAGCTTAGTTTTGTAATTTATTTTTCTAAGCTTTTATCAATTTTCTAATTATAAATTTATGCATGAAACATTTTATTATTTAGATATATATGTAAGACGAAGAAAAATAATACGAGCAATAGACTAAGCTCAGAAAGGAAGTATTAGTATAATTACATAAAATTATACAAAGTAATTGGATATATTAAAACTTTATTATAAAGAATCAAATTGTAAAAAAAAAACATTATTTTTTTTGGATTAATTAAAATATGAATCTATGTCTCAAAATAGATCAAGTCTGAATTAATATTATTAAATATTTAATTGTTTAATTATATCATTTTTTAAATGTAATATTGAATACAATTGAAAGTATTGAAATAAGAAGTTTTTATAGAATAACTCATTTTATGTATTTATAAGATCGATAATTATTTCTTTTCTTATATATATATTTAATGGATTAGAAAAAATGATTATTCTTCAGCAATTATTGGGAAAAATTTGTTAAGTAAAATATTAATCGTTTTTTAAATTTACATAAACTAAAAATATTATACATATTATAGATTTATGTGCATTATGTTTTATATATTTAAGATATTAATAAAAAATTTTTGATTGGTGAAGTGATTTCAATCTTAAAATTCTGTTGCTGAATTATGTGCTCCCTTGAAAATACACTGGAATACATAAATATCCACCTTTTGTTTAATTGACATAAAAGCTCCCACAAAAGTTTATCTTTTCTAATATAATAAAATATACATTGAAAGAATTGCGTCGTTACTTAAAAAAATAATAATTATTGTAAATATTTACTGGGGAACCAAGAGAGCGATAGAAAATTAATTTTGTATTTTCGAATATCTTTATTATTTATTATTTTGCAAACATCAAGTTGGATTAATTTATGATCAGAAATAAATAATAGAGATAAAACGAGAAATTGCAGCATCGGTTCCAAGGTAATTCCTTGATAAATAAAACAGATAATTATCTTTGTACGTGATGTACAGTTCAACGAGCCTTCCACCGAAAAACCGAGCTCTGCCGGGTAGTGAAAAAGCTTTCAGTTTCCATTCTCAGGAACAACCTCGAGGAAAAAATAACGAGCACTAGGTACCGGTTCTGCATCGCGAGCTTTTCATCTATCCGTTTTATCTACCGATTTATTCCGGCACATTGAGCGGAAGTTGAGGTATATGGTTAATTATCCATGTGACTAATCGTCAACTACCAAACTCGGCGCAAGTTGAGTAGAACGAGAGAGAGAGAGAGAGAGAGAGAGGACGGTTGCCCGGGGAAAATGAGTATGCCGGTAACGAGTCATGCTTGCACGAACGTATAACATTGACGTCACTCGACTGTAGCGCATTATTGTTGTCGTATTGTGTATGAATTATGTTTAAAGATACTCGAGTCCAGCTTAAGAGGTGTAACGAATAACTTACCCGTCATTTTCTAAAAGTAGGATTTGCGCGATTCGAAATTGAATTCGAACGGTGAATGGATGGCAATACGAAAGGTGAAACCGTTTATGTTGAGTTGGTGTATTCTGTGAATAGGAACATTGATATTTCGCGATGACAACTTTGCATGTCTCCATGTCATAAAGTAAATTAACACCTTAACAATATAATAATTTGTTGGTTCCTTATTTTTTTTTAAAACCATTGATCGGCACGAATTTTAATATGTATCTGTACACGTAAGATACATTTTTAATCACTACCCACATACTTATAAGCAATAGTATTTTAGTACCTTTTTTTAATTATTTCCTACCTAATATTTGAAAATTATTTTTACAAGTCAATTTTTAACCTTTATCATACATAGTAATACCAGCATTTATCCCAGAAATATTATTAAATAAACATACTGTCTGTTTAATATAACTTGATCCTATTGATTAAAAAAAATAATTATGCAAAGTTAAAAGTTATATCTTATTATTTATATTTGAAAAAGTATGTAAAACTAATTTTCCGTGATAAAAAATTTCTCTAATAAACTGTCTCTTATAAAAATTAAGGTTTTATTCACACAGTAAAAGTTAATACGTCAATTCTTATGTAAAATAACTTCGCAAAGTTAAGCACGCAATACTGTCACTTTCAGGCAACATAATTCAGCTGCGAAAAATCAATGTATATCCCCGGTGCATATGATCGTAAAATTTGATGAGACATTTAAGCACCGCTTTCGATAGGGAAAAAAAAAGGAAAGATAAATATAGAGAATACGAAGAAAAAGGAAGTGCAAGAGCGCATCGATCTTTTTGTTTTTGTATCATAGAAAAGCAGAGATAAAAATGTGTGCACTCTTGAATACTAACCAAATATAGTTTTTTTCTCAAAGAATTAGAATTGCTTTTCATGGGTTGTCTCATGTACATAATCGTAAAAAAATAGAAAACCTTTTATATTATTATTCATTTCTAAATGAAACATATCATACTTCTATAACCTTTGAGTTTTTACATTATCAATAATTATTATTATTGATAATGTGAATTAGTATTATTTGATCAACGCAATTTTCATAAATAACTTATTCTTCAATGGATTTTGTATTATATAAATAGAAATTTTATTTATTAAAATATGTAATAATAGCTTCCGCAATGTAAAATTTTAAAATAATTTTGCTTATTTCTTTAAAATGATTTAGAAAAATAATAGAAAATAAAATTTAAGCGAATCAACAGTTAAAAATATAATAATTCATGGATAACAAACCTAATTACTTTTTAAATTAAAGCAATTTTTTTGTACGGATAATGAAAATTAATTATGTATTTAAAGTTTTTAAAGGATTGTATATTTTAAATAAAAGTTAAAAAAGAAGGTTTTAAATATTCTATAAAATTATATATTATAATGTTATAGTACTGTTTTATAAAGATAAAATTAACAAATTCATAAATAAAATATATGTATAATAATAAATATTAATGCTTAGAGAAATATATAAAAACTATAAAAGTACTGTGAATTGCTTTTTTATCATAAATGAATGAGTGTAAATATTATTTTTTATATATAATATTTGTAATATGAAAAACCTCTTTCATATTTTATTACTAAATATAAACAGAGAAAAATACAGCTTTTTATATGACGTTGATAAAGTACACCGAGAACTAATTGTGTTAATAATATCGATTAATAGCATGTCGAAAAGTGAAAAATACTTGTTAATTGAATTGTTATTCTGCCGAACATGTAGATGTAAATCATTTTTCAGTAGTCAATTCAATTATAAATTAAAATAATATTTTAGTAATATTTTTTATAGCTTTCTTTTCATAAAATAAACTGTTTTGATAAAAAATTATATGAGTAATTTGAAAAATTAAAAATTCTAATTTAAACAATGCTAATTTTCCGCGTATCTTAAAAAAATTGAAGCTGATTTTGCTATAATCAAATGTTAACACAATTTTTATCCCTAATTACAATAATTATATAAATATATAAAATTTATTAAAATCTAAACATTATGAAATACTTAAAATAATTATTTTATAATTATAATTTCCCCAAGAATATTTCATGTTATAAATATTTCCTAATTACTTTTAGATTTAGAATTTCGCAAATTTGTGCACATGAGAAAAATGTGTCTATTGGCATTATCAGCAACATATAATTTTACGTATCATTAAAAGAAAGTAATTAAATATATTTTAAAAATATTAATTACATATAATTGAAATAAATTTGTAATATAGAATTTACAAATTTTCTGTTCTTTTATTATAACAGCAAAAATTAAAAAATGTTGACAGACATATTTTTACTAAAAATTTAATTTCATGAATTATTTTTTATAGTAATCAAAAGCTTAGTAAATAATACCACTTACTTCTTGATTTTCCCGGTTTACAGTATAATTTAATCATTATATAAAGATAAATTATTATAGCAATAGAGAAAAACAAGTGCAGCATCAACAGCGGATAATGATGCTAATTGCGTATTAACTATCATGACAACAGTCAGTTCTCTTGATCAAGAAAAAGGAAGTCTATTGTATTATTGTATCTCCATTTACCAGAGATTAAAAACGATGTACAGATATTACTTGATTCAGAAGATATGAACAATCCTCAGAAATCTATCAATAACTCTTCGGTATTCCTTGTACGATGAATGAAAAAAAAAAAACAAGTCAACAGTTAATAAAAGTCATTGAGATTTTTTCATGTGTTATATCAATAATTATCTCTGATATAACCATAATTAACTACTTTAAAATGTATTTTTATCTATAGTTATTTTAGAATTAAGCCATTATCTATTAAAGGAATGTAAGTAACTTGATGCAGAAAATAAAAATCTTGTGTTTGTGGATTCTATCTCTTTTTAAATACTTGTATACAAAAAATAATTTGATAATTAGTGCATATCCATTGCTGAGAAAATTTCTTTTATAAAAATTATTGACATAATGTTATTGTTATTTTTATGAAGTCGAAGAAAAATAATTGTAATAAGAATAAGTTTTATCCTTTATTTATAGTCATCCTTTAATCAGACTAACTAATGCGTCAATTAAACAATATTATCTTCACAATAAATAATCATTATTAAAATCAATTTATGAAAATTATTAAATTTTTAATGTTTATATATAAATCTATGTTTATATATTTTTTAACTATAATGTATTGTTCTAAAAATAAACATTACTTATGAATTGTATAATAAATATAAAAATGAAAAATAGAAAAAAAATAAATATAATTGCTATTTATTTTATGTCATTGCACAATAATAGTAAATCTTATTGTACTTTAATTATCATTTCCAACCATTAAACTAAAGTAATTAAATACCTAATCTGTCAAAGTACGAGGAAAAAACATATATTTATATTTTTGTACAATTTAATTGTATAAAAATAAAAAATATGAAATATTAATTTAATAGAATGTGTACATATAAATATATTTATATAGAATTAACATATATAAATATAAATATAACTCTGAAAAGGTAAATACAAATTTTTTTCGTAGAAAAATTATATTGACTATTGTATTGTAATATATGAAGTTTCTTCTTTTTTTTTATATATTGCAGTTGAAATTATTTAATATACAATATACCAAATTTAGTTAAATATTCTGAAAGTGTTCATAAAATACAAAAACGTTAAACCACTCCATTTAAAAATTACGAAGAAAAGTAAACGCTAGAGTAATAAAATATCATTTCTAGATAATTTATATTTTAATTACTTGTTTTACATATTATATTAAATTTAAATGAACTCCCGTTTTTAGAACAACAATTATGTCAAAATACCGTATATGTAAGATATAAATATTTATAAAGTCTGTTTTAAATTATGAAGACTAACTATTTTTTAATATAATTTCTTATCTTAAATTATATTTAATATAATTTATTAAATCCGTTCAGATTTCACCTGATTTCAAAATGTTTCAAATTTCCATTCCAGATTACATATACACAATTTGCCATGCACACCAAATGTCATTTTTAATTTTATGAGTCATAAATAGTTTTAACTAAACAAGTTATAAAATTTAATTGTTTGATTTATTAAACTAGTTGTACTGTTATTATTTTTAGCTTTGTGCATTATGTATAACATAAATTTGTAATATTTTTTTTTTGTTCATTTTTAATATTTTTGAAAAAGAAAATTTGAATAAAAAAATTGTTTTTCATATGATTTAATTTTATGTGATTTATGTTCTTTAAAAATAATTTTAAAATATTCACATTAATTTACAATAAATTAAGTAAGAGAATAATTTTTTATGCTATTTTCTTAAAGAAAATATTTTTTTATTGCATCACAAGTACGTGATTTTTCCATACTTTGTATTGGTTCCTGTTCAATTTAAAAAATAACATAAAGCAAGCATTATACATCGTACCACATATTATCAAAATGCTGAATAATATAATAGAAACAATATTTTCAATTGATATGAGTGATTATTTCATTATAATTATATTAATCTAATGGTGATAGTAAAGATTGAAATGAAATTCACATATGACATAAAAATATGGTGCAACAAGTATATATAGTATTGAAAAACCATACATGAAGCCTTATATTTCGAGTAAGTGAATGCAAGTGTGTGAATATATCCTTAAGTGGTATCGAGGAACTCGAATGTATCATTAACGATAAATCAGTAATTGAACAATCCTCGAATCGTTATTGAGAGTGCAAATGAGTTTCTTAAAAATAACGCGTAAAACAAAACAAGAGAATGATACAATGATCGGAGTTAAAGGAAAAGGAAACTTTGGTTGTCCGGGTGAGCATGCAGGTACTTTAGCGAATTTAACGAATTTTGTGAATTTCATTAAGCCCAAAAATACGTACATAACGTCGTGTCCTTGAGACATAAGTACAGCGGTTAGACCGAAGAGATCGGATCTACGGCGTTCGCGCTCTCGGAATCGACGAAAGGTAGAAGGGGACAGTTCAAACTGCAGAAATACGCGCTTGTATCCACTTTTTTTACAGTCGAGGCCTCCAGGAGCGAGTGCCCCCGCGAAAAACTCGCGCCGAAAATCGGAGCCGTAGGCATGCGCCTTGCCTCCCGAATAATAATGTCGGGAAAAAAGGAGAGCCGTCGCGTCAGCGCATTTATGTACCGGTGTGACAACATAAATTAGGCTGATGTATCGATCCCCACCCCTAACGCGGTGAACTTTCCCGCGAGCATGTGTGTGCCGCCCCTGACTGACGTAACGCCGCGCCGATTGACACATCATTCCTTTTATGTCTCACAACACCCCTTTCCTTTGCTTTTCCTCCCCTCCTTCATCGACCGATCGCCGTGGGAGTTTCGCGCCTTTTTTACCACCGCATTTCCGAGCTTTTCAATTATCGAATTGTTTTCCTTTCCTATCACACAAGTAACAGTTTTAAATATGTTTTTAAAGTTCAGTAATGGCTTTAGCACGTATCAATGTCACAAATTTCTCGCTGAAGCTTCTTTCACTCTAGAATTCTGATTCTGTTTCCAGAGTGATTTACGATTAACTGGTAAATCACTCAATGTATCCATAGTTTCTTTTTTCTCTAGCATTTATTTTGTGTGCTTCGACAAAGATCTATTTGTTTTTATTGTTGTTGAATTTAAAATATTTGTCCGATATATTTTACGTAATAGGTCAAAAGTGTATATTATCCTCTTTTAAATAACATCGTTTACTTTATCTATTAAAATTTTGAGCAGCTTAAACGAGAATAAATTTGTATAAATATATATTATTTTACTTTCAAATAATATAAAAGAATGATTTTTATGCAAATATTCGTAGATTATTTGAAATTTTAAATCAAAAAACTTTTCTAGAATTATCATAAAATTATGTTAATTCAGTATCACTTGAATAATATCAATCTGACGTGAAATTAAACTTTTATTCTTATACCAATATAATATTATTTTTACTTATAAAGCTATTTATTTTTTAACAATTTTTTATATTTAAGAAGTTCCAACCTTTAATTTCGTATGAATCACTTATTCACTTAATTTAAAAATATAACAATAAAAATGGATTATTGTATTGATTCCTTATATTAATTTTTATTATTATTTCATACTTAAAACTAATTTAATTTTATTATACGTACTGAAGTATATGTCTAAAGCAAAATACGCGCGATTTTTGTATATAAATTTATCTAAAATTAATTTTGTACTTAATATTAAATTGAATTCTTAAATTAAACATCTCGATACAAATAAACATTAAATATAAATGAACAATAAAAAAGAATTTTTTTCAACGAGATTAACAACGAAATTGATGAGTCAGATAATATTATATTCCAATAATACTATGTAAAAAAATTTGAATTGTCTGCCAATTGAAATAGAAATTGGAACTGTCCCAGCAATAAAAATAATTTTACAATTGGTATGACAATTAGCAATAGAACAGCAGTACATCGATCTGGCGTTACTATTTACATACTGAAATACCTCGAAATAAATAGATTTATCGTATATTTATACACACAGATACGCCGTTTATAAACTTATATGTATATAATGCACGCGCTATCTGAATGCAGTGTCGGTACAACGACTTTATATATGCAGAATTATTGTGCAAGAAAAAAAGTCGTAAAAAGTGCAACTCAAAAAAATAAAAACAAAAACAAAATTAAAACTCAGTTACATAAAATGAACCCTTCTTATGCGTTTTGTACACATCTAATTTTGTCGCTTTTTAAATATCCAATCATATTTTCCTTATTTCAGAAAAAGTGTAGTTGATATCGAATAAGATACGTAATAACGCAAGTACATTGAATTGTTGTCAGAGTAACAACTTTGAATCGGTCTGCTTAAATGAATTTAATATCTACATATATGTACGTTTTTAAATGCCACCCGTAATCTATATGATTTAAATTTTCCATTGAATTTCCCAAGGGTTATTTATAAATATCCGTAATATCAGTGAGCAAATGTTTATCGACTTTAATATTATCCCAAGAGTGTAGATATATACAGGAAGTGTGAAAATGAGCAATAATTTTTAATATAAATTACTTCTTAGATATTTCTGTATTAGAGATTTCATTCAAGTTAATTAGCAACAAAGACTATCGTACATGTATGTTTAAATGAAATTTCATAATTATTTGTTATTATTTTTATTCTGAACGTACTATATTTTACTTGTGTCATTACCATATGTTACTAAAGGTTTAAAATTTTAATTTCGGATATTTTATAAAAAATTTCTACAAATTTTAATAGTTAATTTTTATCACTATAATTTGTTGAATAAATTCAATGATTTTTTAAAAATGCATTGTTAAATAAAAAACTAAAATAATAAATTCAGGATAAATTACTTTGCAAAACTAATATAAAAAAAATAAATGAAAATAATATTAATGTGTGTAAAATACATTTATAATTATAATTTTAAAAAGGTAAAAAAATGAAAATATGAAAATGATTTTTTTGGATAATACGTTTGAAATCCAGATCTCGAGGCCCAACATATACTCCACCTCTGGTAAAAGCAAGTATTATTTTTAAATTTGTAGAAACGTAAAACTGTTCGCAAAAACGAAAAAAAAATAAAATTGAGCATACATGTATATTCAGTTGTTGATGTAGAGGTCCATGAAAGAAAGAAAATACATAAGGATGGGGTTAAAAAAAAAATTTACCAATGAAATTTATAAAAAGACAAAAAAAATATAAATGCATTAAAATTATAGATATAAATTTTTATTAAATAAAAAAAAATTTAATGGTATAAAAAAATGGGAATACATATAAAAATTTGAAAAAATATAAGAAAATTGACTTTGTTATTATTTTTTCTTGAGACTTATTATGGTCAACAGCTTTGTTATATATATAATTTAATTGTAATTTCATCAAAATTATACTTGTAAAGTTAGAATTATACATATTAAAACGAAGATTTATTTTTAAATAATAAATAAATAATTTTGTAACATTTCAACGTAAATTCATTTATATAAATTAAAAAAGAAAAAAAAATTGTAATTCTAAAACAACACTTCAATTTTCAATTCGATTGAGAAAATGTATATACTTCGTTAGATTCTTTTATTAAATTGTATTTATTTATTAAAAATTATTTAATATTCATAATTTTTTACATTTAGAATTTATTTTTTTATTATTATTTGTATGTAACCATAATTTATATTTAAATATATAAAAGATTCAAAACTTTAAGAATAATTCATTTATGCTTAAAAATAAATCTTGAAATAAAAATTTTTTTAAATTTTATGATTAGAAAATAATATCTGCTTTGTTACATATACTTTTATAAATTACACAATATGCAATTCATTATAAAAGTATAAATCATTTTATGAATAGAAAAAATGAACATAAGTTTTTATGTGAAAATGTATTTTTATTTAAATAAAAGTTTTTCGAGTCTAAAAGGTGTTCCACAATTGTTCATTTCATTCTTTAACTGGTTTTATGGTATTAGAAAATTAATCTATAGCAATCATTGAGAAATTCTAGTTTAGTTTAAAAATAGCATTCGAACAAGTTCACGTGCTATTTATAAACAATATTGAAGTATATTATGGAATGAAATAATGTAGAAGAATATATGTTTACATATAACATTATGAAATAACGACACTCTAATATTAAGATCTTGTAATTCATTTATAAATTTATAAATAAAATTTAGAATATAATCATGATAAGTAGAACTGTAAATTAATGATTTTAAATAGATTATTTTATAGATCTTTTGTAAGTAGAGAGTAGCTAGATATCAAATCGAAAAAATACAATGGAAGTGTAATAATATTTTTAACTATTATCTATATAAGTTAAAAATGTTTTAATTTATATACTAACTTATATAATATTTAAATAAATAAACATATGTTTTTTAAATACTCCAACCTACATGTATAAAGATATTCTACAATTAAAATTCATACAACTAAGTTTAGCATATACTAATGGTTCAAATTAACATTTTGTTATAAAAATATATATGAAACATTTTTAGTATTATTGATTATTTATTTTTTTTCTAATTTTTAATATTTTAATATTTTTAAATAGTAGTTATTACTTGAAGTAAAAATTATTCTAATAAAGTTAGAATATAATTTTTAATATATTTTATAAAATTAAAAAATTTTATTTTAGAAATTTTAGAATTAGTTGTAACTAATTTTCAGTTACTAGAAATATAATTTCTAATGAAACTTAGTACTTAATTTACATTAAAAAAAAAAAATAAAATATCATTATACACTACGAAGAGAGAAATAAATTCTCCTTTTATAATATTATCTTATAGATATAAAATTGAATATAAACGTAATTATTTAACATAAAATAACGTAAGATTGTAAATTTTAAAAATGCGGTCAACTAAATAGGCGTCGATTTAAAAATCGAGGTGTAAGTCGAGGTGCCAATAAAAGTAAATTTTTTGTTTAGTAATAATAACTTGGGAAAAGAAATAAAAATGAATACTCATCAACTTAATCTAAAAACATTAAAATCTCAATTAATTATAAACATAAATTAAAAATTTTTACTGTTTTATTTGAAATACTAAATTGAATTCAAGTTTCATTATGTACCATAAAACATACGAAATACTTTATTGTGTTTCAAAAACCTTGTCGGCAATTTATACTTTACTTTGCCATTTTAATGAATATTCAAAAATAGAAATTGAAAAAAATTTTCCCTTAATTAACGTGATTATAAGTTACCCTGCACGGAATTTTTATGATCAAAATTATCACATTTCTCCAATGTGAAATCGGTAAAAGTGCGATCACAAAAATACATGAATGCATGACTAATAAAATAAATGATAATAAAATGAAATAAATGGATATAAAATTAACGAACGAGTATATTATTAAAGACACTAGAAGTTAAGCAAAATATATAAAAGTGAATACAAAAGATTTTTCGTAATTTTTCTTCTAAAACTACAATAGCTTGTAAAATATGTAAAAATACTATCATATTAAAAAATAATAAAATTAAGTAAATATTAATATTATAAAAAATGTTTTTAAATATATATTGTGTATATATATATTTATAATATTTAATAACATTTAGTATAAATATACGTTTTATTTTTTTGAAAATATAGCACATACAGATTTAAAATTGTTTAATTGTTACAATAGAGGACTGCGATATATTAAAGACATGAAATATTTTGAATATAAATCTAATTTAAAAGTTTTTAATAATTATACTTCAAATATCAATAATTAAAACATTATTAATGACTTATTTTATTTTAATTTTTTTATTTTTATAAGATTAATAAATTTTAATTAAAAATTATTTAAATATACAATGAAACAAACGGGAAATAATAATAAGATTTAATTTGTAGTGTATTATTGTATTGTTAGATGTATTAAATTCTAAATTAATTTTATATTATATATTTCCATAAATTATATTTAAAATGAAAAATAAAGCAAAACTATAATATCATATAAATGCTACATTAATAAATAATGAAAATATATCATTTTTCTGATTCTTTTTTTAGAGCTATTACAAAATAAACTATATATTCTATGAAAAGAAAATCTATAAAACAGCTTTTTAAATGAGCATATTACGTATTGAATTTATTCAATCGTTTCTATTTATTTTAAATTCAATTTTCTGAAAATTATTTCCATTTCATAAATTTTAGTAGATAGCAATATAATATATATCCATATACACATTAATAATAATATACAATTCAATATATGTGTAATTCAATTAATTTTTTTAAAAATGTGTATTTTATTTTTTATTTTTCTAGGTATTGATAAAAATCTGCAAAATTTAATATGACTTTAAATTCAATTCAGGATAATCAACTGCTTAAAATTTTAAATATATATATTTAGATTTGTATACTTATTTAATCACTACTATTATAAATGTTATTATTGTTTTATAAATTTGACGAAAATTATATAATATTTTTTATTTAATATTATATGTAGTGTAAAATTATACAATAATGCATAAGGAAAATTGAGAGTTAAATTATAATTAACCTGTATAAACTGCTCATTTATCTAATCGACGTGCATTGTATTACGCAGAAAAAATAGTGGTATATAAATAGCACTAAGGAAATTCTTATTTTTCATAGATTCAATCATACGTAAACATTTAACTGATTGAATTTATATTATTACACCTTATAATTTTATGACACATGTTGAAATGGGGATTTTATAATACATTTTACTTTTATTTTTTGTTTTGTTTTATAATTTCTTGACAAAATTTTAGACATACAACTGTCAATTGATACATATATAATTTTTTTAATTTTAAATATAAAAAAATACTTTGAAATTTTTTTCTAATTTTTTAAATTTGATTACTTTCAAATTTATAATACTATTATGTCAAATTATACATAAATTTTCAATATAAAATTAATGTTTTCATACATGTCTAGAAATTATTTAACTTCTTTAATTATTTCATATGGTAAAGTACGTAATATTTTTTTAATTATATACCTTTCTTATAATACTACTTAAGATTTCAAAAACAGTACGTTCTAATAAAAGTAATACTTCTGAAGCAATTAATATTAATTTTTTAAATTTTATAAGAAATTATTTTATTTATTTATTCTTGAATATACAAAAAAAGTTTTCTAAATTATATTTTTGTTGGTTAAGCACATATATACATGTTTTTAAATATTCACATAAAAGGACGTAGAAATTTTGAATCGCTTATTCAAGGACAGAAATATACAAGTTTCTATTTAATTAATTAAAATTCTGGTTATAAAGAATCTTTCATAGTTCGAAAAAAGAATTTGAAAAATTCAACATAAATGTGGAGAAATCGCTGTTCAAACATTAAATATACGAACAAAATTAAGTCTGAAAAAAGAGACAAAATTGAGTTCATTAGATCAAAATAAAATTAAGATTTTTATTTACCACAAATTAAATTTTATATTAAACGATAGTAATGTTAAAGATGTAATTTTGTAGATAATTGAGTTATTAAAAAATTAATTTATTAGATATTTATAACTACGTAAATCTTATTATTATAAATTGATAGTGTAAGAGTAGGGTAACGAAATTAAATCCTTTTTGTGTTCCTGTATTTTTTGGAACAAAAATTTAATAGTCGAATTTGTTTTGCAATTCATTGAACTGATTGCGAAAGAAAAAAAAGGTCTCTTAGGTTAAAGGTCTCTTGGTTTAAAGTATTCACAAAATGATTGATGAGATATCAGAGTATTTGCATACCGGCTAAGTGTGAAATAGAAGGTTCCTTCCTCTTTAAAAATTGGATGGAAAGGTCGATACATCAGAGGAATTTATTTACTTTTTATCAGTATTGAATAAATATAATTGTAGACGCAAATGAAAGGTGTTGATTACTCAATGAGCCCGATCACTCTACACATGTAAGTATCATTCCAACCGCAACCGTACTCCACACCTTAACGGTTAATCATCCCAGCAATGTTGATCGCCGGCTCTTATTCCATACAATTTAAATGATAAATATAATTTGTCGAGAAATCGATGTGGAAAGAGAAAAGTACGCATTGACAACTCTCGGGAGGTTTAAGTACTAATGACTTGGACTCGGAGTCGACGGTAACACACGTGTACTATCTTGATAGCGTACTCGGAGCGTACCGAGTTGCAAAGTACAACCACGTATTGTTGTAACACGCGCTTACGCACATTGACGCAACTTATCTCAAGTACGACTGGCACCAGGATTCGGTGTGACACGTCCTTACCTCGGCAAAAGCCGACTTTGCATTCCGATGTCAAGTTCCCGTCTTGGGATCGATCGGTCGGTATAGTCGATTGGATCGATTGTCGTGGAACCGAGCGAGGCCACGTGTCACGCACGTGACTTACTCCGATCGAATGCTGGCGGGGAAAAGAGGCGATCTGGTTCTCTTCTTCTCTTTGTTCGGTAAACCTCGTCCGTTCACTGACGATTCCGATGTAATGGAGAAAACCACGAACACACACTTAAACTTTTCCGTTTTTCCTTCACTTTGCGATCGAGCAGTTCCGCGTTGTTTTCGTTTTCCGGACATAAATGCATCGATTCGGCGGATTTGCGACCTAGCTCATTTGGGAGGAAATACACGATTTTTAACATGCTGCTCATTTAAATAGATTCAAAATATAGATTACAGTTTCACCTTGAAGATAAGCTCAATTTGTATATGAATTGGAAATATTATCCATTTTCAGATAAAATTTAAAAAATAAATTTAAATTAATTAAATGCATCGTAATACCTACTATTTTCAATATCAAATTTATTCAGATAAACTTCCTTTTTCGTAATCAATTCCCAATTAATAGAATGTATTATTGTACTTTTCGTACTCTTTACTTTGATTTTTTTGTAACTTTATATACATGCATTTGACATTCAATTGTTTTTGAACATTGATATCTATGTAGAATAATATTTTTTAAATATAATATTTATATGGTATTTTACGTTTTGTCAAAAAATTTTTTACAACAATCACAAAATATTACTAAATATTTTTAAAAACACAAAACATTGTTCATTTCATCTCTTCTTTACATAACCATTAATTTTTATTTGAATTAAATTAGTTCTTTTTTGAGAAAGTAAGCAGATTTTAGCTATAAACAATTAGTGAACGACATGAAAAAACGAGTTACAATTTATTTATTATTTTGAAAAATATGTATACTCGCTTTCATACGAAATATTAAACTAATTATGCTGGTTAATTGTTTTTTTTTTTTTTCTGCAAAGGAAAAATGAGTACTTTATAAAAATAACTCTTCATTATAATATAAGAAATAAATAAGATTTCGCATTGAGGATATTTTTATAATTTATGTAATAGTTTTTTAATAATTTCAAATATTCCATCTTCACGAACAACAATATACAATAATATAATATCAAGTATAATTTATACAGAAATACACTGCAATTCACGACTTTACTAGACTTTTTGCGCCATCTTTTTCCCAATAAATATATCGTTAAGGTATCTTTCAAGGAGTGCCGATATTAACCTTCTTGTACATTCCCATTCATATTCATATTCCCCAACACGTCCGAGACTCTCAGACTCTCTTGTAAGAGAAAGAAAGAGAGAGAGAGAGAGAGAGATACAAGGTGAAGGGAAAAAATAAACAGTCGAGCAAATAAATTAAATTTCATCATCGTACAAAATTTAATTATATTCGCAAATTATGCCCACAAAAAAGAAGATCGCGAGAAAATCCATCGCGAATGAAGATTGCGAGAGATAAATACCACGTGCACGCGTGTACGTCCTTGTGTGCATGCTTAACAGTCACATAGATTCATGTACACACTGATAGAGAGAGAAAAGGAGAACAGCCTGTTTGTAAACCGGCATCAGGACGTCCGATTTTCGCGTTTGCATCACCCAGTATTCCACTCGAATTTCACGTCGTTCTCTCTTGAAAATATCGTGCTCATTTTATCAAAAATATAGCACCACACTATTGTATTCACGAGTTTTTTTTAAATATATGTAACTTCGATAATTACTTTATCATGCGCATAAATGTCAAAACTATATAATTAAAATGGAATGTTACTTATCGTATTTGGATTAGAACCAAGGAATGATCGATTCATATATTGCATTAAGTTTTATTGTGTTCACGGGATGTAGGCTTACATATGAACTAGGAATAATTTTGTTTTCATGGCGTCAAATCATTAACGATCCCCTTTCCTATTCTGGAAATAAAAAGAGAAAGAAGGATAGAGAGCGAGAGAGAAAAGAGAGAGAGAGAGAGAGAGAGAGAGAGACGAGGAGGGGTATATGAGCACAGTCATCGAAATTACAACTTTGCAAATAATATACAATGTTTTTTATTAGTCTCCCGCTTCACTTTGAATTTCGTAAATTAAGTGAGCCATAGCGGACGTTGGTTTATTTCCACTGACTAGTACATTATAAGATTTTTTATTCTTATTCTGACTACCTCTAATCACTTCGGTGGTTATACATTGTTTCCCGCTAGTTTTCCAATTAACTACGAAATTCGTATATAAAGTGAGCCATAAAGGAAGTTGGTTGATTTTCACTGATAAGTATATTTTAATATTTTTTATTTTGATAGCTTCTAATCATTTCAATGCTTTTTTATCATTAGAGTATGAATATATAACTTAACAGCATATAAATTCAATGAATATTATCAATAAGTAAATGGACAGAAAAGGAATTCACCAATTAGAATAATAGTATAATTAGAATACAAGAAAAATTATGGTACTTTACATTAATATTTTATAAAATACTATTTAAAAACATTTTTAATAAAATTACAAAATTATACCATAAATTTCATTATATTGTAGTTTTGTTTATGTTTAACGTTAAATAAATTTTCTATACTATAAATTATTGAATTAAAAAATAATTTATATTGTACATAATTTAATTTATCACAATATTTATGCAAGATATAATATCAATTAAACCCATATTATTAAAATTAATTTTAACAAATATTCAATTCAATATTGTTTATAATAAATACCATATTTTTCTGAGAAAATATAATTATTTTTCAGTATTTTATAAAACAAGTATTTATTGTTATTGCTAGTATGTTTTAAAAACACTGCAAATACAACAGTCAAATTTTTAGTAAATTTACTTAATTTTGTTTAACCAGTACTGAAATTTCAATAAATTTTTAAGCATTTTGAGTTTGAATAAGTACATGCGTCTACAAACGTTTTATATTTTAAGTTAATGTATTTTGGTTATTGTACTAAAAATGTCAAATTCCCCATTTCAATATTAATTAACCATCTATTTATTTATACACAATAAATGGGATCAGTTAACTTAAGTTATATTTATTCATATAAGAACTATGAACAAACGATAAAATAAGAAAAACTGGGAATTACATTCTAAATAAACATAGAATTCTATTAATATTTTAAGAAATTTTTGAAAATTTTTATTCAAGTATTTATTTAACAAAATTATAACAATTAAATAATTGTGATAATTTCTTTTCCATTCATTGAATTATAATACTTTATATTTAACATTTTTTTAAAATTGTGGATTAAATAAATTTTGTTATATAACTAATATTAATAATTACTTATACTATCATATTTTTATATAATTACGTATTTGTTGTACAAAACGTTATAATCATTTCAGAGGATTTTATTTATCTCAACATGCAATAATTAAATTAACAATAAATTTAAGGGTTGGTTAATTTAATTAGTTTCAAAATTAATCTGCATTTGTTATTATTCATTAAACAATAAGAATTTATTATACTTAAAATATTAAAATCGTCAATAAATACTTCATGTACATCGTATATTAATCCGTTGAATTCATAAATAATTTTTTTATATATGAATATTATAGATATATCTAATTTTTATAATTTTCATTGCCAATATTTAGATAGTTTCTTTTCTATTAATTAAAAATAAATTTTTTAATCGATATTGCATAATATAAAATAATAAAAATATTAATAACTTTAATTAGCTCAAAATTTCGTTGTAAAGAAAAATTATTCTAACATTTCTATATGTCTTCAAAAATTAAAAGATTAAAATGGTAATATTAATGAATTGCATATGTTCAAAGTTTAATATGCAACAATATCATTTTATATTTAATTCTTTCAAAAGTTTATATATATATATATATATATAAAAGATCAAATTCTAGGAAAAATATTTTATAATTAATATATATTTCAACAGATTTTTTCATTTTCAGTATACGCACATTTATTTTAAAATATCTCACCGATTTTCTGCATCGGAATATTATAATGAATATCGAAATTTATATGATAAATATTTTAGTAACAAGCCACAATCGGTATAATCTTCCGATGTATATTGATTACACATTGAAAGCAAAAATAAGTATATCATCTAATTCTATTATAAAAGTCTATTATATGATGTATTTATATTTATAAAATACTTTTTCTCTCGATTTAATTACTAAAATATGACTTCATTGATTATGTAGGTATGTAGGAGGAGTAAGGCAAATTTAAAAAAAAAAAATGTAGAATTTAAAATTATTTATAGTTTAGAATATAAATTTTTTTTATAAAATTTTATGAAAATATAATGCATGTTATATTATCAGATTAATCATGATTTGAAAAAACTAAACTTTGTGGTATTAATTAAGTCATTTAAATACGATGTAAAATTCATTCTTTTATAAAAAAAATATAAGTAATAAGCAAAAAAATTTAATACAGATAATACTCAAAGTATGTCTACTGATCATGATAGGTATATATAAGCATCATTATGAAAATCGTCACAAAAATTCATTGTCAACAATTCAAATTGGTTTCTATGTTTTTTTTATTTTTTTAGAATTCCTAGATAACTGAATTTCAGAGAATAAGCTAGTAAGAAGCTTTAGCCCTTGGAGTTTCTCATCTTTCGACAAAATGGTAGTTTACGCTGATTAATTTTTCAGGGTGTGCACGTCTCCATTTCCTGGGTAAAACGGAATCAGCCGAGTTTTCCCGGAGAACATCAGTACACGTCGATCTATGAATAGACACGAGATCGGTTATGCTTGGGCTCTGGTTGTCTGAAGTTGCTCCTCGTAGTTTTTTTCTACCTCTTGCATCTCCTGCCTTTTGCTTTTCTTCTGCGTTTCCTCACTTCTCTGAGGCTCTAAAAAGGATAAAAAGTCGTCTGATTCTCTACACATAGGGCAAAAACCAAAGCGACCAGTACCTCGGCCGATCGTTTCTGCTTTATCGTGGGCTTGGTGATGGTACTCATATTGCTGATGGTGATCGTACCACGAACAACCAGTCCGGCATTCTTGTACCACGTTTTTCTCGGCGATTTTATGCGCCTGGCTATTCCTCTTATTAGGAGAGACTTTTCCTTTTTCGTTAGTCAGGAGTTCCGATCTTATTTATTTTTATTTTTAGCCATTTTTCAATATCGTCCGGTTCGAGGAGCTCATTTTGCAGAAATCTATGACTCTAAGAACGCGCCGCGGGCTCATCATTTTTCCCTCCCTTTTTTCACAACTGTTCAGCTCAAATTACTAATAAGTAATTCGCACTTTTTGTTTATCGAACCTATTTATAGAATTCATTTACCACATGGGAGTTACTTAAGTATTTTTAGATCATATGCATGCGGTTTTAATGTTTCTGCATATCCTTTTCTATAGCCAGAGTTATTGTACGTTTATTTATAGAATTCAGTTATTCTTTGGAATGGATTCGTTTCAGTAAATTCTTATCGATGCACTCTGTAATTTAATAATAAATGAGACGGTAAAATATTGATTTTCTTTTACCCCCCTTTTTTATTCCCCAATTAATGAGTACTATGCTCAATTTAATTAATATGCTCTAAACAATAGTTGCATCAAAATTATTATTTCATTTGTATTATTCTAATATTCTATTGACATATTTTTTGAGTTTTAATTACAAACTTGTAATGTTTTTAAAGTATATAAATAAGTAATAAATACACAAATTTCACTGTTTAATAGATCAGTAAACTTTTTGATTTCTGCAAATTTTAACAGTATTTACCATTTATTTTTTAAATAACAATTTTTAATTAAAACACCATGTTTTTAGAATCTCTTAATTAAATGCTGTTGCAAATAATTAATAAAATAAAACTTCTATTGTATTCAGTAATAATGTTCTTAATTTATCATTTCTTTGTATTTTATTAAAATTTTGATATCATAAATACTGAATAAATATTAAACATTTTAATAGTGTAAAACAGGTAATAGAAAGATAAAAAAATATTTTAATCACCATTAAATAGTCGAATTGTTTGTGTACTTCTTACATCAGTATGATTTTATGTTAAATAAATGAAAAACGGCATTTAAATGTTTATGATTTATAAATATATAAATATACTGAAATGTTCAGTATAAATATTGTCATAATTAAATGTAATTTTTCTATTCAAATCCCAAATATAAGAATAATTGAATTAACGATTTATTTTTCCAATGAAAAAAATATGTCTCGAGAAATGAATGTTTTTTTATTAGAGTTATAATGACAATTGCGTAGCAGTTATCATAGAATAAGGTATGATAGAAATAAACTAGATAATAAACTATTTGTTACCTATGGATTGATTAAAGAAACTTTTTTAAAAGTTCATTTTTTCATATTTAGTTAATTCTAAATAAAAATATTCTAGTTAATGTAACATTTATCATTATTATCTGATGTTTTTATTGTTCTTTCACTGTGATAAAACAGAAAAATATTTATAAGGTAAATGTTTTATCTTGCTAAATAACCTTTTACTGTATATTACTAAGAATTTTACTCGATATTTTAGTTAGTTTACGTGTGAATATTCTTTAAAGTTATATGTAAGATGGTACATGATTTCACAGTGTACTCATAAAACACATTTTCTCAATGGTAGTGTACTTTACTCTATGTTTAAATTATACATATAAAATTATTTTGCAATAAAATATGAGTAATTTTTGATGAAATGATACATTATTGTTAAGTTATTGGCTAATTAATTAAAATAGTTAATTGGTTTCTTAGCTATGAAGGAATAATAATCAAAAAATTAAAAAATAAAATAAAGCATTGTATGATTAAGAATTACACATTTATATAAAAATATTTAAAAATAAATATTTAAATAAAAGTTATGAATTGAAGTTGTATTTTTGTACTATTATAGAATGTAAACCCCGTTTTTCATTGTCAATTTTTTGGCATTAAAATAAACCAATTTCAAATAATATTTTATACTAGTATATAGCAGGAAATGTCCACTATCTTAAAATATTGTAAACAAAAATTTGATTATTGAGTAGATCTTATTGACAATATTATTTGATATATCTGTTATTAAAAGTAAAAAAATAAATATAAATTCATACAGTTTTCAATTTTATATATCTATATTTAATGATGAGTTATATTCAACAAACTTTTTTTAGTGATAATTTAGAATAAATTTTATGAAAAGAGCACAAGTTGTTTAATTTAGCAGTGAAAATAAATCGATACCATTTTTAAATACTAAAAAAGGAAAATGAAATGTTGCTGCTATACGTTTCCCAATTCTTTGTAAGAATTGAAACATTCAATTTTCTTTTAAACCAATGTATCCTTGCGAGCAATCGATTTTTTTAATGTGATGAATCTATCGGCAAAGCAGGGATCTACTGATATGAATTCGAATTCGTATCAGTGGATCTGTGAATCTTCAGGAGCCTGCGCGTGTACGTGAATGTTGCGTGCGAAAAGTGTCATCAGCTAGCTTCGTTCAATCTGATTTTTTGGATTAATTGGATCTGATCGAATTAAATTGAATTGGATTGGATTGTATCGGATCAGATCGAATCGAATCCAATTCAATGGATGTGCCGAACGGTAACTCGGGTAGTTGAGGGGGGGAGGGGAGGACACGCGCGTACGTCTCGGCGTTGCATCGCGGAGTGAAAGCACGCAGGCGCACGTGACCAGCGCCGGGTCGAGGAATTCGAAAACTTCCGGAAAGCGCGTGCGCGTGTGCGTGGACAAGCTGCAATCTGCAATCTGTAATTCGGACTCGGATTCCCGGTGTCGCGACCTTGTCAGCTCCGATTCCGACTGGCCGTGCAAGGTGAATTGCCACCGATGAGTGAGAGCCCGAGCCTCAACAATCTTGAACAAATGGCTGCGCTTGTATTATTCACCCGCTGATAAAATTTCCATTTAACGCGAGCTGATAATTTCTTTATCCTCGAACGACCCTCGGATGCTGGGCATCAATCCCCGAGCGCCGATCCCAAGAAAACGCCGATTTCCACGAAGCTCGATTCTCGACATTCTTGGTTTTAAAAACATTATCGGGTGCCTAGACAAAGACAATGAGCCTCAGTTTTTCGAGTTTCCCGAGACTGTGCAGTGATTAATTTTCATTTCGTTATTCACCGGCCGGAAACACAATTATACAACGGAATTATTTCTTTGTTTGACTGTATTGAAAACTCCAAGAGCATTACAGGAAAAGTTTTCACAAGCTCATGTGCTAGGTAGATAAAATTATGCTGAAAAAATTGTGCTTTAATGGCTTATTTAAATGTCTTCTTTGCTGTCGCCGAAGATAAAAATACATTCGAATGTACAGTTTTGCGACCTACTGCCAAATGTAATCATGCTCATAATTTACAAAAACAAGCTTTAATGTTTCAACAATTTGTTTTAAATTGTTGTAGACATTACGAACGTTGTGTCTCAATTTATATTTTTCAAAAATAAAAACCATTGGAAAAAAATTAAAATGTTTTTAAATTGTGTTTATTAATTTTTCACAATAACATAAGCAATTATATTTATAGCTGGTTTGAAATCGTTTGAGCTTGGAACTCTTGCAAATTGTATTCAACATTAAGGTAATATTTCGTATTATTGTTTAAAACAGAAATCCGAAGTTACTCTTTATCAATGTTCACAATATAATGAGTATTAAACATCATTGTTTCGTTTTATGAATTATATTATTAAATTCGCAGTTAATAAAATTAACACTTACATACTGGAGTTTAATGAATGAGCAATAATGGATATACATAGCTTTTTACAGTAATTTTTATCAGGCCGTAAATTTTAGTTACATGACAACGTGACAAGAAAAATGTCAAACAGATGTAACCGATTACAATTTTAATGTTATTCAATGATTTTAATTAATATTATATGTTAACAGAAAAATCTATTTAAGCTGATAAATATTCATATTAAATATTTAAATAAAATTAAATGGATTATTTTTAATATTTTATTGTTTTTAAAAATATCACGGATGAAATATTGATTATTTTATCACATTCATAATTAGATAACTATTCATTTTTATCAATTTCTCTATTTCCGAAGTCTTCTTTTGCAAATTTATTCATTCGAAAAAGCTTTTTGAAATTGTTTCTGAACATTAATCATTCGATAATAATTAAATATTTTTTGTAAAATTACAGAAACAAATAGCGATCGATGCAATGCATATGTTCATTATAATGACATTATACGGCACCGTTGCAATGAAAATCACTGGGTAATTATTGATCGAATATCGAAGATAAAATTATTAAAAAATATCAGTTCGACTATACTCGATCAAACTATTAATACTGTTTACAATAAATGAATAACATGTGCGAGATACGGCGAGTGTTTGAAAGAGTATATCAATACTCTGATCGATCACTCGATCACTCGTGCAATCAATGAAAACGACACTTGTATTAACATTGGAGGTGTAATTCAGTTTTAAAATTGACACCTCATTGGAATAATCGATCACTCAAACGAAATGTCGCCAAGATCTCGCTTATATCTCTAAATAAATCAACGATAAACTTAATATCACTCACGTTGTTGTGGGTTTGGTGTTGCACCCCCTGCTGCGGTCGCTACCGAAGTGTCTGCGGCTTGGACTCCGTCTTGCCTCCCTCGGGGTCCACAACAACCCCTTCTAAATTCACAGAAAAGCTCACTTTATTTTGACCGTCCGAATGGTGTCCGGAGTGTTCGACTCGCCCGCTCCACACCGTGCGAGACGAACAAGATCGGCGCCCCCGGTCGCGCCGTCCGAGCAAAATGAGGATCCGGAGACAACTGGTGAACGTCGGGGCACGGCAGCAATCGGTACCAACGGCGGGAGGCAACCGCCGACGTCTCCTTCGTTCTCGGTTCGAAATGAGGGACTGACTCTCCGTCTCTCGGCTCGGACTCGGACGTTTCTCGGTTTCTCGGATTCTTGGTTTTGGTTCTGATTCTTAATCTCGGTCTCTGACACACTCTTGCTCGGGCCGCGCACGGTTCGACTCTGCGCTGCCAAAGCATCCACATCCACGGCTATACTCCCTTCCCCTTCTCTTTTCCACATCTGCTTGTCTCACTCTCTCATTCCACCGACTCTCGCTGTCTTGGCATTGCAATCTATCCACTTACAGAGTTCTTTTTTGCTCTCATCATCAACATCCTCGTCTGAATTTCAACGGAGGGCAAAAGCTCAGGACACACTTTTCCAAATTGAACCGAGGAACCGGATGTCTGAGCTTGCAAGTCTGGAATCCAACTCGATTCACAAATATTTGGTTAATAAAAATCGTTTCCTTACTAATACCTGTACTATTTATATATATCATAAAGGTAATTCCACTATTTTTTTTAATTCAATAATACTTCATGAATTAATACCCTCGCCTAAAAACTTCATTGAAGGTTGCATTAGACGTGTATTTAATGTGCTGAATATTATGTAAAAATTGATCGAGATAATAGTTCTTACTTTTTTAGTAAATTTCATTTTTAATATGTAAATACACGATTAAATAATTGAATTCACTTGAGAATCCGGTAATTTTGTTACTGATTATAAAATCCATTGGTATATACTCAAAATAAATTGTATTATTACTCGAAAGTAGGTATTATTCGAAAATTATAGAGAGAAAAGGTCATATGTATATTAAAATAGATGACTGGGAAATTTATAATGCGTTATTATATATATCTATATATATATCTATATATATATATATATATATATATATATATGGGACTAGATATAAATGTACTTTTATTTGTAGATGAAAGGTTAGTTTGACAAAACGGAAATCCTGTAGATGGAGTAATCTATTTAATTTTTTTTTTTTTAATTTTATATGCCATTTCTAGACAATTGATTAAGATGTCAAAAAAAGCATCAAATACTTTTTATCACATAATTTTATGAATATAATAATTAAAAAGTATTTTTATTCATTTAAATATTTTTAAGCAACACTTGTTATATAAATGAAATAATCTAGTAATTTAGTATTATTATGTACCAATTTGTGTTATTCTTTTGTAGTATTATTTTAATTCTAAAAAAATAATTTACTTCAATTTATAATCCCGCTATTTACGATATTTTTAAATAGAAATAAAAATTTAAATAAGTTAAATTATTAAAGAATATGAATTTATTGAATTTTTTCATTAATTATTCAAAGTTGTTGGCAGTTGTTTTTTTATATTATGTAATATTATTAATGAAAATATTATTTTTTTTATATATAAGTCTTTTTCATTGACAAATTGAAGGTTCACTTTGTACAAAATATTCGTTTGCATTAAATTTTCAATAAGTTACTACTTATTTAATAATTTTTTTTATTAATAATAATTTATTTAATAAGTTTCTTATATGTAGAAAAAGCATTCAAATAGTTTTCGTTAACTTTCTATTATCATCCATTTAGAGTATTTTTTTTATTTTGTATATTGATATTTGATAACTTTTAATGTCTATGTATCTAGAAAAAAAATATGCTTAAAGATATTTTTCTTTTATTTTATCTAAATTATTTAGTTTTATTATTAAAAGTATTCTTTTCATTTTTTTTATAAATATAAGATAATATATTTATATGGTTTCGAAGGATTAATAATCCTTAATGGATATGCAATTTATAAATGATATTAATTCAGTGTATTAAATCAATTATTTAAATCCTTATGAAAATACCAAAATGTAGTGACACAGTTAAAAGAAGAAATGAAACGTTTTATATTTACAATAAAGAATAAATTTAATTTGAAACTTTATTTAACTTAAAACGTACAATTAAAAAATTACCAAATAATTTTTATTTCTTTTCTGCTCTTTTTTTTTTAATTAGTCATAACAATATTGACACTACATATATTGAAACGATACTATCGTACGATACTTTTTTTTAATATGCAAATGAATTATGTCTATTGTTTTTTTCATTTGCTCAAATACAGGATTTGATAAATAAAAATAATGTTATAGTGTTTGCAGACATTTCCGATAATCTCGTGACCGTGACACAATGGCAAATGTAACTTGAATAATTGAGTAGTTGTGGACGGTTGTTGAGAGATTAACAATTATCAAAATACGATACTTAACTATTGTTTGATTTATCATATATATTATTCTTCAGACTCTATATATTGATTACTTTACTCTATCATTTTTCAATCATGATCTTCATTAAATTATTTTATTTTGGAATTATACATAGTAGTTTTTATAATATAAATACATATAATTTATCAAATAACATGGTTATCAATTTAAAAAAAATGTTATCTGGTATTAATCTATTATTGTAATAAAATATAAACAATATAACATATTATCTTTAATCAATATTTTCATTTATTCAATTACATTTTCTCAGCTGTATATTTAAAAAATTATCCAAATTTGTTAAAATTCAAGAACTTAGAATTTCGTGATATCTAGTTTATGCAAAATGCAACGTATAACAGCTTATTCCTATCACTTACAAAAATCTAATGATACAGTATATTCATTATAAAATAATTACGTAATATACTAAAACGAAATTTGAAATAATCAAAAAATTGATGTATTACTTTAAAGTCTTCGAGAAATTCTGGGAATTGTTATTTAAAATTCTATAATTAACTAGTATTTATGTATTGTATAAACTTGATACTAAATTTGAATGTAATACCTTCATCTACAAAATTTAATTTTCATTGTATTATGCTCATCTATATAGATAATATTTAATAATATATTATGATTAAATGTAATAAAATAATATGCAAAAAATTACGTAAAAATAATTAAAATCAATATATTAATTTTAGTCAAATAATCGGAGATTGACTCCTAATATCCTGAATACACGTTACATAATAGCCATAAAAAAGGAAATATTTACAATTTATAAAATATGTAATAATTCGACAGTATTTAAAGTAGTGGATAGACAAAAAAAAATTTTATATTGAAAGGAAAAAATGGAACATAATTCATAAGAAAAACAATATATGTATAATTAAATACTTGTTCATTTTTAAAAACCTTTATAATATTAGGTGAAATTTTTAAAAATATACTTTTTTAAACGATAAAATGATCTATGTATTATTTAAAATCTAATACAGAAAGTTAATTTAAAATATATAAATAATAATTATGATTGCATTAAAACAATTTAAGATTACTTTATGATGCTTATGTAATTAAAATACAATAAAACATAGTTTATCAATATTTAATAAATATTACATATTAATAGAAGAAATGATTCAATATAAATTAATGTGTTGAACAATAAAATACAATGGCCAAAAATATAATAATAATTATTAACAAAATTATTTAATGAAAGGAAAAGCCCCATGACGTTTAATAGAAAAGTTAGTATTATAATTTACATAAGTGTAGCCACTATAAAATATTTAATACGTAATGTATATATAATTTTATGAAGATACAATATACTTGTATAATGGGAATGCATGATTAAAGATATGAGTAATAAAACTGTAATTAAATATTAATAATAGATATTTATATAACTTTTATTTAATAAATGAAGTTATCATACATTTATTATGTCTATGTACTTCACTTTGAAAAAAATTTAAATACTTATGTATTTCTTGAACTATTAGTTTATAAAATATTTTATATAATATGTTTTTATATTATAATATTAATAAGTTATACCGTCTATTATTTGTTAATAAATAACTATTTTTTCATAACAATTAAGTAATAATTTGACAAAACATATTAACTATTTGAAATAAATATAAAAGGATAAAATATTTTTTGTAAAACAGCTATTAAACTATACCTGTTACTGCGTCGTTGTTTAGTAGCTAACTATGTTATTATATATTTAATATATTTGGTAACCAAATTATTACTATAGTTATAAAAATGAAAATTACTTTATTAGAAATATTATCGTATTTTCATTTATAATTAAATTAACTCAATTTTTTAAAGTTATTGAAATTTTCTTTTACTATTATATGTTCTTTTATATAGAAATCAAGGATGTAAGAGCATATACGAAGTATTATTTTGTATTATTTTAAAAATGTCTGAATTAAAAAAAAAAAAAAGGAAAAAATACCAAAATATGCTTCTTTAAATTTGGTCCCAAACATATAGTACAAAATCATTTTGCTCAGATGAAGCTTGAGATAATTGTCTTTAAGCACTAAACAAAACCACGATGATTCTTGTGATAATATGCTGCTAATATGACATCATCATTTGTATTAATTTTACAGAAATAAATATGCTTCTCAAGTCCTTTACACTTTTTTAATTTTTAATTTACATAATTTTATTTACTAATTTAAAATTTTAAACATAATATTTTAGTTCAAAAATAATTTTTTTTTCTGTGTTACTATTATTTATCAAAAAAATTAAATATGCATTGCATATGTAGTATTCAAGTTCGCTACATTAGATAATGCTTATAATTTTTTTTGAATATTTCACGATTATCAATATTTTTTTTGAAATAAAAAATTATATTTTCAAATATTAGTATATAAAGACAATATTGGCTAACTGTTAATTATTGTAATTATATTATTGATTTAAACAAAAAAAAAAACAATTTCTTAAAAATTATTTTTTTATTAAACTCTATTAATATTTATATTTTAATTGATATTCTATACAAATAAAATTATTTGATTGCATTTATCGAACTCTAAAATATCGAAAATAAATATTTCTGCATCTTCTTTACTAAATTTAATAGATATAGCATTAAATAATGATTTTCTTAATAAATATAGTAAAATCTGTGTAAAATTCATATACTAAAGTTTTGAAGTGTCAATGTTTTTAATTTGACTACTTAATCAGTATCAATAAAATATCTTATGGATTTTGTATCAATAATTCTTATAAAATATAAAAATTGCTTGATAGTAAGACATAAAAGCATAAAAACATTAATTACTAATTCTGCAAATCATAAAGTTTAAGTCTTGTTATGAATAGATAAATAATATTTAATTTTGTTTTCTTATTCGTAAAATAAGTTATTTAGAAAAATCAATTATTTCAATACAAGATTTTAAAACAAAATTTATTAATTTTTATATTTTATATGTTATATTTTATATTTAATAATTTTTACTGATAAATCTATATAAAATTTATATTAAAATTATAATTTCATTTTTTATGAAATTTATTTAATTGAAAATTTAACTAGTTGTTTTTTTGTTAAAATAATAAATTTCTAAAATTAATATATGATTTTTAATTGAAATATTAAATATTGATGGATTCAGTCAATTACAGATTTTATTCATGAAATACAAGTATATAAATAATATTTTTATTACTTTTGATTAATATAAAGTTTGAAATAATAATTAATGAAACAAAAGTGTATTTAATATATTTCAATTTTACTTATAATAATTTATTTTAATCTTATAGTTATTCATGAACGTTTATACTTTTATTGATATTGGTATAACAAAAGATTTTAATCTAGCTCATAAAATAAAAATTATTTTTTTTAAGCTATTTTAATTTATATTAACATAAATATTGTAATAATTTAGATTCACTACTCTAATTAAATGCTTTGAGTGTAAAACATGTAGTAATGAACAGTAACATAAATCTGACATTCGTAAGAGAAAAATATTATTAAGTAATAGTTAGAAACAAAAAAATTGGCAGTGTAAATTATAAACAGTTAATAAGAAAATATATAAAATTAAGCAAGTATTCTTGAAATAAATATATTTCTTTTTCTATATATATATATATATATATTAATCTAATATCTTTTATATTTATGATATGTACTGAATCTATAAAAACATTAAAATAAAAATCATACAAAATGTACTTGCACATTTTTATTTGCTCTTTAAGCTTCTGAATCATAAAAATATTTTGTATAATAAAACTTTAAAATGTGGAATTTTTTTACAATAAAATGATTTTAATAATTTCTTATAATTATACGTAATATAATTTAAATTATTTAAGTTATTTATTACATAAAACAATAAATAAAGAAATTTGATGTAATAATGTTGCTTTTTTGGTGGGTGTATTTAAACCTTTAAATTTAAAAGCCATGTAAATACCATTTAACCTAAGTTACTTGGGTTATGCTGTCGACTGCACCGTAAATATAAGATCGAGTAACGTAACATCAAAACTCAATTACGAAATGAACCATAATTCATCCTTTCAATCGCATGCAATTTAAATTTATATATTATTTTATACTTTTTAGCAGATGCTTTATTTGATATAAATATAGCAACAAATAATTGTTTATGTCTATTTTTATTCTAAAGTCAAAGCAGTTTTAACAATGTATGCTTAGATTTCTAATAAAAATAAATTCCTGATTTCAAATAATTTCAAAGAAAAACTGAAAATCATATAAATTTGAAGATTTGTACAAATATAGATTATCATGTATTAAAAAATGCTGAAACTAATGTAGTTTATATAAAAATGCAAACTAATATAAGGTGTAAAGAAAATTTGTAAACTAATTAAAATATTCAACTAATTTCAAAGATAAAATAAATATGAAGGACGAAAATCAATTCTATGAATGTCTTAAAATTGTAAAAATAATATCAAAATATTAGAATTGAGCAAAATTAATGTTAAATATATATAATTTATATCTGTTTGTGAGAAATTTTATGAGAGATGTTGTGAGGAATTGTACTTAAACCTCATGTATTACTAATGCATAATTTTTTAAATTTTTCATTTAGGTTTACGTTCAAATCAATAAACCTAATTAGCTACACTTTCAGATATCAAATTTAAATTCGTCTATACAATAATCTTCCGTCTTTTAAGAACAAGAGATGCTTTTTTGACACTATTACGTGAACATCAATCCATTGTAGGTTAAATTTGTGATTACTGACGTTTATATTGAGATATAGATTTAGATCAAGCGACATGAACAACCTTTATCACTCAAAATTTGAACAAGATAATCTCATGATAATCCCAAGTAATCGTAATTTTCAGTAGCCTAAATTTACAGATTTGAGTTTTTAATGCTCAGATTATTTATCTTTTTTGCAATTGGATGTTGAAATTCATATACTTTCAATAAAAGTTCTAACGTATAAAACACCAAAAATTAAATTTATTAAATAGATATTTTATTGATATTTTATTTTATTGCTTTAAATAATATATCGATAAATTTTACGATTCTAGTTTTAATGTATATCATAGATATATAAATAGTCTGTGCAAAAAATGTATTCGTATTTATTAATTTCAAAGAAGAAATTCATTCAAATATAAATTATATCATGTATTTATTGCATTTAATAGTTCACTTAATTAAAACTTGAATGAAAATATAAATATTTTAATAAATTTGTTTAATAAATTTAATTCGTTGTCTATAAAAAATAAATTTAGCTATAAAATTAACAAAATAAAATACTGAAGGATTAACTTTAAATTTTTCAGAAAAAAAAAATGTTTTTGTTTTTATTTTTTATTTTTTATTTAAAATAAAAAAAATTAAATCTGTATTAGCTTATCATTTGAAAAATAAATTTTTTTAAAAATTATAGAAAAAAAGAATAAACGATAAAAATAATCGATTCGGAATGCAATTTTAGAATACAATTATGTGTATCCTTGACTCTATATCAGTACTTACAATACAATTAATACATATGGATGCGTAAATCAATGAAATACGATAAAGTTTTAGTAATGCTTCACTTTCTGTTCAATGTAATTGCCTTTAAAATGTTAAGAATTACTCTAATATAAATAAATATATAAAGCTCAAATACGAATATTTAAGTGCATAAAACAACATTTCGAGGTTTGTACATTATCACCTGAAAATACACGCAGAGAAACACAATGCTGAGAAAACATTGATCTACAATAAAGCCTCAAAGAATTTAAATCCGAACTTGAAATTCATGGATATTTCAGTTGTTAAAAGAAAAAGAAAGAGAGAGAGAGAGAGAGAGAGAAAGAACGAAAAACGAATGGATGATTGACAAGTGCATCATGCAGTTTATCCTACGACACAAGCCGTCCGAATTGAGACGTAATTTTTCACGGATTCATCAGAGTTGGCACAATTTTATTGCTTTTGTTACTACCTTCCAATTGTTAATCCATTGCACTTGAGTCACTCGTTCAAGGGCAATCGAACACCTCCGTCCGATGGCAGTAGGTCGTCTCATTCGAAACGAAACGCGAATAAATGAATAAAAGAGGTGTTTTTTTCTCAACGATGCGGCGGCTCATGATTTTGTAAGCTGCAGAAGGCTAAATCGGTAAGTCTCGATGATAATGTGCGTAAGGTGAAGGCTAAGCTGATGAAAAGAAAGCTACACCCATTTAATTACACTCTTGGTGCGAAGCATGGAATAAGGATGAATTATCGATGCTTTATGACTTATCGGTCCTTTGTTTTAGACTGCACCAACTTTAACATTCTATTTATTTTGCAATTACAAATTAGAAATTAATCAAACAAAAACTTAGTTTACTTACACATCCAATTCATTAAAGTATTAACACGAGAACTTCGATAGCTATTTTAATTTAAAACTATTCGATAAATTCTGAATTTGGCACACACTTAACTTTTACTAATTTTATATCCGAAGAATGTACTATTTTACTTGAAATCTGTTTAGAACTAGTTTCTCATAGTAATATTATTTATTAATCTACAGAAATTTTAAATAATATTGTAGTAGATTTTTATAATAAGATTCATAAAAAAACCAAAAATATTTATATTAAATTATAGTCAATAATTAAAAATTTATTTAATTACTTATTTAATGTTAATTAATAATTATTTATAATTTTTATAAAATTTTTATTTATATTTATAAATTAATTTTTTACATATGTATTAACATGTAGCCTAAAGAATATACATATGGAATAATTATTATACGCTGTAAAAATTTATTTGACTTTATTATTTATATGTGATTGTATCTAAGTCTCATTAAATTCATAGTATATTTAAAAAAATACTCATGAATAGTCAAGTTGACTAATCCAAAAAACTAGCTTTAGTACTACTGTAGTTTTAAGGGATTAAATATTAAAAACAATTTAAATTTTTTTTAAATCTATTGTTTTATTTTTATAAGTAAATATTTTACATGTATATTTATTAGCTAAGAAATATAAATATTCTTTTCTAGTTAAAACTGAAATATTACCAACTAATTATTTCAATTGAAATTCGAATTTGACTTAGTCAATTATATTCAAAAGTTTTTATGTATCTTGGGAAATATCAAAATAGTTTTGCAAAATAATTTGTTTCATATTACATATGTAACATAATGTTTTCTATAAAAATATTTATTTCAAAAAAAAAAAAAAAAATTTAATTAATAATGACAATATTTATATTTTATCAAAAGAATATATATGTAAATATATGATAGTGATACAATAGTAATATTTTAAATAAAAATATTTCAAAAAAATAAATAAATTTTAAACTATAATTAAGTTTTAATTTTAAATAAAGTTAATTCTATTACATCTTGTTAAGGAAGGTTCAAATAAATATTCAAATAATGTTACACTTACAATTTTCCGATTCAATAATGGGAAAACAGAATTGTATACGTTATTATTTTTATTTATAAATTAAATAATTACTTTTAGTAAAATTGGAAAAGCCAGAAATATTTTAAAACTAATTATACGAATTAATATATACCTTAAAATACCTCCTCTCATTACAACATCTATTTATAATAACAAATTAAAGTTCGCACTATAAAATTTTGAATCATTATTGTTATTATATAACTAATATGTCATACTTTAGAATTGAATTCTTTTTTCACCAACTAGACCAATAATATCGTAATTTTATAAAATAGACAATTTATTTTGTATTTGTTTGAAAAAGCATCTTTTATGTAACAAATATCCTTAAATGTATCATTTTCTTCAATATTCATAGTGATAGAATAGACGTTGATTTAATTTTTAATTTTATATTATTTTCCATCATTCACATGTATATACTTTGTTTTTTATGGTATATCAAATTTTCATCAATTTATTATACATTCCTTATAGCTTCTTTTGAATATTTTTAAAAATTATTCATGCATATTAAATTCAAATTAATTTAATTCAATACTTTTATCATCTATTATAAACATTTTATACGAAGTTAGTTTGACAAATATGTTAAAATGATATATTATATAATTGGAAATAAAAAATTGGATCTGAAATATTTAAATACATATCCTTAAAATTTTCTTAAACTTTTAAAATGAATTTCTTGAATATAAATTCCTTGATATAATTATTCTATTAAAATTATCAATTTTTTTCATACAATGTTTGAATATGAAATTTCTATAAATAAAATTTTAAAATATATTAATAATTAAATTTTTTTAATTGTAAATACACTTAAATATTTTAAATTAATTATGATTTATTAATTCGTCTTTAAAATTGTGGTTTATTAAACTTTATTATATTACCAATATCTTTCACATTAATTTTTCATGTATTCTTTGATTATTTTAAAATGTTTATTTTTTGTATTTAAAAAATAACTTACTACAAATTATATGAAAACTAGTAAAATTAAAAAATATTTGATTCAGTTGTATAATCTTAGAAGTTATTTTCTGAAATAATTATACACTATTGAACTCATAATATAATATTCTAGTTTGGGGTAATTCCAACCATTTGGAAAAAAAAATTTGCAACTCAGCGATTTTAGGAGTTAGAACGTTAAGATAAAGATTGAAGTCCGTGTTTTCGATGATTTTCAAAAATGCTAAGATCAGAGAACACTTTCCCCTTCAATGATTAAAACTTAATTATTAAAGTTTTGAAGCAAATTAGCAATGAGAGACTCCAATTTTATATGCATAACCTAATATTTCCCCATTTAAAGTCCTTAAATAAAGACAATTACTTGATCATATACAATTGGAAATTGGAAAATCGTAGAAGTTCTGGTTCTTGCTTATTCCAAACAAATTAAACTATGCATAATTAGATAATAGTATCTATAACATCTATTGAAAACGATCTTATTGATGTAATTTTATTTTATAAGGTACAAATTATATAAATTAACAAATATATATGTGTTACTCGAAGAAATTGGAATTAAGTGAACCGTCAATTACAGAATTATAAAAGTTATAGACAATCGCGTAATTTTTTACTGATAATTCAAGTATATTGAATTTTATTAAAAATACAATTTTAAATTAATTTTAATTTCTTTCTTATGTATAATCATAAAAATAAATAGAGTTAAAACTCTAAGTAAAGTTTTCATTTTAAAACTCTAAATAACTGAAACATATTTTTGTTTCAACTTGCTATGTATTATATTTTTTTTTTTAATTAATAGTATAAAGTAAAAATTGTGTATTTAAATATTTCAAATATTTAAGCAATATTAATATATTTATAAAATCAAAAAATATTGTCGTTAATATTAATAAAATCATATTTAGTTAACTTTGGGATTCAAATTTACAAATATACTATTATAATGCATAGCATTAAAAATATTATTTAAATTTTTCCGTTTTCAAGAACTATTTTCATAATGTTTATTAATTAAAATAAATAAATTTTTTTAACATTATTTTAATTTGTTTATATTGTTCAGTTGAAGAATAAAGAGTTTACTATAATTGCAACATTTTTTTATTGATGCGAACGAATGCCACATTGGTAAACAGTTTATAAAGCAAATGTCGCATCTCAATCTTTTTCAGAACTGACTATCATTCTATAGAACTGTTTTGATAATTATATAACCACTTTTTGTTTTATGTACTTTATAGTTATTTGATAAATTTACTAATTTAGAAAAAACTTATTTGTGTTCAACTAAATTAATTATATGAGAAATAAAAACAAAAAAAAACTAGCTTGAGGCATTAAGTTAACTCTAGGTAAGTGAGATAAAGTAACTATTGTCCACATTTCAGCTTAGTTTGGAATAGCTTGAAATAAAGAACTGAATATTTTGGTTCTTTTACTTATTGCATTTTAATATTGTTTCTCATTAATTTTATTGACTCATAGATCTTATATAAAATAAAGAGAAGAAAATATATCAAGTGAAATCAAGCTTTTACAAAAATAAATTACAAGTTACAAGAATAAATTTTTTTAAACATGCAGTGATAAATTATGTGCAGTTATAAATTATGTGATAATATCAATGAATGGAATTTAAAAATTTTATTCTTTTTTATGTTACATCGAATTTGCTATCATAATATTAAATTTATTTTTAAATAAAAATTTAGATGTATTACCTAAGTTAAACTTATAATTTTACACATAATTATAAATCAAATATAGTTACTAATAACATGATGAGATTAATTTAATGAAATAACAAGAATATATAATTATATATTATAAAATAACTAATGAATAGTGTGATTTTTAATTATAAATTATGATTTTCTTTTAGAAAAGAGATTATGAAAACTAATCACATACTGTACATGATGATTAAAGAATTAATTTTTTCTTGCATCTAGATGTTTAGATATCAATTTAGTTAATGATATATTCATATATTATATCATTATATTTTATATAATATATATTATATATAATTATATATTATTAAATATTCAACAGCCTTACCAACCTTTTATTATTATTAAAAAATGGTGAAAAAGTACTTTATTGAATGAAGTTTAAAGCTTTATGTAATTCACGCATCATTCATATCGAAAATATTGTATACATAATACAAAAAATACATTGAGATCTCAAATGTGAAAGGTTAATTAAAGATAGATAAACTCTCAAGTAATATTTTATAAGTAGCTATATTAATATTATTTTTTAATCAAAATTGTCCTTTAAATTGTTTTGATGACTGGTATTTGATCATTTCACATTAATAAAATTAAAATTATAGTTCATTATTATTATTATTATTATTCATTAATTTTTTATTATTATTCAAAATTATTATTCATTATTGTATGAAAATATACTAAATATCTAAATGATTTCGGGAAAATTTAGATTGGTTAAATTATTATTTAAATCATATTTCAATTATATTATTCATAAATTTAAATAAAAAATTAATAGCATGTTTTTATACGTAACAATTTATAAACTGAATTATAAATAAATAAAAAAAAAATATTATAAGTAAATTCATTCATTAATAAGTAATGTATATATAGTAGTAAGCAAAGGTATACTTAATAAATATTATACTTACAATAATTAGTCTATTACAATGTAATTACAAATATTTATGAATACTATATGTATGTATATAAGGTTTGTTTTACTGTGTGAAAATATTTGTTCCCAGGTGATTATCATGACTGTAAAAATTAATGAAAATTAAGAAAAAAAATGTTATCGTACTCTCCAGACATTGCCTTTTCTAATTACCATTCACTGAGTTCTTTTAGCACGTTTTTAGTGATATTAACCCACAAATACATAAGTTATTAAAAAAAAATATATATAAAATTTTTTTCAGTATTCATCTCACTAATTTACTAAAAATATTGTAATATAATAGAAAATTAAAAATATTCAATATAAAAAATATTTATTATTATGTCTCAATATTTTATAGGAATGTTAATCAAAACTTCTTAAATTTTATATATAAAATTATCATTTATTTCTTTAATATTTAAATATAAATAATTAACAATTGAGATATGATAAATTAGATATTTGTTTAGAGTAAATCAGTAAAAACAACTGTTAAAAATATAATTAACGCAAAATCAATCAATAGTTATATAGTGATAAATGAATATAAATGTATGTTATGTGGATTGTAATTACTTTATCGTTTATCGCTACATAAGGTTTCTTGATAATTTTCAAAAAGCCGATGTGGGTCAACTTTATTTTGACTGCAGACTGTCTTCACCTCCGTATTTCCTGTAGGCTTTAAGAGCCCTTAATATAATTAATTTGATATAATAACACTTTAAAATATATTGATCATGCAATGTTCAGGCAAAAAGCAGCCTTTTTATATTTTTCCTCACTCTTGATCATCTTTACTTTATCCCCTCTATGTTATTTTGTAATTATTCGTAATATTTTGTAAAAATTATACTATTTTCTAATTGAAATTGACGTTAATCTTTGATCTTAATTCAATAGATCTCACTAATAAATTGTTTTAGTTTTTTTTTTGTTATTCGATCTTGTTTCTGATTACAATTCATTGTCAATTCTTAGTAAAATTTATTTAAAGTTTTTGTTTCCGCAACTGTTAAAATGACGAAGATATATTAAGCAAAATATTCAGACGCTATAAAATTATCATCCACCCCAATTGACTATTATTATTTATAACGATTTGTAAGTATAATATTTTTGCATAATTTTTTGTTTTTATAAACTTAAATGGTATTCATAGTATAATTTCCTAAAGAATGAATGAATTTTAATAATTATCGAATTTATAACCTTTTTTAATACTCATACTTATTTTGTATTCGTAGTTATTAAAACACATTGATTAAAAAAAAATTAAAATGGGTAGTACAACTAAAAGCTTTACTACAAGATTTAAAATTGATAAAAAAATAGATATTTTTGTATGTTAAAATAAAAAAAATTTATTTCAAAATATTTATAATTTAAAACTATTGAGAATATTCAGTATTAAAAGTATCCAAATACTTTTTCTTTTAATAATTTAAAATCAAAATTTAAAAATAATTATAAATATATACTAAATAATATTAATATAATGCTATAATATTAGAAAAATTATCGAATGATAATGAAGAATTATCATATAAATGAAATATTATCGGAGATACGAATAACAAGTAGAAGGAGATGTTCATCTTTTCTTAAATTCATTCAAATTCTCAGCAACGAATCATGAGATCCTCGAGAATGAAGCAAAATTGTTTATTGATGAAACACATGGCTAGATTACAAGGTCGGGATGATCCACTTTCGTGAACGATGTGGCAAATGGTTACCGAGAAAACAAATAAAGAGGCAAAAGAGAAGAAAAATACATCAATGAGACACGAAACTCTTACTCAAATGAACTCAAAGTTATTCCTCTTTCCTTCAGAGTAAATAAATAGTAAATATTAATGAGTGATTATGATAGCAACAATGATAATAATAGCAATAGTGTTAGCAGTCACATTAATAGCAATTATTGAAAATTAAACTAATTATTTTTCCTCAAATACTAGATGCTTTAGTCAAATCTATAAAACTAATAAATTAATAAGAATCAGTGCACTGTAACTTTCGAAAAATATAAAATAATGTAAATTCAATTTTAATAATTCATAGATTACAATAATAGATTTACCATTATTCTCTGAAAGGAATATTTCATTTATGAAATTGATATTTTAGTTTAACACAATGAAGTTTTAATTCTATTAATGTTATGGCTTTCAGCATGAGAACGAAAAGTACCTTTATTGGCTTTAAATTTTTAAATATTATAAACATTTACGAATAACAAAGTTTTCTATGAATTTTTTTACTTTAAATAAATTATTACTGATAATAAATGTATAAAAATAGTAAAAATATTCTATAAAAAAGTATTGTTCAAATTTTTTCATGCACCAAAAAATATTTAAAAACTTGCAAATATTAATATTTCTTTTTAAAAACTAAAATATTAATTAATGCTCCAATATTATAAAAAAAATAAAAAAAAATCATTAATTTTGAATTGTATTTAATTTTTTTCACTGTTAAAATATGTATTAAAAAATAATTTCTATCTTCAGTATAAAATTAAACGTCAATATTATTTAAATATTAAAGCTATTAATAAGATTATTAATTTAAAATGTATAATTCAAAAAAAATTATTATTTTATGACGTCATCATAATAAATCACATAACTAACAATAATTGACGTCATAATAGAGTAAAGTAGTTAACAACTTCCGTAGAGTTGCTTTTAAAATTTTAAAAGGAAAATGTAAATGTAGCAACAAAGTATAAGTAAGAAAATATACAATCATTTCATAATATTTTAAATAATATTTATGTAATAATCTATGCGTTGTTCAGCAATTTTCCAAATTTTAAAGTGAATCGAAAAAGTTTATTTGAAAATAATTCAATTTTTATTAGTAAAATTGTAAAATACAGAATATTTTTTTAGTAGCTTCAAAATTTTACTTTAAGATTTTAATATTATGATCCAATAAATATATGGGAATTAATTCATTAAATGTAATTAAAATAAAAAAATCAGTTCCAGTGAAATGAAAATTTTAAAAATTAAAATATAATTTATCCTGAATTTTAATATGTATTATTGGTCAACATTTTATTTTAGTTTAAATAAATCCTTAAAGTTTGATTTCGATAAAATGTTAATAAATGATAATAAAGCATAAAAATGATAATAAACTTTAAAGTGGAATTACGTGCATTAATCATAAATTTTTTAAAAAAATTTGTGCGAAATGAATAGAAATCTAATTGAAAGAAAATAAATATGAAGTTTAAATAACTCTGGTTCATAATTTTAGGTGAAGCCTGAAATTCACGGTCACAATACTGAAAATAATGAATTTAATTGCGAAGTAAAATTAAAGACAATTGTTTATCAGGAGAGGGAGAATGAACTTTATTATTTTAATATTCACCAGGCAGTTAATGAGCACGCGAGTTGTCAACTCTTGGTCGATGTCATTGATGACGGACAATAAATCGACCTCGGCAACCAAAATAATTATTTTAATGGTCAGGTATACGCAAACGCCCAATCATAAGAATGATCATCAGCAATTGAGACCCTCGACAATACAGAAACGCTCGGTGCTTCATCACTTTGTCACTCTAGCTCACATTACAATTTTTAGAAAGAGCCAGAAAATTAGACAACGGCGCCATGCGAAATAATTACGCAATTGATAAATTACATAAGTATAAATCAGAAGCAGTTGACACTTGATGAGATCGTCTACGAATGTTGTGTGTGTGCCGCCACGCAAATATCTAGGTATATTCCTTGTAAATGCGTGTGAGTCAATCTTATCTGTCGTTTGTTTGTCTGGCTTTAGGCAAATTTTATTGCCTCTTTTGTATTTGCATTGCGCGGTTTTAAGCTCCGCAATTTCTTTCATTTCTTTGCCTAAATTTTCTTCAATTCGACTCAAACATCACTCTCGATACATACCTCCGTGCATAAAAAATATCTCACGTGACGTTTTCAACTTACTCGTTGCAAGAAAAGCACATAAATTATGCAATTGAAGAACATTTTTTTCTTTTAAAGGAAAAATATCAAACGTATAACTTCACGAATCTTAA
This sequence comes from Eupristina koningsbergeri, assembly GCA_018907245.1. Taxonomy (NCBI): domain Eukaryota; kingdom Metazoa; phylum Arthropoda; class Insecta; order Hymenoptera; family Agaonidae; genus Eupristina; species Eupristina koningsbergeri. The sequence continues at coordinate 4,724,102 of JACCHV010000110.1, forward strand.
TAACCGAATCATTGGAAAAAGCTCGCATAGTACAAATTGAAATATGTAACCGTGACCGAGGAGCATATTCATTCTTTATAAAAAAGTTGTATTATTAACCGAAGCTAATTTAAAAATACTATTGACATTTAAATGGGAAAGAGCAGTAGTTACATTATTGGCAGTCCTCATTTCCTCAAAGATGAATTATCCGACACCTTTTTCTCCTTTTCTTTTTTTCTATCCGTAGTTTTTGCAGACTCTAGAGTAAAGCTCCAAGATCTACTGGTAGCAAAGCACAGGAGTTTGCAATTTGCAATAGTTTATCCGCTCCAGGAAAAAGTAGAGCACATGCCTTGGACTCATCTCTCATCAAACGAAAACCGCGTGATTTTCGTTCTTGTCCAAGCATAATTTATAACCGTGTGGGTACGCGCAACTGATGACGAGCTTCTTTACTTTGCACGCGCACGAGATAAGCCAAGTCCGCGACAATGAAAGAAATTAGCCCGAGATGTGTCTTTTCTTTTCTTTGGGCTCGATTTTTTAGTCAATTCTTTGAGCTCTTAAATAATTTCGGCAGTCATTCACTCTGAACTTAAAACTAATGACGCTCGCTTAATATCTCGAGACTCGGAGTTTTACAAGAGGATTTGTTGTACCTGAATAGATGTCAATTGAAGCTGAGCTAACATTTGGGTACGGTATAAAACATTTATCAATTAAAGGACAAATTAATATTGTTGAGTATTTAAAATAATACAATGAGGTAAATTGCACGTTTCGCATGGAAAGGTTTAAGATCAAATTAAATTACAATGACACGTGTGTTGATAAAAACAAGCAAATATTGAGCTTATGAATCATGTTAAAAAGTATTACAAAGAAAATTATGCTATTTTATATCAAAAAATTTTCAAATAAGTTTTATTGTCTTACCTTTAAATGTATCTTATTAAATTATATTACTTCATTCGATTTTGTACCATACAATTTAATCAGTATTTAATGAATTATTAATTCTTATGAATTTACACAAGTCAGTTTTGGATAAATAAAAAAAGCAACTATTTTATTATAATTTAAATGTATAAATTTATATCCATAAAAATTAAAAACTTGAACTTTAAGAAAAGTCTTCTTATTTCATAATTTATATTATTAAAATTTTAATTTATCAAAATGATACATAAATATCTTTTAAACTCTAACTAATCTCTAATAGAATTAATAGAATTTCAAATTCATTTATTATACTAGGCTTTTCATATTCTGCCAATTAATAAGATGGAAATTAAAAATAACAATTAATCGACTATATAATATTAATAGATTATAAAATATAAAATAAAATAATAAATAGAAAAATGTTTATTATATTGAAATATTTTGTATAGTTTCATTTCTATTCAATATATATACATTGCCATCAATCTGATATTTAATTAAATTTTATTATAGAACATTCGTAAGCATTATGCAGTGTAAAATACTTCATTTTTCATTATTAGTATTTATTGATTTTAAAATAAAATTTTTTAATTTATTTTTATATTAAAATTATTAATATTTCAAATTTTAATATTTTTTAAAATTTTTATATGTATTTTAAATTGATTATATTTTTTATTTAAAATTCTATACATTTCTATAAATAAATGGCATTTGTCAAACAAATGTATTTGTATTTTACACATCGAATATTAATCATTATTATCATTAATCCTTATCGAAGATAAAAAAATATCTTACATTACAAATCAAATTATGATCTGTCTACAGCAGAAGATAATTTTTAATATACTAATATAATTATATCTTCTAAGAAATTGCTCCAAAATATAGATATTATTGTAAATCTTCTGTATACTAAAATACAGAAATTCTATAAACTTAAAATATCAAAATTTTTGAAAATTTATACAAATATAGAAAAAAATATTTTAAATTCTATAAAATGATTAAGCATTATAGAAAAAAGTGTAGATTCAAATTCTGACACTTTTAATTGGAAATCTTTAACTTTCATTCGAGATGCTTCATGCAGAAATTTTGAAATATGAGAGCTTACAAAAAATTCATTTTTATTATACCTCACCATATGTATTATTTTGTTATTTACCGAGAAAATTGACACGCAATATTTTGCTTACACATTTGTTCCTTTCTTAATTAATGTCATTACTCAACAGATAGTGTCAAAATGTTTGAAATTGTAAAACTGTTATACCTCACAGCAAACATTATTGTATAATTTAAAAATTTCAAATATACAAATGTTAATTATAATTGTACAGTGATAATTTAGTAAAAATAATTAAACTTGAAGATTAAGTTAATAATATTTAATAATATTTAAAATTTCTTTATTTTTTTTTTTTTTTTTTTTTTTTTTTTTTTTTTAATTTTATATTTATATATTAAATTTGTTTTTTGATTATTCGTGAAAAAATTAATTTATATACCTACTTACAACCTTAAAAAAAAATTTTTTTTGTATAAAATATAAATTTTATATAATTAATTCTAAACTTTTGTTACTTTATACATTTTATGATTCGTTTTAATGTTTCTCATTACTATTTCAGTGGTAATTCTTTCACTTGGGATAATTTTAAATACTTAAGTTTATTTATAAAATTTAAATACCGTACAAGCATTCTCAAAATTTACACAATAAATATGGAAGTATGTTTGATAAGCGATATTAGCCTCATGACAACTAATACAATTTTCAATGGCGTAAATATTATAATTTCATATAAAAGTATGTGAGATAAATATATTCTCAAAAATATATTTTATAAATTTAATGGTTGATACGCATACAATTTTTTCTTTAAAATATTTATATATATTTAATAAAAGCTCTAAGATTTAGAAGTTAATTTTCTCCTGCTTATTTATCATGCTTGAATTTTGAATAAAAAAACTTATCAGCTAGTAATAAAATATTAGTAATTCTTGTTTTGATGTTTATACATGTAAAAAAGAAATTTAGAAATTTAGAAAGATTAAAAGACAATCATAAATTGTTCTCTGAATATAGAAAATAAATTATTTATATCTTCTTTCTAGACTAGCGTTCAGAGTATGCTTAATACAATAATAATGGTATTAAAAAGTAAACGCAGATGTCATGAAAAAAAAGATCAATCAAGATATTAATAGGGGAGTTTCTATATCTCGAAATTTTGATAGAATTAGCTAATAAAATTGTAAATTTCGATTGATAGAATTGAAATATAAGTGTATCTGACATGTAGGGATTGGGATTAAACATGTAGGTTCTGAGGTGAAATAAAAACAAAGCTTGCCCGTCAGTCACAGAGCAACACAGGGGACACCATAGAAACCGTCGCTATCGCTCCGAACGAAACGTATCATCTTGACTGTTGCAGCAAGACATTTTTTTGTCGCATTTGAATAATATTTGAACGAGTCACTCTCTATTGAATTCAAATTTACCCTATTTTCCTGGCTAATTACCGACTGCCGACAACTATTTCATGTCAAATATTTCAGCCCCGAATTTTCCACTCTCGGTGGTGCATAGTTCATTGAACTGGAATCCACATCAAAGGAGCTCATTGCCGTAAATCGATCACATCACATCTATGCATTCATCCATTCAGGATCAAAAATTTTCCACTTAGAGATTTTCAGACTTCCACGATAGTTGGCTTAATATTATTAATAATATTATTATAACTTGAATAATAAAACTCATGATTGGTACTGATAATATAAAAATGTGATTCTTTTGTAGTTGTGCGTTTAGAAGCATAAACATTTTAAGTTTATTTTTAGCATTTTGTAAATTTATAAGAGTATTATTTGTATACTGGTTTATTTTATCTTAGCTAAACTTTTCTGTTTTTGTGAAAAAATTCTTAACAGAAAGGGCTATTGACATATAAATTCGATTTTTTTTTCCTGTACCAAAAAATCATCTGAATATCGTAATAATGAAAAAAATATCTACAAGAATGTTATTAATATTTATGCAAACACAAAATATTTTTAATAATAAGTTCAAATAATAATTTTTTTTTTTTTTTCTATTAATAAAAGTTGTGTTGGTAATGGAAAATATTTTCTAATACATCAATACTCTAAAATAACGAGAAATATTCAAACTCATTATGTTTAAATTCTTCTTTATTTTATAAAATATAGTTATTCATTTACGTATAAACAAAATTGGTTTTATTTCCAAGAGACTTGTTTTGTAGATGATGGTATGTCGAAGAGAAGACGGAGACATGGAGCACTCACTTTCATGGATTTCGATTACGTGCTATACATTTCAGGCTCCCTATACAACTCGAACATTTTTTTTTTAAGCAAATGATATCGTCAGCATTATAGTTGGATTTCGATAGTATTGCTGTCTAAAGAGAAAAAAGTATGACGTTGGTTAAACTTCAAATCGTTTTGGTCAATGAACTATAAGTGCATTGCATATTTTCTTTTGATATCAACTGAAACAAAATTGTCGCTAGAAGATTAAATGGTAAGGATTATTATATCCGTTAAATATTAATATATATAGAAGAGTTTCAGGTTATTATTGTCGCTAAATGTATTACATAATAATTCTGCGAATCTAATTAAATTTCTTTCAAAGATATATCATTAAATAGGCGTTTATTTTCAAAGCACTTCAAAATTATTTATCAAATTAAAAAAATAATATTTTTTTTTTATTTTTTTTATTTTTTTTGTTGATAATATATATACAAATCTATATCTGTAGCATGTTTTTTATTGAATATTATTTTGAAAATATATTTTCAAAAATTGGAATAATGAAACGATAGAATAATAATGTTTACAATTTTACTATATATCTTCAACAATCTTAATATTATAATACAATTCATATAAAATTAACTCGCAGAATATTATCTAAAGTTTATATATGTTGAAATTTTGAATTTGACTAAACTTTGAACTTTGAGAAAGTGATTATGTAAATTTAAAATAATAAAACCCCAATTGATGAAGAATGCCTTGATTATTTTTTATTTATCTTTTATCTTTTATTTTTTATTGAATAATATTAATGGAAATATCTTCAATAGAATATTTCATAATTTTTATTTTATGAGACAATATTTTTAAATATAAAAGAAACGATTCTTTTAACGGCATAATTTTGAAGAAATGTATATTCAGGTATTTATTTTAAAAATTACATTATTTATCTCTGATTATACTTGCTTCGTAAAGAATCAAACAATTACGAAAGAATTTTGTGATTAGGTTGGGATACAAATTGCAAAAAAGTCGAAAAATACCAGATCGAGTACGCTCGAATAAGTTTGGCACAAACTCCTGCGTACCTGGTATTGATCAAAATCAGCAAATAAAAAATGAGTTTCGGCCGATGTTTTCGCGATGTAATTTCGGGAAATCCCGCGGAGGTCACGTGATCGCCGAGCACAGGATAAACGTTATATTTCCATTCAGACTGTTTTCAACGTATGTGCAACAGTTACAATCACACAAACCTATACTAACAAGGCGCACATCCACTTCCGCGCACAACCGTCGATCATCCGCCATTGCGTAAGTCAATGATTCCCATGCCTCTTTGCCTCTTTCCGTGACGACAAGTAAAAAAATGGAAAAAATAATATCCAAAACCAGCGAATAAAGAAACATCAAACGCGCAAAAACGCGCGCAACTGACGTTATTTAAAAATTCATACCGATTACGATGTTACCTTTTCTTCCTAATTTTTGTTTTTCTACTCTTTGCTCGGAAATATACATTTAAACCGAATAAAACTTACATACATGGTACAAATTATTAGATTGACAGACATATAGACAGGTGTATTCTAATAAAATTATTTTTCTTTTTTCTTCGTGTTTCGACAATTTTCAAATTTATTGTCTTTCAAATAAAGATTTTATAAAATACATTGTAAATTTATCATATTAATAAAAGAAAAATTACTTAAAAATATATAATGCTTTTTGATTATTAAAATACACGGTTATATATTATAGCTTGAAATTAAAATAAAATTTAAATTATTATTTTTCGTTATTTAAAGAATTCAGAGTTTATATGTTATTAATAAAATTAAATAAAAAATTCAACTTCATTTTTTACAAATTATTTAAAAACTGAGCTACAAAGAATTTTTAATTTTCAGAATATTTATATTGCCATTACAAAAAATTATTGTTTCATTTATTATTTTCATTAAATTTATTTCTTGCTGAAAACAATTTACATTGGTAAAATAGGTAGTTCATTATAAAATAAAAATATGAATTTATAAAACATATAAAAAATAAATAAAAAGCATGTTTATCTACGAAAATATCGTGAAGGAAAATATATGAAAAAATTTATATCAATATATGAAATATATACAATATACATCAATTCATATTTTATAATATTTATTCATACGTTAAGTTATATTCGATCTAAATTGAAGCATTGAATGTCCTTAATATTTCTTGAATTTCTTGAAAAAATATTATACCAATTACACGTTTATTGCATAAGCTTTATAATAGTTATTTACTAATTTAAGTTTGTGCGACAATAGTTAAATCATTAAATACAATAAATATATATACTTTAAAAAATAAAATGGTACTTTTACTAAAAGGAAACAAAATTTTAGAAATACTAACTTATTTTATGTTGTATACTTAATATTTATTATATAATTTATCATTAATAATTTCTTTTTATCATCTGATTTTCATTAAATATTAAATTAAAGTAACTTTTCGTAAAAAGTAAATAAGTTATAACATTTATCAAATTTGAATAACTTTTAATGTATAAAGGTACTCAAAAAAAAATTTAAGTTTAAAAGTCCATATATAACCGATACTAAAATAGTGTCAATAGCCTTTTTTTGAAAGAAATTAAGATTAAAGAATATTATTGAAAGACTACTTTAATTAATTACATATTACATAAATAAAAAAAAGACTCATTATTATTCATAAATGAAATGTATACAAGGAAAATTTCGTAAATACATGATAAAGTAATATTTTTGAAAAAATATTTAAGTTTAAAAGAAGGAAAAATTTTTTCTTAAAAAAGAAAATAATCATAAAAATCTTTATTACTTATATTGTACTATTGAATTATAATGGTTCCTTATTTATATAATGATTATAAAGTATAAACATTTATTTAAAGCAATTATATAATTTTTTTTTATTTTAAGATGTAAATCGACTACCATCATTCTTTAACAATTCTATTATTTAATAATTAATAATTAAAAATAATTTTCCAAAATCTTTTATGTATTTTTTTTTTAATCTATTATTATAACAAAAATGAAATTATATTTTTATAAATTAATAACTTTCTTGGAAACCATCTTTTATTAAAATAATTATGCATGAAAGTTTTATATAAAATATGGTATAAATAGAATTATAATAACATGAATTAATATATCAAATTTTTTTAATATTAAATAACTTCGTATTATGTGGATATTACGTAATTTCTAATACATAAACATATTTAACAACCTTCTACTTTTTTTTAACATAATTGATATTTCTCATTATATTCTTTAATCTAATTGTTCTGAGATACACTTAGTTTTATTTAATTAGAATATATATAACTATGAGCCATTTCCTTTGCAAAAAGATTATAATTTTGAAAATTTGATTTGTATTTATAAAGTCTTTCAAAATTTATATTGCTACAAATAAATATACTGTGCATTTTACATAAAATTTATTTATTTAAAATTTTATCCAAAATTTTCTCCGTGACTGTTCTATCATTAATACCATCAATTTTTTCATAGATATATTTTTTAATAGCTTACAAGAGAAACTTAAATAAAAATTTAAATAATAACATTCCTTAAAAATATTAAAATTATAGTTATTGAAATAGAGCCTCAAAAATGCCTCATGAAAAAATAAAAGGGAGATAATTTCATAGCTTTCGTTCTGACTATAATTCACAAAGATTTGCGCTCGTTAACCATGAAACTAGTCCAATCTTATGTAATCGATGGTAATCTCCATTGCAACTCCACATATCCATTACGTATCTATGCATATAATATCATTAAACTATTCTCAACGCATGATAAACCGAAAGGCAGAATCAGAGAAAATAAATTTTTATTTCTCTCTTATTCTTTATCTTCCTGAATGTATAAAATTCAGAAAATTTACAAAATATTTCCGATATTTCCATGTACAAAACAACCGAGTCACTGATACATTGATGCATCTGTAAAACTTATAGATGCGGAAAACTCAAAAAATATGCTTTTGCGTATGGTAGATGCAACTCAGACGTTTTCGGGCGCATGTTCTTCAACCGTGGACACGGTGCGACAGATCAATCGAGCCCTTGTCAACCTGAATTTTCCACGGAAGCTTTTCCATGTGAAGTTGAATAACAAATGAACCGCAGGCATCAGCTGCGGCAATACTCCTACCAAACTTCCGACTCATCCCGCGAATACGTGGTGAACGTGACGTCCCAGCCATAAACACACCCCCGGGAAATAAGGATTACCCAGGTTAGAAGGAAGAGTTTTATGTGGCGAGTCCACATTTGCATTTTGATTGTTCAGGAAAGCGACTTTTTATGGATCAAGACCAAAAATTGCTTGCACTTTAGCTACAGTATTATTTCAGCGCTCACGAATTATTAAGGCTTTTATCCGGTATCCCTTGTTGTATAGATTTTTATAAAAAAAATTTAATTTAGACTCGTATTCATGTGCACATTTTAGATATATTACTACCAATATATCATTTGTAATCTTATAGATTGATTAAAAAATACATTATCTTAATAAATAACTTTCATTTTGTTTATTTTTGAATTTATAGAATTTTGAATATTAAAAATTAATATTTGTATTATGGTAACGAAAGTAAGTTGTATTTAATGATTATAGAAATGTAACAGATTCTATAACAGGTATGATTTGGATGAACGCATTATTTACAATTATACGAAATTAATTTAAACTTTAAAAATATATAAAAAATATAGTGTATTAATCAGTAGAAACATTTTAAGAATTCCCTTAATTATTTGTAAAGCTAAATTTCGGTAACTTTTTGAATATGTAAAGGATTCTTCATCACAAGGGTTCTTTTTAAATACCTTCCCCCTTTTATAATGTAAAAACTAGTATGAAAAGTTTCCATGATTAACTTGGCTGGATAACAGGCGTATATGATTATAAAAGTTTGTCCGAATGTGCCAAAACTTTTTTTATACATACAATAAATTACACCAAGTATATAAATGACTCTGTATTTATAATATAAAATTATACGTTTTATCATAATATTATTAATTATGTGATAACTTACTGTAGTTATACTAAAAAAATATTATATGAAAAGTCAGTTAGATGGTTCAATTCATTTTATTTAGTTTTCTGTTTATTCATTAATAAAACAAATAAATTATTTCTTTAATATTTGTTGCTCACTTTAACATATATTATTTAATATAAATTATTCAGTTATATAAAATACACATAACATATATTTAAAATGCAGAAATTAATTGAACTAAAGTTTATGCGTTAGAATGTTTCGATAGGATACTTGAAGATACCTTTTAATTTTTATTGTAATAAATGTGAATTAATAAAATCATTCATCATCTAAATTAATAGAATTTTTTTATTACTATGCTTTTTATAATTATAATGTATCTAATTACAATAACAATTAATATTATTAATATTATTTATAAGAATGTATAAAATTAAAATGTTTTCTATATTTATAAATATATAGATATTGAAAATTTAAAGTACTGTTTCAATAATTTTCAGTATATATATTTAAAGTAAGTTTCAATAATTTGAATTATTTATTTAAATAAATTCCTCTATACATACCTGATTAAATAATTGTAGCTATGCTATTGACATTAGATTGTTTTTGTATTATTTTTCAAGTCTTACAAATATATTTGATGAAAAACTAATATATTAAAAAAAGTATTATTTATTTAAAACATGCATATATTATGTAAGTATTTAATATAAAAAATTTTTTTTAATATAATTATAAAAATATAGTTATCTTTTTCTCTGAGATTTTAAAATAAATTAGGAAAATTCATTAAAAAAGCTGCTAATAGCTTCAATCCTACTTTAAATAGATTGTGGTTTCATTGTCTTTTGACTAAATTTATAACCATTGTTCTATATGAACAACTCCCAAACTTTATCAGTAAAATATGAGTGCTCATATCTTAAACGCATGTATGATAAAGTAATAAACTGTTCTCAGACTAAACACATTTTAATTTTATATTAAAAAAATTTATATCTTTTTTTTTATTTTGATATTTCGTGAGTAGCTCATAATATTTTGTGTATTTAATATTTACCTATTTTTTATTTTTCTTATTAAAAATGTTTTCAATATAATATATACACATTTTTTGGCAAATAATAAAAAATTAAGATGAAGTTTCATTTTTATAAATGAATTAAAAATATTTAATAAATATAATTTTACTTATACAAATAATATTCTATTGTGTATTAATGATTAAATTACAACCTATTCATAAAAGAAAATGAAAAATCAATAAATTTCATTTCCTTACTCACTATTAATTTTTTCATAAATATTATCTGTATTTTCATATGAATTCAGTAAACAATATAAAGTTAATGATTATTATTTAGTTATTGTATTTAATTAAAATTTTGATATAATTATCTATATTTATTATTTTTCTTCTTACACAAATTATAAACTTATTATTATTCCATAAATTAATTAAATTTTACAAAATTAATTATTGTTTAAAACTTAATAATACATAAATTTATAAAATATAAATTTAGTATATCATTATATTATTCAACTAAATTCAATTTAAATTTAAGTTATAATTTAATCATACCGTAATAATTTTATATTATTTATTATAATAGATTTATTTTATATATTCAATAGAAACAATAAAGTTTTTATTTTTAGATTTAATATTTGATTAATGGAATTATTTTTTGACAAATCTAATCGTGCACTACTAATTTTACATAAAACAACTACTAAAAATATTTATAAAATATTGTATATATAAAAAATAATTATATGTTTTCATTTTTATTTGTTATTTATGTATTTGTATTTAATAATATGAATTTTGTAGTCGAAGTACTAATGCGTTATTAAATTATATGTAAAATATACATATGAGTAGGATTTAAAATATAAATATATTTTTTATTTAATGATTTAGTAGTTAATATTGCTTCTTGAATTTGATTGAGCTATTATTTAATATGAATTAATTATATTATTTTATAGAAAAATAATACAATTTGGAATTTTATATGTATTGTTATGCAAAAAAATTTTTTATGATATTAATTTTCTATTCTAATTTACATTCTACAATTGATAAATCAATTAAAAAAATAGAACAACTTTAAGAATAATATTGCAAAAATTGATTTCAAGCTACTAAAACAATTAGTTTAATTATAGAATTCGAAAGCAGCTATTCAGGATCTTGCAAGTTCAACGTTACAAAATTTTTCAGAACGTATATTGTATAAAATTATTCATAAAAAGTTATAATGCAGATTGAAATAATAAAAACAATAAAAGTTTTAATGGCTCAACTTTGATCAGTTGGAAACTTAAAATTATAGAGTTATTAGTTATTTGATTTACCACATATATAATTAATTTATGCAAAATGGCTGGGATGTATTATAATAAATAAATAAAAATAAATTAATTTAAGCAATTACATGTAAATTAGCAATGTAACTAAGAATTTTCTTTTTTATTTGTTTAAAAAAAAAATAACAAAAAAGTATATGTTAATAATGAGAAAATTCTTTAATTAAATTTACATTATAATTTTCTTGTATCATATATTATTAATTATTAGACGTGTCTAATTATTAAATAACATACCACATACTTTTATTTATCAAATGATTGATAAAATGAAGAAACACTAGTAGAAACTAGTAGAAAAAAGTATATTATGTACCGTATGTACATATAATTTCTAAAATATATAAATCTTTGATCTCACATATTATTTAAATGGTTTTTTCTAAAAATCAAGTACCTTTTTTGAAGTATTAAAAAAGGTTGTGGCATCAGATATTTTTGAATATATTTTCTATTCTATGTATACGTGATATATTGCTGTATACTGTAAGAAAACTTATATAAAATATTTTAATAATTATTTCTCTAAAATAATTGCGGTGTCATATTATATTATTAATTTCTTCAATAATAATGCATAAGTAACAGTTTATATCTTAAATTAAATAAATATTATATCATTTTTAAATAGTTCGTATTTTACAAATAATAATATTAATTATTGAAATATCTCAATTATTAAAAAAAATTATTAATTTGAATGTAAAAATATGTATTTAAGATAATTTAAAAAATAAATATAACACAAATAACAAAAATATATATATCATTCAATTATTGAAGTATCAAATTGTATAATCTATAATGATATGTGAATATTATTAAATACATTAATATATTCAATTTTCTTAAATTTTTTTTTTTTTATAATTATGATAAATAAAGAAAAAAAAATATTAACTGAAGTTAATTCATAATTCGTGATTATTGTAATAATAAATGTTTAATGAGTTTAAATAAAAGATATAAAATGATCTTTTAAAAAACAATAATATTTTTTTCATTTCAAATATTAAATATTTTTGTATAAAATAATGTTTTAAAATTTTCTAATAGCATTACATTTCATAATTCTTATACTATAACGGTAAAATTATAATTATTTTAAGATTATATTTATGAATGTATACGATTATATATAGGAAATAATGTCAGAAACTATTTTATGAATATATTGTATATATTTTATGTACAATTTTGAACTTACCAATGTCTATTTTAAGCAACAAAACTTTGTTAGTTATATAGTTTTCTTTCATCATAATTTTTTATTTTACTGAGATTGAAATAAACGTCGAACATAACACTGATTTCGATTTTTAAATAATTAAAAGAAATTAATTAAAAATTATTAAAAATAATAAATTCCTTTTATTTATAAATTTATAATGAATAGTTTTTACTATATATGAAAAAAGATTCTAAACAATTCAAATAATAAATATTTGGAATTATTTCACAATTTTATCATATAAATTCATTATCTATATTTAATTTGAATAGTATTAACGAATTACAGTAATTATACAAATATTATTATTTAAAATATCGCTTAAATGTTCTGAACATAAATTTTGAGAGGAAATGTAACTTATTAACGATACATTTTTAGGACAATAGGGCTCCAAAAAGTCAGAGTATTCATGGAAAAGGCAAAGAGTCGATCATGTTGTAGATGTTTAATGAAACAGGTTTTGTAGTAAATTGAGAATGAAGTTTATTCGCTGGGACAGTTATTTCATTTAATTCAGTTCTCGTAGTAATGTTTATCTTAAATTATTCGAAGGTTAGAAGAAATTAGCAAAATTAAAAATAAACATGGGTAATGTAAAATTAATTATAAATAAAATTCATTATGCTATTACAAATAAATTTCATAAATAATTACACTGCATCGATTAAACATAATAATAGTTGTTTATTAGATATATAATATTATACATCATTTATAGTATAAAATTCATTTTAATTTTGAATATAAAAAATTTTATAATGATAAAATATTTTTTATTTTTTTATTTTTTATTTTTTTATTTTTCGTTGGGGTCTCTTTTAAATTTATGTCGAAGATAAATTCGAGGTAATGATCTTTTAAACACATACTTGGGATAAATGGGTAATGACATAGTTGTAGACATTTTTGGTGACAAGGGGAATAGAAGCATTCGTTGAAAAACTTCAAAATTATTATATTTTCGACTATTGTTGCTGTAAAATTTGATTATTCTAAAATGAGGTTCGAATAACTAATTTGACTCAGACAACTTAGTGGTGATTTTAGTTGAGTTTAACCTTTATTTCTTTCTACAAGTATTATAACAAGGAACGGCGAGAGTGCAATTCTTTTCGATTTTTTAGTATAAGTGTTGACAGGCTTACTTTCTAAATCTATCTCCCTTCCTCCTTTCCTTCCAACCACTCGATTTTGTTTCTCCCCACTTGAAACTACTTATCAACTGCATTAATACAAATAATATTCTCGCAGGTAACATACTAAAATACCCATCATTTAATCTGCACGTGCAATATAAATTTCTCATAATTAATACACCTAGACTAAGTACCAATAGTTTCTAATGGGTTTTGTACACGACCACTGGCCCAAATCTCATGATCCATAACATGTTGACATTACTTCATTCATGGAAAACCCGAAACAGGTATCATTAGCCCTCGATGGTCTGGGAGTTCTCCATCATAAATGCGATCGAACAGTTGCATTTGAAGGATTTGGAGATTTGGAGGAACCGCGTGATTTAGTTCTATACTTCTATACGGTACAAAAGCTGCAATTGTGCATTTTTTACGACCTCGTATCACGCAGAATTTTTTATTGTAAATGCTCTAATTATTGCATTACTTTCAGTATCTTCAATTGTGCGTTTTAATCAGGGGAAAATCAAACGCCAAATTAAGACTGATTTACCATTAAGACGACTTGCGGCCATCGTCGAGACAGCGAGATCCTCTTATAGGAGGGGGGGGGGTGAATGAATCTAAGAGTCAACAGCAGATGCGTCCTGATCTAGATATTTTAGCTGAAAAAGGACCATTTTGTCTATTGCACATAGTAGGTGACATTTTTGTTACTTGATTAAAATAACTGGAGTATATGTGAGACAACGAATTTGTCCTGAATGACTTCCGACATTCGATCTTCAGAACGTCTGTGCTTCCTTGAGTGTATCCAGCTATAAAGCAGTAAGCAAAGCTCAACATCGACAATCTTGAACTACATGGAAGACTTTTCGTCTTTTTAGACGAAGGGGTTTTTTATGCCAACGTATGATTAATTAGTGAATAAACATATAAATTAATAATTATTGAAAAAGAGCATTAAACTTTTTGTTCTCGTACCAGTGATTCTTACATTGAGTATTATAATTCTTTAAAAAAAAAGGTGATTTCGTTAAATTATACAAATATTATAAACAAATACATAATATCATTGTTAAATACAGTATGGAATACCTTAAGGACATTCACATTAATATAAGATAATGATAAAGCAAGGATACATTACTAAATTGAACTATGCTTATTAGAGCTCGATATAAATTTTAAAACTCGTTACTAAATTTAATATTCTCCTTTTTACAAAAATTAAAAAGTAAAAATCCGTTTTTGGTCATCTTCATCTGCATTTTTTAGATAATCTAAACGATACAAAATGTAAGATGCGGTATTTATAGTACAACAATTATATTTTTTAAAACCGTAGAAAAAGCTAAAATTGTCAGGTGTAATCAACTGGAAATAACTTTATAAATTTTCTCATAATTTAATCAACATTAATATCACTCAAAAACTAATAATCCGGTCCAGCATCAATTTTGTACAAAATAGTATATATTAATAACTTTAATTTCTTAAAACTACAGTTCTAAATATTAAAAAATAATAGTTACAAATTTTTTAATTAATTTAAAAATTTTCTGGTTTTTGGAAAATTTCTCCGCTTCTGATTTTTAGATTGATTTATATAAAAATAAATTTTCATCAAAATTTTATTATCTACAAATTGTTCATTGATACTATAAAATTTAAATTACAAATTTTCATTTAAAAACAAAAAAAGTAAAAAATGAATTTTTTCATTAAAATTTATATTATAGTTATAATTAAATTAAAATTATAATCATTTAATTATTACGAGGAAAAAGAAGTGAGCGAGAAGTAAGCGAGATGCTGCAAATAAATTACAAGAACATTTGAGCCCTACATAAATTAATGTTTAATGAGGCTCCGTGATTTACGATATAAAAAACCCTCTCGAGCGAGGGGAAAAGCCACGAAATTACATAGATAACTTAGAAAGATACAAAAAAATGCGTCACCGCTGCGGAAGAGACGCTCGCTGTCGTTACCTCACTTAGCTGGCGTCTTCCGCCCCGGAACACGGGTGTAGGAGTCGCCTTTAGATGCCTCACTCGACTGCGTTCCCCACGTCACTCAGTGTTGCTCGTTGGTCACCTGGTGACCGGATCGCTAGAGCCGATGATTCTCCCAGGGCGTGGGCCCGCTGTGGAGACAAGCCTTGCGCTCATGAGATAACTGTCGCTATCACACCATTAATACACACACACACTCAGACGTTCACACAGAAGTGATTCTTAGATCACTGACGCGAATAAATCACGTCGAGAAATGATCCGAAGATGCTTGGTTAGATGCGATAGAATCGGGTTTTGAAGCGAGAAAAATGTTGAAAAGCGCATGACAAAATCCCGACGCAGAGTGCGCGTCGCATCCCCGGAAGAAAAACCGTACCTCCCGAAAATCATATCGCCATAAAATCGGATACCCTCCTTCCGATTCTCTTCCGTGTCGCCCGGTCACTCTCTCTGACCCCCGAGGCGCCGAGGGAAAGAGAAAGCATTAAACAAAATTGTTAATAAAAAAAACCTCGAATATGATGAGTGGCATTTTAGAAAATAAGAATCTATTGATTTTTTTACGAATTTTGATATTATCAGTAACTGTTTGTTTCATAATCTAAAAAGTGCTGTATTGCTTGGACTATTTTGTAGATTTTACAAACGAGAAAATTAGCGAGTACGGTCATTTTATGAGGATGATATATAAAATTAAAAATGTAATCGGTTACCCGGATATTTCTGGACCTAAAAGATAGTTTAATCCTATACTAGAAATTGAAATATTATATTATAATTCAATTTTCTAGATATTAATATCAATTGCTGTAATGCGAAATCCAAAAAAGTGTATAAGAAGAAACAATTTCTACAATAATTTATCATACAGCTGATAGCATATCCAAACAATGACAAATAAGATATAATTAGCAGTGTCGCAGTTAAATGGTACATATGTTTCGCATTTAAGGAATTAATTAAAGACATTGATTTGTTGGTTTCTATGATTTTTTCCAACATAAATAATTTATTAAATCCTGATAATATTTTTTTGATTTAGCATATATTTAGACAATTATAAAAAATTTTATGTATTACAAATGCACAAATTTTGTACAGGCTCTCGGAGAAAAGAATCAAAACAATACTTACTGAATTAAATTATAAGTAATTTTATTAACTGATTATATGAATTTCATCTAATTACATAATGATTTTTGTTTTTAATAATTCTTATAAAATATTTAACCAATTAAATATCTGGAAATATGAAAAACAGAAATTAATGCAAAAAATATAATCAGAAAGGAAAAATAATTCGTGCTCTATCAGCATTTGTAAGAGAACAAGACACACGATGTTTTAATGGACTACGACTATCGATAGTCTTACTAACAAAAAATTTTCCACAATAAATAAGCCAGCAATAATTACAAGGCTTTTGTCCAGATATACTTATTTTTTTAATCGATTGTAAAAATTAAAATATATTGTATTTTAAGTAATTTATTTGTATAAAATAAAAAAACTAAAATTGCGAACTTGATTTATTAATGAACACAAATTTTTATAAATTTAATTTTTATGTATTTAAAAATGGCACATGATATTATAAAGTAAAAAATCATCAATTATGATAAAACAAAAGTAAATGATAATATGAGTATTTTCATTATTTATAGTATTCTAAATATTGTAAATTATTTAGATTTGAAATACAAAGTACGACATGCTCCAAATTATTCAATACTTGTTTGTTTTATTAATGATAACAATTTTTTTTATAGTTGCTTGAAGCTGTAAACCATTGTAAACTTTAATCATACCAATATGAAACTCTTAGCAGCGGTTTGAGACTCACGATATACAATATTTTGTCTAGCTGTCGAATGAAATATAAAACGAGAGCATAAAATGCCAAATATAACTGATACATGAAAAATTGCTTATCAAAATTCGAACAGATTTTAAATCAATAATTCAGGTTTCCAAGGATGAACAGAATACTTATCAATATGAAACATTTTAATCTACATTCAGTGACAAATATGTCAATTATTAGAAAATAGAATCAATCAATCTATTGAAGAATTATTATAAAATAATATGATATTGTGAAAATGAAATTAATCTTAGTTATGTCGTTTTGTAAACAATAAAAAATTGATTTTTTATACATTGACGATATATTTATATATAGATATATTAAATATTATAAAGTTGAATATATTCCACACCTACAATTTTAAATTTATTAAGAATAGCAAAATAAAAAAAATAAATATTAGTGTTTATGATTTAATTTAAAAATTATTTTCCTATATATTGGAAATAGTGATACTTTATTTTTTCAGTCATAAATAAAATTGAAGGTCACTAAAATAGAGAATATGTTTTTTTTAATAATATATATCTAATATAATGATAATAATAAAATATAATAATCATGATAAAAAATATGCTAGAGAAAAAATAAGAGAAACAAAATTTATTAATGTTTTTTATTTATTTATGAAAATTTATGCAAGTATACAATCAACAAAATAAACATAATATTGAAAATGTAAATTGTATTAATTTAATTATTAAAAAAGTGTAGAACGAATACAAATACACACGAAATTTAAAGTAATTAATACGTAAAAATAATAAATATATAAGTTTATTTAAAGAGTTATTATATAAAATATAAATTATAGATAAATAAATAAAACGGAAAAAAATAGATAAAATAAATAGAAAAAATGTTACAATATTAAAAATTAAAATTACAGTATTATATAGTATTAGAATATTACAGAAGTAGACAATATTTATTCATTAGGAAATAATTGGTAAGGGATATATTTAATAATGAAAGATATTGACTAAAATACTAATAAAATACTCATAAATTTAATGAATGGGATATATTGAGAAGAAAAGTGAAATCATAATAAAAATGATGATTATAAGGACTCAGCTTTGTTTTCTACTATTTCTATAATGGAATAAATATAAATAAAACTCTACAATTTAATCCAATTTTATAATCGAAAAAATTTTTACTATGTTACATCCGAAGAAAAATTAAAAATGAATTTTCAAAAAGATTTAATTCTAAAGAATTTTTTACATTTTTTTCTAATATGTACATGAACTAATTGGAAATGAAAAAGTTCATCAAGTGTACATATAGTATGTAAACAAAAAAAATGATTTATTTTCAATTAAAAAAAAACTTTTTTTATTTAAAATTTCCATAAGAACAAATATATATTTTTTTAATTTACTAAAAAGGAAAATAACAGCTTTAATAGGAATAGTTGAAATTAGAATGGATCCCTCAGGGTAAGAAATAGATTTAATGGAGGGAAAAGGCAATAGAGATTACAAGCTTGACTTAAAGTTTATCAGGTGAAGACAAAAAATATATGTTTCTATTTTGAACTATCCTTGGTAGGAAAAGTTTTGATTAGGAATACACACAGTGAATGAGTTTATTCAAAAATTGACATAGTCGGTGATTTTGAATGTATATGGATTTGGAAAAGAATACACATATAGAATAACAAAAAAAAGCATTATAAAATAAATACATACATGGTCTATTCCCGAAGTATCGAGTTTTTCTTTTATTTAGCTAATATTGGTCGCAGCGATTTGGGAGGGATCTTAAAATGTAGAAAAAAATCTTTTTCCATTTGCCTTATTTTTTGTTTTTTCGATAATTAGATATGGCACGATTTTACTGCGCGCGAAGGATGTTTTTCGATTTTTAGACACGGCACACTGAAGGGATTAGTGGAAAAATACTACACGAGAATGTTTCGATTAAAGATTTTTTTTAAAAAAATGAAAACACTAACCTTTTTTAATGAAATATGATTTATTGATGGACTTATAAACAGTTTGTTAGGGACGGAACTGGGCATTGGTCCCAGTAGGCGTACGTCCTGGATGCGGGGGCGCCTGCAAATTGCAGAAACATTAAAAATGGCCTATAAAATGCGCAGTTTGGTTTTGTGTGCTGGCCGTGTGTATGTGTGGAGCGAAGTGGCTCAAAAGGACGTACGCGTAGCTTTGCCGTCCGTGTGAACGTGGGGGTGTTGATACGCGGGAATAATTTGTATGTGTGAGCGCGAAGACGTACTCGTGGACGTCTCCATCTTCTCTCTCTCTCGCGAGCATGACTCGGCCGAGCCCTATAACCCCCCTATCTATCTCTCTCTATCTGATACTCATTTTCCTCGCTCTCTCTCTCTCTCTCTCTCTCTCTCTCTCTCTCTCTCTCTCTCTTTCATGCTGCATGACTAGATATCTTCTCTAGTTTTTCTAATTTCATGGAGACGAAGACGTATTGCCGTTCGCTTTAACATTGTTTAATTTGTGAGAATGATGATTTTAGTTTGTTTGGGATATTTCTCTCGCCGGCAAGCCGAGAGTTTTTTATGCCAGGGGAAAAGCTTGAAGCGTGTGTACGCGGACGCGGGGGTCGGAAAGGGCGCTCGATAAGAAAGATCGAGAAGTCATAACAGTCGTATCAAGATGACCAACGGTCCTTTGATTCGGAGAAAAACAGATGAAAATTGAGTCGCGGAAGGCGGGGCCAATTTTGGTGGCCTAATTACGTGCAAGGAAATTATTGTAAGGCGAGTTACGCGGCACTGTGCGATAGTGCAATTGTGAAATCTTGTGATCTGCTTGGAAAATAAAGTATTTGTTTATGGCTTGCCGAACAAGTGCCTTTTTCTTCGATTATCCACCAAAATCATCCAATTCTCCATTCTTAACTTAACACAGTTTGAAATAAAAATTTTTATTTTTTCAAAATAATATGCTCCTGCGCCAACGCATTTACAAAGACGAGTTTTTCAGATCACAAGAGCAGTCTAAAACTCCTCAGCTTTGATATTTATGCAAACTTTTCGCATTTCTAAATTTTTTTTTGTACTATATTCTGCACCGTAGATCCCGTTAAATTCAATTTTTCCGCAATTGCTATAACTGTTAATCTAGTCCAAATTTAAAATTTTTAGCGCCCGGCAGGTATTTGTAGTGCTTCGAGAGCTTTTTGGACGCCCAGATCAAGACTAATCGATGATCTTTTCATGTTCATTTTTAAAAGGTCTGTATCATTTTCCACATTGCGATTTTGATATTCAATTATATTTATAACCCTCTTGTAATATTTTACATGTTTCCACACTATTTTTTTTAAGTTGCAAACAAAATTTTATCGTGTAACGCTGTTCCACTAATCGCTTCTAAAAATCGAAAAACACCCTTCGCGCGAAATAAAATCGTGCCATGTCTAATTATCGAAAAAAACAAAAAAAGAAGAGCTAATTGGAAAAAACTTTCCTCTACATTTTAACACCTCTCTCAAATCGCCATGAACAATATTCGCCAAATGAAAAAAACTTGATACTTCGGGAACAGACCCTGTATTTATATATTTGTTTTAAATCTTTTCTTCTTACTTTTTACACGCATACTTAAAACTTTAATAACTTCCGAAGTTGAAAACATTCATCTAATTAAGAATTTGTTTTTTCTTGCATCTATCAATTTTCTCAGTCCAATTTCACGAGTCCTATTTTTTTTCTAGCTACCCCACTCAGTCTAATCTAATCCATTGTACTACCCGATTCCCAACAATATAACATGTATAAATTATGTTTATACTTCAAATTAAAATAAATATTATAATATTAACTCTACTACGTAATCATAAAGTAACTAATAAATATCATTAGTAGTAGAAATGTATTTAAATTAATATAATAAATTAATTAATAATCTTTTTTACATATTATTCATAATGATTTTGGTGACAATTGCAAAATTTTTCACGTACATAATCTATATATTTAGAATATTTTACATATTAACCATACTACACTATACTAATTATACCACTACATATTCTACAAGTATTATTTATTACTAAAAGCCAAATAAATTTATTCATTGTAAATATAATATTACATCAAGATAAAATTAAAACTTATATTAATGTTATTTACACCAAGTATTTCTTAATTGTATTATTTTTTCGTATTATTAAAAAGAAAACTAAATTATAAACTCAAGAATTTTGTCAATTTTTAAATAGTATTTGATAATTAAATCTTAGATCACACTAATTTTGTGAATGTTATAAAGTATAATAAACATAAGAGAGAATATAGACCTTAGAGAATATAGAGAAAAATCGTTAGTTAAAAGCAGGTAACCACATAAATGAAAAATTATAAAACAATCATTAGATTCTTATTTTTTAAAATGTGACTTAAAGTATTCATAGATTTTTTTTATTAACAATTTTAAAAAAATGCACTTTTTATTTACTTTTCTTGTCACAAAATAAAAAGTTGTAATTTTAAAACAATAGAGTTAAAACGAATTACAGCTAATAAAATTATGAAGAAAATTGACCTATATAAACCGATTGATAAATTAGAAACGAAGAAATTTTCAAAAAATCGAAACAGTTTTAAAAATTTGAAAAATTTAAAAAAGTAAAAAATTTGTAAATTTATCATTTTTTAATATTTTGAGAAATTATAGTGAATATTCTGTACTTTATTTTTACATAATTTAAGCTCAATCGGATTATTAGTTTTAGCAAAATACTTTTCTTCATTCAATTATACGACTCCAAAATTGACATCATAAAATGTTAGTTTAACCCTTGCCTATATCTACATAATTTGTTTTCCTTAAGGAAACGTAATATAAACGGATCTTTTTAAATACTGGAGGTATCGAGGGCTTTAAAATGTCTGATTTATAGAGAAAAATAGAAAGAAAATACAAAACAGGAAGAGAGAGAAATAAGAACAAAAACAAAGGGAAAAAGAAACAGAGGGAGAAATCATATAAAAATAAAAAGAATTTTTAAACTGTATTTGTAATGTATATATTAGGAATAATAAAGAAAGTGATGCATAAGAAAATTAATTCTTTTAAAAAATATGAAAGATACTGGTAGGTTTTTTATATGTTCATACGGCGTATCTCAAGTCAGTTACAATAAGTATAATTTTATTAGCTTATTCATTTAGTTTAAACGTGATTGTTTCAGCATAATCATATTTCAATTAATTTAGTAAATTTATTTTAATTATTTATAAAATCGATAATAATTTCTTGAATCGTCTGCTCTCCTATATTTATTATTTTTTTAATTTTTTTTATTTTTTAATTATTATAACTTTATGCATTATAAATCATGTTATTACTATTTTATTTATTGCAAAAATTTTAATCAAATTAGTTTATTTGATAGCAATCCTGAACCCTGTTAACCGTTTCTTATTATTAAAATAATAAATCAAGATATTATATATTTTATTTCCATTTAAATTTAAATTTCGATATTTAAAAAAACAACTACTTTTTTGACTGATATTACAGTAGCTTAATAGCTTTACAAAATGATGTTAATTTAAATTAAAGTTATTTTAAAATATTTGTATCATAAAGCTAAAATATATTTAATATTTATCTCATTATAGAGAACAGTATTTTTTTCTAGTCTAAATTCCTTCTATAATAGTAAATGGTATTTAAATTGCACTTTTTAAAAATGATGCCACTATAGGACATGATTAAAAATTATATTTTTAAAATTAAAATTTTAAAAGACAGATAGTATTATAGCCAACTTACTATTTTTTATTATTCATTTTTTATTGCATCATTAATCATTCCATAACACGCTAAAATTATATTATAGTCCAAGCAATAGAGCACTTTTAGGTCACGAAAAAAGCAGCTAGTGATACATTCAAAATTCATAAAAAAATCAGTTAATTATTATTTTCTATAATGCCACTCATTATATTAAGAGGTTTTTCTTTATTAATAATTTTAACAAAAAAATTTATTTTTTTACTTTTTTTGTTATAAAATGAAAAGTTACAATTTTAACATTATAGTATCAGTGAACATGATGAAGCTAATAAAATTGTAAAGAAAACTTATTTATATATAAACTGATCGGAAAATTAGAAGCGAAGAAATTTTCCAAAAACTGGAAAATTGCCTCTGTCATAAAATAAAAAATAAGTTTTATCTTTAATCATATATATATTACACACCAAATCACAGATATAATAAATAAGAAACGAATATAAAGTTGTTAATACAAATACCTTTAAACCAAAATCTCTTATAAAGTAAATAAAATACAAAATGTAAGATGACAAGACACAAGTAAAAAATATAAACTTACTCTAAATTGGCATCTCCATATTCGTCTCTCTTTCAAATATATACAATTCTCTATGATTTCGAAACTTCAAAAATACACGTACTTAAAAACATTGCCAAACAACTTAAATGTTATAGAAACCGGTGAATCTTAAACAATATTATGTTCTCGAAGATATAGTACTTTTCTTGTTGTGTGCTTTTACTTGGTAGCGCATGAATTTTTCTTTATGGATAGAAATGTTAGGCTAAAAGTGCAATGTGAATTTATAGAACATCCTATGAAATGGGCAATCTATCCGAGATTATAGATTTTCAAATGATTTTAAAACGTAGCTTCAAAATGCATTTATTTTCTCTGTATATAAATGAAAATATTATGTATCAGATATTTTATTATACTTTCACTAACAGATAAGACAATAAGTAAAAGTAAACAAAAAAAAATAAAGCAATAAAGTTCTATGTTGTGTAAATTATTTTTTCATATCACCTTTTATTTGTTAAAAAAGATTATAATTTATTTAAATATCCATTGATTTTTTTTATGTATAATAGATAGATTTTTTTAATAGATTTTTTATATTTATTATACATTTATACTTTAAAAAATTTTAATAATATATATTATATGTAATTAAATTAGAGTAATATTTTATGAAATTTAAAATAAAATAATCGATAAGAAAAATTTTTTAAAAATATTATAAATGCTTGAAAATCATTATAAAATTTACATATTCACGATATTATAAACCATTACTTATTTCACCTATAGATTAATAATTGTTTATAAATTTAATTTTGTTTATTCAATGCTTCATCAGTTTTTAAAAAAATACATTTATTCGAAAATCAATAATTATAATAAGCGTTGAGCTATCTACTACTGATATTCATATAATTAATAATAATGAGTTACATTATTTCTTGAATGATCATGATTTATCAAAAATTTAAGATTATTGATATTATTTTTATACATGTACAGATATCAATGTATAGTACGATATAAATATGTATATATAGTAAGTACCAGAAATAATAGTATTCGATTTTAATTATTTCAGAATAAATATTAGAACTAGTTAAAAAGAAGTGATTAATGAAGGGTATATTTAGTGGTATTCTTGCTATTATTATTTCTTACAAAAATCAAATATTCAAAATTACTTCTTTTTATACATTAAATATTCTCTTGAGTATAATATTAAAAAAAAAAATATTTACTCTTTTATGATTTTATTAATATTTTATTGAATTTTCTACTACTATTTTTTATATTGTATTAATATATTTTTACAATAAATACAATAAATATCCTTTAAAAATTACATTTCTCTGTAAAATATGATTCGAGTTTGTAATAGAAGTATGCTAGCTTACAGATACTGTGAATTGTTGTCAAAAAATAAATCTATGTGATCGAGAATTGAAATGGCAATGTCGTCAAGATTCTCCTGCTCAATCTTATTACTAAAGATAAAGCTATATGAAATCACAGTAATTACCTTGTCAAATGGTTTTTCAACCATATTACAAGGCCATTGAAGTTTGATTATATGCCAATAGTAAACGGCACGTCTAATATGCTTTAATTCTATTTTTTATTTTATTCAAAGTATCTTCTGAAATAAAAATTAAACCTTATTTAAAAATTTAGATAAACATAAAACATAAAAAGAAAATTTAGCCTTCATAACTTTTTTGTCTTTATCGTCATTATTATATTCCGTATCATCAGCTTTTCATTGTTTTTGTTTTTATCCTTAAATAAGACTTTCTTAATCTTTTTATTGGAGCAGTTTTTCCTCCTTTCATTACTTTAGTTAATTCTTCTAATCAAAAATCGTTTACTTTCAGCTTACCTAGACCTTCTGTAAGATCTATCATATTAAATTGTTTGATTCAAGACTTAAATATATTCAGATAAGCCTTCAATATGTAGGATGATGATGGTATACATTCTGCAGTGATAAGCTCTTAACAGTCGTAATATCTAATTTACATATTTATCTGATGAAGACACACGTCTAATACTATCAACAGAATCATAACATTTTAGATAATAGCTCACACTTTTAACAGAATAAATTAATTAATTTTATCGTTTCCGTTATATATGAAAAATTAACGATTACTATTTTTGAGACTATGAATCCCGTGGATGGAATATTATCTTCCAGAATTTTCTGTACTAATTCCTATTTATTACTTATTTATTACTTTATTTATTATTTATTTATTATTTATTATTTATTTATTATTGTACTAATTTAATGTAATAATTTCGTGTATAATAGACAGACCATCAATTCAAGCTTATAGAACTTGAATAAATAGAAAGATAGCGTAATATGCGGAAAAAATTTATAGGATGATTGACAAGTGACCTCCTTTTCGCAGATGAATCTAGAGATTATATGGCAAGAGAACATGGTCTTTGAATCTGGTCGAAGAATTTAGAGGAAACTCTAGTTAACGCATTGGCACCTAATGTTGGGATAATATGCTACATGATTTTACAAACGTGAATACTACACTAGTGAGGGGAACTAGTAACAACTTTTTTATTGTTATACTTAACACCTTGCAGAGTAATTGTTACTGTGTCTTTATATTTTTATGGTGTTCAGCCTTAGAGAAGTGTTACCAAAATTACTCAACTCAGTTACCAACCACAAAATCGTACATAAAGATGCTTAAGATATTAGTGAATTATTATTTTATAAAAATTTAAAAGTTTTTATCAATTTTTTCAAAAATATTGCTGTCTTTGTACATTATATTTTATATTGTAATTAAAATACTTAAATTTAAAGTATTTAATTTCTGCGTAAACTACATTTGAATCATTTATGGTTCTTATTATTGGTTAATTGAATGTTGGAATTAGTAGTTTTTTGCATAATTTACGGAAAGAAAATCCTTTTGATTCTAATAATATTAAGAAGAATACCAATATTTGTACTAACATAAATTGGATTATCGTGTTATGCTTTTTTACGTGGGTGTACCTGTTTTAGGTAAGTTAATGTGACATACGTAATCAATAAAATTAGAAAAATAAAACTTCGATGCTTCAGCTGATAATGTTTAATCAAATACATCAAATTGACACATTTTTATTTACAAAGTGAATTGTGTGCATGCTTTATATGATTGAAACACTAATTTATGTGTACTTTATATTTGCTTTCGTACGTATGGACTGACTTCCGTATAATAGAAGCTTAGTCAGTATTATGTAGTAGATATAGTCAAACAAATTATAAAGTGAAATAGTCAATGTAACAATATTGAATATATATATATCCATACTATAGTATTTACATTTTAAATTTCTTTCCAACTTTAATCTGATCATTCTTTATATGCTGTTTTATATGTCTCTTACGTGAATGTTTCCTTAATACATCTCTTATGAGCTATTTTTTTAATTAGAGTACGAAAAAGTACTACCATTGAATAAGTTGTAATATAAAAAATAAAGTTATCAAGTAGTATACAATGAATTGCAAAATCAAAATAAAATCATATATATTAACGATCATATGAATTTCCATATTTTTTCCTTGAATGTTGTCGCTCAAGAAAAATCTTAAATTCTCCGAATACCCAGTGATGCAAATTTGTGTGCAATTCCAAAGGAAAGGAGATTTAGACGCGAGTTGAATTCGCGAATTCAACTGACTATAGCTAGTATAGTATGCGGGTGCTTACGAGTTTGTGGATCGTTTTCAATTTTATACAAGTAGGCCATGGTTCCTTAGAAATACCTCCTCACCGATCATAAGGACATTTGCGTCTTGCGTATCACTCAATAATCGATTTACCTCAGGTTATTGCGTTGCGCAAGTCCATTGGAGGTGTGTCATGGATAAAATCTTAAATACTAAATTATTTGAAACATCGATTTTCAAATCCCTCTATCACAAAAATATCCTTCCCTAAAAATAACAATTTTATTTTTGCCCTTTAATTCTTCTAATTACAGGAAAATTATAGTAAACACTTATTGAACTTGTATTATGATTCCATAATATTATTGTTTGAATTTTGCATACTCAGAGATATTATTTTAAAAATATATCACAATAATTTGCAAGTATCTATTTAATTACTATGACTTTTGAATTAAAATTATTTCTTTACTTTTGTAGTAAAATACTTTTTTTGTCCACGAAGTAGCGAGATTTTGCCTTTCATTTAGAGGCTATTAGTTGTGGAAATTTGGGAGGGGTCTTAAAATGTCGACAAAACCTTTTCCTATTAGTCCTTTTTTTTTGTTTTTTCGATAATTTGAAGTGACAGAATTTTACTTCGCGCGAAGGGTACTTTTCAGTATATATATTTAATCGTTAATTTTATTCCATAAAATAATTTTAACACGTAGTATTATTTAAATCATATCAGTCAAAATTTAGAAACCTTTTTTACTATAAATAAATTATTTAAAATTTATTAAACTTAATATTTAATTAGTTTGTTTAAAGAAAAAAAATATGGGTTTTAAAAATTGTATTTTATACTTAGAAAAAACAATGTTTTTCTAAAGAAATTCAAATATTTATAGTTTTGTTAAACTATATTTAAGATATTCTTAATAAAATTTAATAATATTAAATGCCAGAAACGTTTATACAATTATTGAAATAATTTCAATTTGAGACTACAAAGCTACGGGTAAGTCGACAGAGAGAAACTGATGTCAGAATTCCATGGTAGCACGCAGTAACTTTAACTGATGATATTGGCAAGTTTATATTCTTTGAATAAGCTGTAAAACTATTTGTAATCATATAGATAATGTATTATACTAACTTTAGTGATCGTATAAATTTAAGTATCATTGTATTTACAATACAAACATAAAATATTTAATATTCAAGCTCAATTAGATTGTTTTTTATTCTAGAATTTCAATAAGGAATTATTAATTTTATCTACATCTTCGAAAATTGTTTTTTAGTAAGCTGTTCTAACAAATCATATTGTAAAAAAATAACATTGTAACAGCTACTGTTACTTCATAAATTTAAATATAATATGAATCAAATTAATATTGTATAATTATTATGTACTAAGACTAATTATCATATGGTATAATTATTATATAGGCTACGTATATGTTGTTCTATATATTACAGTATACTTTTATTACTTAAAATTTTGTAATAATTATAAGTAAAATTTAATTATATTAAATAATAAGCGAAGAAAGAATCTATATTTACGGTTACTCATTTTGATAGTATTGTTCAAGATTAAAAATGGTAAAGTTTGTATTTTTCGCAGTTAAAAAATCTATATTACATTATTATAACACTATGTACATAAGCTATTAAAAATATTCACTCGATATATAATCAGATTAAATTCAATAAACAACTAACTCTTTATATAAATTATATATTGAATTGATTTATATGACTCATATTATTGTAAATATATTTACAAACGAAAGCAGTCTATATTTTTCTATTATCATTTGACTTTTTGCGACTCCTTTAATCATTTTAAAAATTATTATGAAGTAAATTATTTGATGATAATTTATCAAGAAAGTTTTCTGTGATATTTTGTGTGTGTTTATCCATTGTTATTCGAAACTATAAAGCAAAATAATCAATTTAGATTTAACTACAAATAAAATATATTGTTGCAAAACCTATTTCAATTTATACAATTTTTTAAAACATGTTTAATAACTAATTATTGTACATATCATGTATATTATTTGTATTCCAGATTATAAAATCTTTCTAGATCTTTGTTAAATTTCAGTATTTTAGATATAACCAATGTAATAAATAGTCTTACAATGTTTCCTTGTTTAAAATTTAAATGCATCTTTTTCATTTTACATAGAATAAAAAAATTTTACATTCAATAGTGCATTGTAGCATTCAATCAAGCTTTTAAATTACCCTTTTATCAAAACATATTTTGTTTGGTATATATACAATTCATTTAATTTAATTTTGAATAACGTGCACAGTTGGAAATTATTTCAATCAAATTCATAATATTTCTATTAAGATTCGATGTAGTACTAATTAATTCAATTATTTATTGTATTTAAAATATTTATAAAAAAGGTATATTTAAAATTTGTTAACAAACATATAAACGTCATGTATTATCATTACAGCAGTTCTATATTTACGTTAAATGAATGTTCAATAAAAGATAAGCAATCATAAAGATGCTCATTTGGATTCTAAAATTTAGATTCTAATTTTAATTATTGTCATTTTGATTAATACGAAAAAACATTATTTATATTATTGAATAAAGGATAAAAAACCTGTGTACCTCTTCATATTTATGCAAGTAACGCCTAGTAAATGTACTAAATTAGAAAAATGATTTGCCTTTTTACTCAATACATTATACACACGATATTATCCGTACTTTGCAAAAATAGTCTATTTCATCGTTATTGAACCTTAAACTTCATATTATGGATAATAAAATTATTCAAAGAATTGCTTTTTTAAATTACATTGTAAAAGATAATATTATAATATTATGGTAACTATTTTTTCTTAGTCTATCCGGACATTGCAGTGTAAGCTAGTTATGTGTTGTTTATAAAATAGTATAATCATTTTCGGAATTTTTTTAAAAATCATTATCAGACGAATTATTTATTTTTATAATAAATGAAAGTTATAATTAATTTTATTTAATATAATATATACTTTTGACAAACCTGAATCTTTTAACTAATTATTTAATTAAAAAACAATATGTGCGATAAAATTATATTTGATATGTACATTTATATTTTTTCCAAATGTAGTTCCACTTACTCCAATAAGATTTTTAATTTTCGATTTAATCTAAACAATATATTTTGATAATTTTTTTAATTACCAGTAACAATAATAACAGTAATAATACATGTGAAATTCAAGAAAAAAAGAAGTACAATGAAATATTATGTAATAAGTGAAGTATTATTTTTTAATTTAAATGCTTCTAAAACAGTCAATTTTTTCGAAACATTTATGAAAAATGCACAAATTTTAATTTTCATTTGTCTTATATAATATTGTAATAACAAAAAATCCTATATGCATGTTTAAAATTGTATAAAATAATTTTTTACTGATACTTTTTATATATGTAAAGGAAATATCAAGTCAACAAAAATTAAATTAAATTTTTGGAAAGCTATTAGTTAAGTATAATAAATATATTAGAATTATATTATTAAAATTCATTATTTTAATATAAAAAAAAAAAAAAAATTGAAGTTAATCTTATTAAAAAATTGCAAACACCTAATTATTTTTCGTATTATTTACAGTTTAAATGTTTGAAAAATGTATAAGTAATAATAAATTTATAAAAGACTATAAATTCAAGTCTCAAGTTATTTAGAAACGAAAAACAAAAAAATATAGCGTTCTTGCATGTAATTACTTATATATTATTGTACACCATAAAATCATTACACAAAAAAAGAGCATTAGTATCAATAGAAAATAAATAGGTCAGGAAAATTATGTTTATTGCTCATTATTTTTTTATAATTTTCACCATTTAACTGATTTATTTTTTAACAAAATCTAAAATAATAGTATTCTTTTATTTTTATTCAACTATTCATATAATTAATCTTCTTTTTTTTACTAAATTTTTGAAAATTAAAATGGTCAAACTATTAAATATGTAGTTAGCCACAATAAATTGAATTCGAATTAAAAAAAAGTTTTTGTTTCCCTTGTTTTAAATTAGTATTGAATAACACATCAATAATTATAATGATTTAATTTCATAAATAAAATTATTTTAATTCATATTATAAAGTGAATATGAAAATTTATTACAACTACAAAAATCTATTCTTCAAAAGCAATTCACAATTTTTACATTTAAAATTAATTTTAAAAATATCAAATTTATATTTATAAAGGTATATTTTTAATACAATTTTAAAGTTCTAGACAGAATTTGCGGGCTTTAAAAAATTCATTAAGCTGATAAGCCAATTGGTATTCAAAGTTAGCGATTCGCAACATCGAAACTTATGAACGACGTCTGATAACTCGAACACGAATCACCTTCAACTGTTGTACAATGAAAAATCAGTGCCAAGGGCTTGTGCAAGAAAACTATAGTTTTCCGTCTCATTTTGTTGTATTATATGATTTTCGTGTGAATTTTTTTATATAAAAATTATTGCTAAATTAACAAATTTACAAGATTTATATTTTATTGTATAAAAATAATTCTTTGAAATTCACAAAAATTTATATTAATAACAAAATAATTAAGTATGAATATTCTAAGAAAAGATTAATTAAAAATAGTTTTATTGAAATATAAATATATTAATATAAGTGACTAATACAATAATTTATTTTAGATATTCATTTGCACCCTAAATAATAAAAAAAAGCTGATAAAAAATATAATTTGAGTTCATTCAATAAATCTGATCTAAACTCTTCTCATAATTATTTTCAACTTTTTTTTTTTAAATTTTTAATTCATAAAATATTATATTTATTTCAATTAATATAAAATTATTTTGATAAATAAATAAGTTGAACAATTTTACTTTTAATCTTAGTAAATTCAATGTTTATGTTATTTATATTGATGAGCTGATAAAAATTTAAATAAATATAAAATTTAAATTCAAATATTTAAATCAAACACTAAATATATAGATCGGAATAAAAATATTAGGTTTAATTTTACGATAAATTATCTAAAAATTCGGACTTCTTAAAATATTTTTCAAAAATTAGTAAAAACAATCTTTTCATATTTTCGAAAAATATCATCATGCTAAATAAAATAAAAACTAAAAAAAAAAAAATTACTTCGTAAATACATAAAATTTTTATAAATAAATAAAATTTTTCTGCTAGTTCTAAAATAATCTTTAAATCATAATATTAAAAAATAATAGCCAATGTTCGTATTTTAATGTACAAGAATATAATAAGAACAACAGTAAATTTACAAATTATTTTAATATTCAATAATATAATATAAAAAATGATTTTATCATAGCATAAAAATGATTATTTACACTCTATTTTACATTATTGGCTAGCAGAAGAAATGCCTTTGCTCCCTAAACATGAAAATAAACTAAGTAAATTCAACACTTTGAAGAATTAATAATATTCCTATTGTCTATACTTATTAAATGATCAACAAAATTTTTAAACTTTTATAACTTTTTATACTCTTGAAATTTCATTATGTTTAACAATAATTGATTTTGACAAAGTTTGTGTCCACCTGAAGTTGATTAGAGTAAGTTGTATGTTCATTTACAGCTGCATGGTAAAGAAAATTGAAAATAGATTACTTCCTTATCAATTGGTTTAAATAATTTTGAGGTTAGGTACAGATTATTTATTTATTACTATTACGAATAAGAGTGTCTCAATATAAAAATATCAAATTTAAAAATATTATAGATATCGGATAATATAAATTAAATAAAAACATGACTCGACACGCTCGCAATTGTACAGCAGGTGCAGTATATACTTATCATGAGAAGAAAAAGGATGCAGCAGCATCTGGATATGGAACAAATAGTCAGAGAGTAGGTAAAGACTCTCTGAGGAATTTTGACTGTTGTTGTTTATCTTTACAACCCTGTAGAGATCCTGTTATAACGTAAGTTTTAGTTAGTATAGTTCTATTTTTATTTACATAAATTTTTTATATTTAATATAAAATCTTGCTTGAATATAGTCAAACATTATATTCGATTTACCAATATTATTTTATTTTATTTCAACAATTTATAATCACTGAAACAAATTCATTAAAATAGACAATAACAATATAAATTTATTGATATTAAATTGGTTATAAATAGATTAATTAATAATTTTTATATTTTATGTATTAGAATTAAATGTTAATTATTTTAATATATTATTAAAGGAAAGATGGTTATCTCTATGATAAGCAAGCTATACTTGAATATATTCTGTCAAAAAAGAAAGAATACGCAAGAAAATTAAAAGAATTCGAAAAACAACAAAAAAAAAAAGAGGTTAGTGAATTGTATTATATTTTAAAAATTCAATTTATAAATATAAATATATTTTTTCCAGGAACAATCGGAGGAGCTCACTGCAAATGAAGAATTAGAAAAGTTACAAAACTTTTTAAAAGGTGAGAAAAACATTGTCTTCAAAAGAAGTAAGCCAATTGATGAAGAATCTAAATCTTCTGTATCAAATATGAGTAATGGTCAAGATAAATACCTTCCCAGTTTTTGGATACCATCAAAAACACCTGAAGCAAAAGAAATAACTCTTCAAAAACCAGATAAAAATATTTATTGCCCTATGAGTGGAAATATCTTGAAATTAAAAGATCTTCTTTCAATTAAATTTACAGAAGTAAAAGATCCAGATGATAAAAAATCACTTATTGTCAAACAAGCTCGATACATGTGCCCAATAACCCATGATGTTCTAAGTAATAGTATTCCATGCGCAATCATACGAACTACGTAAGCACCATTTATTAAATAAATTATAAAGTTACTAAATAGTAATTAGTTATATATACTAAATAATTATAGTACATGCATATTAATAAACATAAAATTATATACAAAATTTTTCCCTTTATATTTTATTAACTAATTTTAACAAAAAGTTTTTATATATAAAATATAAAAAGTTCACATTATGTATTGATATTGTACAATATATTATTCTTAATGTAAAAATTATTTTAGGGGTGATGTCATTACTATGGAATGTGTAGAAAAACTTATTAAAAAAGATTGGATAAATCCTTTGGATAGTACAAAAATAACAGAAAATGATATTATACCATTACAAAGGGTAATTTATTATTCAATAATTAAATTATTTAAATTAATGAAATTAAAAATTAAAATTAAATTTTCAGGGTGGTACAGGTTATTCAGCAGCTAATAATGATTTGCAAGGAAAGCATGAAAGACCTGTCTTACAAGCTTAATTTTGGACAAAATAACATAATATCACAAGTTTATATTTTTTATTAATATTTAAAATCATAATGACTTTATTTTACATAATTATAATGCAAATATAAGTTAAAATCCATTAATATAAATATGATTTAAATATATTTCTTTAGAATTATTTATTAGTCAGAAAATATATAGTTTTTATATTCTATATATTGTATTATATCAAATTCTGTATATTTATTTAAAATTTTTATATTTTTAAATATTATCAGTAGTATTATTTTTCAAAAAAGTTAGCTATTCTTCCACAGAAGTTATTTTTTAATTTTTATTGTCCAGCATTGTAATCATATTGATATTTTTTTTTTAATAATTTTGTTATTCGTATCATTGTATTTTTATTAATAAATATTAATACACATAAAATTTAAACTATACATCTTTCTAAAAATATTATCTTTAAATAACTATAATGTTTTTTAATATACTTTTAAAGCATGAAAAATGAAACTCTAGTTGAATTATATTAAAAACAATATTTAGTTTATAACAAAATTTTTAAATTTCATTAAATTTTGGAATATTGATTGTTTTTGTATAAAATCATAGGAATATTTTAAAATAATCAAAAAAATTAATATATAGTAATACAATACTAAGATGACTGATTTATTATACTGTATAATACATATCTTAAAGCAATAATGTTAATAATAAGTTGTGTAACGTAGTGAAAATTATCAATTTAATATTAAATTAATACTCTCTACCAGTACAAATATAAAAAAAGTAATAATAATTCCAACCAAGATTATTAGAGAGATTGCTGATGACCGTGTTAAACATTTGTTCCCAAAAACCTAGCGGCTGTTTAACAAAGTACATTTCTTGTTCGAGCAGTAGTTAAGGGGAGTACAAAGTGAAGTTAAGCACTCTCCCTACTGCATTCAATGTGGAATGCAATGAAGTTATCCTCTATATTTGAATTCAAAAATATAATACAAGTTTTCTTTTTGGATATTTCAAAAATCTTTCTTTATTTTATATATTAACATTTTATCTTTTTTAATTTAAAAAATATATCTACCACCTTCATATAATTAGGCATTATGTAATTTAAGTTTTTAAAAGTATTTTTATGTGTAAATGCATCTGTTTATATAACATGGACTTAAAATTTTTCTTTTTATGTGTCCTGTCAAATTTGTGTCACATAACCTCCATTATTATTTACATAATTTACTATATTATGTATGTGTAAGAAAATTATTAAAATAAATAATTTATAAAATAAAATGAATACAATAACATTTCTTTCATTATATAAAATGAATAATAACAATATAAATCTTGATATTTAATTATTAATTTTAATAAAATCAATTATTTCAAGAATATACTAAAACAATAACTAAAAAGCTTACATTAATAACATAATAAAATAATTTATCTTAATGCTATTTTTCATGAATAGTTATAAATATTGATTTTATTTGAACAAATTACTTCTATCGAGTAAATTATGAGTGATTGCAAATAATACTATTACTTTTATTAAATGTATGGATAAATTAAATTATAATCATTCGTCTCAATGTTATTTGCTATAAATAACTACAATCATTGATGTTAAGAGTTCGTATAACTTTCTTCAAGTAAATTTTTAGTGATTGCAAGCTATATTATTATTTTTGTAAATGTATTACAAAAATTGATATCAAAATTATTCCTTTAATAAGATATTGGAAAAATAACTAATAATAATAATTTTTTTGTATTTTTAACTTTATGAAATAAAATTGTAATTGATTTTAAATAAATCTAAACATTCATTATTTGTCTTATTATAAATGATGTTCAATTATATATTTAATGATGAAAATTTAAAATACCAAATTTATATGTAGTATTCAATTTCACAGAGTAATATTTTGAGTAATTTGAGTAAAACTATAACTTTTATTAACTGTATTATCAAAATTGAAATTAAAATCATGCGTGTTAATGATGTTTGTTAAAAATTGTTACAAACATTGATTCTAATAATGTTTTTAACTTTCATTGAGTAAAATATTATTGATTTTAGCAAAAACTAGACATTTTTTCCAATGTATCATTAAAATTGATATTCAAATCATATATAAGAATGATAAAAATTTAAAATTACCACTTTTATGAATAATTTAGTTCTATTGAATGAAATTGTAAATTATATAAAGTATAACTTTAAGTATTATTAACTGTATAATCAAAATTGAAATTAAAATCATGCGTATTAATGATGTTTGTTAAAAATTGTTACAAACATTAATTCTAATAGTGTTTTTAACTTTCATCAAGTAATGATTATTGATTAATGCTATTATGATTATATGATGATTATATGATGATTAATGATTATTACATTCAATAAAAAATCTATAGAAAATTAAATTAATTTAATATATTAATATCAAATGAAATTAAATAAATAACAAATTTTAATTGCAAGACAATACATATATTTGCTTCGTGTATAAAGATCAAAATTTTTTATGAATTACATTTTATTATTTCGCCGTCGGCTAGTCGGTAAATTGCCGATTACATTTATTTTTAACCAAGTAAAATCGCATATTAAACATTATATTTTTTACCCTATTTCAGCCTTCGCAGAAAGCTTACTTTCTCGGCATAAAAAACCGTCCACTTGCTCTCAGACGGAAAAAGCCAATACATGCTATCTAAAGTTATTTAAATTATATTTACATTTATATTTACATTTCGAATTATATACAATTAAATACATAAATTACATTATATTAATGATTAATAAATTATATTTTTACAATATATTTACAATAATATTTACGAAAACACGTGAAAAATATACATGCTTTTTACATTATTTTAATTACATTATGCATCTTTAATGTAATTAAAATTTAATTACATTAAAGATGCATAATATTCTTTAATTTACGATTGTTTTGTTTTAAATATCGTTTACTAAAAATTTTTGTACTCTTATTGTGTTCCCGAGCAGTAGCATGAATTTTTACAATTAATAAACATTGTAGAGCATAAATTCGATGCTCATAGCAATTATGTTCGCGATCAAATCATTTTGGAAACTTTAATGAAGTCGTTTCTTCTATTACTTCTTTTAATTCCGATAAAATAATAAAACCGAAATCATCTATGAATCTGAAATATCAAAAAAAAATACGACAAAGTCTAGCTTTCGCATTAGCGTATTAGCCGTTTTGGATAAAGAAAAAGTTAAATTTTATAGTCAAAAGCATTTCTAGTAATTTTAAACTAATTTTTCAAGTAACAGATACATTCCACTACTCATTTAAACAATAATAATTACTGAAACCATCTATGACAAGTTTTAAGCGAAATACCTTAAATAATAAAATTTAACTTTTTTTTAATCCAAAACGGCTAATACGCTAATGCGAAAGCTAGACTTTGTCGTATATTTTTTTGATATTTCAGATTCATAGATGAATTTTGTAAATATTATTGTTTAAATTAATAAGGGGATGTATCTGTTACTTGAAAAAAGAAATTTCAATTGAAAAAATCAATTCTAACAAATTGTAATTCGTTGGCATCATATGTTTAAGAAAAATCGGGAGTTGATGTTATCCATCGGTCGGACCATTCATAGGGAAAATTGTACAAGTAAACGAAATCAAACCCGTGAAGGCATTCAAATTCATCTTAAAAGATATGGCAATATTGCTTTTGAATGTAGATGTTGCAACATTGTATGCGACGAAAAACAAAAATATAAGAAAATAGTCAAATTGCGAAGCTTTGATTTCTGGCTCGGGCAGAATATGTCGATGTTTTGATGTAACAAGAAACAAGTGTACCTTTTATCTCTGTCTCTCTCTATCTTACATCTCATATTTTGTTTCTCTCACGCTTCTTATTATGTTATGGCTTCGTTCATTTATTTGTTTTACTCTGTCTGTCTGTCTCTCTCTCTCTCTCTACGTCATACCATATGATGTATTCGGTGTATCTATGCTATAGTAGACGAAGTCTTTCTTGCTTTATGCTTTCTCTCTCTTGCTCGTACTTACCCTGTGCGTCTTTTCTACGATAGCGGCTCTCTCTCCCTCTGTTTCTTTTACACAAATTTTAATTACTTTAAAAAATATTAATTAATATGAAAATGTGTAATTTATACATTTATAACTTTAAGAATAATAAATCTAAAATCTTCAAAGATTAAAACAACTTCATAAGTCGCGTTCAGTAAAATAATAATATTGAAATACAAACAAATTTATTGTTATTAACATTATTAGTGTAACTCAAGAGTGATATCAGAAAATATATATCAAATTGATTGCATAATATTTTATGAAACTACATATATATCATTATAATAAAATTAATAAAATAATAATAAATATTTGAATGTAATTATGAAATTATGATTTTATCAATAGAAAATTAAATAATACGTATTAAAGTTAAAGCGAAAAATCTTTATATTTCATCAGGAATATAATTAAGAAATATATCATCTAAAATGATTAAAATTGTGTTTTATCATTACAAATCGTTGTTAATAACATGTATCTAATTTAACATCATTTTATTTTCATGATTTATTAGTAAAGATTAAATAAAGTCTTTTTATTCATTTCAAATTAAATTTTTTTGATTTTTTTTATATTGTAATGTTTATACACTCACAAATATATAAATAATGAATTTATGAAATAAATGTGCACTAGCAAATGTATTTAATTAAAGTTAATTTATTTTAATAATATATACATTTGATATTTAAAATTTTTTTTATTTAACAATATAATAGAAATACAAATATTAAATAGAAATTATAATATTATATATATATATAATCATACTAATGATCTTGTAATTGATAATAGCGATTTTTAATTTTTCATCAAAACTGAATTCAATTTGATGTTTATAGCAGCCGTGTACATGTACTTCAACACATGGGACATGGATATGTGTGGTGTAGTTGATCATATGGTTTGTAGAATTTCTCCTTACGAGTATACGTCATCATCTACCCTCACTCCATTATTTCCCCTTAAGTTCCGTCTCGAATATGAAGTTAGTTGAATCTGGTCCGCTAGAGGCAGCACTATTTTTCCAGTATAACTCGTAGCTTACCCCACTCCTCATTTTTGGTACCCCTAATCTCCTCCTCGAACAAGAAGATAGTTCAACCGCTAGAGGCAGTAGCGTACAGTTTTTGAAATTTGGAACAAACGCCCCATTTGTCATCAGCAATCTCTCTAATAATCTCTGATTCCAACACTACTAAAAAATTGTACATCACAGGGGAAATTCCGTTAATTTTCAAAATTAATTGTAAAAGCACAAACACTATTATTATCTATAATTTTAAAATAATATAACTCTATGAAACACTTCACTTATACAAATAATAAAATATAGAATTCAAGTTAAATAATAATAATATCCAATTTCAATTATAATAATATAAAATAACAAATTTTATAATTTAAATTAAAGAACAATAATATGTAATCATAATTTAATAGTATCAAATCTTACCTTACAATTAACTAAAATAATTCTTTCTCCCATTTATTTATTTATTTATTTACAAAATCAAAATTCACAATTGGCTATTAAACATATATAGTACATCTCTCTTTTCGCGCTGTAGATTCTCCATCGTGATTGGCTTAGCAAACACAATATTAAATTGGGCACAAAAATAAGAAAATACACTACTTTGCCGATAATTATGTCAACTACAATTATCGGCCATCTCACGCTGGCACAACACTACAATTTTTAATCATTCACACTATTGCATACATGCACTTTATATATACATATATACTCAATACATTTTCCTGCCTATCTCTGTCCTTGTCTACTTCGCGAACATCAACGCCGTCTATATCATCAAGACATCCAACCTCATGTAAATTTTACAAAATCAACAATTGCAGTGACAGAATAAAAACAAAAATTATTTTATAAATTTGGGGAAATGTACATCACTGCAAAATCATCAATTATTACAGGGAGTTATTTAATACATATTAATATTTAACATTTGCATGCATTTATTTTATAATACATAAAACATCATAATACATATATATTAATTTTTATTTTAAATTTTTCAGGTTAGTATCTCTATTTTGATAAATGGTTTTAAATATTAGTTTGATTTATAATGGATAAAATTCATTCATTACAGTTGTTAATTGACAAATTTAAGCTATTCTGTTTTTTATCGCTCTATTCTTTCTAATTTATTTCATTATCATCATGGCTTTATTAATATTATTTTAACGTAAAAATTAATAATAATAATATATATCATTAGAATTATAGTATTATTATACTATTTATTAAATGATTATAATATTTAATTGATTTTTTGGACAGAACAGAAATATATATAGATATTTAGAAATACAAATTGATATTTTAGAGTATTTTAATGAGTAAATAATGAAAAATTCAATATAATAGTCAAATTTATAATATATGACATTATTTGATATAAAATTTCAATTAAAAAATCTTTTTTATATTTTCTATCGATTAAAAATTTTTGTATAAACTATTTCTAAATATATTTTATATGAATTATCTATATAATTTAAGATCTTAAATAAATTTAATATTTCAATAAGGCATTCAAAAACGAACGTAGCTGTATATTTGACAGCCTGGATGCCTACTTACATCAAATAAATATAAAAAATCTGATACAATAGAAGAAAAAATTTCAGATTATGTAGAAGACTTACTTAGTCCTGACCTTGCACATATAAATTTTGTACGCTTTATGGAATTGATATTGTTGCAAAAAAACAACAAAAAGCTTAAAACGCAAATATTAATAAAATATATCTGATTTCTAAACGATACTTACTTAATAATTTAATCAACAGTCAGTAAGCTAAAATTTACAATTTCAGTAGATTGATATAAAAAAATACTAATTTCTACTCATTTATCAAGAAATGACTGACTAGTTCAAATCAAAATTTTATTTAATATTTTTATAGCACATGTATCAAATATTTACTTTTTTATTGCTTGAGTATCCCTTTTAATAATCATATTTAAAATTTATTATATTTTTGTCCGTCACAGGTAAGCATCGTTCATTTTTATAGTAATTATTTCCCATGAAATTTAACTTTTTAATAATCATTTACGTACGGAAAATTAAAAACTCTTTTTTATGTTATTGGATTTATCTAAAATTGCTTACTTCCTTTCGTTTATTTTAAACAGAAAATCTCACTTTTCAAAATAAAGTTATATAAATTGTTAACAATAGAATTAGAAGGCTTAGCGCCTCGGCACCGGTAGGTGTAAGGATAAAAACCTGCAGAAAGTGAAGCTTGAAATAAGGGCATGAGGTACGAAAATGCTAGATAAAAATCCCACCTAATTACTAACATCATACTCCCTTGAACCTTACTATCCATATTTGCAGCGCATGTACTTCTTCTACGTGATGAGCAGTGCTCCAAGGAGTCGTCATCAACCGGAGCACGAAAATGAAATCTGATCTCGAAGGGATGTTGCACGATTCAAGATTAGCTGCATCAGTAAGACGTCACAACACGGTGACGAGAGAAACGGCATTATTAATGCAATTGAATGGAAAGATACCGTAATGTGGAGATGTGAGGCGCGGGCCACTTATATAATTTAAGTAAGCGATGATAATCGAGTGAAATTGTACGCACACAGAATGTAATGGCTTTTTCCTTTGGTCGTCCCGATAAAAATTTTTATGCCAGGGCTCGCACAATAAAATGTATTTGAATTTACCATAGTAGCATGCCAAAAATGAGCGGCAAAAAGGCGAATGAGGATTCAATTGTTGTTTAAACTCTGAAGTGAGCGTAGATCGAACGATGACTCAAACACAAAAGAGAAAATTAAATAAAAAAAAAAATTATAATCAAATACCGAGGATCTTATTTTCCTGCCCAACTTCCACCTTCGACATAAATATATATTATCTGATCTTTTTCTTTTATATATAATCTTTACTAACATCTTGTCAACATCGATTTTGTTGATATATAGATATGTGTTACTATATAGATATTTATTTACTATTATCTATTATTTAGTTAATAAGAGTTTTTAATCAAAGAAACGTTCTCAGGGAATAGTTTATGTGTTCTTCAAATTACAAAAATAATTGCAAGTCAAGTTTTAAGGCCTGAATAAATATGTTTATTTTGCTTTCAATATCTTAATCTAACATACATTTTGATAGTATTTTCCAGTTATTCTTTTCACTCCACATGTTTATTATTAAACTGGTTGAATTTTACTTATTTCAAGTGTGTACTTTAAAAATTCTTGGGGAAACACAATCATACAAATTAACTCAAGTTTTCTCAATTACAATCAATATAAAGTATACTCATCGCTTGTACATAAATGTCAAAAGTCAAGCGTTGATTTGAATTACAAAATAACTTTCCACCTTTTTAAATCTATTATAATCC
This sequence comes from Eupristina koningsbergeri, assembly GCA_018907245.1. NCBI lineage: Eukaryota > Metazoa > Arthropoda > Insecta > Hymenoptera > Agaonidae > Eupristina > Eupristina koningsbergeri. Next base: position 4,767,838 of record JACCHV010000110.1, read on the forward strand.
ATGTGCTAAACGACTTTGTTCATTAATTTTTGTGAATATATTATCTTAGATTACTAATGTGATTAATATTGCGATATTTATGTGAATTATGCGATCGCTTAAAATTGAGAAGCGTCCGCAATTGAAGAAAACTTTCTTGCTAAAGAATAAAATAATAACTGGTAAGGTGTTGCCGCCTCTTCATTTCCGATTTCTATTTTTTGTCTCGAGAATATGAGTCATCCATTTCTCTTAGACCCGTTTTAGTAATGAGCTCGTTCACAGTCACAATCGGAACACACATCCACGTCGTCCCGATTCATTTTCTTGCATAGGAATGTACACGCGCGCGTGTACATTCCTATCTCAAAACTAATTACTAGGTGATAAGTAAAAAAGAAAAGTGGAAAGTTCTGATCATACGTGTCCGGTTATTTACCTCTCGGAAGACCGTAATTTTTGAACTTCGCTCACAAAGAACTCGATCTGTAACGCTTATTTCCTTCAGCGTGTGTTATCTTTACTTTGTTTCCCTTTTTCATCATTTCCCTGAATTGATTAATTGTTATTTCCATCCTTTTTTATTTACATAAAGCTAAATCATATAGAAGACCTTACTGATATATATTAGTTTATTTTTAATTCGAGCTAACTATGTACTAAGAATATAGCATGAGATAATACTAATACATTCTAGCAGTGAACGGCTTCTTATTTTACACATTTTAATATAAATCATTTGGAATAAAAAAGAAATCCAATTGCTAGACTTAAATTATAGATTAAATAATGTAATTATCGTAAGTAAATTTTCAGATTCTTATTAAATGCTGTTTGTTATCAGATCTTTCAAACAATTAATTTTTTAAATGTTTCGGCTATGCTACATATTTGTGTAAAAACCATAAATTCACTAAAATTGCACGAATTTAAAATATTTTCAATAATTAAGGAGTCTATATACAATTGTCTATATACAAGGTCTATATATAAAAGTTCAATATTAATCTTTAATTACAATAATTGAAAAAAATGAATACTTTGAAAATAATTGAGATTTAAACTCTTTTTTAATTATGATGCCAAAAATTTATTCCAAATAAATATTAAATGTGTAGATTTTGTTATTAGATTGTAAGGAAATAATATACAGCTAAGAGTGTGGAATACGCATAAAATTTTTTTTTAAATAATGAATACAGTTTTTATTTTATTAAGTTGACTTCAAAATACAAAATATAAATAAAACATGCTTGCGTGAAATATCACAAGGTCATGCAGAATCTTTATAAAAAGAAAATCGAACAAATCATACCATACATATTCGTTTCACAATATGTGCTAATACATTAAAGTTTCATTCGAGCCTTCTATAAGTTTTTTTCATATATATGCCATAAAAATGATATTATAACAAAAAAATATAAAATTTTAAATACTTTTAAACCGATTCGTATAGTTGACAACCATATTTTATTATAAGCTTTGTAAATTATTGCAAAACTATTTTTCTCTTTCCATTTTCAGAGTGTAAAAGTAATTGTGAATTTGATGCTTGCACGTTTGAGGTTCAGAATAGAAGAGAAAAACATGTACTAAGATAAAGTTCAATTTAACTTAAAATGTATTATCTTTAAAAATATAAAGGTAAGTACAATACTGGTATAGAGAAGATTGCGTTTATTTGTATGTATTATAAAATCTGCTTGTTTCTAATAAAAAATAAGGTATTTTTATTCATTTTGAAATGTACAGTAACAAATTATAAGAATCGTGCGATTTCAGAAATATTACGTATAAAAATTCACATCCAAAATATAATTAGACAAAATAACAGCAAAAATTCCAATAGTTTTTATAATTCCTTTCTTGAAACATTAGATAAATTTCAAATTTAATATTTTAACTTGTATCGAATGGTTAAATTAAATTTTAAACGTCCATTAGTAATGTTATATTATCGAAACGAGAGACGTCCTAGCATTATTTAATATCTGTTTATTCGTAATTTTAAAGTAACGTGTTTTCTTATTGTGATTTTATATTTAAAAAATCAGCAATCTTTAAACATTTTGAATAAAATTATTCAGCATGAAGATAACAACCTATCAATTGTTGAAGATTCAGCGTATAATTAACAAAAATTAAATTTATTCTCACCACACCGATATCCTGAATTACAAGTACTCTTCAATTTATACTTCTAGTACTAATATTAAATTAAACGAAGTATCATCAATTTTTAATTTTAAGATGTAGAAATGCCAAATACGTGCAATAACTAAATTTTTTATCTTCGAATGCGACCATAAGATTTAACGGAGACATTAACTAAAACGTTAATACTATGGTTGGCTCGACTCTTAGCTTCACCTGCAAAGAGGGCACTCGTTACATATTTATATTAATAAAATAAAAAGGATTAACTGTCATAGTATGTTTAAATAATTATTAATTATTCAACAAATAACGTATTTTTTAACATTTTGAAGTGTCTATGATTTTTAATTTACAATGTATCATGTTTTTTACCATATTAATCCACTTTTACAGAAAATTCATTATGGAGGAATCACATGATTTATTTAAAATGTGTATACAATCTAGTAAACTGAAGCAAGATCAAAAGCGTCTTCATTTTCAAAACAAGAAATCCATAAAATTTAGTGACGGGATGAACGTTCTCGAATTAATTTATAACTAAAATAATGGATAATATACAATGTATAATTCGTAAATTTTATGAACATAGTACAGTTTATGATGGATGCATATTAAAAAGCTATAATTCGTCAAATTACCATAACTAACAAGTATATTATCTCTCCAAAAATACTATTATCTATGCTTTAAATTATAAATCTACCGAAAGGGTATGTTGTTACAATATTTTGTACACTGAACATGCTGAACTAGTAGCAGAAAAGAATAAAAGGTTTGTTAGTTTAAAAAGGGATGTCTTACGCTAGGTATAGAATGCATGATAAGGACATTTATTAAGTATGAGGAAAAAATATGGGCTCTATCTAAAGGGTGATTGGCAAAGATTTACTGAAAGCAGAAACGCAGAGAGGAGGAGAAGGAATGGAAAAAAGTGAATGAGTGAGGTAAGGTAGCCATCATGAATGTAAGAGGGAAAACTAAAAGAGTAGAATTAAGGAAGAAGAAGCAAAAGGGGGTATTGCAGAAATTGTATAAAAGAATTCAGGAACAAAAAGAAAGGACAAGGTAAAAAATATATGTAAATTAATAGTTAAATGGTTTTGTAAATATTACAGTAAATTTTTATAATATATAATAAATAGTATATTATAAATGTAAAAATCATGTAAAAAAAGGAAAATTAGAATCATCTCCAAGCCAAGAAGCGAAGAACAATCTAATAAATGTATAGTTTAAAAAGAAACTAACTTAAAAAAAATGTTTACACAGGTAATCGAGAAGTTTATTCTCGCCCTAGATGCATATGAGTTGTTGTATTTACAACAATGACAGCCTAAGATCATAGGATAATGACTAATAATTACTTAATTTTAGGATAGCGTTAAGCCAATATCTTATTTTTTATTGTTTTTACAATATCAAAAATCCTACTTGCTAACAAGATAGAACGCATGCTTGGAATGAGAACAAACATCTACAAGACTGTACGGTTGTTAAGACGTGAATGATGCTTGATTTGCATACAAAAACGAGAACACGTACCTTTTTCCCTCCAAATCTACCGATGCACTCACACATACAATCTTAACATTATAACCGTTATTCGTTACTTAACGTTTTCCGTTAACAATATATTAAAGTTTGAACCTGCAGATCGAACAGTAATTTTTCCTATTCATAAAATTTGTGATTTGGGCTTATAATCGTCCGCACCTACCCATCATGCACTCCGTTCTCATGCAAGTATACACGTTCAAACAGAAATTGACGTTTTAATCTATATGAACTCAAAATTTATTTACCTCGAACGACATATTAAATGAATGACTCAAATGAAAAAACCTTATCGTGGTGTAGTAAGTCAGTAATGTAATGCGAATTACATCAACCAATAATAAAGAATTCAACAAATTAAAAACCTCTGATCTTTGTAATATACGCGCATAATGAATTTTCATATAATTAAATGAAAGCGCTGGAGTATATAACACTAAAGGTGGTTGAAGTTGTACATATAATGAAATGCATACCCATCAACATTATTTTAAATCAATTAAAAAAACCAAATATCGATAAAAAATAGACAGAGAGATCTTTTTGTTTAAAATTAATTTATTATTCGTGGGATTTAAGGATAGGGATGAACAATATATGGATTAACATACTAAAAGAGTTAATTTTATCAATATAAGACGACAGAAGAATGCAAATTTTATATATTAATAATTTTTACTTATGCCACACACGGGCATAAAAAAATCCGATTGAAAAAAAGTACGGTGTACACACTAACCTACTTACAAAGTGCACTTCGTGCAGAATGTAAATTGAGAAGACAAAATTTCGCACAAGTAAATCCTATCGTAGTCTTTGGTAAAAGTGTTTACTCCAGCCGACCTATGGGGGATGGCACCCTTGACCGCTTATAAAAAGTCCAAGTACTTGATAACCTTTGGTCAGCGCGCATCATAAACCGAAGAAGCCATATACGAGCCTACGAGATTCCCCGGGCAACACCTGCTGAGAATTTTTCAGACAAATAATGTAATAGGGAAACTTAAGAAAACAATAATAAAACTGTTCGGATCGAAAAATCCGAACAGTTTTATTATTGTTTTCTTAAGAAACCGAACATATTTTTTAACACCGAAAACTAGCATTCTAAAGACTATTGAAAACAAAATCAATTACAATAACATTTTATCAACATATTACTATATCGATGATGAGTGGTATAAAGTATTGCCTACACTTATAAATGCAAAACGTTCAATTAAAATCAAATGTATTAATCAAAACTTGAAAATACATAGCTCACATAATTTATCCACCAATGTTAATTACACAAAAAAGATCTAAATAAATTACGTGAATACATAATATTCCCAATAAAAAATTTACCATATTAAAGGACTTAGCTCATTAACGAAAAAAAAACGAAACGGATACAAAGCAACCGATAAAGGTGTATTTACTAAACTGCACAACGAAGAATCATTAGACGTAATCATATCATCAATTTGGCAGAAATTCTTGATTTTTAACACAACAAATTCTAGGGTCATTGGACTCTACATGATCATAGAATTCCTTAAGTACGTAATTGATGTGTTCACAAATGGTTTCTTTCTACATCAAAGATATCTTGAGTGCACTATTGAGACTGCACTTCATTAATTAAGACGTGGTAATTGCATATAAATTGTTGTAAAAACTATACAGGATGTAGTATTATTTATTATGTCGTAATAAAAGTAAATAAACCTTTGACTTCTAATGCGACAATAATTTCAACACATTTATCTAAGATTTTGGACTTTACTTTTCAAAAATTATGTTTTTATGTAAAAACTATACTTCTTATAAATTTATTACATGTCAAGAATATGTAGAAATTCACAGAAAAGAATAAGTTTGGCTTGTAAGTGGTAATGAAATACGCCTGTATGAATGTAAATTCGTCACGTATAATAATTAAAATGATTTGAAATAATAAATAAAGTAAAAAAAGTTAACCTCACCCCTGTCACCACGAGGTAGTGTGATACCATGTTGGAGGCAGTGTAGCATCCGATGGATCATGCTCATGTATAGGCAGTGCTACACTGACTAAGCGGACGAATAATGTTATATATATAGAGTATGTATTTATATGTGTGAAAGTACTAAAGAATATTAAGTAATTCGACGCGCAGTCACACGTTGGCCGGTATATACAGGGTTTTAAAATATCCGCAGGTGAGGTAATTACTTTATTTAATTTTATTATAAGAAAAGAAGGCGTTGAGGTAGTGCGGCTGCGAAGCTCAAAAGCTTGTATTGAAGTTATCACCAATTATAGATAAAGGATATTATAAATCAATAATCCTTTAAATATGGTTGGTGATTAAATCGGTTTTCAATATTTTCAGGACATCGATAAACGTTTCGGAGGACAGTAACTTTATAGTTTTTGCAGCTGTCAGATATATTATTATCATATCACAATTATTTTGGATTTATTTTTCTTTGTTATATATATTAATATTTAAACTGAAAATTGAGGCGAGTAAAAGAATCATAAAGTATCAAAGAAAATTATATTTCGATAATAAGAGAGAGAGAGAGAGAGATAAAACTATATATTTATATATATATATATATTGATATTAATATTATCACTTATCAAAATTTCGATAATAATTATAAAGGAAAGAACTGAGGTAATAATAATAATTGGGAATTTCTATTTATCTAAAATTTACCTAATTACAATCATCTAAAATAAGGTAAGAAATTTATTTATATATATATATAATTTCGGACTTTGTATTGAGATTCGAAAGTGAGTAACACGCTGTTACAAGCTCTTCGGAATATATAAAAGTGTTGGTTTAGAAAACATAAAAGTATAATAAAAGATAAACAGAAAGAAAGGTTTTTAAGAAAGGCATTAGATAGGATAAAAAGATATGGGATAATAAGTGTGGGTGTGAAAAAAGAAGTGCAAAAAGTGAAAAGAAAAAAGTGCAGGTTAAGTGGCAATTCCGAGAATTCTGAAAGCTGCGTGCGGGAACCCAAAAGCATAGAACATGGAGCAAGAAAGGGAACTCGAAAAGACCGGCAGCGCCGCGGCGTGGCAACTTACACCAACTACGCTGGCGAACGAGAAGGCGAAGAGGGGCGGAAAATCTTCGGGAATTACAAGGAGAGGCAGAGGAGCGAGAAAAGGCACTCAATCGCTACTGGATTTAAAAAAGAAGGTAATGTTTGATAAAAATAGAGATGACAATTTAGAAATAGAAGAAAAAGTAACGAAAAAAGATAAGGATATAAAAAAAATAAGAGAAGAGCTAAAAAAGGATGGAGAGGCATTGATGAGCTGGGTTGAATAAAAAATAGAAAATATAGAAAGAAAGAGAGAGAAGATGTACAAAGAATTAGAGAATTAGAGTCACAGAGATGAGGAAAATAGTATGGGAGAAGGAAAAGAGAGAGAGAGAAGACAATTTAGTCATAAAGGGGGTAGAAAAAACAGAAATAGGCGGCATGGGGTTAAAGGTGTGGATTGATGAGTTTATAAAAGAGAAATTAAAAAAAGTGAAGTAAATAAAAGAAGCTTGGTGGAGTGGGAAGGTGATCATAGTGAGCTTTAAGAACAGGGAGGACAAAACAGAAGTATATAATGCTAGGAGACATCTGATAGGCACAGATATATACATAGAGTTTGACCTAACTTTTGAAGAAAGGAGAACACAAGGAGAAATATCAGAATGGGTAAGAAGGCTGAGAGCAAAAGGGATTGAAGCAAAGATAGGATATAGAAAAGTGAAATATGAGAGACAATGGATAAGATGGGAAGATTTCAAAACAATAGACAGAATCATGAAAGAAATAGAACAAAAGGCCAATAAAAAGGAGCAGGAACGTGAAAGAAATGAAGAGAAGGGGAGAGAAGAATCAGAAAGAGAAGGAGGAGAGACGAACAAAGAGAAGAGAGATGAACACTCCCAAACGAAGACACAGATAGAACACAAGAAAAGGGAGAATGAAGAGACGGATTTACAATAGAACAGGAGTGGACTAAGGAGAAGGAGGAGATAAAGGAAAGTAACAAACCAAGGAAAAAGACAAAGACTGTCAAAACAACACATATAGAGAAAGGGGGAAGGACAGAGTGGGAAAAAAGAGAACCAAGAAAAGCGGAGAAAAACACAGATAGGAAAGAGAGAAAGAAAAAAGAGAGAAATACAATGAGAGACATGATATTCTGGAACACGGCGGGGATATGGAACAATGATAAAAATTTTTGGGAGTACATAAAGAAAAAGGATTTTGTATGCATGGCAGAGACATGAGTTGAAGGAAAAGATAAGGAGAGATGTAAGAAAAGGCTACCGAAAGAGATGACATGGGAAATCATTGAAGCTAAAAGAGGAAACAAGAAAGGAAGGGCGAGAGGAGGATTTATTATAGGAATCAAGAAAGATTGGGATATTAGGATAGAGGAGTTAAGTACTAGCAAACTAGAAAGGCTCGTCGAAATAAAAATAGAAATGAAAGAGGTGGGTATGAAAATAGAGATATAGAATATATACAATACGGAGAATATTGAAGAAAAATGGGACATAATAGAGCAAGAAAACGACGAGAGCAAGGCAAACATCATAATAATGGAAGATATGAATGTAAGGACAGGACAACTCGGAAAATACACGAGCAGAGAGGGCGATGGAATAATGGAGAAAAGGACAAGTGAGGACACGAAAATAAACAAGAAAGGGAGAGTGTAATTGATGAACTCAGGATTCGGGATGATGTTGAAGGAGTTATTGCAGAAAAAGGCACTGATATTCGGCAAGCCAACAAGACACTTTATTTTCACAATCGATAACACACGAAGATACAAAAAAGAATGCACATTCGCACCGTGCCGCTGCGTCAGAGCATCTGACTCACAAAAAATTCATCGACGCGTAATTAGACCGTTTATCATAAGCTCCGCCCTTCGCGAACTGATTTTCAATTATTTTCTATGAATAAAGGGGCGGTTAAACTTATTGTTTCAACCGTCGCTACTCCTAGAATTTTCTATTTCTAGCGCTTTCCCGAACCCGCGGAACGCGAACACACACACAAACACACATCTCTCATTACCCCTGGGCATAAAAAACTTCCGGCTTGCGGGAAGAAAAAGCCCATACAATATAATCACAACATTCTCGCGGATTTAATTTACAATATAAAAAAGAACGAAGGGTTTTACGTCTTCGCCTCCGAGTCATGCTAGATAGAGAGAAGAAAAGGTGACAAGCATATAATAATCAAGCAGTTAATTTTTTAGTAATAATTCATAGATTCATGCTAGCGAAAGAAGAGACAAATAGAGAGAGAGAGAGAGAGAGAGAGAGGGAGAAAGAGAGAGAGAGAGAAAGTGGAGGCGTCCACGAGTATTCCCTCGCAACAGCACACACATACGCACACACGCATTCCCTTCCCGCTCACACAAACGTAAAGCTACACGTGTGTCCCTATCGAGCTTACAGCTCTACACAGCCAAGCGCACAACAAAATTTGCGCATTTTATAGGCTCTTAGCATTTTTTTCTCGCGGGCGTCCCCGCATCTTGGACACACGCCTTCCTGGGAAACATTTTCCCAGTTCCGTCCCTAACATCCTCCCCCCGCCGTACAAACCTCATGCGTTTGTACCTTTAAACGAACTCGGACACGACAAGTTGTCCTCCACATCATCGCTGTGCAACAGCATTTCGCTCGTAATCAACCTTCTAACCAGCTTACCCACTATTTTCTACGCATCGCCCGTCCTACCCCTCCAATAAGGTAATCAGCTTGTGCACCGGCCTTACATATTCTCCGCACGCTGTTCGTATTTTTGCTACCCTCGTTTGTCCGTCCTTCGCGGGGAAGACTTCGATAATTTGCCCCTTTGGCCACTGGTTTCGCGGACTATTGAAATCTATAATTAATACCAAATCTCCTACTTTCAGCGGCGTCCTGAGGCCGGACCATTTTGATCTCGTAATCAACGTCGGCAAGTACTCGCGTAACCATCTCTTCCAGAAATGGTCTGACATATTTTGAACAATCCGCCACTGCTTCTTTAAGGAAATATCCCTCGACTCATACCTCCCCAGATTTAATTCCCCTGAAGTGGACCCGATGAGAAAATGATTCGGCGTCAGGGCCTCGCTGTCGCGTGGATCGAGAGAAACGTGAGTGAGAGGTCGTGAATTGATGCTATGTTCGATTTCAACGAGCAACGTGATTAGCACCTCCTCAGTGGGAGCTTGCTCCCGCAACACGAATTTCAGGGAAGTTTTAACTGACCGAATTAGACGCTCCCAAGCCCCTCCCATATGTGGCGCGTCCGGAGGATTGAAATACCACTCGATGTGCTTCCTAGTCGCGTAGTCCCTTAATTTATCCCGATCTAGGTGTTCGACTGCTTCCTTTAGCTCACGGCTAGCCCCTTTAAAATTAGTGCCGTTGTCACTATATATTATTTGGGGTGTCCCTCTTCTTGCCGCCAGTCGTTGTATTGCCATTATCGCGGAACTTGCAGATAAGCTGCTGGCTAATTCTAAGTGAACGGCTCGCGTCGTCAGGCATGTGAATATTACCCCCCATCTCTTCCCGCGTCGCCGACCTATTTTAACGTTCATTGGACCATAATAATCTACCCCACAATGAGAGAACGGACGTTGACGAATAGCTACACGACCGGGGGGTAGCGGAGCCATCAAAGGATTGATTGGCTTTCTCTTGTTTACCTTGCACTTCCAACATCGGCTTTCTATCGTTTTAAGAGCGTTCCTAACACCTACTATACTAAACTTTTGTCTTAGTTCATTAAGAACTGTCTCGCGGCTCCCGTGGTAGTGCCGCTCGTGATACTCCCGAATTATCATCCTCGCGAGCTCGTGTTTACCGTCTAAGATTACCGGGTTGTTGTTGAATCCGTATGGGACAGCATTTGTAACCCGACCGTCTGCGCGTAGAACCCCGTCCTCGTCTATAAATGGCGTCAACTTTGCGATTCTACTGGACTTTCCCACTATACCTCCTTTGCCTAACTCCTTTATTTCTTTTCCGAAACAATCCCCTTGAATCGTCCGGTTCCAAAACTTCTCAACTTCCGCGGAGGAACCCTTTTCTACCCGTTTCCGCCAACGTCTCCCGTACTTTAATACGCGACGCCCGAAAATTTCCAAACCTCTTACCCCCAACAGACGGTATGGCAGTGGTAACACGAAGCCTTTGACAAAGTTCACCGACAGGGTGTAGGCGTCGACCGTCTCCTCCTGGTCGGCCTCTCTGTATTCATCTACGGCTTCCAGTGTCGGTTCTTTAGGCCATTCCTTCTCTGACTTTCGTAAAAACGTCGGCCCCCTGAACCATCGCGAGTCGTTGTTAACCGAGTTGTTGGCCCTAGTCGCGTCATCTGCCGGATTTTCGCCCGTAGGTACCCACCTCCATTCCGACTTCTGAGACAATTTTCCCACCTTTCTAAGTCTGTTCTGGACATAAACTTGTTTCACTTTCGGTTCCGACCTTATCCACGATAGTACGATAGTCGAATCTGTCCAGAACCATCTGCGGTCGATATGGATTTCAAGTTCGCGTTCTATGTAATGCGCGAGCTGTGTTCCCAATACTGCAGCTTGCAGTTCTAATCGGGGAATGGTTTGTTCCTTCTTTGGGGTGATCCGGTTTTTCGCCATGAGCATGACGACGCGGGACCTATCACTGTCCGCCCTCTTTACCCTTAAATATGACACGGTCGCGCAGGCTTCCTTGCTGGCGTCGCAGAACGTGTGCAAATCGACTTTACAATTTTTCCAACCCTTCCCTATTATACCGCGGGGGATCTTTACCTCCCTCAATTTTCTAACGTCTTTTAGGAAGTCTAAAAATTTCGCGTGCTCCTCCCTTCGAACTGTTTCGTCCCACTGTACCCCGCTTCGCCAAATATCGCGCATGAGGACCTTTGATTTTAACGTAAACGGGGCTAACAACCCTAGCGGATCGAATACGGACATTATTGCGCTCAGAATTTCCCTTTTCCTCGGAACTGCCTTCCCTTTCAATATATTCTCGGAAATGCGTTTAAACCTCACGTCGTATCTTAGTTCGTCCGTTGAGGTATCCCAATACAGTCCTAAAACCCTTTCCTTACTATTGGTATCCAGACTAACGTAACCTTCCTTTCCGTCCCTGTCGCGCGTGACTTCCCGCAATACCCGGTGAGAATTACTTGCCCAGCCATACATTTTGAAGTTTGCTTCCGCATTTATTTCTGTCACGTCCCTGATTAAGTCCGCGAGTTCCCTTTCGTTGTCTCGACTTACTAAAAAATCATCCATGTAGCTGTTTTTCTCGATTGCTTTCGCGGCCTCGGGTTTTTTATCCGAAAAACGCGCGGCATTCTTATTCTTTACAAAAATCGCGCTGCAGGGTGACGACTTCGCGCCAAAAATCAATGAATTCATTTCATAAACCTCCGGAGGCCTTTTACGGTCTCGACCGCGCCATAGAAACCGCTGAGCTCTTTGATCCTCGTCCCTCACCTTGACTCGTAGAAACATGTCTTTTACATCGCCTTTGATTGCTGTCGCGTGTTGTCGAAACCGTAAAAGAACTCCTGGTAATGATTCTAACAAATCCGGCCCCGCATCTAACTGATCATTTAAGCTACAGTTCCCTGATTTTGCTGCCGCGTCGAAAACCAAACGTACTCTACCGGGCTTGTTCACGTTTGTAACCCCAAAATGTGGCAGATACCACATTCTCCCTTCGATTGTACGAGATGCCTTTCGCGCGTACCCTGCCTCGATGAAACGGTTCATCTCTTTATAATATAAGTCCGCGTATTCACAGTCGCGGTCCAGTCGTTTTTCTAATGTGTACAGTCGTCTTAAAGCGGTCTCGTATCCGTCCGTTGCCGGTCTGAAATCGCGTTTCCATAGAAGCCCTGTTTCCCAGTAATTTCCCTTGAATTTACTCGTTTCGTTTAGGATCTTTTGTGCGTCCGTGGCGTCTTTGTCCGACTCTGAATCTGCGATGCCCGCGCACTCTAAATCGAAATATTCGCGCATCAACTCGTCCAATCGTGATTCGTACGTCTGTTCGTTTGTGTCCGTGTCTCCTTCATTGGTTAACGTCATGACGGCATGTGATTTCGCGCCTGTTCTTTTCCTTGTACCAGTCATCGGTCCGTGTATCGCCCAGCCCAACCGGGAACGTGACAGCGCTAGAGCATGATCTTCCAGAGCTATTAATTCGCGGGTAGCTATTATCTCCCAATTATCCTGTCCTATAAGTATACCTACTTTCGCGTTTTCGTACGGTTTTAGGTTAATTTTTTCCCGATCGAATTTCAACTCCCGGATCAATCTTTTGTCCAATGTTTGTTTTGGCAAATTTAAGTTTTCGACCGCGATCGCGTTCCGTATCTCCCCCTTTGCTAAATCGCCCCTGATTCCCACCTTTACCTTCGCACATCCATCGATCTCCCTTTTACCATTTATCCCCCTTAAATTCAACCTTAACGGTGTCCCGTTTAACCTTAGTTCGCGCGCGATTCCCTTATCCAACAAAGTCACCGAGGACCCTTCGTCCAGAAGTGCGTACGTTGAGATCTCCCGCGCACCGTTGTATAGACCGACCGGTATTACTTTTAAAAATACTGTGCCCCCGCGTAGTCAGCTGCTCCCGAGGGTTGTCGCGTTTTCGAGATTACCCGCTGTCTGTTTTCCATTGCCCGTGTCCTCATGCAACAACATATGATGGGACCCGTTGCACAGGCGGCACTTACCAAAACTACACTGCTTCCTCGGGTGTCCACTGCCTAAGCAGCCGTAGCACAGCCGCAGTTGTCTCGCCAGCTTCCACCTTTCTCTTAGGCTCTTTTGGGCGTAGGCGTCGCACCGCCATACACCGTGTTCGCCTTGGCAGAATTCGCATTTTCTCTTATTTCCGCTACTTTTAGGGACCTCGCGTTCTACTTCTGATTTTACCGCGAAGGTTTGAGCTGTGGGTTTTTTAGACGTTCGGTCAGTTTTGAATTTCCGCATTTTCTCGGAGGGTTTAAGTAAGTCCACACATGACTCGGCCGCGAGCTCCGCCTGCTGACTTATGAAGTCACTCATTACTTCCAGCTCGGATACACCACTGGCCTTGTTACGAGTTTGTTGGAGGAAACTCAGACGCATTTCGGGGGTCATTTTATTACCTAAAATTTTAATAAGATAAGGGGAAAATAGGTGGCCGGTCAGATTTAAATTTCGAAAGGTGGCCGTCGCATTTTTTAACTTGGAAGCAAATTTCCACAAGCTGGTCTCTCCGGTGGCTAGATCGGGAAGTTTCCGAAGGTCCGAAATTATTTTGTCGGCGATTACGTTTTTATTTCCGAACCTAATTCCTAAAGATCGCATAATGGCAGCTGCATCCTCCCCTGACGCTAGAGATGCGTTCAGTACTTCACGTGCCTCGCCCTGTAAAGATTTAAGCAAGCGCGCGATGTTCTCCTCGTCGCTGCATCCTGATAACTTTGACGATCGCTCATATGCTTGCTTGAAAGTAAGCCATTCGTCTGCCTCGCCTGAAAACGCTGGTAAATCGCACGCTCGCGCGGGGCGTCTGGAAATGCTAAATGCTGAGGACGAAGAAGTTTCGCGGATGGTGTCTAACGTGCGCTCGATGGCCTTTATTAGGCCCGCATTTGCTTCACTTAATATAATAGAATCAGAACCGCTTACCGCCGCTGACGCCATCGCATTCGTAGTCGCCATTTCTCTCTCACTCACGCTCGCATTGATCCCCGTCATGGATCCGTTCGATACCGCAGTCGCAGATGGTCGATGTGTTGCCGACTCCATGTTGGTGAGTTGCTGCTGCTGCTCCGTGATGGCGGCCGTCGGCTGCTGCTGCATGGCCATCATCCAAGATGGCGCCGGGACCTGTGGCGCTGATGACCAAGATGGCGTAGGGACCCGTGGCGCCGTCGTCCAAGATGGCGCCGGGACCTGTGACGGCAGCTGGCCGGCTCCGTCGGAGTCATGGTGTTGTCTCGGTGGTGGGGGTGGTCTGCGAGATGCCGACGGTGAAGCTGTCGTCGATCCCTGGTACGGCGATGACGTAGGAGGCGAGGGTACCCTGAACTCCCTCTCGGATGGATGTGTTGGCGACGTCCCCGCATCCTTCTGGCTCGTCGGTGACGGTCTCCGGGATCCCCTTCCTTTCCGCGCGGCTCTCCCTCGTGCCCGCTTGGGAGCCGGTGCCCCACTTCCACGTCCTGGGGAGATGGCTCCTGCCGACCTCGTCCTCATGGCGATTGAAATTTTTAGATTTTATGCCACCACCACTCTCGAAACAATTAAATTTTTAAAATTTTAGATTTCCGAAAAAACACACTTTTTTTTTTTTTAAATAATTTTTAAATTATTTGTTAATTAATTTTAGCTGATTTATTGAACGCGTATGCAAATCGGAAGTTGTCGCGAATTCGAAAAACGCGGAAAAAAACGATATTTTCGCGAATCTCGAATTTTCCCGAGCCTGGAATCGAACCCCGGCCGAGTGAGTTATCAGGCCCCCGCGCTATCCACTAGACCACGGGGGACTGTTACTTTTTCTTACACCAACACCGTTTTCTTTGTCCGCACTCAACTCACTACGCGTGAACGTTATTTAGATTTTAAAATTAGCAACAATTTAATTTGTTTATTTATAAATATGTCGAAAATTTAAATTTACGGTTAAAAACTCGATACGCGGGAATACGATTTTACGCGATTTATGTATATCGATGTTTCACTTAATTTTAACAATTTAATAATTTATTTAATAATTAATAATTTAAAAAACAAATTCGTTTTATTTATAATAATCAAAATTTTTTTTTTTTTTATAATAATCGAAATTTTATTCAACTTCACTACGCGTAATCGGAACTTTCCCCGAAAATGCGTCGACAACTACAAAGAATAATATCGAAATTCCCAGAACCGATTATTATATTTTAAACAATCAAATTTGTTTATAACGATTCCCGCACTTATTAAATTATTAATCACTCGCGATTTGTCACTACCGCGGACGTTTCGCTAGAATAAAGTTTAGACCGAATTCGCACTAAATCAATTTATCAATTATTATTTATTTATTTTTTTTACAACAATTTGTTAATAACAAATTCGGTATTTGCGTTTGAATACGCGTCACTCGCGATTAATTTCGCCGCTGCACTAATTTATTCGAGACGTTTATGCGATTTGTTAAATTTTTTCGAAATGAAACGGAAAAAATAAAAATATTTTATTTAACACCGATAGACTGATCACTCACAAATTAATCAATTTCGCTCGCTCGCGCACTGCACGCGTTTAATTCGCCACTACGCGTTATCTCTTAATAAATAAACAAAAAATTTTTTACGACAATTAGATAACAAAGATTATACTCATCCGTTGCTGATACTCAATATACCACCTCGGGATGATACAACCCTTTGACCACGTTGACTTCTCCGCCGATGCCAATCCTCAATCCTCCTCCTCCCAGTGAGTCCTTGTTTCCCGGAGATGTTGTCCCGGGTTTCGGCACCACTTTTGTAATTGATGAACTCAGGATTCGGGATGATGTTGAAGGAGTTATTGCAGAAAAAGGCACTGATATTCGGCAAGCCAACAAGACACTTTATTTTCACAATCGATAACACACGAAGATACAAAAAAGAATGCACATTCGCACCGTGCCGCTGCGTCAGAGCATCTGACTCACAAAAAATTCATCGACGCGTAATTAGACCGTTTATCATAAGCTCCGCCCTTCGCGAACTGATTTTCAATTATTTTCTATGAATAAAGGGGCGGTTAAACTTATTGTTTCAACCGTCGCTACTCCTAGAATTTTCTATTTCTAGCGCTTTCCCGAACCCGCGGAACGCGAACACACACACAAACACACATCTCTCATTACCCCTGGGCATAAAAAACTTCCGGCTTGCGGGAAGAAAAAGCCCATACAATATAATCACAACATTCTCGCGGATTTAATTTACAATATAAAAAAGAACGAAGGGTTTTACGTCTTCGCCTCCGAGTCATGCTAGATAGAGAGAAGAAAAGGTGACAAGCATATAATAATCAAGCAGTTAATTTTTTAGTAATAATTCATAGATTCATGCTAGCGAAAGAAGAGACAAATAGAGAGAGAGAGAGAGAGAGAGAGAGAGAGGGAGAAAGAGAGAGAGAGAGAAAGTGGAGGCGTCCACGAGTATTCCCTCGCAACAGCACACACATACGCACACACGCATTCCCTTCCCGCTCACACAAACGTAAAGCTACACGTGTGTCCCTATCGAGCTTACAGCTCTACACAGCCAAGCGCACAACAAAATTTGCGCATTTTATAGGCTCTTAGCATTTTTTTCTCGCGGGCGTCCCCGCATCTTGGACACACGCCTTCCTGGGAAACATTTTCCCAGTTCCGTCCCTAACAGAGAGAGTTAGTGAAAATAATAGAGGGAAATGGATGGTCCATATTTAATGGGACAATGAAGGGAGACGAGAGAGGGGAATTTATATATATGGGGGCACGTGGCAACTCGGTAATAGATCGCATCATTGGAGACGAGATAATAAGAGAGATAACCAAAGAAATAAAAATTGAGAAAAGGATCGAATCGGACCATGCACCAGTCAGAATACGAGTGGTAATAGATAAAAGCAAAAGAGAGAGACTGAAGAGAGAGAAAGACATTAAAAAAAAATCGATAGAACTATGGGATGAAGAAAATAGAGAAATATACAGACGCAGAACAAACAGGAGGGAAAAAGAAAGTAATAATAATAAGGAAATGGAGAAGAAATGGGATGCACTAAAAAATAAGATCGACAAGGCTGTGCAAAGAAAAAAAATAAAGATTAAAGAAAGGCAAATAGGACATAGGAAATGGTGGAATAAGGAATGTAAATCATTAAAAAGAACAGCAAAAAATCTACTGGAGAAATAGAAGAATGGGAAAGGAACAAAAGAGGCATACATAAAGGCTAAGAGAGAATGGAAATTAACATGCGAAAATAAAGAAAAAGAGAACGAGAAGAAAGAACATGAAATACTAAGAAATTTAAGGGACGAAAGAGAGATATGGAGATACTTAAACTGGGATAGAAAGCGCAAAGAGAAAACGAATGAATCTATAGGTAAAGAAATGGAAAGAACATTTCAAGAAATTATTGGGAGAAGAAAATGGCAGAGGAAAAGATGTAGAAAAAGAGGAGTCATAAATAACAAACATAAGTAAGGAAGTGATGAAGAACTTAGACAGGACAGAGTTAGAAAAAATCTGGAAAGAATTAAAAAAAAGAAAGGCAAAAGGCATAGACGGTATCGCAAATAAAGCGTGGGTGTACGGAGGAGATGCAATAAAAAAAGAACTAATAGAAATAATAAGAATAATATGGATGGGGGAAGATATGCCTAAAGAGTGGAGAACAGCGGTAATATTTAAGAAAGGGGACGTGAAAGAATTGAATAACTATAGAGGCCTATCGATGCTAATGTCAGCATATAAAATATACTCAGGATATATAAAAATCAAGCTTGATAGAGAGATAGAGGAGAAAGGAGTAGTTCCGGAAACACAGGCTGGATTTAGGGCAAACAGGTCGACTATAGACAATATTGCATACTAGATCATATAGTCAAAAGAACAATGAGAGAGAACAAGAAACTATATGCAATGTTTATAGATCTAAGGCGGCTTTTGACATGGTGAACAGAGAAAAGTTATGGAGAATAATGGAGGAGGAAAAGATAGACCTGCAAATCATAGATAGAATTAAAGACATATACAGAGACACGAAATTCATAGTGAAGACAAATGAAGAGCACTCGGGGGAATTTAACACCAAGAGAGGACTTAGGCAGGGATGCTGCCTAAGCCCCACCCTCTTCAATATATACAGTGCGGGGCTGGAAGATATGCTGAAGAAAGGAAGAGTAGGAGGAATACAAGTGGGAAAAAGAAGATTTTGGTCATTGGCCTACGTGGATAATGTGGTGATGCTAGCTGAGAACAAAGAGGCAATGCAAATAATGATGCATACGCTGAAAAGGTTCTTGGAGAGTAGAGAGATGATAATGAATACAGCTAAGACTAAGTGATGATATTCAAGAGAGGTAGAAGAGACAAAGAAATAGAGTGGAAGTGGAAAGGAAGAAATATAGAAAGCGTGGAAAGTTTCAGATACCTGGGATATTCTATATATATATATATATATATATATATATAGGATAGTTTGGGTGAAAGAAGATGCGCGGATGATTACCGAAGAAGAAAAAAACTCTTCGAATACCTAGTGGGCGGAGTAATGAGCTACGGTGCAGAAATTTGGGGTATGGAGGAGACGAAAGATATGGAAAAAATAAAGACAAGTTACCTCAGATGGACGCTAGGTCTAGACTATTGTACCCCGGGGTATATAATATACGAAGAGATGAAGGAAAGGAAAATGCAAGAAAATTGAAAAATCAGAGTTTTAAAGTTACAGGAAAAAATAGAGAGATTGGACGAGAACAAATTAATAAAGTATTGCCTCGAGGGAAAAAAACAGGAGTAGAAAGAAAGAAGCATAACTGAGTTGACGGAAAAATGGCTGAACGGTATTGGGCTCAGCCGCAGACAAATAGAAATATGGAAAGAAAAAGGAAGAGACAAATGGGGGGAAATAAAAAGAAGGGAAGAGGATATAGAAAGACCGAAGAGATATATGAGAATCTAACAAGCAAAGTATAACAAGACATACAAGAAGATAATGACGTTAGAACTACCAGAATACCTAAAGAGAGGAAAGAAAATAAAAAATATCAGAGCAGTGGCGAATATAAGATGTGGAAATATTACGGAAAATAACAAGTACTGGTTAAGAGAAGAAGAAAGGAAATGCATACTATGCAAAGAAGAAGAGGGGGAGTGGGGGCACCTTATGGAGCGATGCAAAATGGTAGAAAGAACAACACATAAAATAAGAGAGGAGAGAGTATGGGACAACGGAAAGGTAATAAAAGAGTTCAAGGATGGAAGAGAGAACCAGGCAATCAGAAAAATAGCCAAAGCAATAATAAAAGAAGAAAAACTTAAACTAAGGTACTATAAATGATAATAAGAATGGAGGAAACAACAAGACTGGAAAAAATAAAGTAAGATAAATAGAATATATAATATTTGTAAATGATGTGTATAATATAGCGTAAATTATAATGTAAACCAACACTGTAAAAACAAAAACATTGTACAAAGTCCGCTCCCGGGCCGAAAGGCTGGAGATTGTATATAATAATAATATATATATAATTTCAATTATTACTAAAATATATTATATAAATTTGTATATTTAAATTTTAAATGAAAATCGTTAAATATTGTAGTGTTGACCGAATTTTATGATAATTTATTTCTTAGTTTAACTATTTGAAGATAAATTATTGTAGTGAATTTTGTTAAACGACAGTGATAATGAAGAGTAATGTCGAATAGATAGGAGGCAGGATTTTTAAATGAGCAAAGGCACTCACAATTACTTAGACTTGCATGCTTTAATTTTTACTTTCACATGTATTATTTCAGGATAATAAACCCGAGAGAAGCTCTGTTGAAGTTATTACTCGTCGAGTCAGCGTTCGAGTTTAATCTGAGGCGTTTTTTATGTCGTCTTCGAGGTTGCTCCTCCTCGAGTTTATTTTACGTTATTTCCCATCATTTTATTATTTATAGATATTTATAATATCTTTAATGATGGGAACACACTACACATCTGCCGACCAGATACCTGATGTCGTGACGAACAATTTCTTTTACGATTTTCTATTCATTTACATTTTCTTGTTTTCGTCTTTGTCACGTAGTCCGAGGGTCGCCAATTCACACCCTAATTCGTCGCAAATTACTTGTACATGGGCAGGGAGGCATAGATGTGGGAAATTCCTATCAGTGGAGTGGTAGGCGAGGAGGGGAAAAGTGGACAGCTATGGGTCCGGTAAAAGTCTTCCGCAAGCGCCTCCATGGGTTTTTTCCACATGCTTTTTCGCTGACCCTGTTTTCACCCAGCTAGATGCATTTACAGATTTGTTCCCTTTTTTTCTATCCGCATTTTCGCACTGGTGGATTGGCTCGTATTTTGCGGGCGTCCCCAAAAGGCGTTTTGGTAAACGCACACATTTTCAGCATGGTTTTACAAGATTCTCCCCCGTGCAAATTTTAAAAACTTGTACCTTTAACATTTTGTTCTCCTGGCGCATTTAGAGAATAGGTCCAACTTATGGTTTTATATTTACATACATGATGTTAAAATATTTACATTTGTTACAATATTAGCGAGGAACGGTGATATTATTAATAGAGTATGAGTATGACAATTTGCTAATATACCTCGGGATACAATCTTGTATATATTTCACTATGAGGCCTCCGTTTTGTGATAAAATATTGAGGAGTCTCAGAGCGGTCGATCCCTACATTTTATTCAAGAGTTT
Source organism: Eupristina koningsbergeri (assembly GCA_018907245.1). NCBI lineage: Eukaryota > Metazoa > Arthropoda > Insecta > Hymenoptera > Agaonidae > Eupristina > Eupristina koningsbergeri. Next base: position 4,789,017 of record JACCHV010000110.1, read on the forward strand.
TACAATCTTGTGTATTAGTGCAGTGTATTCGCCGATTGGTGTACGTATTTTTACAATTCTTATTTGTTGATCACTGCCCGGTAAAATATGCGTCACTACTCCCTTTAGTCAGTGATTTCGCGGATTCTGTAGACTAGTAATTAACACAAGACCTTTGTTTTTGATATCACTAACGAGATTTTGGTACTTGAGCTTGAGCGAATTACGAGATAAACTACGGCTGCCATGGCCAATTGAGATGCATCAGAAAATCCGTGGAGTTCAATACTTGAATCACTCATAATATTGAACCATCTTGGAATGAACAGTCTTCTAACTTATAAGATCTTTTCTGATGGCAAATCTTTTTTGGTATGAGATGATGGGGTAGAGAATCATCCCATTCTACTTTATAGAGCCAGATCTCTAAAAGTGTTTTAGCTCTAATTACTACAGGGGACGCAAAGCCACATGGATGAAAGATTTGAGCTACTTGAGATAATATTTGTTTTTTTGAGTATATTTTATCTGAATCAGTCAATAATGATGAAAAATTAAAATTGTGACTTTTAGGTGACCATAAAATACCGAAAATTTTGGTCTCATAGTCGGTGAATGATATTAATTTGTCTTGATATTTATGATAGGAGAATGTAATTAATAAACTATTGGTGTTGGAATGCTCTTTTACGAGGGTAACCTCCGCGTCTGACTGAGATCAACTAATTGTTAAGCTTTCTCTAATAATTCTTCTGAATTCGCTCCTTGAAATATATCATCTATATATCGATATTGATTTATGCAGGAGACAGCAAGAAGAAACCTTGAGCCTTCATCGTCAGTAAGTTGACGTAGAGTTCTTGTAGCTAAAAATAGTGCAGCTTTAGTTCCATATGTAACTGTTATCAAATTGTATGGTGTAACCTCCTATTTGTCATCAAACCATAAAATTTGTTGAAGATGCCAGTCATTTTCATAAACTTTGATCTGATGATACATCTTTTCGATGTCATTGGAGAATAGATGCTTATGTTGACGAATCCACATGATAATATTTGCAATGTTAGGTAACAGGTTAGGACCTGTATGCACAATATCGTTGAGTAAGTAACCAGTGTCAGTAGAGCTAGATCCATTGAAAACAACTCTAATTTTGGTTTTTAAGCTTTTCTTCTTGAGAACTCCATGATGAGGTAAAAATTATTGAGTGTTGTTCTTCTTTGATTCTTTCTTTAACCGAATCATGTGTTTGACTTTATTATATTCAAGCATAAACTGTTCATAGTTTATACTCCAGGTTTCTCTTAAGTGTCCTTTCCATTCGTTTTAAATAAGCTTGAGAAGTATTTAACGAATTTTCCAATACATCAAGTGTCAATTTGAGCGGTAACCGAACAACGTATCGTCCGTCGGTGTGTATTTTTAAAATGATCCTCACACTCTTGTTTTTGAATTGTTAGCAAATTCGATGTAACTTCATTTACATTCTCTTGAGTCCAGAACTTAGCTAAAATTTCGTCAAGTTTTCCACCAGATTGAGTTGATAGCGTGTGATACGCTCTTCTTAACGAGTCCTCTTAAGATAAGACTAAACCTAGAATAAGTCATCCGAATAGTGGTAACTAAGCAATCAAGGACAGCTGAATATGTCTGATGATATTAAGCTTGATATGTCACCGTAAAAATCAGGTCCTAGAATCATATTAACTAATCTAGCTCCTAGAAATTAAAAATCTGTTAAATTTAATTTTTTGAAATGAGGCCAATCATATATTTGATTGGTTCTAAATGATGGTAAAATTGATGATACCTTATTAAGAATGTGCGCTAGTAATGTCACAGTGAAGGGTCGGTAAACAGATTTTAGAATAATCTTCAGAATTCCTCGAGTTCGTGTTACTCATTGATCTCCCACACCTGTGATCTCTACTCTTGAGTGCTGCCTTTTGAGTTCGAATTGCTTGACTAGGCTCTCAATCATAAAGGATAATTCTGAGCCTAAGTCAACCAAACACTTCACTTGCTGATTATGAGTTTGAGTTTTTATCTCTGCTATAACTGTTGCGAGCAATGTTGATATCTGGCCTCTAAATGCATCGGGTGCATGACCGCATCTTCATTGAGTTTTGCTCGCTTTATCTAAGTTTTTCTTGATTTTCTCAAATTAAGCTGGACAGGTGAGTGATACACCATGAACGAGTGTGTGATGGAATTTTCCACACTCTTTACAAGACTTCGTCGATTTGCAGTCCTTGATATAGTAACATCCAAGATATGAGAAACAGAAAGCCATACTTTTAATCGTACTCACTCGTTGCTCTGGTGTTATAGCCTTGAAAGCTTCACAAACAGCTATAAAATGATTAACTCTGCATCGATCACAACTGTATGTCATTTGAGACGTAGCCGGTGTTTTGATTTGATGCTCAAATTGTGATCTTCCTTCAATATCAGTGGTCTCAAACAAAGATAATGTTTGAGCTGTCGTCTCTAAGAAAGTGCACAATTTATGCATTGTAGGAATTTTGTTGAGACCAATGCACCTCTCCCAATGTTCTCTTGAGTCGGTATCTAAGAGACGTTTTGTCAAATATAGAAAAATAAATGTCGGCTCAACATTTAGATTCTACATCGCTTGAATAGCCTCTAGCCTCGTTAAGAATTTGATTAAGCTTGCACAGGGAATTACTCTGGCGTTTTTTCATTGGGACGAATTTGTTTAATCTCTCCATGTATGAAGAGAGCACAACTCTTATTTTCGAATCTCTGCTTGAGAATTTGCCACGTCTCATCAAAGGCATGGTGAGAGACAAGGAGGTTCTTGATAATCTCGAGTACCTCATCATGATGAGCCCCTCTCAAGTGCTGGAGCTTACATTGTTGAGATACATCTGAACGGCTCGTTATCAAGGTCTCAAAATTGCCCTTAAATTGGGGCCACTCTAAGCGTCCAGCTCCTTAATAACCAATTTCTTGTTTAGCCATACTGTGTGGCTGATACTGAACTAGCCACTTATCCTCTTGAGAAAAATTCTCATGAATATTGATTAGAGGTGCGAATGATGGCATTGGTCATAATTGGAGATGATACTCCTTTCGAAATTTTCTCAACAAAACTTTCGAATTGCTCGAGATAAGCATATTGAGTAGAGAGTTGCAACTCGAAATTGGCGCATATCTCTTATTGACACCCATGAATGGGTAGTGTCGGACTCATTCATCTCTCGCATTGACGCTACCGACTAAAAAGCCCTCTATTAAGATGAAGTGGGAAGAAGGAAGAAAGAGGGGGGCTGAGATTATCAGCCTGAAGGTTATACAGCTCGGAAAAATAAAGAAGGAAGATATTAGGAGGGAGAGAAATTCGAGTTGTACGAAAAAGAAGAAGAGTATAGAAAGAGAAGATGAGGGTTTTCCTGAAAAGCTAAAAAGGCAAATTAAATAAAAAGCGCGAAAAATGCGGACTCGAGTTGAAGCCATGTGTAGCGAGGGACCTGTATATATCATCTCACTTAACTTTTTCATATGAGGAAAGCTAAAATTTGGGAGTACGCCTTCTAGTGACGTAGAATGATACTACTCAGCGTATTAAGTTTGAATTACGCGATTATATTATTTTTCGCGTTGGAGTTGCATTTACTCTTTTCTTTCTTAAACAGATACCTTTCTGTTTTTCCATCGATCGTTTGCCATTGTGGTATTATTGTATGAAGAAAATATCGTATCCCGGCGATATTATTATAGAGTCACCTAACCCGGATCTCAGCGGTCATATTTGGTGTCTGAATTATTATATTATTATAATAAATATAATTATTGTCACTTAGCGAGATTCCCAACGTATCTCGCCAAACAATTATAGTTTATTATCACGTGCGACTGATAAGTTTTATGTTCTTATTTATAAACGTCTTATTAATAAAGATAATTTAATAATAGTGGACGGGCTTTATTACACTAAAAGTTAAAAAAATTATATTCAAAAGCTAGAATTTTCTGTAACTTTGATAATATTATATCCAACAGAGCAGCAAAATTTTTAGTAGCATACATATTTTAGAATAAAGAAGAGTATCGATTTAGTTTAAATAAAATTTTGTAAAATATTAAATTGAATAAATCGCTCTGTTTTAATGATTTTTGAGTAAAATTTGTAAAAAAATTTCGGAAATGATTTAATTATTCATTCAATATTATGGTTCAATATTAACATTAGTTGATTCCTCTAATGGCCGATATGCAGTGAACCTCGTGAGAGTTACTCCAGCTAAGTGGTAACACGGAGATAAGGAAAGTACAGTGAAAGAAAAGCTACAAAAGTGAAATAAGCAAAGAGAAATATATTAGGCTCAGCGGGGTTAAAGAAGAAGTGAGAAAACAGTGAGAGTTTAGATATGAAAAGTAAAAAAAGAGAATATAAGCTAAGAGGTTCAGTGAACGCAGGAGGAGAGGATGCCGTGAAAAAACAGTAGAAGAGTGAAACGAGATAAACCAGGGACGGACCAAGTAGAAAAGTCCCAAAAGTGTGGACCGCGAAGAAATAAGAAAAAAGGAACTAAGAATCAGGAATATAGGGACGGAAACAGCAAAAATGAGCCAAGGGCAGATGAAAAATAAGTCAAGAAGAGGGAAGACTACGGAGTAGTAAGAATTATTGCCACAAATTATCTTAGAAGTGAAAAAGAAGGGAAAAAAGTATCTTTCATAAAGGGCGACAAGTGGGAAGAGATAGAGAGGACAAAGAAGGAGGAGAAGGAAAATAAAGTAAAGGAAAGAAAGAAATGGGAAAAAGAAACCAAGGAAAGAATATTATGATAATAGAGAAGTACGACAAAGAGATCGAGAAGCTGAAGGATAGTTTAGAAAATACCAGAACGTGGGCGAGAACGATGGAAGGCAAGGTTAAGAGTCTAGAGGAGAAATGCCAAGAGCTGGAAGAAGGAGAAAAACAGCAAAGAGAATAGAGAACTGACATGAAAAAGTGGGTACTGGAACAGAAAGCAGAGATAGGAAGCAAGAGAAGAGACAGAAAAAGAGAAAGTACAGTGGAGAGAGAGAGAGAGAGACGACTGTAGACCAGATAGTAGGATGAGTGAGCGGACAAATTGGACGAGAGACAGTAACAGGAGCCAATGGAGCATAGCGAAATCTGAGATTTCACAGAAATAAATGAAAGAAATCAACAGAATTATGAGAGGGAAAGAAAAGATAGAGAAGAAAACTTCGTGATGTGCACTTAGAAGAGGAAAAAATAAATGTACAGAAGTGGGCAGAGTTATTTTTGGAAAACATGATGAATTGCGAAGATAAAATAAAAAGTGTATGGTGAAGTGGAGCCTAGATAGTAGTAAAGATGGAGAGCAAAGAACCAAGGGGAAGCATGTGGTATATAGAAGGAGATTAATAGGTACGGAATATTGCCTGAACTTCGATTTAATAATAAAAAACAGCGGAGAGAAAAGAAATGAGACATATAGAGGAAACAAAGAGATGAAGGAAAATGAAAAAAACAGGACAGAGAGAAACGGAGACAGAAAGCGAGAAGGAGAACGAGGAGTATAAGAACAAGGAGAATAATACCAAAATGATAGGAAAGAAAAGAGGCAAATAGAAAAGAACAGAGAAGAAAGGACACAGAATAAAGCAGAGGAAAGAAGAGGAGAATAAATAAACAGGATATTATTCTAGAACACTAGAACATAGACAGATGTATAGCGCTAAGACTTGTAAAAATCATTATTTGTTATTTAAATATTACAGAACCCAAAGAGAATAAAGAAAGAGATATTTTGTTTTAATTAATTTCTTTTTTTTTATTTTTCCGGTAATATTGTGTCCTGCTCCCAAATCCTGGTCCACCGACTGAAAAACTATTCGCGTATTTCTTTCTTTAAAATAAACTTTGATTTTAAAATTTACATTGTAAATTAAACTTTAATTTTCTTTTGAAATTTCATATTATTAAACTTCGATTCATTACTTAAACTTTCATATTAATGCGGGTAAACTAACTTGTTACAATATATCTTTTTATATTAACAAAAAAATATATATATATATTGTAACGGGATTTCCCGTTACAATAAATTATTATCACTTTTTGAATTTAACGAAATTATTCCTCACCTTTCGACTCAAGTACCCTTACCTGACACGGCCGCTTAGCTACGTAATAATTCTTCGAACGATGCCCGCGGAGGCGGCGGGATTCGGGCTATCGGAGTTTTTTCGTCCTCCTACTGGAAACGAACGCAAAGAATAGTACACGAAAGGACTGAGAACCAATACAACAGGGCATGCAAAGAAAACGCGTAGTCGAGATAATTGTTAATTGCATTTATTCAGTCTCAATTACAAACATCATACACGCAACGGCGCCAGCTCGTAATATACAAAAATCTTACAAGCTACTTACGTTATAATTTTGTAATTCTACCCTACGATAATATGGTCCCGCCTAGAAGTCTTGACTTGGTTTGTGACAGGGGGGTGGATCGTTTGAAGGTGTTGATCGGCGACCTGGAACCGCCTTTAGCCCGGGTGGGTGTTTCTCACCTCTTCTCTCTAAACTGATTTGTAGACCTCTCCCTTGGTCACTTCCTCTTCCTTCTCACGGCTCACTACCCAACAACACCAAGAAACAATCACTCCCGTGAAACTACCGTTAAATCAGGCCGATACTTCTAGATTTTTCTATGAATTTAGAATGCGATGATAGTTATCTGTCGTGTGTATCCAACGAAATCGTGAATCAATCTGAGGAGCTCGCGGGTCACAACCTGCGAGTCTCCCTTCCTTCGGCTTCCAGCCGAAACTTCCTGATTCGGGTTCTTACTCTCCCGAACCGGGCCTTAACGAGGGACACGTTACAATATATATACATATATATATCAACACTACTTAATATCAACAAAATAACTTCACTGTGTATATAATTAAAAAAATTAATATTTATGAAATTATATCCAATATTAATCAACAAAATAATTTATATCTGACTGCTATCAAAGACGATTTTATAATGATGATGGGATTTTCTGATAACCGAAAAATCCTACTTTTCCATTTCATTACTCTATTTATTCACTAATTAAAAATTTTCTTTATGACTTTACGCCAAATTGAAAATTCATAATTGGTTATTTCACACATATAGTTCTTCTTCCTCTTGACTTCAAAATTCCCTATTGTGATTGGCTAATCAATCACAATACTAAATTAAAACCAAAAATAATAAAACTATTTCTCGGACGATAATTATATAATCTATAATTAATTATCGGCAATCTAACAGCGGCACACTTCTGCAATTTTACATCACTCACACTACCTCACACATGCAATAATTGCATAAATGTATATACAATATATTTTCGCGCCTACTGTTGTCTCTGTCTAATTCATGAGTGTCAGCGCCTCCTATATCATCAAGACATCCGTTTATGTTCAAGTGATATGGAGCCGGTGAATCTGCTGAAAGATCGGGCATATCGGAAAGAGATATGAACGAAATCAAGAAAATGATGAAAAACAGAGACAAGAAAGATCGAGAGGAAAACTTTGTGGTCCAAGGGATGAGCAGGGCAGAAGTGGAGAGATTTGGAGTCAGAAGATGGGCAGAGAAGTTTGTTGAAAACAGACTAGGGAGCGAGAAGAAGATACAAAGTGCCTGGTGGAGCGGGCAGGTAGTGGTAGTAAAAATGAAAAACAAAGAGGCCAGGGACAACGTATGGGAAAAAGGCGAAGGTTGATAGGAACTGAAATCTTCCTGGACTTCGACCTTACATACGAAGAAACGGAGATCCAGGGGGAGATTAAAGACTGGGTCAGGAGGGCGAAAAGGAATAGCATATTCGCCAAAGTAGGATTAAAAAAGGTTTTCATAGGAGAGAGATGGAGGAGATGGACAGGAACGGTGGATATGGAGAAAACCAGGGAGGAAATTACTGTTACAATCAAAGCAGGAGAAGAAGGTACAAAAGACATGGAAAAAGCACAGAGGAGAGAGGAGTGGAAAGAAAAAGGGAAAAACGAAGGATAAAAACAGGGAATACAGAAAGGGGACAAATCAAACAAGAACAATGCACAGGAGGGGAACAAAGATAAGACCAGGGAAATTGAGGAGGTAAATTAAAAAAGAACGGATTGAAGACAAACAAAAAAGGAAGGGGAGTGTAAAGAGACAGGAACTAGAATATACAGAGGAAACGAAGAGGGGAAAAAATGAGAAAAATCAGAGAAGAACTTGATGTATGAAACAGGGAAGGAGAGAAAGAAGGGGAGGGAGAAATAAAGAAAAAAGGATAGTAGAAGAAAACGGCCCTGTAGATGGAGAAAATTGGAGACGAAGCAAAAAGTGGAAGAAAACAGATGATGGAAAGAGCAAAGAACCAACAGGGGATTTGAAGATACTATTTTGGAATGTGACAGAAATATAGGGAAAGGAAAGGGTGTTTTGAAGATACATCGAAACCATGAACTATATGTGCCTTGCAGAAACGTGGGTGGAAGAGAAAAAACAAAGAAAAATGCATGGATGTACTACCAAAAACAATGTACAAAAGACACTGGGACTCAGACAGGGATGCTCTTTAAGCTCCACGTTATTCAAAATCTATATAGCGGAGCTAGAGAATTACATGGAAAGTAGGAACATAAGAGGTACAAGGATAACGGACAAAAGAATATGGACGCTGGCATATGCCGATAACATTGCAATGATTGGAGAAAACAGTGAAGCAATGCTCGACATGATGAGAAGACTTAAGGAATTCCTGGATAGCAGAAAACTGCAATTAAATACAGAGAAGACGAAGTTGATGAAGATAAAAAAACAGAGAAGTGGACATGGATGAAGAAAGAGATCGAGGAAGTAGACAAATTCTGCTACCTAGGCTTCGTGATATGCAGAGACGACAAATTGAAGGAACAAATGAAAGAAAGAGTGCATAAGGGAAGAATCGCAGCGAAGAGTACATGAGGACACGGAGAAAGACGATGCGCTGGGGACTTCCGGCTCAGGAAATTAATTTTTGACTACTTGGTAAAAGGTGTAATGGGTTACGAGGCAGAGATTTGGGGATACGAAGAGACCAAGGAAATGGACAGAGTCAAACTGGATTACTATAGATGGATTCTGAGACTGGACTATTGCACACCCAGATTCATATTCACGGAAGAGACAAACGAAGGGGAAATTAAATATGAATGGAAAATCAGGGCTATGAAATACGAGGAAAAAATCAGGGGAATGACAGAGGAAAGATGGGTAAGAAAATGCATGGAGGAGAAACACAAGCAGAGAAAGGACAGGAGTCATGGCTATACAGTCTAGGATTCAGCAAGAAGCAGCTCGAGATATGGGATGCTCAAGGAACGGATAAATATGAGGAAATAAAAAAAAGAGATAAGGAAATACAAACACAGAGGAGACTTGCAATGATAGGAAAGTCAAAATATAACAGCGAATATGAGAAAATCATGGAAAATGGCCTACCGAGATACTTAAAAAAAGAGAAGGGGCCAGAGAAAATGTAGGAATATCATAGAGGGAAATAAATACTGGCTAAGGGAAGAAAAAAAGATATGCAGACTATGCGGAAAGGAAACAAAGACGTGGAAACACTGGATAATGAAGTGCAAAGAAACACAAGAAAGCTTCAAAGCCTACAGAGAAAACCGATGACATGAATGGACAAATGCAGAGGTACTACAGAGATTTCAGAGAGAAAAAGAGGATCGACTACTTCGAAGTAAAATACAAGAAATAGAGAAGAGACAAAGAAATAGATAAAACAATGCAAAATAATATTAAACATGTAAATATATAAAAGTGGCTGTAATAAAGAATCCGTTCCAAGGCCAAAAGGCCGGAATTGTACATAATAAATAAATAAATAATATTAATATATATTTAATAATGAAAAAAAATTGTATGGGAATTAAATAAATTGTATAATTATTTTGAAAAAATTATATTCGGTAGACGTTCAGCAAAGGTATTTTAACTCAATATACTATAAATTCTTGTAATTTTTACGTATTTTTTATTACACTTTTTTAAAACTAGTTTTATTTATAATGTATTATACCTATAAGTTATTATTAACTCAGTCGATATATCAAAAATCTCTATTATTAACATAAGTCTCTTTTCTCAAATTGTTACAATTTTCTTATAATTATTTTTTAAAATTGATTTTTTAAAGTAATTCTATTATTGAATTAAGTATGTTGTCTAAATTGATTCTTGTATTACTAAATATTATTATTTTGAAATATAGACAAAAACCAACACAATCCATTTTACCAACTTTAAATTGTAAATTATCCTTATAAGCATAAAATAGCACAGCATTTTAGTCCTTTATTTGGTCATTATAATACTTTAACGAAAATACAGGATTTATTTGAGTCATAATATATAGTAAACATGTATATAATTCATTCATGGAAAATGAAATCGAGAGAGATAGTCACGTAAATACGTCAGATACAAGGCTAGGATCCGTCAACTACATGCTTGATAATGCTTACTCAACCAAAGATCCCAATAAAAGATAGCATATATACCTATATATATATATATATATAGGTATAAAGACCAGTTACCTTTTAGTTACGTAAGCCAAAGTTTTGACTTTGCTTTTTCATTTTCAAGCTCACAAACTCGAATGATTTCGTTAACACACACACCTACATATTCATTTAAATATTTAGATTATTTTCATATTAAAAAATGAAAATATTAAAATATCCATTTCACAAAAAAAAAAATAAACCACTGACATATTTGCAGCACTGATTAATCATACAATGTATAAAATATAAATAATGTTATAAATATAGGATTATATATAATTTCTTTCTTTATTTCATAGAATAGAGTACAATTTATTTATTCAGTTTTTATAAATAAAATATATTTTTTATTGAGATATTTTAAAAATAATAAGATATTAAGAAAAATTTGCTTTTTGTTATCAAACAAATTATTTTACAAATTTTATTACATTTTTTATTTTATTATCAGCTATTAAATAAAAACACAAATTATATCAATTTATTCTAGAAAATATTAAAATATTCTAAAAAATATGAGCTTGATTAAAAGTTAAGAAAAGTGTTTTTTACCGTTTTTTGAAATATTTTCTTTGTTTTCATTTTTTTATTGCCATAAAAATCTGTTCCTTTCAATATTAAATATTTTTAAATTATTTTTAATTTTTAATAATTAAAAATTAAAAAATTTTCAAAATAATAATACATTTATAATACATATTATGAATTTCTTTTCTAAAATTGTGCATTAAAGAAATAATTTTAAATTAAAAAAATTAATTCATTGATCGTTAGTGAAACATAGGTACAATAATTTCATTAATATATAATCAAAATAATAAAAATGAGCTATAAAAAGTAGAAATTAAAATATAAACACTACATTATTCATTATTGTACTGCATTATTAAACTAAATTATTGATTATAATAATCACTTTTGAGTATTAATAACAAATTTTGCATTATTTTAAACTTATTTGCTTGAATGAAGAAATCAAATTAGTAGTTCAATTAGTATAATTAAATTAAGTAGTAATTAATGATTACAAAAAATAATTTTCATTTTTTTTATATAAAAAAGTAAAAAATTTATTAATTGACAGTATTAACCGTTATAATAAAAAATTAATTTTTTATAAAAATAGTTTTCAATAAAAAATTTTGCAATTTTGATCATTTATCAAAAAAAAATTATAAAATATGTTTTTTAGAGATTTTTTTAAAAACAGTATTATACCATTATTTATTTTTAATTGTTTAATGAAATAACATAAAATAAATTAATGTTATTACTTGAAATTTGTAAATTAAAAAAATATTCGGGGTAGTTCAATAATAAAATAAACAGTAAAATTCATTTTATTAATTAAAACAAAAAACATAAGACTCTGCTCTATAATTGATATATCAATTATAGAGCAGAATCTCAGACATTGCTTACTCAATTGTAGAAAAAAAAAATTACCTTGATAAGACAAATATTCTATGCTATGCCAATTAAACGAGAAAAATGCAGGATCGAACAATTTTATTGTAATTGCCTTATGAATAATGTAGATAAAATTTTAATTGATTTGTTTTATTTTGTTTATAATTATAAATATATACCTTAACAGATTCCGTAAATTGTGAAAAATTATGCAAACTATATTAATTAAAAAAGTAAATATTGATTAAAAAAAGTTTCATATTATGTTTTAAATTTAGAAGAATATGAATTATCTTCTATCTACTTAATCTTTACAACTAATGAGAAGAACAAAAGAAATAAATTTCTTTTCATATATAATATATAAACCTACATTATTTTGTAATTTACTTATATATACATTTACCGTACTTTATTGATTCTGTTTTCAAAAAGAAAATTGTACAATACTATTCAATGAAGTCCAAACGCCGGAATTCTAACAGATATTTATAGGTACGTAATTTACTTATGCATTCTTTACTTTCTTAAAATTTTAAATAGATTTTAGTTAATTTAGCACGGTTTTTCGAAGTTTACAAAATTTCGATGCGTGATATAAATTAAAAAAGATTTTCGATTATCCTGTATATCATGAATAAAAATTTAAGTTATTTATATAATTTTTGTTAGTATATTCTTAAATTTTCCATTGTAAATTAAAAATTTTTTTAGTGAAAAAAAAAAATATTTATATTATAATAGATTATAATACATCGAAAATTTAAAATTTTTTGAAATTATTTAATATAATTAATTGTTATAAATAAATTTTATATTTTTTTATTTATCAATTATTTAACATTTTATAATGCAAAATATTAGAAATTAAGCTTTTAAATTAAATTAAAAAATTAAGGGCATTCAAAATGATGATAAATTATTTTAAGGATTTTGTAATTACTCTATTTAAAATATTTGTCTAAATACAATATTTTTTTATGTAACAAAATACTTTTGTTTACTAAATATTTGCGTTCTTTGAAAGTTGTATAAGAAGAATTAAATAAATTTAAATAAAAATTTTTAAAATATAGTTTTCTCATTATTATCATCCTTCATATTATCCTTCATTAAGATTCATTAATATTTATTTAATTTAATTAATTTTTCCTTTAGTAATTATTATTAAGAATGATTAAATTAGGATATATGAAAATGATATAATAATTATAGTGAAAATAATATTTTTTAATTACCTTTTATATTAAGTTATTCGATATTTATATAAATTAAAAACTATTTTTAAATTATACTTTTATTTAAATTATTATGAACATTTTAAACAATCAAATTATAGTGTAGAGTTTCGATTATTCTTTCTTTTTTTCTCCCTAAAATTTAATATTTTTCTTATTTTCCCTTAAATATCCTGTACTTATATTTATTAATTGTTATCATCAAAGCAATTTTATTGTATTTATATATACTTTATTATTTACTTTTCGTTGTATTAATTAAAATTATAACATAATTTGTTAATATTTTACTATTAGTCCAACCAACGAAGCACTTTTTAGATCATGAAAAATTAGCAGGTAGTGATGTATATCAAAATTTATGAAAAAATCAGTAGATTCTTATTTTCTAAAATGCAAGTCATGATATTCAAGATTTGTTTATTAACAATTTTAATGAAAATGAAATTTGTAATAAAATGAAAATTTTTAATTTTAACACTATAGTGTCAATAGACTTTATGTAGGTAATAAAATTGTAAACAAAACGAATGGTTATTTTAGCCAATCAGAAAATTATTAGCGGAGAAATTTTACATTTAGCGGAAAATTTTAAAATTGATTAAAAATTCATAACTTTGTTATTTTTTAATATTAAGAAATATAATTTTGTGAAATTAAAGTAATGGATATGTACTTTATTTATACAAAATTTCAGTTTGATCGGAGCAATAGTTTTTGAGTAATAACAATGTTAATTAAATTATGCGAACATTTTCAAATTAATTTCCACTTACCGGGCGATTTATATTTTTTCAACAGTCTTCAAAAATATAAGTCTTCTACATCAAATCCCGTATCTTATATTTCCTATAAATATTTATAATTGTTTACAATATAAGTATAAAGTTGGTCAAAATCGGCCGAGTGCGCAAATTTTTACTGGGAATTGGGATAAGACAATTTGAGGGGTACGAGTTATATATATAGTAATAGAAGTGCGATACGGGCAACTTGAAAATTATTAACATAATTACCTTCTGAACTATTGCAGCTATTGAAGTGATTTTTTTTTTTTTGTTTTTTGGGTTAATGAATAATGGGATGCCGATTCATATATCTACTTTTAAGTATCATCAATAAATTAAATAATATTTCATATTGCTTAATAAATATATTTTTAAAAAATACATATGCTTTTAATATTTATTTTTGAAAATAAATATTTTTTTTTTATAAATATTATAATTTGTTTAAGAAAAATAGTTATAAAAAATATTATAAATTATAAAAAATATTTTTTTTATATTTTATATTAATAATTTTTTTTTTTAGTTCAAATGAATAATATATAAAATAAATTAATTTTTATACTTTTTTATATAATGTTATTAAAAAAAAATTTTTTTAAACATTTTTATTTACATAATAGGTTTATTATTTTCATTTTTAACATTTAATTATTAAATCGTAAATTAATCGTAAATTATTATTAAAATAAGTAAAATAGAAAATTTATTACATAATCTATAATCCTCTATGAGTGATTAAAAATTTTTTTTTGAATATACAATTTGATTTTACATAATATAAAATAATAATTATTTAAGATAAGCGCTTTTTCTTTAAAGTCTTTTAAGAGTCTACATTATTAGATATATCATATCCGCAAGACAATGTAACTTGACACTTTAGCTTAAGCAATTATTCGTTTATTGTACATTTCGAAAATAGACTCTTTTACTATAATCGAATTTTTGTTCAAAATGTATTTTATTATTAAGAATATAATATTAATTTATATATTATCACAAAAATTTATGGATTTACATAGTTCAAGACGTGTATGTTTCATCTAAAACGTTTCATTTATGATAGTATAATAAGCTTAAATTATATAACAATATATTTCTTGCAATTATTAAAATTTTTTTTGCTACCAAATTTTGGTATAATATCGTAACGTGGATAATCTGTGCTGTCATATTTTTTAATTATAAATATGATTCTATATTGGAAATATTTTAAATTCATTATAAACCAAATTTAAATTACAAAAAATTATTTATGTAAAAATTTAAATTTAACTTTTAAAAATGAATGATGATATAGAAATGTTTAAATTATGCATTATATTATTAAATAAAATTTATAAATACAACATGATTATTAATTAAGAATTTATTATTTTCAATTAAAAAGATAAGGGATTTTTAATTCTATAGAAATAAAATGAAATATAATCAAGCGTTTTATTAAATGATATAATAATATTATTCTCTATATTAATCTACTTACTCTTTATTTATTGTTATAAGAAAAAATTTATATGTTTTTAGAACATAATTTTAATAAAAAAAATTAGCAAATTTACATTTATTTTTAAATCTAAAGACTAAACTATTAATTATTTTAAAGAGCTAATAATACATTAAACACTAAAAATTTAAAAAATAATTTTATTTTAATGATTTGTTTTGATATTCAGGATTTAGTAAAGTAAAAAAGTAAAATCATACATTAATAATTAAAAAATTGTAATTATTGATTTAAAGATGTTTATGAAATTGTTTCTTTTTATAACTTCAAAAATAGTAATTGTATATTGAATAAAATGTAATAATTAACATTTTTTAAAGTATATTTTGAAAATTAAAAATTATAAAATAATGAAATTAAGTGTAAATTTATATATAATGTAATATAAATACCTGTTATTTATGATACGTTATAATTCTAATTGGAATACACAAGGTTGTAAATTTAAAACATTGTTTTAATAAAAGAAAATCATTTTATTATTACTTGTAATACATCAAATTAATGTTGTGATCTAAAAATTTAAGTTTTTTAGATTGTTGAAATTTTATATACGCAATAAATATTACTATCATAATACATTTTTGTTGAAACAAAATATGTATATTGTGTTTAGATTTCTTAATTTACAGTACAATAATAATTTTTAATAGCTTTACTTCTTAATAGTTTTAATATAATTATTATAAATGTATTGAGATTATTGAATATTAGGAAATATGTGTACATATTTTATAAGGTATTTATTCGAAAAAATATACAGGTACATAAATTACAAAATATCCTTACGACAGGACACACTAAGCTCGAATGCACATGAGAAATACTAATAATGGTTATCTTCCTTGAAAACAGATACTTTTCAATAGTTAAAACAATGCATAAATTTCGTACGTAGATAAATAGGATTTCCCCATCATAAACATGTATAAAAAATAATCTTAAAACTGATAATTGTAGTAATGATTATAGTTAATAATTTTAACAAAAGTTACTTAAAATTGAATGCATTATAAAAACGAGTATTATTTAAAAAAATGTGTAATTTAAAAATAATATATAATAGATAAAATTTTATATCCGTACAGTACAGAGAGGGAAAAAGAATAAATGGGGGGGGGGGTTACTTAGCAGGGATTTCACTTCTATTACTATATATTACAATTCTCCGGTTCTAAATCTCCCCCTACTCCTCGAGCGGTCAGCCGTTTTTGGTCATATTTATCCGTATTCTTTAGATAATCCAAACAATTTTTAAAAAAAACATAAGATATAGGATTTATTGTGCAACAATTATATTTTTTAAGACTGTTGAAAAAAACTTAAATCGTCAGGTGCATCGAGCTGAAAAGAACTTCGTAAATTTTGACATAATTTAATTAACATTAATATTACTGGAAAATTAATAGTCTGATCAAGCTAAAATTTTGAACAAATAAAATTCATATTGATCATTTTAATTTCCCAAAACTAGAGTTCTAAATATTTAAAAATAAAAAAGTTACAAATTTTTTAATTAATTTAAAAATTTTCCGATTTTAGGAAAATTTCTCAACTTTTAATATTCCCATCGACTTATATAAAAATGAATTTTCTTTATAATTTCATTAGCTACCATTCGATCATTAACAATATAGTGTTTAAATTAAGACTTTTCATTTCAAAACAAAAAAAGTATAAAAATTAATTTTTTCGTTAAAATTATTAATAAAGAAAAACCTCTGAATATCATGTGTAGCATTTTAGAAAATAATAATTTACTGATTTTTTATGAATTTTTAATGTATTTCTAGCTGTTGTTTTTCATGACCTAAAAAGTGCTCTATTGCTTGGACTATATATATAATGTTTTTAATACAATATTTTCATTTGTACATAGTTTATAAATTTCAAGTATTAATGCTTAAATATGAATTACATCGTAAAATAATTTCAACATTATTTAAAAAAAATCATCATGTCTAATATTAATTAAGTAATTTAAAAAAACTTTATCACCATGAGGATTTATTTTTAATAATCTTGCCAGAAAATAGAATAGTACGAGATATTTTTTCAATAGTCAAATAAGCGTCTAAGTGATTATTAGTTTATGAAAGTCAAAAAATTCATCATCATTATTAAATTCAACAAGTTACAATTGTATATCCTTAGTATGAATGAAAAAATTTAGAAAACAGCAAATAAGTTTTTGGACGTCGAATAGTATTTTTGGCCTATTATAAATAATGGCGAATAATTTTACTTACGAATAAGATGAAAATATTTTTAAATTACACTTCTATAAAATAGTAGGAATAAAATCAAATAATTTGGGCATAAAACGTAAAATATTAATTTATAATTGTTAATATATATATATACATATATATATGTATGTATGTATATATATATTGTGGTCAATCAATTTATCACAAAAATGGCCGCAGTAGTTTTCACACATGTAAAAAAGTGTATAAGGCTTGTGTTTAACATTACATTTATTCAATAATTATGCATGCTTTCACTTTTATTTATACTCTTATTCATTTATTGATTTAGAAAGAGGTCACATTACTCCCAGTAACACGTAATACACAATAATAGCTATACAATACTGATCTCTTTCTCTTTTTTCATAATTGGGACAAGAGGAGTCTGGATTATAAAACATGATAAAATAGATAAATTACAAAAAAGAAAAACCTATTTCACATTATTTGTGTGCATTAGTTTAGTGAAAAACAATTCTCAATATCGGTTTAATTAGTGATTAAAGTTAAAGGGTAAAAATTCGTGGGCCGATTACTTCAAAGGCTGATCTATAAAACCACTCGAGGGATGAGGGCGAAACACATATTTAATTAACAAGAAGGGCGGGGTAGGACGCATGCAGTAAGCTGAAGTTAACGATCTGTGTCATTATCATTAAATGACGAATGAGAACATAATGCGTCATTTAGATTAGCCTGAGAAGTCATTAGCATTAAAAGCTCATACTCCCGATGGTCCTGGGATCTCAACAAATTCAACCATTTTTAATAATATTTTAATTATCAATAATTTAATAATTTTTAATAATTTATTTTAATAATGACAAATAAAAATTGAAACATACTATAGCCCTACCTTTACGTTAATTAAATAAAAATATTTTATTTTATTTCCAGCCTATATTAAAAAAAAAAACTAATTAAGGTATTACTAAATTGTTTTATCAAATGTAATTATAGCACATTTTATAACTTTTTATTTGGTAGAAAATCTCAATATGTTTCAATAAAAAAATAGCATTGCCTATATAATAAATATTAGACTATTTAGTATTTGAAGTACATTTATAACTTAAAATGAATAATAAAAAAATATTATATTTTTTGTATTACAAGTTTTCTAGGGCCAACACTATTTTTCAAACACATACATACAATATATGTAAATAATATTTAAAATTATGTTTATAATTAAACTTTCTAATATATTACAGAATTCAATTTCAACAAATAGTCCATTAAATTCAAATTTAACTAATTTTTTTATAATTTAATTAAGAAAATTATGAAAAATTTTAAATAATTAAGATTATAATTTATAGTGTTGATAAAACTATTCAATAATCAAAATTTAATATATGACCTAATAATTTATTGATTAGTTTAAAATAAAGAAAATAATGCAAGCGAAAAAATACATGATACAAGATTGAAAAGGATTTATTTCGTTTTAAATCAATCACTAAAAGTGTAATTAACAACGACAAATGATATTACATAATAAATTGTACAAGAAACGGTTTTATCATAAATCAATATTATAAATTGGTGAAAGGACTGATTGATGTAGAACATAACTAGATTATTTTTTAATCTTAATAAAATAATTGTAAATAAATTATTTAATAAAATTAGAAAATTTTTTCTAACAATTAATCAACAAAATAAAAAAATTTGGAAAATTTAGTCCTATATTAACTTTTTTCATATATATTAATGTAATATAACAGAGTATCCAATTATTTTTTAAGTATAGATATGCATGGAACTTCAAAAACTTAGGCATTGAATATACTTTAATTGTACGTCAACTACTATATAAACAAATACAAATTTTTAAATGTTTATATACAAAATTTATTTCACTTAAATATCATTATTTGTATTTATAAAACGTTTATATATTAATAATATTCTAATTATTTAATTATAATAATTGTTTTGTAAAACTTTGATAAAAAATTAGAAATTATAGAATTTTTTTCTACAAAGAATTAAATAATTAAAAAAAATTTAATGAATTAATAATACGATATTGAAAAATAAATAAACTAAGTATTTTGTGTTATAAGCTAACTTTCATCTAACCATGTATTTATGTAAAAAATAATTTTCTTATGCCGGTCTAATAATAAACAACATAATTTGTACATTGTATAATTAAATCAGATTTTTTAGATAAATCTAACTATACATTTTAGATCGTATATCAATATGTTATTAATCTGTCATTTAATTTATTATTGTTATTATTAAATTCAGACATTTTTTTAATAATTATAATTTTAATATTTGTCTGAATAATGTAAATTAAAATATGAAAATAAAAATAAATGTGAAACTCCAGTTTAGAACTATCAAAATATCTTAAAAGTCCATGCTTAACAAATAACGTATAATAGATTATGTAATACGAGATAATAGAAAAGAATTCGTATGTTTGAAAAGAGGGTAAAAACACTTTTAAATCTATATATGCAGAAAAACTTTTCTCATATGATGTTGTGAGTACGTATTATAGGATATTAAAAGTCTTCAAATCATTCAAAGTAAACAATCTTATTTAATCGTAATATTGTATGCAATAGTTGTATTTAACATATTAGATTTGATATTTTAATCGTGTGTATTTACTTTATAATAAAAATTAAATTATTCATATAATTACTTTTAACATATTATATAAATGTTTTATCTTTAATTATTGGTTTATATAATGTCGAGTATTTATATTTCTGTAATATATTTTAAAATATCTGAAAACATATGTAACTTTTAATTTTACTCGTAAATTTATATTATTATGCATCTAACAGAAATAAATAAAGTTTATAAAACTAGTAAAAACGATTAAAATTATTCCGTACTTCTTTATCAAATATTTTTTCATTGCTTTAATAATCTAGTAATTTAAGTATAAATTTATACTTTTTTATTCTTATCTAAACATTTATAATAAACTAATTGAATTATAGAGTTATTATAAATAGTTTTATTTTTTTTATTTTCTAATTCTAAATTAGAAGATTAATTCTAATTCATAATTCTAAAATTCATTATGGTGAAAATATATACAAATGTGAAAAAGTTATTGACAACAATTAGAAATAGATCTTAATTGAAATTATACATAATGACAATGTTTAAATAATTATATATATGAAGACTTATATTTAAAATAATATAATGTATAAAATATAAATGAAAAATTGCGAAATCATTAACATTTGAAATGACTACTGTAACTTAATTTATTTATTTATTTTTCATATACATATTACACTTTAATTTCAATTTGAAATTTATAATGGAAATTAAAGTGTAATAATTCATCAATGCAAATAATTTATATATTTTTACTACTTAATTATACTATATTAAATAGTTTCATTTGTTTTGAATATTTTTATTATTGCATTAACAATTAGTTTTCTTCAATATGATTTGTTTTTTAAAATTATGAAATTATATAAAAGAATGGAAACATTAATATCATTCTTTTATTATTTGTAAAAGTAATTTAAGTATTAATGTTGTGACTAAATCTGTCATTTACGCCATTCTTATATTCGAGAAATGAAAGGAAGAGATAGATATGTTTTAAATGTCTTGTCAAGCTGAGATTCGCTCGAAAATGCTGGAGTCATGACACCTGATGAAATGAACATGTTTGAGACTCGTGGTGAAAAACTTTATCAAAAGCGCTTGCGTGGTACCGTCAACAAGAGGAAGGCCGTCCACCCCCATCCGATTAAAAGGGGGTGGGTTACATCCTCGATCGGAGGGTAAAGTGCCCTCCTTCTCCTGTTGCAGCCGAGGGAGAGTACCTGCGCATTGGGCTAGTCACTCCCACCTGCGTTGGAGAGCGAGAGAGCGAGGGAGAAGAGAGGGAAGAAACTCCGGCACGCGAACACGTGGGCTTGGCGCGTTTTGTGGTCGCGCGACCAGTCGCTCTCGTGACAAGCAGCGGCTTAGACACGCGGAAAATTTGCTGCGCTTCGGGAAATATAATTCGATTCGCGACCATTTTCCTTCCAGCTCCTAGTCAAAATATTCTTATTCCTGTTGAATTTTTCAATGCAAACTTGACTCTCGTTTCCTGCATACTGCTTCTTTTTTCCTTCTTGACATATCCAATAACAAGTATTGACACGTAATTGTTTTTCAGTTATTGTAACGATCACCTTAGCAAAGTGAAATTGATTATTATTAATACGCGTGAAAAACTTGTGAGAAGTAATCATCTACACTACTTTATTCGTTTCAATATTTAAAAGGGTTTTAAAGCTATTTATTAAAATAAAAATTTATAATATACGTATACACATTATATATATACAATACATTACATTAACTATAAATTATAAAAAGCCTTTTTGATTATGAAAGAAATTGATAAAACTTGTAATAATATGCATTATATTTATAACTAAATTTAATATTTCTTAAAAATTCTTGTTTAAAATATATTAAATTTTCCTGTTTTTTATAATATTAGCACAATTTATTTATGTAAATTTATGTACAAAAAAAAAACAAAAAAAAACCAGCTTCATCATTTTAACTTTTTAATTATCAGTAAACCTATTTAAATTTATTATTCATTAAATATAGAAAAAAAATTAATTTTTTTTCCATTTTTTTTAAATCTAATTTTAAACTAATAAATACCCGCTATATATGTATACATAGATTTACGTAATAAAATGAAATAATGAGCAGTGTATATTCAGAACTTTAAATAGTTATCTAATTTGTTTATATGTTTTTCAAGCAGATTATATTAATTAAAAGTATTTGGTAACATAATCATTATAAAATTTTTTATGAATAATCTTATAACAAAATTTGTTATCTATGTGAAAGTTTGAGTAGGCCAACTTAAACAGGATTATAAGCCCAATAAATAAGCAATGATACATAGCATTACGTTTAAAAATTTCAACTGAGATACCCATTTTTTGTATTTTGAAGATTTTAATAGTCAATAATAATCTACTTATATGTAAATTATGAGCCAAATTAAAATATCAAGTTGTATATTTTAGTATTGGTATTACATTTTATGTATTTAAGTTTCTATCTTAGTATCAATTCGAATTACTAGAAAATATCTAGAAATTTTTTTGATCATATGTGCTTTTATGATTAAAATTCTCAAAAGCAAAAAGACGTATCAGTGACTTAAGAAACGAAAGAAAATCTTTGGAAAAAAATCTTGGTATACCAATATCCATATGCTTCAGAATTGTATACTACAATATCCACAATTTATAACAAAAAATTTATCGAGTTTTGTCGAGTGATACGAAGCGAAATTTCAAAAGGAGGAACAAGTGACAAAAGTGGGACACGCAGTTGTGATCTACGGGTGTTCCTGTACTCCGGACGATTCGACGAAGGGTACTGGGCTCAATCGGGAGCCTAACGAGATTTGCGTGGCTGAGAAGGCCGACGAGGAAAGCACGAGTCCTTCAGGGATTTCTGAGGATGCCACCACATCTGCTGCTACTTGGATGTACAGGCTCTTCGGTGAGACTTGGAGACCTGAGCTTCAATGCGTAGTCGGCAGATTTTTCTTGAGTTTATCTCAATCCCGTTTTGTAAATGAAAATTAATGATCAAATGATTTTCGGTTAATTTCACTGAAATAATATTTAATAATTATTGTTTTATCACAGACCAATTGAACTTATTAAGTAATCAATATAAAATTAACTATCTCACTGATTTATTAATCTATTAATTTCTATTTTATCGGATACTTTTTCAAAATTCTTAATTTTATATAGTAAAGTTAGCAGCAATAGAAACATTTAATGTTTAGAAATTTATCGTGTCTTTAAATCTACCCTCTATATTTCATTTATGTATTATATATATAATAATTATTCAAATTTTTAAAAAGATTTTTTTTAATGTATAATTAATATATAATATAATAATTTACAAATCCAAGTATACATGAATGAACTTATACATTACTAAAGTTAATTATCTTTTTAAATTTTTCAACAATTTAATATGAATTAAATTATTAAATTAAATTATTATTACCACATTATAAACTAATAGGTTCTTATAAATAAATATTAATCATAAAATATATTGATATTATTTGATTATTTAATTTGGTTAAATTTAGTATTAATTTATATTTATTTTAAAACTGTAATTCAATAGTTAAATTATTTCTAGCTAACTAGCTTTTGTAATTTCAAACGATTTTTTAATAGGATAAAAAGAAGAAATATTAAAATTAAATCAAAAACTTTGACATTAACGGGATTTTTATGTTATTTAATGTATTTTATGTATTTTAAAAATTTTAAATAAATTTTTATTAGTTTTAAGTCATTTATTATTATTATGAATTTAGTTATGTAATTCATTCGCGATTACTTAATAGTTTTAAAAATGTGTAAAACAATAAATATCATTGAAATATAATAAATATAATTTACGCCTCTACTTATAAAAATTTTATGCATAAATTTTATATATTTTGTTATAATGTAATGTTCACGTAGGTCAATAATCTACTTAATTTTTATGTATTGGTATAAATAAATTATTAATTTCCTTTGATTTATTGAATTTATTAAATATGAATATTTTATTAAATCGATAAAAATTTGCAACCAAGTAATCCAATTAATCAATTACTTTCTTTTCTGAAAATAAATATAATGCGCTTAATATTTAAAAACTCTGAATTTGACAGTTTTACTTTAATCCATATAAGGAGGAAGTATTTCGGTAAACGTGACACGATAGCACGATTAAAAATTCATTCCACAGAAGCTTAACCAATACTTATTTGTTATTGACAATTGTTGGTCGACTCTTTGTGACCGCTAAATTGAAGTTTTTAAGAAAGTGAAGTATGGAAATTGAAAATGAAAAAGAAGCGAAAAATACGTAATGTCTGACAGACGAGGGTGGAATATCGCTGGAGGAGTACAATTGTGTCGCCGACCGGCTGTCGGACAGTTTCGAGAATGTCGTCGTCAAAAGTGAACACCCCCAAGCTGAGGTCGGAATGGGAATAATCGAGACTTGTGACAACTACGCAGAGAAAATGGTGGTTCAGGAAAATCAGGTCCAGAGTTACAGCGACCTGTTGCAGATGGTAACTCAGGAGCTTTTGCCCGTCGAGGAACTAAGGCCGAGGTCAATTTCACCCTCTGGTAATTTGCAGATGCATTATCATCTCCATCATCAGCGGCAGCAACAAAATTACTATAATCTGACACCTATTAACGAGTAAGATATTTCATACAACGTATGATTTTAAGGTTTTATTGCATTGAATATCTCATAATTTTCATTGGTCTGAAAAGTCTTTCAATTTTTATGCAGAATGTGTTTAGTGCTAATATAAATGTAATATTATGAATAAATATAATAATATTCAGGAAAAGTTTGAATTTGCACAATAAATAAAAATTATAAGTTTTATATTTTTATAAAAAAATATAATAAATTTTTTTTAATATATTGATAAAATTAATTTTGTAATTTTTAATTTTATCAATTTTTTAATTTAAGTATATAATTATAGAGGACTTTATTAGATAGTCAATAAACTAGTACAGCTACGATACTGTTTTAATTTAATATTAAAATTTATTTATTTATTGAATGGAATTTTGATTATTATATAATCAAATAAAATTTATTGGTTTTTTAAAAACTAATAAAAAAAATTATAGTCACGTCATAAAATTTTCACGAAATCATTTTCTTACCTATATTTTGTTACATAAATATACAACTACTGAGGAACACGACAAAATGGATTTCAACTATTATGAAATATAATTTTTATCAACTTTCGTATTTTGGTAATAAGCGGACTATTCATATAATAATTTAAATTTATGTGTAAAATTTTGATTTTATTTATTCATTATAATAACATTACGCAATAATTATTCACAAGGTTTATCAATAGTATAAATTAAAAAAAAATCTTTCTCAATTTTAATAATACAAAAGATAAGCTTACAAAGAGCTAAATTAATGGACAATATATGTTTTCATTAATAGTAATGACATGTACCTTTCATCTTTTTACATTTTTAAACATTCTTCTATGAACATTATCATAATAACGTACGTGTGTTTTAAGAACAGCCAAATAGAATTGTGTTAATCGCTAACTAATTTACATCATCGACCAAGAAAAAAAAGACAAAATGCCCTCAAAGCATAAAATATATGCATATAATCTCGGTGCAACGTGGATTCGGTGCTACGTCATCCTTATTATCCATGTCACGTCATCATTGCTGTTGGACTCGGACTCACGCGATTTTTTTCACTTGAGTTGATAAGCATCTGACCTTGAAAGATCTGTCTTTCATTATTTTTACATAAATACTATTGTTTCTTGTACACAATAAAAAAATTTAAATACTGTTGAATCTGCATTCTAGAGATAGACGATACAATATAAATTTTTGGTCAAACTTTTAAAAATACTTTTCATAAAATTCTAAACGGGAATGCTTAATTAATTAACTTTTTAGTAGGTTCTTGAAAAAAAATTAGATACCAATGATCTATTACTCCTATAAATGAATTTCTGCCCCTTTATATTCATAGTGCCGGCTTACATAATTAAAAACAAGTATTTTTTCAAAACATGTGATATATTAAATAGATTAAATAATTTAAATATATATAAACATTTAAATTAGGAAAAGAATTTTTATGAAAACAATTTTGTTATTTATCAAAAATAAATTTTTAAATTGTCTTTTACACAAAAATTTAAAATAAATATTTATTTAAACTCAAATGAATCACATTTCAAAAACAAAAATTTTTATCATATTTATTTAATTCCGTAATTCAATTTTCCAAATTATAGAATATATTTTTTATATGAATTATCCGTTTAAAATAAAAACTATTTTTTTAATCTATAATTAAAATAGCTAAATATTTTATTGCTTATTTCAATATTTAAGTTATTTATATATCCAAAGACATCAAAAAATTGTTTTTACATTTTCATTATTCACAAAATGAAAATCAAAAGAGAACATTATTAATTAAGCTTGAAAGAATATAAAAATTGAAAACTAAAAAAAAAGAATTCCAAAATATACATTTTTTTATTCAATTTGTTAAGTATATAAAAATACTATATTTTTTGATAAACTTTGAATAATTAAGATTTCATTCAATCCGGAGTATCTGCAATTTTATTTGCTTAGAAAAGTATATATTCAATTAAAATAAGTGTTAACAAAAAAACTCACCTAAATTTAATTATTTCTAAAGTTTCCTTTTTGATTAATGTTCAGTAACAAATAATTTAAAAGCGGTTACATTTCTTATCAATGTTTATCTGATCACAATTAATTAATTAATTATCGCAAATCAAAGAAAATTATGTTAAAGAGAATTTTCGGGTCTAGGAGTTCATGCTCGACAGTCTTCTTCAGCGACCTCGAGTCTATCGCAGGCCCTGTTGTGCATCCGCCCTCGAGCTCAGGCACCGAGTCCGCATCGGCTGCCAAAGACATCAGTCCACCAGTTCTAAGTACAGGCCTGATCATTGACAGCAAAGCAAGCCTCGGTACCAATAACAACAATATCAACAATCCCTCAGCATCCGAAGCTCCGTACCATCACCAGCATTATGTGGAGAGCATCAGCGTGGTTATACCAGAACAAGCGCATGGCATAACTACTAGCTCATCGACACGTCATTACATCCATCATCTGCACAGTAAAAGTTCTTCCTTGTCACATGAGGAACAAAACACGGATGCAGATCGAAGTTCAGTAGATGAGTTGCATTTTCACAAAAAAAGAAAAGTCTTCAGCCAGTAAGTACAAATATGCAAGTTAATTCATTATATTGAACAAGTTTTAAATTTTCTTCGAATAAGATACTTGCATAGTATTGGTATAATTATTTAAAATTGAAAGTTCATATTCACAAGAAAAATACAAGGAAAAATTAGAATTATGTTAAGGGTCAATAAAGCAATTGGACAACATTATGTAATATATTAAAAAACTGAATTTAGTAAAGTTATCGTTGATGCATTAGAGATAATATATTTACCAATACCTAACCTTGACAGATGGAATCATGGTAATAATCATTTATGTCGTGTATGTGTCTATAGTATCTATACTATATGTTGTACAGAGATGTACATATTGTTCGAAAATCAACCTGCGTGTATAGCAAACAAGAGTATAAATATGAGAGAGGAAGTTATTCTTATTAATCTATTTTTTATGATTATATATCGCTGGCACTAATTTCATAACGAATACATAAATTAAATATAATAAAAAATAACACTTTATTGATACTTCTAGATAAATTAATTGTGCGAGGAGACGATCATTGAAGTCTTCCTTATTCTTTCAAGGTTGAACTGAAACATCATGTCGGAGCATTTTTGACGAACTTACACAGTTTTTTCATTGGTCCCGTATAAAAATGACGGACCCTCCCACAATGTCATTTTTTTTATATACCTGATGACTCTTGCAGAAAAACTAAACATTATACTATTAATCATCAAAGTTAAAAATAAATTTAATTTTAAATAATGATTATTTTTCTGCAAAACTTTTTTAAATTTAAATTTTTATACTGTATTGAGAATAATAAATGTGAAATTCACGAAATTAAAAAATGGTTACTTCACATTATAAAGCGTTCAAACTTCTTAGTAATAACAATTATTTCATTTTCTACAACTATAATGTAAAATCGTTTCATTTATAATTATAATAGTTAAAATATTTTTTATTTTATTAAACGAAGATTTCCGAGAGTGAAACCACACGATTCCTTCAGTAAAATCTGTCAAAAGTCAACAACAATAGGTTGCTGTAAAAGTTCGAGAACTTGAGTTTCCGAACCTCACACGTGAGTAAGAATTTCACTTGAAAAGGGAAGCCTCAGAAGTGATGCCAATAAACAGCTCCCATTTTCTTAGCCTTCGTGGAATCAACCCTTTGATCCGACCCGATATAAGTCGTCCAAGTTTCAAATGCCACGGATTCAAGGTATTCGTTGCTATTTGCACTCGGAGCTCATACAAATGTTACAATTTATTAAATGTCGAGACATAATAATTTTCCGTCATTATAACTTTCCGTTGACTTGTGTTAAAAATCATCCAATTGATAAAGGCATGGGGTACATAATTAATTATAATCAAATTTTTTTGTTTTATAAGGCAAAGTTCAGGATTAAATTTATTGTTCACATACTTTAGTTTAGATTTATCCATATTTTTGTAAAAATACTAAACATCATGTTTTTTAATGTACTTTCTATTGTATAATAGTATCCATATATGTAACTTAACAATAAGAATAATACTTATTATATACAAAAATAAATTGTTTTTTTTTCTTATGTACCAGCAAAAACAAGTCATAAAATAAAATATTTAAAAATTAAATTTTATAAGATTTATTGTAATAAGCGTGAAAAATATTTTAAAAAAATATATTTTAATTTCATTTCCAATTAATAAAAAGCCATTTAATAATATAAAAATATACTACATTTTTTAAAAATAATTGCACAATTGTAAAAAATTCATTTTTTAATACGCGGAATTTGAAATTAAACAATAGAATATTTACAGTATCATTATTTAATTTCTAAATATAAAATATATTCTTGATCTTTTATTTGCAAAAATTTTGCGCTAATGCAGATGATAAAATAAGTATTTCTCAATTGATACTTAATTATTAAAATACATATATTTTACTTTTATCGGTATTTTAATTAATACCACTTTTTACTGTAAATAATAGATTTTATTCAAGTAACCAGAAAAAGAAAAATTTTATCGTAAATTCGAATTAAAAATGTATAATAAGATATTTGTCAATATATCGACTAGAACTTATTTTGTGTCGAGTAATGCAAAAACGGTGATTGAAAGAATGAGTAACTGCATCTTTGAAAAATTTCCACTTCTACCCAATTAATAGTTTTAAAAAAATTGTTCGAGGGAGATTTTTGTATGCAAATATATATTTTTGTAACTTTATTATCGTGGAAGTATTTTATCTGTCCAGTCTTTTAGTGCGTAGCAAGATACTTAGCACCATCTTGAGATACTTGCGTGTTTGATATCAATGGTTGTCAGCATATTTATGTGTACAACTACATAAATATCTTTATATTTTTTATTTTCTCTAGTTATAATAAACTGGCACCGTAAATTTTATAGCGTTTAAAATAAATTCTTATATTGCTTTCACGAATTTCCTGTCATGCATATCTTATATATAGTATTTTCGAAATCATGCAAAAATAATATAATTTTACTTTAATATTAAAATTAAGCAATCGTTTCTTTATATTTTAACGATGAAGTTGAGGAATTAATTGCCTAAAAAAATATAAAAGATAAAAATATTTACATTAAGTTAAGTATTATTCTCGAATAATTATTTAAGTTTGTAGTCAATGTAACGTACTATTTCTTTATTATATACTGAAATTACTTTTTACTACTTAATTCTTTGAAGTATATACTCAAACAATATTTAAACTATAACAGTTTTATGTATTATAAATCAATTACAATATTTTTAATAATTAATGTAAATAAAATATTAATATTACCATCCACCTAAAACTAGTTTAATAACTAAGAATTGATATTTATAAACATTTCGTTCATGTATAAATTCTTCACAGAAATAAATTATGTATTAATATATTTTAACTATCATCGTAGTAAAATAATTTAATAAGTAATTAAATATTAAACCCGCGAGTACATTTTTAACTGAGAAAAAATCTTAATTACATTTCTAGTATACTTTATGAAAATCTTACCAGATTATATTTAACATAAATTATCTAAAATTAAATTATGCAACTAAAATTAGTTACATATTTGTATTGAAAGGTCTGGATTTAAAACGTTATATTATCTAGTATTAGTTAAATTATCGATTAATTTTTTAAAAAGTTACCTATTTATTATATATAAAAATCTATGTACTATAAATAATTATGATAATTAACACAAATAATCGTTAGGTATGTGACAGATTACCGAATTAATTTGATGTCAAGAAGGGGAGAATTCAAATAATTTTTACCTTTTACATAAAAAAAAAAAAAAAATAAAACAAAATAGTTTACATATTAAAAACTGTAATACTTAAAAATAATAAAATCAAATTCCCATAACATAACTAAACAGGAAATGATTTTTCGAATACAACTCTGAGATAAAATTTTAAAAGTAAATAAATTTATAGATCAGATAAATCAGCATTAGAGCAATGGAAGCAATGGAACACATGTGAATTAGAAACGAGAGTGCATACGTACTGAAGTTGCTATTACGTAATTAAAGTTTTCGTTAAATGGGCTACAGGCTATCGAAGTTGCACATTTAATACAGGTTTTCGCTCTTTGCATAATACATAAGCATCCAAAATATAGAGACTTGCTTCTCGCTAAATTTTTTATATTGTAATAAATCACTGGAATTTAGTGCATATCTCATGTAGCAGAAAAGCATGTTTCTTCCATGAAACTGTAATTTATGTAAAATCTCTTCTTTTTATCCTTTACATATAGATATATATATATTTTGCGTTCATAGTATTTTTTTTTCATCGTTGATAATTTAAGGGTTAAAAATTATGTAAATCAATATTTATCTGATTTTTACTAAAAAAACCTATGAAATATGATTTATTCATTAAAATATATAAATTTGGATAGTTATTTACAAATAATAAGATTTTTATTTTAGATTTAATTTAAATAATGGCATTTCTCTAGCAATTTTAATATAAATATCTATCAAAACTATATTAGATTGTAAATAAATTTCAGAATATAAAATTAAATCTAATGATGCACATAAATATATTCGTCCTTCATATGTGTATGTTGTAACAAAAGTATATTAATATATAAAATAAAATAATATATTGCCAACTTTTTATTTCAATTATGTTAGTTATTTCATCAAATTTTTAACAATATATTTCTTTAAAAATGAATGTATTTATACAAAAAAATTAATGTAAAAATTTATGATAAAGATTTATCGTTAATATATAATTTTTTAAAAATATTCTTAAGCTAAAATAATCAAGTGACATTCTTAAAAAAATATATAATCATGTATAATGATCGAACAAATAAGAGAAAGTATATGAATAATCTTTTTTATATAATAGTCAGTATTTCTAATATTTTCAAAATATTATTATTATCATTAAATTTATAAAAAAAATTTTTAATGTTTTTTATTTTATTAGT
Source organism: Eupristina koningsbergeri (assembly GCA_018907245.1). Classification (NCBI taxonomy): domain Eukaryota; kingdom Metazoa; phylum Arthropoda; class Insecta; order Hymenoptera; family Agaonidae; genus Eupristina; species Eupristina koningsbergeri. The sequence goes on from JACCHV010000110.1 coordinate 4,821,074, forward strand.
GATGGGAATGAAACATTGGATGATCAAGAAGAAGATGCAAAATCTATACACTTGAATGATGATAGTAAAAAGTAAGTAACAACAAATTGAATTAAAAAAAGATATGTAATTTACATTGAATATTGAAAATTACTGATATGATTTAATCTAAATAGATTTAAAAAATGGAAATAAGATCATTCTATCAAAAACTAATGTTAAAAATCAAGATATAACTGTAGTAATTAACAAGAATTATTAGTAGAAAATTTATTATAAGAAGTTGTGAAATAAAATAAATAATATAACAATTGTTGATTATTATGATATTTAATAAAAAGGTGTTATAAAAAATTCTGAAATAAAAAATACAATTACTTGAAAATCATAGTTTTATTTGTAATTTGATAATAAAAGATCATTAAGAATGTCAAATTATAAAATACCACAAAATTTTACAACAATATAGATGTGTTAATGTATTTTCGTTATGATTTGTACTCTTTTTAGATTTTATAATAATATTGTATTTGAAATAATTACCAAATACAAAGATAAATTAGTATATTGGTAAATATTTTTTGTGTCGATAAAAACAATGGTTTCCTTAATAATTGTATATGTAATTAATGTTAACAGAGAAAATCAGATAATTTAATTAAAGCATATTTATATTGTTGATTTCTTTCTTTAATATCTTAAATATTAAAACAATATTAGGTATTACATTTAGATATAAATAATCTGATTTTATAATTACTGTAAAAGTATGTAATAATATAAATATAATAATTGAAAGAGAGAATAAATTTAGATAAAAATTTTAATATTAATTTTAATTAACTTACCAAAAAATTTTAAAAGTTTCGTTGCAATTTATTATTATAAATTTTTTTATTTATGTAAATAAATAAAAGTAAAAAATATACATATAATAAAGATATTAAGATAAGATATTATAATTTCTAATAATGAATATTAAATTATAATTAAATGTATTCTGTAAAAAAAAAAATAAATAAAATTTTTCTTTACTTTTTGCAGCTGTATTAATAGCATGTTGAATAAAAAAATTAATTTATTTAAACAAATGAATGCACATAGATATAAAAAAGAAGGGATATAACTTTAATTTCTACAAATAATTATTTTTATTATTTCCAAAGATAATTTTCTATTTTAAATAATGCAACAACATAAGAATGTAATTGAAATAGTAATTAGCATCTTAGATATTACAATTATAAATCTACATGTATATTATAAAATAATATTTGAAATTTTGCCTTACACAATTTAACAATTAATGATTCGTACATATATTAATATTAAAAATTTTTCCTTAAACTTTTTTAAAATTTATAATTTATTAAAAAGGAATGAGAGAAAAATAGAAAAAAAATATAATATAGTGTTTAGAATATGTAAAAGTTAAAAAAGAAAAAGAATAGAGCACGGTTTAATTTTCATATAATTATTCAAACAATAAAATCTACCATCTGAGTTTTATATTTTTTTGTTATAAAAGTAAAAAATCGAGATGCTTTGAGGCATTCATTCATGTACTTTGTACTAATAAAATTTTTTAACGTTTCTCCAGACAAAATCACAGTGAGATAGAAAAACGTCGACGAGATAAAATGAACACATACATCATGGAATTGGCGGCGATGGTTCCGATGTGTCACGCCATGTCCCGTAAACTGGACAAACTTACGGTCCTCAGAATGGCAGTGCAGCATCTCAAAACAATCCTGGGTGCGGTTACTTCCTATACTGAGGGACACTACAAGCCCTCCTTTCTCACTGACCAGGAACTCAAAACCCTTATTGTACAGGCGAGTGAATTTTCACTTTTTTCTACAACTCAAGAGGTGAATTTTGAATAAAGTAAAAAATACTTCTAATTTTTTCAACATGGTAGCCAAGCCACTATTTGAATCGAACATTAAAAAACAGATTACATTATACTATTTTTAACAGCAGAGATTTTTCATTAAGAATAAAATTGGCTTATAAATGTATCGTTCGGTTTATATCACATTTTTCTAATGTAATAGTCGAAGCACAACGATGTTTCAAAAAATAACATTAAATTAAATAATAAAATGTAGACGCATTTTGTAAAGTATTTAATTAAATATTATATTAAATACGGAAAAAATTGATTACTTTGTTAAAATCCATGTTAGGTATGAGTCAAAAAATAAATTATTTTAGAGCCACATTGTACCGATATAAATATCAATTAAAGTCTTGATAATTATTAATATTGCAGAACAATTGTATTTTAGTACATTAATATTATTTACGCAATTTTCAATTTCAATCATTCGTTTACAAGTTACATATCATTTTGATTATTACCAAATGATATTTAAAATATATTTTCAATAAGTATTCGTATATTTCTTTATATTTATTCTAATTTTAATCATTTTTCAATGGAAGGAGAGTTTCATAAATTTTTCCAAGAAAAAACTTTTTATTTAATTACTCTTACTATTATTTGAAATATCAACATCTTCTAATATTAAGTATTATGCATGTGTGTGTGTGTGTGTGTGAGTGTGTGTGCGCGTGCGCGCGCGCGTCGTTACCTGAAAGATTTATTTAATGAAGAGGTAATTTATAATATACATGTAGATAATAAAAATATAATTTTTGAGTAAATTATATATTTATTATCATATTCTTTATAAATACTTAAGTATTATTGATTTAGTATTACCGAATAATGTTTTTATATAAATATAAATATCAATTATAATACGAAATTTTATTTGATGAAATATTTATAAAATTTTAATAAAATTATTTTGCAACTTTGGATAATACCTATTAAAAAATTTGTAGAAAAAGCATAAAATTTAAAATTTTATAAAGATTTTTTTGGTAGTGAAGATGTTTATTAAACTATTTATAAAATATTTAGTATTTAAAATATTGAGTCATTTTATAATAAAGTTTTATTTTATTATAAAATAAATTATTAATTTTATTATTGAAATATTTATTATAATTCCGATTATATTATTTATGAATTTATAAAATATGTAATGAAACGTAAAAATAAAAATTCTCGAAAAAAAAATTTCAAATAAAGTCGGTAAAAAATATAATAACTAATTCAAATGGCATTTGGTTTAATTGACTACTGAAAGATCAACGTTTTTAAATGAGTGTTAAAAAGTAGTTGTGAATAAATTACGAAACTTTACGCAGGTAAATATAGCAAAGCCATTATCTCTCGATGAACATTTCGTAAGCGATCAATTATTTTGTCCATATTGAGCGAACACGAGTTTCGAAAATTACACCAAGATCCAATTTCCAAGTTTGAATAGATAAGAATGAATATTACACTAGCGATTTACGTAGATACACACTATCCCCCTCCCCCAACACTTTTACTCCATCTCCATCTCTCGCTCACTTATTCATTCTATTCTGGATCACTCTCACTAAATCGTTTACTGCATCGAAATCCACAAACAGATTCGCTCGTATTGGCTTATCTGGTGGCCAGTATAATTATCGTTATATTTGCTCTCGCGCTAAAGTCAAACTGCAGGCGCGAGCGGTGAAGATTAATTTACTCGAAATTCCGTTACGCGGCCTGAACATGCGGACTTTTTCATTGTTGTGACTCGTGACGCTCGCAGAAAGAATGGAACAGGACACCTCATTGTGTACATGTGTATGTGATCCTGCACACTTGTATTTTAAAGTAAAAAAACAGGACAATAAAGGATTTAATTGTCTTTACAACACAGCTGTACTTTATTACGTTTGATTATCGAAGTTGCGCGTTCCAATGCAAATTATGAAATAAATTTTTTTGACACCGCATTAGCAAATTTAAACTAATAATTATCTAATACAGATTCATGCGATTTTGACAAATCTCGAGAGTATTAAGTAATTCTACGATATCGTTTCATTCTCATTGACGGCTATCCCTGAAGTTCCTCGTTCTATAGCAAGAGAATGTTTATTAAGAAAGTTGAAAGATTAATATTAATATATCAAACAGATTAAATTGATTTAATAGGTATAAAAACGTTTTTACAGACACTTAATTTTATGGTTCTTTTATGATTAATTAACTTACTTCAACCAGATAACTTTTATTATTGCATACATATAATAATATATTTATATAAATAAAATTCTTATTTATTCTATAATTCTTCATTTCCATTCTTTTCTTAAAATAAGAATGAAAACAATAACTTGATGTAATATTCAATATAACATCTTTAATTTTTTTCTTTACAAAGGAATTAAATTTAAAAATTGTAGTAAGTACTTTTAATGTTTTAAACAATATGTGTATATTTCCATATATAAAAATAGTTTAAAGCAAAGTTATAAATGATTGCAACTACACCCATCGGTCTTTCATTAAAATTTCATTAAATGGTATTATGATGAGTTTATTAATGCTAATTAATATATAAAAAAAATATGTAAAACAAAATACTTTTTTGTAATAAAATATTTAACTAAACTAAGGAAATTTTATAAATATAAAAAAATGTTGTCGAATTTAATATTAATCAGAAATTAATTAATTAAATTTGTTACAGTTGCTTACTATTATATTAATACACTTATATTTAAAGTAAAAAATAAAAAATTTTTCTTCATTACACAAAACTCAAAGCATATTGAGTTCTTTAATTAAAGAATTTGATTTAAATTAAATATGGTGCTCATTATTAAACTTTAAATACATCAATTTACAAACACTGTATGATAATTTTTTTTATTACAATAAAAAAATCAGAAAATGAAGCACCCCAAATAATGTTTTTCTGAGGTTTCATCATAAGTGCATTCATAGAATAACTGTATGTAAACTTATACTCAAACATATGTATCCATGAATATATACGCGTACAAAATATGTATGCGTATATATCTTATAAATTCTTCTGTGTATTACCGTACAATTTGTTCAAATTACTTCTTTAATATTTATATGATGCAATATAATAAAAACAATTAATCTTAAAATATCGAAAATCTGTAAATCGTAATGAAAGATTAAAAAACAAATTATAACTATTTTAATTTATTAAATTAAAAGTTCTAAACCAATATATGAAAATCTACATATAATATTTAAATAAGAATTTTAATTTATTTTAAATACAATAAATGAATTGATCAGTGTTATAATTTTAAAGGTATAATATTTTCAGAAGTTAACCTTAAGTTGCATTATTGTTTATAGATGTAACATCTAAATGTAATTCAGATAATGACTATTAAATCACAACAAAACATACAATATTACATACATACGTATTTTATTATCTTTGAATATTATATTTATTTGAATGTAATAATTGATCTCAAGTATAGAAAGTATTGTTGTTTATATTATTTATATTGTTTTCAAATTCATTAATTACAAAAATATTATTTTCATTTATATTTTTAAAAAATATTTTGTATAATAAAAGTCGTCAAATATTTTAAAATACAACCCAAGTATTAAAAAGTTATTATAAAGTTAACATAAATTGATGTTAGCAAGACATATAAAATTTTATTTTTAAAATTACCAATGAATATTAATAAAAGAATTGAAATAAAACAGTAATTTATGATAATACATAACAAATGTTTTAAAGTCGTATTTAATTTGTATTCAACATTTTAGATTTAATATATAATATTAATATCCGAAATACATTAATTTTTATAATCATAATATTATTGATAATATTTATAATATAATATCTATTAATTATAGATAATTGTAGAAATTTAATAAAAAATTTTAGGCAATTTTAAATAGTAAAAATTTTTAAAACAATCTTATTATATGTGTATAATATTTATCACAAAATATTTAAAAAAATTAATTAGTTATAGAAGTATTATATTTAGCTCATTAAAAATAATACTTAAAGTAAATTTTAATCATGGTTCGAGAATCAGAGTTTACAAAATATAATTATAATACTTGTTTTTGTTTTTAAATATTATAAAAATTCTTTTCAATTGTTGATTATAAATAATTTCCTGGAAGTCATAAGTTTTTGTTACGAGTTGTGCAAGATTTTACGAATTATAGATAGAATTAAATTATTATAAAGCATATATATAATGTATTCATGATTCTCATAAAATCAATATTAAAAATCACCTGAAATGAGTATATTAATTATAGTTCTTAATTATTAGAAATACCTAGATAAGTTAATCTCTAATAAAATTATTTTTCATAAGTTATATAACCATTACATTTTTATTTATTATAAATTTTTTAAACATAGATAACGTCTAAATATATACCTTTTGATAAATGAGCTTATCATATACAAGAATACTTATATGTATATGATTGTGTATTTTTACATATAAAATTAAAGAGTTCCATTCAAACATTTATATTAAAAGACAAAAAAGTGCACTGAATCAACAGGAAATGGAAGTACATTAGCTTCACAAACAAATTGTCTTTTTCATCATACTTCTTCGGCATTACGTCGACTCAACATCCTTGACTATTCACAGGATTCAAACTCACAACACTTATGCGACTATGAACTTTCGACCCTCTCACCTACATATACGTAATATTACGTCAGCGTAACCGATCACCAGGACACCAACAATAATTTATAACTTGCATTTCTCTGGATCCGAGACTGACCGCGCCCTCGCCTCCAGCGGTCACCTTGTAGAGGATTTTATTTAATTCTGCAATATCCTCCTCGACATACTTTTATCTTTGGCTTACTTACGAATTTTCATAGAGAAATAGAGGTTATTTAATCTATTTTTTTTTTTAATGAGGGAGACCTCATTTTAATTTTTTGTTAGGTTTGCTTTGTTGAGTTTCATTTAGGATCTGAACATGATTTGAAACAAATTTGGTCTTACAAATGTTTTGTAAAAGTAGATTTCTAATACGTAAAAGACATTTTGAACTTTCTATTTTAGAAGAAAAACTCTTTTATTGATTAAATTCAAAGATAGTTCTAACTTCTTCTGATACATATTGAGGAATTGATAGCAATCTTGTAATACTAGAGATTTATAGTTTCATGGGTGTTTTGAACCCGGAAGCAATTGAATATCTAAAAACAAGCATTGATTATACAAATTATATATTTATTCGTACTTACATATTGTAGGTTTAATTATCATATCAAAAGAATTAATACAATAAAATAAATATAGATTGTTAAACTACGCTAACTGAACATTTACTACCACAACTTGAAATCAGATTATATAATACTTGAGAAACCGAAAATCGAATTAAATTTAATAGAGTAACTTTTCGAACAAAAATAAATAATATAAGATATAAATGCCTTTCAGTTAATAAAGTTTATTTATAATTGCATCTTTCTTTCTACACATAATAATGTACATCTTTCAACAATTTCATTATTTAGTTAATTTATTCAAAATTACCCATGAATTTAATTATTTTATTAACTAAAAAATTACACTAACAAAATATTTTAATTGTATTAATACATTAGATTAAACAAATGAGAATTTAATAATTGAAGATTTTTTGTTATTTAAATTTGTGAAGAAGATTTAACATGCATTAACATTTACAAGCAACAACTCAAAAACCTAAAATAGTAATATTATATAGGATCATTGAAATATCTATGATAGATCTAAATATTTACGGAAAACATTTGCTATGTGACATTGATCATACCGAGTTGGAGGGATTTATTACGGATTTGTGTTAATTGCAACGACATCGTGAACGAGCAATATTAGGTGAGTCGATTGCGCGCATGCGCGGTGCTCTTGCTCTATTCGCACGTATTCTCACGGTCCCGCCTCAGACTCTCATTTTCATGGTAGACTACACGTGTACAATAAATTGCTTAAACGTTCACCTAACACTTTTTCCAAGTGCACCAACACCTTACGTAATGGCTGACATATCTATTTGATAAAAAAATATCGCACTGTCAAATAAATTATCACTTAACATACTATCACAACAATAAGGAAAATACAAAATTATGGGGGTATCAAAAAACTATGAATGATGCATTCTCATTCATTCATTATTCTTTTGAATATATCAAAATAGTAAATAATCCAGAATGAAGTTATACATTTGAAATTTGAAATTATTTTAATAATTTTAAATGTCTCAAAATTTTTACTTGTCAGTGAAAATATGTACATTTATATTTAATAACAATTTCCTATTTAAATCTTCTCTTACTCTGTATTTATGAATAAAACTTTTTGAAAACATAACATGAAATATTTTTAAAGTACATTACTACACATATTTTAGATTACACTTTTTATCAGAAGGGAAATTTTTTAAATTACCATATATATACATCATAATTCATAAATTCTCATTAACATTTAGAATTAACATTATCACATAGTAATTTTACTCGAAACACATATTACGTACATAATCATATATATCTCACTAAATCATTTCCTACGCTAATAATACGAAACATTTCTCAAGTTATAATTATTTAAAAGTCTTGTCATATATTTACTATCTTTGCATATTTTGTCTGATGTGAGTATGAAACCTTTTATTCATAAAATAAAATTGCCTCAAAAATCTTAAAAGCAAACAAAACCTTACAATCGAAGCCTAAAAAAAGTTCAACTTCGTGCACAATATATCTCGATAAAGAAGGAGTTGTTGATATAATTTCTTATTCTTTCTTCCGTACAAGCAACCATAGAAAAGACCGACGATGAGTTCGACAAATGATAAGTTAATATAAAAACAGGCAAGTTAAGATAGGACAATGAGTTTGTATTAACTTTTGTATGTCACTTTATTTTTGCAGGCAGCTGAGGGTTTCGTTTTCGTTGTTGGCTGTGATCGAGGAAGAATTTTATATGTTTCCAAATCTGTTTCGCAAATTCTTAATTATTCTCAGGTAAGCCTCTAAAATTAATTAATGTAAAACCGATAATTTATGTATTTAGACTCGAGGATTTTATCTTTGAATTCTATTGGTATAAATTATAAATTATATTAGTATAAATGGTATATATTAAATATTTATAACTGAAGTGCTCAATAATATTTTATAAAAATTGATTGAATCAGTTTAATTCTTCAACAAATTTTTCAGTTAATATAATTTTTCTTCTTCTATTTTTATTATTTAACGTTAAGTAAATAAACATTTGTTCGTAAAAATTATTGCTTACACGTACAATAAACTATATACATATATATATATTGTCATTCAAAATAATATATAAACAAACACAGTTATTCTTTTGTTAATAACAAATTTAACTTTATTTCGAAATCATTGATAATTCATTTTTAGTAATTTATACGATAATATTTTGAAAAATTCCAAATTCTAAAAAGAAGCTAATTGATTCAGATTTTATGATTATTTGCTACGCAATATCAATGATCTACGCGAGTTATATAATAAAAACACAACAATTTAACTTAGAATGTCGGACGATAGAAATCGTGAAGTAATTCGCGGTGAAAATATTGCAAAGAGAAAATGACCGAATTGTGATTATCGAGTGGTAAAGGTAATAAGGGTTAATGGTGGGCTGACGTATGTAAACGGGTCAAAAACGATTTGTAGTTTATAGCCGAGGCAAAACAAAATCAATCATCGGTACGATACTCATTTCTACTTTTTGACCCTTTTCTACTTACACCAAGTTATTCAATATTTTAATTTGTTGATTATATCGGCACAAATTCTGATTATTTATAGAGAGACGTAATCAATCTTCCGTAAGTGAATTTAATTTAACACACTTTATGCTTCAGCGATTTTTAAGCGGAGGTAAAACTTTTTCCAGCTTCAAGTCAATTACAATGTCAATCATATAAAAAACTCAATATTATTTTTAAGTAATAACATTGATTAGCTGTATACTTTACTTTTTATCATAAAATAAAACATAGAATTTTATGAAATCGAAATTGAAAATATTGGTTGAGATTTTATTTCATGTAAAGTACAAGCATTATATTCTTATATTCGAAATTCATTGTAAAATATTTTTCTCGTGTAAGCGACAAACTTCAAATAACACTTGAAAATTTTTTGACAATTATACATAAAAATAAATTTTATAGAAAAACGTGATTAAGTATACATAGAGATTTTGTTGGCAATTTGAGTATAGAAAATGCATAAGCTACACCCACGTACATTTTACATTTACGCTCTCCCGCCTCAATTCGCTCAATCTGACGTTTCACTATTACGAAATTAAATACTATGCGATAAGATATCCTTGACCTCGAGCATCCTTGTCACTATCTGGTACCGTTTTTATTTTCATTATTATTTCATTTTATTTTGTTAAGTCTTTATTGACCCGAATATTTTACGAAGGTTCAGGACTCTAGCTATGACCACTATGATTGTTATTTTAACACATAGTTTATTTAGATTTATCCATAAAAATATATCTTTTTTAAGTGTATTTCTTGGTCGAATATCCTAGTTTTATCCGAGGAATATTATTGATCGTTTAGAACAAAAATAAATTTAATTCATTTATTAAGAAATCTAAAAATATATATCGTGTATACTATTAAATTATATTTTTTACTTCTTTTTGTATTATTTTCTTTACATTTAAAAATTAATTTTATTTATAAGTCATCTTTACTTTGTATAAATACTCAAACAGCTATGTAATGTAATTTAGTAATATCTATAAGCATCCGAAGAGTAACAAACAAATTGATTAACATAAGGACATAAAATATTTAAACTGTTTTTATTTAGTTTTACGATTTTTATGTTCTGATATGAAATCGTCATCTTTATTTGCTATGTAATCATTAATTTAAAATAATATTGGGTTAATAAAACAATACAGTTTTCATTTTTAACTCATTTTTTTTTAAGAAGAATAATCTCAGGCTGCTAATTTTTATCATTTTTATCATTTTTATCACTTTTGTTCAAGCACTCTTTTTCTTTCGTTCTTTTTCTTTCTGTCCCGTGTGTATATCTGAACAGGGAGATTTACTAGGCCAAAGTTGGTTCGACATCCTCCATCCAAAGGACGTTGCCAAGGTGAAGGAACAACTATCCTCATCTGATCTCAGTCCTCGAGAACGGCTTATTGATGCTAAAAGTGAGTATGAACCTTTTGATTCACTAAAATAATATTAAAATTTGTACTGTTCTATCAAATGTTGTTACATTTTCATTTTCTTTTAAAGATCTAAACTCAGTTTTTAATCAGACTATTTTATTTATCATTATTTATGAATTTTAGTTTTTTCAATGGTTGATGCATGTTTAAAAATCTGTCATATTACATTTTCATTTCTATGAATTGGCTTGCATTTTTAATGATCAATAGTTTATAGTTTCGTGAGAACATTGTATTATTTTTTATATTTTATATTCAAATTATAAAATAATTTACATACTAGTATTTGCTAAAATTTTAATTAATTATCTTGATTAAAACGTACAAATTTCAATAGCATAGAGTTTTTAAATATAAGCTTATGAACCTATCTTTCAAGTAACTAATAATTCAGTATAATAGAAAAAAGTAATGCAACAATTATGAAAGTCACATCTTTTGAATCATCGTTAATTCCAGGCATCCTGTGGAAGGAATAAGGTCTTTATACCTCCCACCCATTTTTCTTTTCAGCTTCTCTTTCTCTCTCTGTCTCTTTTTTCTATACTACATATCTCTTGCTCCCTCCATTTTTCTCTTCGCTCGTCTACTTGTTTCTTTGGCAATACGTACGCATTATCTCGAATTACATCACGCGATATGCTCGAGATCATAATATTGTGCTACGATTACGTAATGGACAATGCTATGATGCAGGGAGCTATGAACTGTAGCGGGTCAAAACTATGACTGTCTGTGTGTGTGGGTATGTGCACATTTGTATGTGAAAGAAAGAAAGAGTGAGAAAAGGTGTGAGAGGGGGGGCGGAGATGGAAAAGACCAACCAAAGCCAAATCAATTATTTGTCGAGTCACTCGTACGATATTGTCAATGGCAAAATTTTCTTCATTGTTATCATTGTCAACGTTGTCATTGTCGTTATTTTCTTCATTCTCCATTAGTACGATTACACTAATGAGACATACCCGACAAACGATTCTGGTTTTTCTTAGTCGAGTCAAAAGGTGAAGCATTTTACATCTAATAGAATAAAACCTTCCGAAAAAAACTTGATCCTTTTTAGAAAGTTTTTAAATAAGTTGTTACCAAAGAAATTTATGATTGAAGTTTTTGCTAGAGTAAGCACTAGATTTACTCTACTTAATAACTGAGTTATAAATCTTAAAGTATTTAGTAATTTGTTAATCATTTGGCACAAGTTAAGAAAATATTGATTATTAAATGCTTGTAATATTCAATAGAACTTATTCAACATATTCGTTCAATTCCAGATCATAATTTTATTTTAAATTATTTTATAGCTTTAAAAGGAAAGATTATATTGATTTATTTTTATTACATTGTAAATATAAAAATAATTTTCATCGGCTTAAACGTTAACAAATTTAACATGAAAATCAATTTTTACTTAAAATACAACTGCAAATGAACTGAATGTTTTCATTGATGTTTTTGTAAATGCATCTAATTGTAAAATCATAATATTATTCTAAGTTATATAATTAAATAATTTTGATGTATTTTTATAATTATCGTAAGAAAAGTGTTATTTTTGTTAAAAGTTAATTATATAAATTGATTAATAAACTTTGATCAACAATTTTATGATATTTATTCGTTTTATATTGATTTAATACAATCATTTAATTATAAAATATACTTATTTAATAGATTTTTTTTACACTCTTGTGAATTTTGTCAGAAATATAATCACAATTTAAAATTTAACGTATACGATGATATACTTTTAAATTTTAAATATAAGAAAATTAAAAAATTATATATTTTCAAATAATAAACGGTAAAAAAATACTTTTTTAAGCTGTATAATCTTTGTACAAAACTTATTCAAATTCTTAAATCAGTAAAGAAATTTAAATAACGTATAACATAAACATACAATTATATCAGTGATTATTTAGTATATTTATTTAGTAAAAGAGAATATGAGAAAAACAATTAAAAGCATTAATATTACGTAATTTTATCGCTATTTTAATTCTGAATAAATAGTCATAAAATAAAATTCTCAATCCTGTTTTTTACTGTTTTTATATTTCAATTTTATAAAAATATCAGCGATGCTGCCGGTAAAAACAGACGTTCCTCGGGGCACCTCAAAATTTTGTCCAGGAGCTCGTCGTTCGTTTTTCTGTAGGATGAAGCGGAAGATCGCCGTAAGTTGCACCGAGTCTAAAGTCAAGAAAGAGGCTGACACAACCACTGGATATCACGGTCGAAAAAAGCAACAGAATCATGGTCAGTCTTGTCTAAAGAAATCTCGTAATCATATTTAATCACTCTACGACTCAATCAACACTCTTAAACTTGGTTGGTTATTACAGATATTATTCAGACGTATTCACAAATTTTTGCCTTCCTTAAGAATAAATTAAAAGAAAAAGAAAATATACTCATAAAAATAATAATAGTGCATTTCAATGACTCATTGGTAAAACAAAAAATATTTAAAAGTAAATTGTGTTTATATAGAAAATGTGGAAATAACTTGGTATTGGAAGTCAAATATTGATTAAATGTGAATAACTCATTAAAAAAAGGGTTTTTTTTTCTTATAAATATCAATGCATTATTTATTTATAATATAATATTAATAATTTTTTATATTTTTCTTTTGAAATTTAATAGTATAAATAGAGATTTTAATTAGAAGTTCAGCATTATAAAATCTATAATTAAAATATTTTTATTTTATGATTATAAAATTACATTTTAAGTCAAAATAAGATACAATTAACATAAATTATATTCGTATTAACATTTTATTATAGCTTGCATAATTTTAATCGTATAATCAACAAATTATTTATTTAAAGAAACTATTTAATAATAATAGTATATTTGAGAAAGCGATTTAAAAGATATTATAAAATGTTGTTTTATTCTAGACACATATTAAAAATATATCAATATTATTGAAAATATTGAAATCCTATTGGAATATGCGCAAAATGAAAAATCAATTTTTATAGATTTTATTATATTATTTGTGCATTGAAGATGAGATAAAAAGGATTTTTTTTGATTAAAAGAAAATGACTATAATTTTAACCAATTTCATGAAATTTAAAGTACTTGTTGTTTGATTCAATGGATTTTGATTTGCTTTAATTAAAGGCACATTTTATTCATTATATACAAAATTTACAAATTCACATCTTTTAAATTTGTATTAAAATTAAGTTATAAAGTATAATAAATTTTATTCAGTTATTTATCATCAAACTTTTAAATAATACGTTATAAAATATATCACAATGGAGTTAATCGAATACAGAACCAAACTCACACATAATCATTTACATGATATATATTTTTATGTTGTATAATATCGTATACTATAAGTGGTATATACAATTAATAGCTACAAAATATTATATCAATCGTTAAATATTAAAAATAATAAATTTATCAATGTTTTACATCAATTTTTATATTTGGTGTAGACTAATTTGTATTTTTGTGAATTTAACGCTTTAAACATATACAAAGTTCTCAACAAAAGATTTCAAAGTGTATTAATGATGGACTCGAAAGAAGCATACAATACTTCTATAAATAGGTTTACAGAATCTCAGGTGTGGATTTATATTACATTAAAATTGGGTACGCATATCGTGATAATAATTCAGAAAAATTAAAATGTTGAATACGGGAAGAAAACGTAGGAGGATTACAAAAGCTCGACATTTATGTGAGGGTGAAAAAAGATTTCATTTTCCTTAAAAAAAAATTTCTTATCAATAACATTGAAACGAGTATAATTTTAATTATATTAAAAAATTTGCTTATTTTCTTGTTCTAAATTAAAGAAATTAAATTGAACTATATGATAAAAAATACAAATAAATAACTTATATTTATCAGCTTTATGATAAATATTTTTAATTTAATAAATATTTGATTTTAGTAAAAATTCTTAATCTGTTAAAATAAATGCAAAGTAAATATATTTAATTTTTACGGTAGAAATATATTTTATAACAACGAATTGAAAATATAACAAAAAAAATTTTTATTTAAATTTACAATTATTTAATAATATGAAAATTATTAAAAATAAATATTATAATCAATATAATGTAATTCTTTTATTGTTCAAAAAAACTTAAGTAAATTGTTTTTCCTTTAACGTGGAAAGAAAAAACATTTTTTTATATATCACAAGAAATAACATGAATAATTATTACTTCAAAAGTAAATATTCAAGTGTAAATATTAATATATTTTTTAATTCATTCTTTGGAAAGTAAATTTCAAAGATAATTTAAATACATAGTTAAACATTAATTTATTTCTTTATTTTAAAAATAATAGTAATATTTTTATGTATATTTAAGATTATAATTTAATACATTGTCACATCTAATATAGAACATAATAATTACTACTAATTTAAAATTATTATTTATTTATTTAAAATTAATCAATAAATTATGCTTGCTTTTATAAAATATAATATAAAAATATTTATTATTTCACTGAACTTTTATTTTTAATGAATTTTATCATATCATTTTCAAAATAATTGGTAAATATTTAGAACAAATAAATGTTAAATATTTTTGATTATTAATGAGCAATAAAAATAAATTTTATTTTGTACTTATTTCAATTATTGTACATTAATATATATATTCAAGCATTTTACTAAATATTTTATAAAATTTAAATATTTTAAAAATAATATACAACATTTGAAAAGATTAACTATTTTTTTATTCCTTGATTCTTGTGACGAGTGAATTCGTCACAGTAGTGGAAATATTTATTTATTTAACTAACAATAAATTCAATTTACTCGTAATCACCTGTAAATACGAGGATGGATGGCGCCACATTGATGTAAAGTAGCAGCCGAGAATACATTATCCGGATACTGATTTATGTATAGGAGGCACTGCAGATGCACATGTGAAATAAGGATTGTATATCTATATATATTATAGTAGTGCATATTAGTAGGAATAAAACCGCGATTTTCTCATTAGCTGCCATGTGTTTTTATCGGTAACGCTAATATTGGATATTACCGATCGAGATGCGAATGATTAATAATTAAGATTATTGTATTATAAAGGGGGCGTTCGAGTAGGGAAGACGAGAGTTATATAAATATTATAAATATTATAACCAATAATTGACGAGTAATTGGTGACGTTAATCATTTACTTGAATATTAGTGGTGACAGAGAAAAATTTCCGCAAATTGAAATATTTTAATAGGAAATTCAAGTATATAAGGAAAACGAAAATTAATTCGTTTTGCCAGATTTCTTCCGAATAACATCTAATTTAAGATTTGGAAGTTTAATAATTTAATAATTAAAAGTATAGTAATAGATATTAGTGAGAAGAAAAGAGAGAATTATAAAGAGAGGGATTATTAAAATATTGTGGGGATAGAGGGAATGAATAGAGATATGGAGAAAAAGAGAAAAGAAAATATAAATATATATTCACATTATATTTATATAAGTTATATAAATATTCTTGTCGTTATTTTACTACGATAGTAATATATATACATTAAATCAAAGTAGTGTTGCATTTTTATTATTATATATATATATTCATTGATATATACTATTATATTTTTATTATTTATTGTGGTATTAATTCGTAGTGATGGCTAATACAATTGAATTAATTTAATTAAAATAAATATAGTGAAGTTTTTATTTATTTGATTTGGCCGAAAAATTACTGTTATTCTAAACAATAATTATTTGATGGAATTCATCTCTATATGTTTATATTTATTTGTGCAGTGAAAGCTAATATCTAATATTGAGCGTAGAAAGAAAATTTTTTTAATAAATTCACTACGTTACAGTATTGAAAATATTGCTTTTAAAAAGATTTAATGTAAATATAATTAATAATATAAAAAAAAATTTAAATCCACAGCTTGTACGATAAAAACTAAATACAGTATTATTTATACAGATACATAAAAAATCAAGTGAAATCTTTAGTTTAAAATTATGTTTTATTTTACGAAATGCGGGTATAAACAGTTATATCTTATGTATAATCAAAATTTAATAAAATATATAGATTTATATTATTGATATTCATAGAATGGAAGTATTGTGTGATCCAATGTACGGGCTATCTGAAGTCTTGGGGGCCAGCCAAAATTGGCCTTGAAGAACACGAAACAGAAGTTGAGGGTGAAACCTACAATCTATCTTGCCTCGTAGCTGTTGGTAGAGTGCAACTACCCCTTATTGCCCCACCTCCTACTCCACAAAGATTGAAGCTTCGAGCCATTGAGTTCGTTTCGCGTCATGCCACGGATGGAAAATTCCTGTTCGTCGACCAAAGGTATGTAATGCTCATGTCCATAAATTTGAAATTGTTTCATTATTTCTAATATTTTTTTATTTTTATTCGAGAAAAATATTACATTCTGATATAGTTACATAAACATAATCCAATACTCTAATTAGCTAATAAATAAAAAATTTATTGTAATACGGAAAAACATACGACGGCTGCTGACGTTTATTTTATTTTAACATTTTCAACTATCAACTTTGAAATTTTAATTAACTTTAAAACTACATATACTATTATGATGTAAGTATTTTACAAACATTTAGTTATTTTACTATTCTTAATTGGTATTCAAGTATCATTTATGATCATTTTTTCATAAATAATTAGAATAAATGAAAGAAATTTATGTATCTATCTCTTGATATGTAGAAAGATTGATTTGATTAATTCCATAAAAAATTGCAATAATAAATATCTATGTTAGATTTTTGAAGTTAATAATTTGAATAATATTGGAAATTCCAATTTGAAAGGCTGAACTTTTATTAGGGCAATCTTTCGTGGAAAACAAAGCAATTATAAGGGCACGTTTAATTATGTCTAGGTAGTAGGTAATTTGCCTTTTTCCGTTGCATACCCGGATATCAATATATGACATTATATTACTTTTCTGAAGAATTGCTAATCGTTAAAGTAGATTTTATGTATAATGCCCCTAGCCAAGGGCAGCGTCCGTCACTTTATATTTGCTCTTCTTATCGAGCAGTCGCAACTTTGCTCGTAGCAACCTTGTAATTTCTCTACACTAATTATTTATTAAATAAATTTAACTCAAAACTTTATTCTACGGTGACTTTATTTAACAATATATAATATATTTTCAAATCGATTAGAGCAACGTCAATATTGGGGTTTTTACCTCAAGAATTATTAGGAACTAGCATGTATGAGTATTATCATCACGATGACATTCCTCACCTCGCTGAATCTCATAAAGCAGTCCTTCAATCGCCAGAACGTATCACTACTCAGGTAAATAAAAATAAATATAATTGTATTTATTTATTTTTTAAATTTTATTTAAACATAATATATTTTTTTTAATATTGTACCTATTTTTCGTTCAACAATATAAAATTAATGCGACTCACTCAAGATACTTTATTTAGGTGTACAGGTTTCGCAGTAAAGGTGCCAGTTTTATTAGGTTTTTCTCTGAATGGAAATCATTTAAAAATCCCTGGACCAAGGATATTGAATACCTTATAGCAAAAAATTCTGCTATTTTGTAAGTTCTATAATTTAATAGGTATCTTCTTAATATAAAATCGAAAAATAATTTCATTATAATTCCAATTTATTTTTTTCTTTTGAGAAATTTTTTTAATTAAAATTTTTTAATTAAAAAATTTAATCTATTTTCAATTAAAACACTTAAATAAATATTTTTTTTCATTTTAATTTCATATTAGATAAATCAAATTTTTATTATTCGAAAAAAATATTTGAAAAACATTGTCTTAGTTCTGATACAGGACAAGTTGATAGTAGCGCCAACCGAACAGAAGAAAGTAATATACAAGAGAACTACGACTTTTTCACGCAAAGTAAGTGGTTCGAATTAGTTACTTCAATATTTTTTATGAATTTAAACAGACTTATAATTAACATAAAACTCATAAATTGATTTTGAATATTTACAAATTTTGACATAAATACTATAAAATATTATTTAAAAAAAACTACAGTTTCGATTAAAATCATTTTTTTTTTAATCTAGTTTGTTATTTTAAAATATCTATATATGTATTTATTTTATAGAATTTTTCTTTATTTCTTCTTTTTTTCTTAATCTCGCGTACACATAATTCGCTCGTCAAACAGAATATTCTTACATTATAAACGCAATTTTGTACTTGATTCGTTGCAATTCGGATTATTTTATCCTCGTCTCCGTTGTGTAGAGGTTATACGTCATTGCCGAAATGTAGCATTATTTTGGTCAGTAAATGAGGATTAATTTGGTCGCGAGAGTTTCCTCTTTTTTAGAACTAAACAAAAACTGCGCCCACAAAATTACAATATATTCATACGATATTACAATTATAATTGCTTACCCCTTTAGAGTAGTTTGTCCTTTCGCCTTGCTCGATCGTCGGACCTGCTCGTCTTGATCTGGTGATATTTGAATCGTAACAGTCATAATCCCCTTTAACACAACGCACCCTCGCACTTACATTTTTCTCAGAACACTTACTTCAAATCCGCCGTATGTAATGCTTTATACACAGAACACCGGTCAATAGAATCCGTTACAATATTATTTTTTATTTTTTTTAATGTAATAAATATGGAATAATTGTGAATCAGCAAATTTTTGAAAATTTTATCACATGTAACTATTATATCTTGTAATTCAAATTTCGTGGATAATTAATCACTCGAATTTTTAATCATTTTATTTTTTATAACAATTATGATATTAGTATTATAACGGAGAATTTCCCTCGCGCTGGGATATTTGCTAGCCGACGCCCGGGTTCGAAGGAGGGAAGTCTAGTTAGGGTGAGATTTGGGTTCGTTAGTAATAATTCCTTATTTGCGATGCTTAAGATTAATCAGTCTTTAATAATCATCAAAAAAAAGTAAGACATAGTATAACATAACATGATCTTCAATGCGACATTTAACTACGGCTTAAACTTCTAATTACAAACGATATGCTTTATAATTAACAAAAATATTCGCGTTGCCGGTATTTCATACATTCATACATCTCATACATGCTCTTATATTAATTGGTTATACATTCATACTCACACACATTCATTCAGGGTGGATAAACGCAATTCGCGAGTAATCGCGGTGCTAGAATCGCAGGGGGAGATCGCGAGGTGTTCAAGGTACCTGGGCGCGATCCCCGGATCGGTTCTCGCGAGGATTCGTGGCGATAGGGGGTGCGAGGCTTCGCTATAACCCCACCGCATACAATTTTCGCGATCTGCGAGAAATCGTGACGCGGGGAGTCGCCGGGAAGTCGCGCTCCACCCGCGACACGCAAACGCTGGTCCTTACAACCTATTCGCGGATAGTCGCGGCGCTAGAGGCGCGGAAGTCGCTTTTTACAGCGTCACACATGCATACTACACAATACACCCTGGGCGCGAGAAATCGCGACACCAAGGTCG
Source organism: Eupristina koningsbergeri (assembly GCA_018907245.1). Taxonomy (NCBI): domain Eukaryota; kingdom Metazoa; phylum Arthropoda; class Insecta; order Hymenoptera; family Agaonidae; genus Eupristina; species Eupristina koningsbergeri. Next base: position 4,841,692 of record JACCHV010000110.1, read on the forward strand.
CGGGGGGATCGCCACCCGCGTGCGACACATACACACACACGCTACCGCGTCACACACATGCACTTACATCTAATCGCGAGGTTAACATTACACTTAAAACTAGACTTACAATTGACTACCCACACACCAGCTAACTACGGAGGCAAGGAGAGAGGTGCGGGAGGCGCGGGCGACGTGTCATCTGGCTTGTATCCTGGGTGACACGCGCTACGGGTCGTGGTTGTGTCTCGGCAAGTATCCAAGGACACTCCCGGTGACCCGTCCTGGTGCTAGCTTTCGTCAGCGTGCTTCGGCAAGTATCCAAGAGCGCAATTCCTAGGCGAGCCCAGGGATGAGTCAGGACGGCTTCAAGATATGTCAGGCCATCGTCCCAACTGACTCGTTCAAGGGTGCGCACCCCCCAGTTATACCCTCCGTCAGCAGGGGCGGTGAACGGAGCGCCGAGCGCGCGGTGGTGGGGCGGCCACCCATCTGTGCAGGGGAGCCCTCCCCGTGCTCGACGGCTGCGCGGTGGAGGCTCAGGTTGGGTGTGAGGCCCGTAGTGGAGGGGCTGGTGAGCCCCGGCTCTATTGCGGCACGCTTTCGGGGCGCCGCAAGGCCTAGTAGCGGCTATGCCGTTACAGTATATATATATATATTTAGTATTAATTTATATAATATTAATTTTAGAAAAAATTTTTAAATATAAATCTATATACAAATAAATGAATTGATAAATCAATACTCATGTCACTTAATCAATAATTTATAAAAAAAATACATCAAACATACCACAAAAATATTCAACGAAGTCAAAACTACTAATTAATTTAAAATAAATTTTATAAAGTCGCTTTTTGATAACGATATTCCATGCACATATCAGATATATTACATTGGCTAAATCGTTATTTAAAATATAAAATATGCATTAAATGCATGTATTTGGTTTGACAAACCGAAAAATTAAAAATACATTTAAAAATCAAGGTATATTAGAATCATTTGTTGCATTCACTTTTATATTATTATGTAATTATTCTAGAAATTCCATTTTTATTTTATAAAAAACTTTACAAAATTAATCAATAATTTTAAGTAATCTTCAAAAAAATGTATTCTAGTACAAAAATAATTTTTTATTTTTTAGATTCAAGTTTAGTTTTAAATTTTTAAGTATATTACGTAAATTATGCCATTAAATCATAAAAAAATGATTAATTAATTTGTATTTAAAATATTGGAAAATAATAAACTATAAAAAAAAATTTATCTAGTATTATTTATGTGCTATTTGTTTAATATTTATAGGCAATAGAGGACTTGAGAGGCTAATATCAAGTCATGTTGAAGTTAGTAAGATTGGACGGCAAATAGCTGAGAAGGTTTTGGATCTGCAAAGACGTAATGATCAAGATTCATCATCCAACAATAGTTCGACATCTGCATCAGAACTACCCTTGCAAAATACCGAAGTAAATATCAAATAAAATGAAATAGTCAGTATTACGAAAATTAAATTACCAGTTATAAATAACAAATTATATTAATAATATTATATTGTTTTGTATTATAAAAATTTGAATATAATATTATAAAAAATTGTACATGCATTTTTAATAATTCTAATTAATATTAATGAAAAATTATTTAAAGTCTTATATTATTTAAATATTTTAATTATCTAGTAAAATGAAACTTTGCTATTGTTACGTTTATTACGAGTACTTATATTAATTACTTATATTTATATATATTTATTTATACTTTATTTATTTATAGCGTTTATTTGTCGCATATTTCTTTTACTCCTTTATTTTATTTCTTCGTAACAATTTCCCAGTTCTTTTCTGCCGTAGCTGAATCGGTCAAAGCGATTCAACCTTTATGAGGTTTAAGAATTAAAATAAATACAATTATATTATTTCACGTTTAAATACCGATTTATTGATAATAAATCGGAAGAGAGAATGTAAGTTTTTAATTGGCTCGTGTTACAAATCTAGCGTTCTACGTATGTGTCCGAATTTATAATAATACTCGCGTTATCGCTTGTACGTGTGAGTGTCGTGTTAGTTTTCGACGAGAGTCACCGACCGGGATTATATTACTCCGAGTTACTTCACGCCTCTTATTACTTCAAAATTGTCGAATCTCGAATCACGTCCCAAGATAATAATCACACAATAATAACTGAACCCCGAACATCACTCATTTTCCTTATTTTATAGAGACAACTGTGAACTCCTTTCAGTCCTCCCATCATGGAGGCGTTCTCATTTTTAGGCTTATTACCTTGATTTTGTTTAGATTTCTTCATATATTGTTTAATGAAGGAGTATTATCGATATCATTTCTCAATTTACGCTCACCCGTATTTCTCTTTATGCTGCGTCTTGCTCCCATTTTCACTTACTTTATACAACATTTATTATTTGTTTAATTAATTATGTGGATTTCGTTACATACGTAACACTATTATTTCAGTTTATTAAAAATTTAAACTTTTTATTCTGTATAATTTTTATTCTCATTTTTGGGGTTATTATTATTATAAGTAATGTAATAATTATTAATTACTTATATTTCATACTTTGTTTTTTTACAGGAATTTATTTATTTGAATTTAAAAAAATTTTTTATTTTAAAAAATTTATAATTACATAAAGCTTTATAAAAAGCATAATAAGAATGCAATAAATAATTTAAAAAATTCCTAATATAATATACAGTAATATAATAATGATGATGATACCGATTATGATGATAATAATGATCATGAGTCACATTAATAATTATAATAGGTTGCAAAAATTTTGAAAGCTCATTTTTTAAGTCTCAGATAACAACAACAGCTTCTCCAGAACAAGTTTTAGAGGTTCATCAGGCGATAGATAATGACAGTAGTAGTAGTAACCATACAACTATCTATAACCACATAAACAACAATGTCGAAATAAATATCATTGCTACTAATCAAGGTATGAACACAAATTAATATTTTAGACATAATTTAATTTTGTTAAAGCAAAAAGATTTAAAAAAGATTTACAATTTAAACTTAATGTTTTTAAGAACTGCTATAATGAAGATTAAAAAAATAATAGTATCATACAAATTATTATTTTTATTTACAAATAATTAAATTATTCTTATTTGTTTAATAAAAGAAATTAGTCACAATTAAACAATTGTAAAAAATTCATTATAATATTCAAAATAATAATTATTTTTGATATTTAATTATTTAAACGATTGATACAACAAAATTTCGTCTTAGCTATTATAGCTAGAAGTTGGAATAGGATTTCAAGTATTATTTACTATTTACTAGACTAAAATTATTAATACAAGTAATTTAAAAATCCAGTTGAACAGTAATTATTATAATTATTTACAGCTTTCATTTAATGAAATGAATATTTATCTTATGTATACAAATAAATTGAAATCTATTTCTAGAAGTGCAGTATTAATTTTTCCTTTATATGTTGTACAAATTCTTATTATATTGATATAGTGCTCGTATTGCACCTGAAGCACAGATTCTTTACTTGGCTATGACGCAACCTATTAGCTTTCTTGGGAATAAATGGTAAAAAAAAAAATCTCACCGGTGCTGCGATTATATTCTCCGATTTAATTTAAAAAGAAAAAAAATACCTTAATAGTATATCTGTCAGTAAAACAGAATGTTATTCATTATCTACAACCTTGTATCTAAGCCTTTGCTATTCGCTATTTTTCATTTTCTACGAAAGATACTATTTGTTGTCTACATATTTTTACGTAAGCGAAAATTGCCTACTATTTGCAGATCTATGCTTGGCGAAAGGAGTGTACTACTTGATATTTACAACCCTATCTTGTATATTTTATTATTTGTAGTTGTCTACTAGGCTTTACTTTTGTTGAAAAAATATAATTAATGTAGGTGAATCAAATCAAGCACAACATGGCGTTCCATTAAATGTACCTTAATTAATGAAGAACGTATCGATGTGCTCTACAACCGTTCCAGATTTTGATTAGATTATGTTACCTGTTATATCATCTGTGTTCCAACATGTATAGTTAAGACTGTTTTTAAAAGATAAATTAAAAAATCAGAATATTGGAATAATAAAATTCAATTCTTAACGCTGATGAATTAATTTTCCGATTCTCACTTTTCTCAAGGTAATCGACATTTCGTTTTTTCCGTTTATTTTATAAATTAACAAATTCAGTTTATAAATTATTTTTCATTTAGTAATTTTAACGCTATGAATTTCTTGCGTTGTCAATGTGATTCACAATGTTAACAAGTAGTATTCCAATTTTATTTGGAAGCAAGTATGATCATTGGAAATACTTAATAAGTTTAATAGAATTTTTATGCTTCGGTATCTCGCTATTTACTTCAATAATAAATGTATCATGCATTAAATTATCGATAATATATATTACTTTCCAAATATCTAACAATTTAATTAAAAAAACACACAATCCAGACAATTATATTACAAAGTGAAATATTTAAATATAATTATATTTAAATAAAATTGTGTTAATCCCTTAATTTAGTAGAATTTATTAGATAATACTATAATAAGTTGATAAATATAAAAATAAGTTCATAGTAACATGCGTATCCCAAGTCCACGTCCAGGTGTAAAGTCTGGATATACTTATGTCAAAAATTAATAAAACTCTGAAGAATTTGTATAACTTTCTAATCTCCATACGTTTGCCTAAATATGTTTTTATAAATTCATTAATAAGAATAAAATTTTTATTTACTATGGTTTAGTGCGAGAAATTTACATTGATACAAGCTTGTTGAATCGCAAATTTTTATTAAATAACATTTTCATTTAGTAGAGTTATTTAAAAAATAATATAAGATATCTCTAGAATAATATTAAACTTTGTTTACTATTGATTACTACTATCTGCACATTAAAAATAATTATACAACTACATACTTATTAAAATACCAATTTAGTTTTAAAACATTAATGTTCTCTCTCTCTCTCTCTGTCTCTCTCTCTCTCTCTCTCTCTCTCTCTCTCTCTCTCTCTATCTATCTATCTATCTATCTATCTATCTATCTATCTATCTATCTATCTATCTATCTATTTGTCTGTCTCTAGGATCATCAGGTGAACAGGATATAATGGAGATGATCGAAAGCACCTCGATAACAGAGTCGCAAAACTTAGTGCCAAATGAGGGTAACGATGAGGCAGCGATGGCTGTGATAATGAGCCTTCTGGAGGCCGACGCTGGACTCGGAGAACAGGTCGATTTTTCAGGGTTGCCCTGGCCTTTACCTTAGTTACAATTTTCATTTTTCCTCATCATCCCCGTGTAATGAATTCATGTATTAATTGTCATTTCAATTTCTCGTTTTCTATTTTTCAACTAATTGAGATAAATTTGTTGAATAAATACTGTAGATCAAAATAAAGGTTGTACTATGATAATTAAAATTCATTGAGTTAATGATGTAAGTATTTAAAATATTATTAAAAAAACTATGGAAAATAAAATAAACTGATTTTTTCCTTGTAGTTTCTTTCATATACTTATAGTTTATAACTAATTAATAAAGAAATTCTAATTCAATTATAAAAAAAATTATTAAATCTGAATTTATACACCTTTTTAAATGATAACTAAAAATTATATATTTGAATATAATAAAAATAATAAAAAAAGCAATACAAATTTTAGTATTAATTAAATTCTTAATACTTCAAAATTATTCAATATATTTTTAATTTGATAATTACATCATTTTTTTGTTTATTTCTTATGTATTTCTAAGAAGTAATTAATTTATATTTAATTTAAAGATGAAATTAATTTTAAAAAATATATGAAATATTTTATTTTTTTTTTTTAAATTAAAAGTATAGTTTCTTATTAAGATTTCGTAAGAAAATTATAAAAACTTTATTATTTAGTTACTCTCGAGTATTTTCTCATAAAATTTATAATATTATTAAATAAAAAAAATGCATTAACTCAATGTAATAGTTTTTCAGTTAAATACAATACAAAAATAAAAAAATTTTTTAATTATTTTCAAATAAATTCTATGTAGATTCATTTTTTAATTATAAATTATTAATTATAAAAAAATTTTTTTAAAATTAATTTCTAAATAATAGGGTATAAATATTTTAATATTAATATAAAAAGTAAATACATTTTAAGAAGAAATAAAAATGAACATTCTATTCGATTTTTAAGGATAAAATTTTAATTTTATTCATTATTATGATTGAAAAGAATTACAAATTTTTTGTAATATATTTTATAGTTTTACCATTATTTCTTTATGCGATTTCATAAATGATTAAATTATTAATTATTTTTATTTATTTATATAAAACTTATTAATAATGTACATATGCTTCAATATATCAGAATCACAACTTAAATACATAACAACGTTAAAATATAAGTATTTAAAAAATTTTAATTTATTAAATATAAAATTTTAAACTCTAGCCATTATTCACAATGCAATATTTATAGGTTTTTAAAATTTTATTATTTTAAACTAGTTTAGAAATAAAATAAAATACTTGAAAATAGATAAATTATTTGTAATAAAATTAATGAATAGTTATTTACTCTGAATATAAACCCAATCACAAACATATTTGTATATAATAATATTAATTATAACGAAAATTCTTCATTAATTTGTAACTGTTATGTATATTTCGAATTATTTTAATAATATATTTAAACTTATTTTATTTGTTACATATTTCTTTAATTCTAAGTAATAATATAATAGATTCATAAAATTTCAATAGAATATATATAGAAAAATTATTTTAGGTTTATTTATGAAAATAAATAATCTGCAAATAGTTTTTTAATAAATATTTATCGAAAAATTTGTTCATATAAATTTAAGCAAATAATGATGATCAATGTTAAGTTGCCAATTTAAATATATATATAAATATAGTTGTTCTAATTTCTGAGAAATACGAGAAACCTACTATTCCATATTGAAACGAATGTAATCTACAAAATTGATATACGTAAATTGTATATTCTATCATCATAAAAATTGTATAATCTATGTAAGTTCATAATATTTTTATATGTAACATAATCAAAATATTTGGATATTTTCAAAGTATTTCTTATTTCTATATTGTTTTATCAAAATACAAGTAGTTTTTTGCAATATATATTTACTTTCACGTAAATCTAATATATTATATTATATTAATTATATTAATGAAAAAGATTCTTTGAGAAAAAGATTTCGAAATTTACGCTGTTGCGCAAATGGTTCGATAAACGATGGTAGGCAATAATTAAAAAAAAGAAATTAATTTTTTATAATACATTTAATAATAATGATATGATGATTATATAAAATAATTATAACAAATACTAATTAATACAATATCTTATTAATGAATGGAAATGAATATAAGCACATTAATGTGGAGACTTAAAAATATTCATTATTTACATCGATGTTAAAAATACATAATATATATTATATATTTTATTGTAAGGATCCTTGCACAGGTATGCTGAATGAAAAATATTGATTATGATGAAAAATTTTTTCGCTGAGATTTTGACAACATTACGTTATCCTTCTTGAGAAATATATAATACATTAAATATTAGTGGCAGGAGTCGTTTTGTCAATTGTATACTACTCCATAAATATTAAAATAAAACGAGTTCTCAAGTTGCCATTAAAATAAAATATTTAATTCAAGCATGTAATAATAGTTGATTGCGCGAAAAAAATTTTTTTTTTTACGTGAAAGTGCAAGCGATTAATATCTCATTCCTTTACCTTTAAATTGTATCCTCAATCAAGTATTTATAATACGAAACAAAAAAAACCAATCACATAAAAATAATTTTCTTCAATGTTTGAATATATTATATATACATATATATTAATGTAAAATGAGATATGCACATAATAAGTGTTCCTAATTAAATCATAAGATTGAATATCAATGTATAAAAGAAAGTTTAAATGTAAAATGTATACCATTAAAATTTTTTTTTATCTAGATTATTATTTTTTATCTAGTTATTATAAAAAATTAAAAGTTAATGAGTTTCTTTCAATTAAAATTAATTCAAAATTTTATTTGGAAAAGATTTATTTAAAAAAATTATAATATATTTATATAAATGTATAATTTTACAGAATAAAAAAATATTAATTAAAAAAATATTTTTTATGTATAATATATTATTCATTATATTTTATATTTAAGTAAAAAATTATTCTTTAAAAAAAAATACGTAAAAATATTACACAATATTAAATATTCTGAAATAAGTTTTTAGTCAACATTTTTAATATTATACCTATGTTATTGAAGAACAATTATTCTTTTATCAAAGACATTATAAATGAATGTTTTGTGTGTAGAAAATTGTCATTATAATATTAAATTATAATATTAATTATAATTATTAAAATAGAAACATGGAAATTAATGTGTATTGACATATTCAAAGCAGTTTTATATTCAAATGCAAATTTTTTACGCGTAAATATAAACATATTATAAAGAATAAATACCGATAAAATATAAAAAGAATAAATAGAATTTTCATAATATAAAAAATTTATATTCATTATTGTAATTGAAAATATTACCATATTTTATTTTATAAATTATATTTTGACCTTATATTTTAACAAAATAATGTCACAACTCTATTCGTATTTATTTTATTTTTTTGGATTGATTTATAAATACTACTCTACTACTATGATTTTATGAAAAATATTTTATAATATTATTGTTAGATAAAAATAATAATATATCAAATTACAATTATATTACAAATTTATGTTGATATATATATATACATATCAAATAAATAGACAGATAGTATTATTGTTTATTAAGTATTTTGTTCTATATCTCTAAGGAATGGATAATAAATGTTACATATAAAGCAACATTAATATGAACATTTACTTTGTCTGCATGAAAGTCGTTATTTAAATGTGGACAACTCCCCATATTGACACCAACTATAGTATTATTCAGAAATATTGGACCACCACTGTCTCCCTAAAATATTTATGAAACTTATATTTAAAATATATAAGAAAATTAAAAATAATTTAAAATGTTATTTTGAATTATTTTTTGAATTATGACCACGTATAAAAACATAATTAAAATTAAATAGATTTCTATATTTTTTTAAAATGCTAGTTTTTGGGCAAATACTCTATTTATCAAGAAAAAACTAAAATTATTTTTTCATTGTATAAAATTATAAAAAAAATTTCAATTCAAGTGTTAAATACTCACGATTTCTAGATGTATATATGGATCTGCATTAGTACAGAGTAAATTTTCATCTACGGTAACAGGAGATCCTTCAACATAACTAACAATTTGATCGCACAAGGATTTCGGTATTATTTTTACGATTGCCACATCCAAATTATCCAGGAATCTACCAGTATTTGTAAGCCCAAATCCTGCTACTGTAACATCTAATCCGTATAATTGTTCAACTGGTATAGTTGAAACAACTGCTGGAATAATATCCTCGTGTACTCTGCCCCTTATCTAAAAACATTTATTTAATTCACAATTTAGTTTATATTCTATATTTTACACGATAAGAATAAATTTCCAATTCATTCTTTGATACAAAAATCTACTGTAAACCACATAAACAATTAATTATACATATGTATGTGTATGTTTATCGCAATATATTGTTTTATAAAAAATATTTACTCTTCCTACAGCAATGTCATTGTCATTATACGTTAGACGCTGAGCAGGAGCATTAACTCGGTAAGTCCATTGATCATACGTTTGCCACCATAATATGATATATATTTTAGCAAACCTTAGATTCACTGATTCAGCAGCTATTACAAGAGGTCTATCAGGATTTAAACGCAAAGTAAAACAATGTTCCGATGTTAAAAAATGCCTTCTGGATATAAGTGTTCCTGTACAAATAATTTGTTCATACTCATAACCTTCGCCGAATATTTGTTTTAGACATACAATTGATGAAAATTCATTTTCGATTGCTCGTCTAATATTATGGCCAATTAATGCTTTTAAATGAACAAAACTAGATTGTAGATCTAAAAAGTATAAATAGTATTAAAAATAATTAATATAATCGTAAAATATTAGTTTTTGATTTAATCTATTAATTGATGTCTTCAAACTACTTACAAAGTATTAAACTGGCAACAAATATATGGATACCTTTGCAATGCATTTTGAGTCCAAATGAAACAACCACAATTTCGTATTTTCACTGACAAACTTTAATTAACCATTATCAAAGTAACTATTAATGAGAAATAATTTCTGAAAAATAAGAACTAAAATATTTTATTTAGAATTACTATATAATCTACTACTATTACTAAATTACTAAAATTATATAAAATACACTAAAATTGTACGTATAAAATTATTAATAATTTTTCGATCTTTTTATATTTCAATATATAAATTTATAACAATTTATAAGATTAATTTTATTAATATTTTTAAATATCAAGATTATAAATAAGATATAAAAGAATTTATTAAATGAATTTAATTGTAATTTTTAATCTTACAATAAAATAGTTATTATGATAAATATAAAAAAGAAAAATTATTATATAAAATTATATAGATATTAATAATTGAAAAGAGGATAATAACTTCTTCATAACCATTTATAAAATATATTAAATACCTTTAGATTTTTTAATGTAAAATTCTCATTATATACTAAATTAATACAAAATAATATGACTTCTATTGTATTAAAATACTATAACTACATTTTTTTGTAATTTATTTGAAAAATATATTTGCTTATGTATAGTTAAGATAGTAAGTAAATTTAAACCATTATAAATATAATTTAAATAGTTTATTATATATTCTTTCACGTTATTTATATAATAAAGTTATTATCTAATTTCAAATATTTATTTCAACTATTTATATTTACTTATTTCCTTGATGAAGCAATCAATCATAAGGTTAATATAAATAAAATCAAAGGAAAATTTTTTGTGATGATTTATAAATAATACATTAGATAAAATCAAACAAGTTTATAAAGTTAAAAAGGCTTTTAGGCTCACGAAGACAAAAAAGTTTGTTTTTCACTCAAAAACACATTTTCGATTTCACACTTTGTTCATGACTTTTTAGTTTTTATTCATATTATTATTCTATATTACAATTAAAATTTTTATAAATTGTATAAAAACATCTCTCAAACCACATTTAATTAAATATTTAATTTAAAAGTGAAATTTACTTTTCAAGAAATAAGAGATATTTTAATTTTTTTAATCGAATAGTAAGAATTCAAATTCGATTTCATAAAAATTTTATTACTATTACTTTAATTAAAATATTATTATTAGATTACTCTATAATATTTCTATGTAAAGTTTATAATATTATTAAATAAAAAAAAATGCAATGATACAAGTCAAACTCAATTTATGCGATTAAATATAATTATTCAATAATATATTTTATTTTAAACATTATTTAATTATGTTCAAATTTAATATATTTAGTTTATTTAAATTTGTAATAGCATAAATCAAGTTTCAATATAAATGTTATGTAGGCTTGTTTTTTAATTAAAAATTATTTTTAATATTAATAAAAAAATAAATATATTTTAAAGAAAAATATAAATGAACATTCTATTCGACTTTTATGTACAAAACTATAATTCATTGCAGTTATTGTAATTAAGAAATATTATAAATTTCTTATAATATATTTTGTAGTTTTACAATTATTTCTTCATGTGATATCATAAATAATTAAATTATTAATTATTTCTATTTATTTGTATAACACTTATAAATAATGCATCCATTTTATAATATTTTTCAAAAAATTCTTATAATTATTCCTAATACAATATTTAATATTTTGTTTAATTTATTAACTGAACATTATTTTTATGTACAATTTAAAACGTCGTACTTAAACGTTGTCAGCAAGCGCTAAAAAATTTAAAATATTTCTTATTTCTATACTTTATCAAAATACAAGTTATTTTTTTTCATTATGTAGTTTTTTTCACGTACAACTGATATATTATGTCAGTGAATAAAATTCTTCAAGATAAAATTCTTCAAGGTAAAGGATAGTGCTCAATAATTAAAAAAAAATACATTTTTTATACTACATTTAATAATAATAAATATGATGATAATAAAAATTAATGGTTACAAAATTAATAAATTGCCTAAATATAATGTTATAATATATACAACACACCACCATGGACTATCATATTATAATAGAGTTATGTCAATTGATAAATTACACTCAACGCCGCAGGCGTTAAAAAATTATATAAAAAAATTATTGAAATAAAAAATATAGTTACAAAATTGTATATATATAAAATATATTATATCGCAGGCGCTGATTGTAATTTATTAATGCTAGAGAGCAACAAGATATTTTATCCGACATATTTATTTGTTTTCTGAACACAGAGGTGACCTTTTTTTGATCTCTGCTCTATCATAAAAACCTCTGTGATAAAAACTATACGTAGATCAAAGAGCACACATAGTTTGTTTGGATTTTATTCAACATAACCTTAATATAATTCCTCGGGTGCAGTATTAAATGATATTGAATTTATCATGGTTTTTAAAACAAGTGGTATTCAATGGACAGACTTAGAATTGAGAGGTTTACTTGAAGATGAAGATTCATGTGTTTATTTAGAGCGGGTTCAAAAACATTTGGGGTTGCATCCTTTTCATTTGACAAATCTAAATGAAGCTCTTCGAGAAATTCTTAATACCAATTTGAATTCTTATGATCCAGAGTATGTGAGATAAACCATTCGTATAAAAGAAAATATATAAAAATAAATAAATTAATGAATTAAATCCAATAATACACATATTTGCATCAGTATTTTAAATAATTCGTCATATTTTTAAATTAAAAATTTTATCAATACTTTCTTCCAGATTAAATGGTTTGTTATTATCTTACAAGAATATAAAAATATTATCTCCTTTAGGAGATATATTACATGATACTTGCTTCATTCATATAGACATAGAAGCAGATTTTTATATTTTTAAACCAGCAGTAGGACGAAATTTGAAAGGTATATATGAAAACTCAAAACAACAATTAATATAAACAGAAGATTTAATAATAAAAAAAAATAATATTTTTGTATTATTTATTATTTAAAAACATTGAAATAAATATATATAACTTCAATTACAATATATACATTCACAATATATTTAATAAATTTAATTTTATTATTTTAGGTTTTGTAAATAAAAAAGGTACAAATCATATAGGTATTTTACTTCATAAAGCTTTTAATGTATCTATTCCGAAACTTAATGAAAATCAAGAAGATTGGCCCGGTGATAAAGTTAAAGTGGGCCAAGAAGTTAAATTTACACCAGATGAAATAGATTTTAAGACTAGACTTCCATATATTCGTGGTTCAATATATGAAGAGTACGAATAATTTTTCAAACATAAAATAAATTTTTTGTTTTATATCTTTAATTAATAACTTATTTTTAGGGAATATTTAAATGGCTGCCAACTTTTCAATGAACAGATTGCAGCTACTAGTGAATCTGAATTTTATAAAATTACTAGATGGAGTATAAATGATAAAAGTACAAATTTAAAAAACCAAATACTAAAACAAGAAAACAAACGAATAATTTTTTATGATGATTATGATGTGGATATTGATTTGAATTGTGAATCTGAGAAAAAATCTGTTAAAAAAGTAAAAATGCAAACTAATGATATACAGGAACCAATAACAAAAACATCCAAAAAAAGAAAAAGAAAATCTAGATTTGAATCTATATCAGAGTTAAAGAATACAATTGGAAATGAATACAATGTAAAAATTGAAGAAATAAATAAGTCTACACCAATAAATTCTGTAAATGAATTTATGGATAATAATTTTATTGATACAAAAAACAATGAAATTTCGATAAAAAAATCAAAAAAACGAAGAAAAAAACTTGAAGACAGTAGTGAAAATAATGAAAATGAAATTAAGTTCAAAATTAAAAATTTAATAGAAAATGATGAATTAGATAATAAAATTAAAATAAAAACAGAATCAAAAACTCTTTCAAAAAATAAGAAAAGGAAGCGTAAAAGTGATGAGATAACGCAAATGGATGATACTGAAGATGAAAAGAATCACAAAAAATGTCTTAAAAATTTTATAAAACATTTAAAGTTCGATCAATCAGCTTATGAAGAACTTGAAAGACTTAAAAAAAAATCAAAGAAGATAAAACAACCAATTATAGATGATTATACATTCATGGATACAGAAGATGAAAAACAATATAAATCCACTTTAAAGTCATTGATTACAACTGTACAAAATGATACTCTAGAGAATGATTTTGAATTTATAACACCTAAACAAATAAAAATTAAAAAGAAACAAAAATCTTCTAAATTAGATATAGAATTTAAATTAGATCCACAGTTAATTAAAATTGAGCAAGAATCAGTTAATTCTGAACATGAGCATGTGTTCAAAAAGTTCAAAATGACTGATTCAGATGTAGATTCTGTGAGTAATGGTATTTTTAATAAGGCTGAGAATGAACATTTGGAAAGGAAACACAAAAAATCACATAAAAGTACAAAACTAAAAAAAGAAGAAATAGAATAATTAAAATGAAAGATTTAATAAAAATTCTTATTAAATCATAAACGACACAGAGAATTGAAATGATATTTTATATAATTAAAAAAAACGCAATAAAATATTAATTTTATAGTAAATACAAATTATTTATAATAAATAAATATATATGTATTGATAACAAATTAACTTTAAAAATATATTATTTGTCTAACACTATTAGTCAATAGTAAAGTTTAAACTACAAATAAAAAAAAAAAATGATTAATAAATTATTCAAGCTACTTATTTAATTAAAATACTTTTTATATACTTAATGTATAACTTTTATACATTTATATATTAATTGTAACTTATATTTAAAACTATAAATTAGAGCAGGACATGTATTATTATGTAATATTTTTTTGTATAATTTTTTAATGATAATTATATACTTATAAATATAAAATAATGAATATTACACACAAAAATTGCTTGTTTAAGCAATATTTTTTTATTCTGTAAAATTGTACATTTATATAAATATATTACTGTTTTTTCAAATAAAACTAATTCACTTTTCATTTCTTATTAATTGCTTTCTATCTTTTTTTATTATTTCAGTTTTACATTATCCGATCAAACTTTAAAATTTCTACAAAATTTTTTATGAAACAAGTTTATTTTTTTCGATTTCGCAATAGTAATTGCTGTATATTTGTTAAAATAAAAAATTTATTTAAATTTTTAA
Organism: Eupristina koningsbergeri; assembly: GCA_018907245.1. Lineage (NCBI taxonomy): Eukaryota > Metazoa > Arthropoda > Insecta > Hymenoptera > Agaonidae > Eupristina > Eupristina koningsbergeri. The sequence goes on from JACCHV010000110.1 coordinate 4,857,104, forward strand.
AAAATAATCCATACTCTTCATATGGTACCTTGAATATATAAAAGTCTAGTTTAGGATCTATTTCATCTGCTGCAAATTTAGTTTTTTGTCAAACTTTTACTTTATTATATAACCAGTCTACCTAATTTTTATAAGATTTAGAAATAAATACATTAAAATCTTTATATAATAAAATACCTAAATATTTTATACCTTCTTTACTTACAAAACCTAAAGTAATAAAATTAAATTTATGAAATATATTGTGAATGTATATTATCCAAAATATTAGTTTATTTTAATTATTTTTATAATCCTCTTATACTTCATCCTACTGTTGGTTTAAACGTATGGGATCTGCTTAGATATCTATATGAATGAAGTAGATATCATATACTAATTTCCTACTGTAGATGATATCTTTACATTCTTGCAAGATAATAATAAACCGTTTAATATGAAAGATAGAGTTAATAAAAATTTTAATTTTAAAATATGACAAATCGTTTAAAAGATTAATACAAATATTTAGGATTAAATTATTTATTTATTATATATCCTTTAAAAAATATTTTTATATTTTCTTCTATATGAATGATGTATCTTCAATCATAAGAATTGATTGAAATTAGAATTAATAATTTCTCGAAAAGCTTCATTTAAATTTGTCAAATAAAAAGGATGCAATCCAAAATGTTTTTAAAACTGTTAAATTTGAAATTCGTCGATTGAATACCCCTTATTTTAAAAACCAGGGTGGGCCAACTTTAAGTGGGAGAACTGGCAACAAATGTGCCACGACTTCGACCAAAAATTTTAAGCGCCCTGTTCCTTACTATTACTACTTTATTACTTACTATTACTCTGATGCCTTTTTTCGTGAGCCGATCCTGGTGAAACGAAACACGCGATGATATTATTTCCAAACACAATGCGAAATATCTTTCTTTTGTAAATGTTTTGAAATTATTCGCGTTTTGATTTTATTCATTATAGTTAATAATTTGGATATAGTTATCATTGAGCATTAAATGTTTATATCAATAACAAATTTAATTTTAATTTTATGTTATTGAAATCCACATAAAAATTAAAATTAAGGAAATGAAATAGAGGAAGAAGCAAATTTAACAAAGAAATAGTGTACTAAAAGAAGATAAACAAAAATTTGAGGTATGAATTTTGATAAATTTAATTTCAATAATATTTTAACAATTACATTAATAAATAATATATCTAATAAGTATGTATATTCATATAAAAAATTATATTGTTTTGAAAAAATGTTTTACCTTGCTGTTATAAGTAATTGTTATTTTATAATAACCATATTATTGCTATGAATAATAGTAGGTAGTAAATAATAGTATGTTCATTTTCAAATTATAAATTATTTTCTTTTTCTTATATTGTTGTTCTAATATTAACAATAAGTCTTTTATTTTACATAATAAACATTTTTATAACTTCATTTTAATTATATAAAATGTACGCATATTTTTTCAATAATGATATACATATTGATGTATTTACAAAAATGTATATATTAATTTATACATTTATTTTATATAATTATGCACACTACTTTTATAATGATATTATGTATTATAAATATATGTTTATTTCAATATATATTTAATTAAATTATATCATTATCATGAATATGTATATATACATATATATAATTATAATAAGCCTGCTTTAACAATGAATTCATACAATTTATTAATTTTTGTGTTATAGTTTTTTAGTTTCCCAGTAATCCTTATGTCAAAACAATAAAAATACCAATAAATTTCAACAAAATACCATACTAAAATGAACAGGGTCATCTTACAAAACTAGGAAAAAACAAACAATAAAAATTAATCATAATAAATAACTAATAATAACTGTACAGCAGAAAATTTTTGAATTTTTTAAATATGTAAAATAATTTATATTTTTAGGTATGTACACATAAATATATTTATTATTTATTGAATGTTTTTTTGATATTTACAAATAAATACTTAAAATTATTATTATACATACTATATTTTAATTGAACTCATAAAATAATCATTACAAATTAATGAAAACAAGTTTATTACTACATTATTAAATACATTAAAATTTAATATAATATGTATAATATATTATATTTAATTTGTAAAAATTTTCTATGTACAAAGTAAATATATAAATGAAAATTGTTTTAAAAACAATAAAAAATCGATTTATATAAATAAATAAATAGTTTTATTTATTTTCATTTGTATTTATTTATAATTTAAAAGTGTATAAATGATAGAAATTTTAAACTTATCAATCATTTAAAAATTTCAAAATTATAAATAAATACAAATGAAACAATTATAATTATTAATTTATTCATTCATATAGTTATTCTAATTATATTGTATTAAAGTATTAAAATAATTTAAATATTATATGATTATTTTCAAAAGCGACAAACATTTATTTATATTCATAATATATTTACAATATATTTTATTAATATTTTCAATATAATAGTTAAAATAATTTTACATTAATTAACTAAAAAATAATTTATTCTTATAATATTTGTTATTGTGTCAAAACCTATTTAAAAAAAATGTTGGCTCATGTATGGATTTCAGTCGTGGCATTTCAAGGCGCTAAATTTAAAATGGTACAGATAAAACAATCATGTTTAATCACAATATTATTAAAATATTATACGAAAACACACGATATTATTACTATTATGTATATTTATATAATATTTGTCATATTATGGTGTATTTTTGTATGATACTTTAATAATATTGTGATTAAACATGATTGTTTTATCTGTACCTTTTTAAATTTCGCGCCTTGAAATGCCACGACTGAAATCGATACGTGGTCAACTTATTTTTTTTAAATAGGTTTTGACACAATAAAAAAATTTTTTAAAAAATGCCACGACTTCACCAGAGGCGCTGGTAGTAATACCAAATAGTACATAAGTGCGAGAGAGAGAAAAGATAAGACTTTGTTGTCTGATGTATAACACAGAATTTGACTTTCTTTTAATCTCTGTTCTGTGATTTATTCCAAAATAAATTGGAGTTTGTTCGCGGCGCGAGGTTCAAATGTAGGGAAGAAGAATGCTAGGGATTATTAATATAAGATAAAACTCTCAATGTTAAATTTAGATAAAAGTGATTTTATTCAGATTGTAGTTTATACCGGAGTTTATAGGAGTCGTGGCATTTGAAAATATTTCAGGCGCGAAATTTAAAATGGTACAGTTAAAAAATCATGTTTAATCGCGATATTATTGACATATGGTGACAATGAGCTTTCAAAAACACAAATGTAAATATACATGTATTCAAATATATTTAAAAATAGCTAATAAGAAAACATTAATAAGACAAGCAAATGTAATGGTCATCAATATTTCGTTTATTTAGTTATAATTATACAATTATGTAATTAATGTAGCCCTGCGTATCTCTAAAATACACAGAGCAATAAAATAATAAATGTACAAAGGAGAGACGTGGCGTATGATACACGCAAGCAGAAGCCTGCACAAAGTGACGATATCCTCTGTGGTGTATACTACGTGTCGAATAAAATCACCTTTCTTTAAACATAATTTCGAGAGTTTTACCTTAATAGTTTCTTACATTCCTCGTTCCTACATTTGAATCTCGCGCCAAGAACAAGCTCCAATTTATTTTGGAACAAATCTTAGGACTCCGGTTCTAATCTTTGATTGATTTGTTCCAGGGTATTGCGGACTGTTACATTTAATTAACACTTTATCAGAGATCATTAGAGGGATTGCCGGTGATCATGTTAAATGTATGTTCCCAAAAACCTAGTGGAAATTTAACAAACTACATTTTATATTCGAAAAGCCGTTCAGGGGAGAACAGAGTGAAGTTAAGTACTCTCCCCACTGCGTAGAATGTAAAATATAATGAAGTTATCCATTTCATTTGAATTCAAACATATAATATAACTTTACTTTTTTGTATGTTTTTTAAATCTCTCTTTATTTTATACACTTCAATTCTATCTTATATATTTTAAAAAATTATCTACTTCCTTCATAAAGTTATGCATTTTTTAATTTTAGTTTTCCAACATATTTATCTGTATAAATACATCTGTATACATAACATGGACTTACAATTTTTTTTAATGTGCTTTCTTTTTGTTTCAAATTTCAATTCAATCTTATCAAATTTATTTCCCATAATCCATTATTGTTTACATAACTCAATAGATTATATGTGTGAAAAAAAATTATTAAAATAAATCATGTACATTTAAAATATTAAAATAAATAAAATTAATACAATAACATTTCTTTCATTCTATACAATTTATGATAACAATATAGTTTAACAAAATCTTGATATTTAATTATCAATTTTAATAAAATCATTTATTAAATTATCATAGCTATTTAAAGAATAACTAAAAAGGTTATATTAATAATAAAAAAGTCTTATTCCTAATTTTAAATTTCATTGGATAAAATAGTAAATTATTTGACGTAAAACTGATTTTAAGTACTTTTTTTAATCGAAAGTGGCTACACACTAATGATAATGCTATACTTTATTATATGTTTATATAATAATTCCAACTCATACATGAATTCGGCATATATTATTATTTAGATGAGTAAACGGATATATCAGTTGCTTGAAAAAAAAGTTTCACTTCAAAAAATTCAATTAAAACAAATTGTAGTTCATCGGTCTGGTATGTTTAAGAAAAATTGGGCTTTGAAGTTATCCATTGGTCCGACCATTCATTCGGAGAATTTTACATGTGAACAAAAACAGAGCCGTAATAATATTTATATTCATCTAAAAAGATAATATTTCTTTTGAATGTAGATGATACAGCAATGTATACGACGAAAAATAAAACAAAAATATAAGAAAATAATAAAATTGGGAATTTATGATTTCTCGCTCACGCAGCATATACCGATGTTTTGGTGTAACAAGAAACAAGTGTACCTTTCATTTCTCTCTATAGATTTCTCTTTCTCCCTCACTCTCATTTTCACCCTCACATACTTTACACATCATTGATGTATTAGACTCTTTCTTACTCTCATATACTCTACACATCATTAATATATTAGAATCTTTCATTCTCGCTCTCTCTCTCTTTCTCGCCTTCTCTTTGATCTCTCTGTATCTCATACAATATGATGCACTCGGTGCATCTGTGCTGTGCTACATGATGTTTCTCGCTTGCTTTATGTTTTCACTCTCTTGCTCTTGCTTACTCTGTGCATCTTTTCTACACTAGATGCTCTCTTTTTCTTCTGCTACACAATATTTATTTAAAATAAAAAATATTAATTAACGTGAAAATGTGTTTCATTTATACATTTATAATTTTTAGAATGATAATTCTGAAATCTAAAAAAATTAAAACAACTTCATTGTTCAGTAAAATAAATCTATTTTAATATAAAGAAATTTATTGTTATTAACATAATTAGTGAAATTCAGAAGCGGAAAAAGAAAAATATATGTCAAATTGATTGTTTAACATTTTACCAAATTACATATATAATAATATAATATATATAAGCGTATACAATTAAAATATAAAAATGAAAGCAATTGTAATAAAATTGTTAAAGTAATAATAAATATTTGAATGTAATTATGAAATTATGATTTTATCAATAGAAAATTCAACAATACGTATTAAAGTTTAAGCGAAGAAACTTTATATTTATAATTAAGAAATATATCATCTAAAATGTTTTAAACTTTATTATTTCATTACAAATCTTTGTTATTCACATGTATTCAATTTAATTTTTATGCTGTAACGAGACGGTTCCGTTCGCCTTTCACAGGTGGAGGACAGATTCGAGCTCTGGCCGAAGAAAATTTCTATTTTTCGCCGGACAAGCGGCAACCGGTCTGCCAGGGTTTTGGAATGGTGGAAATGGGAGAAGTCAATAAAAACAAATGATTATTTACTAAATCAATCCCATCAGTGTGATTGTTTAATGATCAGGTTCCGTAAATACAAAAACAATAGATTTATATTGAATTTTGTTCTTGGTGAAAATATCGAACTAAAATTTAAATTAAATTTATATAGACACCGAGTATGAAGGGTATTAACAACAATAAACCTTCATGCGGATTAATCAACGCTATTTACCATTGACCAGTTCGACGAGTAATTAAATGAATTAATCACTTTAAAACTTAAATATTATCGAGCCGCAAATGTCAAAGTTGGGTAGTGTTATTTGTAAACACTACTTAATCTCGGTATCGGTCACGAACAATAATACTCGCGAGAATAGTAAGATTTTCTGGAATTACAGTTTAAATCATGAATCTAATATTTCCAGGTGTATTACAATTAAACAAAATAAAATGTAGCAATTGTATAACAATTGCTACATTTTATTTTGTTCTTAATTAAGGTAGAGCTTAATTATTGGAAATAATTAAGCTCTACCCGAGAATATTTATATATATATGTATTTAAGACCGGAAACAAAATCCGAGCAATTATAAAATAATTGCTTAACAATTTACGAACAAATAAAATTTTCGGAAGAAAGCGGACGGTGCAGGAATGGATTTCGGGTGTGTTAGCAATATTGCGCAATCGAAGGTCTGCGTCGAAAAGTGGGGAACACTCAAGGGTATCAAGCTATCGTTACAGAGCGAATAGATATTTTAAAATAGGAGGGGTACGCGAGGAGGCTTGAATGGTGAATTTTATTAATTTCCAAAGGAGATTGATAACAAAGTACTGCCTACGTCTACCAGTGGTGAGTCATTGTAGCTCACCACTGTATGGTGACATGTGTTCATGCCATCTTATACCATAGATATGCCGTATTCCTGTGTTGATTATGCGTTGTAGTTTTAGGTCTAGATTGTCAGTGATGTCGTAGTAGACTAGGAAGCAATAATAGATGATAACAAACAGTAAAGTGAGAATACGATGCCTGCAAAGCCGGAGATCACTATTTCTCCTGAAAAAATATAGTCGGTACATTAAGGAGTACACATTTTTTGCACACTTGCAATACGTATTCTTTTCAATTAAGATTGGAGTTAAACACTATCCCAAGGTTTGCAGGGACCAATCAAAATCAATTCTAGTATGCCATACCATCAAATATAGCTTAGCATTGCTTCCAGATTATTTATGAAATTTGAAGAGCTCACAAGAATGGTCTTTATGTTAGTCAAGTTCAATTTAAGGTGATTATTCATGATTCAGAGTATAATTCCATCATCATTTTGGTCAACTTGGTAGAACACGCACCGAGCTGTTCATTGGGGTATTGACTGTAGATCTGGAGGTCGTCAGCATATATCAGGTGTGGTGTTTTCATAGAGAGGAAAACACTGATTTCATTGACGTAGATGGAGAATAATATACCGAGCATCGTTAAGGTCGATAAAAGAAAATAATGTACCATCTACACTAAGGATATACTGCTTCTTAACAATGAGGTAATATGTTATCCAACTGATGATCCCCTTGAAGAAGCAAAAAGATGGGAGCTTTCAAAGAAGCTTATCATAGTTAACCATGTCAAACATCTTTTTGAAATCGAATAATGTCAGCAGAGTAACCATCCTTTGGTCGATGCCATGCCTAATGTTATCAGTCAATTTAAGTAGTAAGGTTTATGTGGAATGTCTAGTACGGAAACCAGTTTGGAGAAAATTTAGGAACATCTGAGTTTCAAGATAACATGACAGCTGCTTATGTACTAGTTTGTCCAGAGCTTTGAATAAAAAGCAGAGGCTGGAGATAATGTGATAGTCCGTGAGAATAGTAGGTATGTTTGCTCAAGGCACATAAAATTGATCTTTTTCGGAATGAGGGAAAATTCACGGAGAGATTAATTAAAGAGTCTCGACAGAGGCGAAAAAATTTGTAAAGTTTGTTTCGTTCCTTTGGTAAGTTAATAATGTAGTAACCCAAGGGTATCGTTTCTGTCCGAGAGTTACGACCAATAGTGGGGAAAGTTTCATTTACTAATTTTTGTAGTTTTTATAATGTTTAATTTTTAATATGTAATGCATTGTAATGCAGGTTTCTAATGTTGCCGAAGATAGAGATAATAACTTTTTAGTAATAAAAACATTTATAAGGTTAGTAGTATCTATTGCGTCAAAGTCACGGTATGTAAAAATACATTATCTTTATGATGCGTTGAACCATAGTAGCCAGAGAGAAAAAAGTGCTCTTTGTTGAGAGTGCCAATTAATTTGGTATCTTCACCACTGGAGAATAAGCCCGCATTAAAATCGCCCAATATTAGCTTGGTTGCATAATTATGCATTTAAAAAACAAAGTGGTGAATAAAATTCTAACCAAGTAAAAAAGGTGAGTATGGTGGACAATAGATAGTTGCAACAACGATTGGGGTAATCCCAGTGGTAGAGACTTCACATAATAGATACTCAGGTTTACTAGGTTTTCCAGTCCGTATGCTATCGAAAGAATCAATAACAATAGTTTCGAGTGATATATATATATGTAGAGGGCCATTCCTCCACCATTTCTGTTTTTATCTTTTATAAATAGCTTATAGTCATCTAGTTGCACGAATTTGTTTGTCATCTTAGCATTCAACCAGGTCTCGATTACAACTTACATGAATGTAGGGATGAGAAGACAAAAAGAGCGCTAACATCTCAATATAATCTGTGAGGAAATTCAAATTGAGATGACAGGATGTTAGGCCGCTAGATAAGGACGTTGAGGAGGCAGCAGTCGACGTATCAGTGCTATGGTTTATGAGCAGTATAGGAGTGATAATAGGAGTAGAAATAAGATCGAAGGACTTAAACGACATCGGTAAGATTATAGTAGTCGAGGCATCAGGGTTGAAAAGCTTTATGTTGGAGGCGTCATCTTAGCTAAAAAACTATCTATGTCTGGTTGAGATAAAATGATGAGAGCCCGTGTTCTCTTTCTCTTTCTAATAATGATATTTTAACCTCGAAGAGGGAGCACCTCAGGGCCCTAGAAGATAGTGTCACTAGGAGTGATGTACGTTCCTGCTGTACATCACGACTGTTTTTGGAAATCTTAGGCCATAGTGACCTTGCCGTGACCATGTACCGACACAAGATGGTGGGATCTAGAATAATACAACAACAAAAAGCAGTCTAAGATTGGTACCGCTGTCGTAAAGTAGACCATATTTTACATATGTATATTACCTCCCTCATTTTGCTTCTTGGCATCTTGTGGTATCCAACGCTGCACTCTCTACACTATGCATTCGGACATGCTGTCTATCCTAGAGAGCTTAGTCTTGATTGACGTAATGATTATCGTTTCAGATTTTTTTGCTCAGAGGTTATTAGTTATTATGAGCGTTTGTAGTTACTTCTCTATTTTTTCTGTCTGCTGTCGATGATATCCAGCCTCTTTTTAAGGATATTTAGGAACTTATGGAGATGTGATTCAGTCTGTGTTAGTGATTAAAAAGGCACATTCTTCGCTTGAAAATATAAGTCCCTGGTAAAAGAAGTGGAGGATTGAGATGACGATTGTAAGCTGAATCTGGAGATAGAAGCGGTAGAAACAGTAGGAATCCAGGAGAAATGGGGGAATGAGAAGTCATCATTGCCTATTAATTTAATTTTCAATTTTTTATTTTTTTGATTTTTGGGTCTCATGCCAATGTATTACCATTAATTAGTATTGATAGTGTTCAAAATAACATTGGTAAAAATAATATTGGTAGTTAAAAATAACAATGATATTAGTGTTTATCTAAACTGGTAAATTTCGCTGTAAAATTAAAGTTAAATACCGAGCTTAAGCAGAGTGATAGATAAATAATTTGAGGTTAGAATATTTTGTGTTTTGAAATGCACAAAATGCAAGTAACAAATTGTGCAGTCTCAAATTTTGAATATCAGAGTTTAAAAGTTGCAGATTTTACAAACAACTAACATGCAATAAAAAAGCCCATAGGCACAAAACAGCAGAAGTAGAGCAGTTGTAACTAAACATAGATAAGAAGCGAATTTGGTAGTACTTACTGATAAGAGAGAGAGAGAGTTAGATAATGAGGGGAATAATATTAAAATATAAGTCTAACAGAAATGTGTGTATAGATTCAATGATTGTATGGTGTGTGAGAGAGATAGAGAGGATCACATTGAACTTTTTGACCTTTCCAATGTATGGACCAGTGGTTTGAAATGGGACGCAATGACAGATCGATTTGTTCTAGCTTATCAAACGCTTCGAATAAAATCTTTTAATATATTCTGTCACCTATCATTTCGTTAACATGAAGAGGATTATCGTGTCGAGAATAAAAGGATGACAATGTGAAGCAACAAGGCTAGTTTACATCGAAGGCACAGTTGGTGCATCACTGTCACCGATCAAGGAAACGTCAATTGAGAGGAAACTAGTTTAAAATAACATGAAGAAAGCAAATCCGTAGGGAAGAAGTAATATTTTCGTAACCTAAAAGTATCGTCTAATTGCAAGTGGATTTCAAATGATCACTTTGTAAATTTAAGCTCAATGGGTATTGAACAATTGTAATTAAGTCAATTAGAAATAAACGAATTTTTGTGAAACCAATACATTGCTGAGTTTTTTCACTTTTGAGAATTGTCACCCCGTATTCTTCCACTTTTCTTTGAAGCAGATTTTCGCATTTTCTTATTTGTTTGATTATCAGTTTGCCTAAATTTTTCCGCCTCTGCGGGGACCCCTCACTAAGGAGGTAATGTAGCGATCTGGATATCGAGCATATGTAAGAGTATAACTATTGTTATAATCCGCGAGAAAAGAAAAAATAATTAGAACAAATTACTTATTGTAACACAAAAATACCCCCCTACAACTAACATAAATTTAAATTACGTTTTTCATCTTTCATCACTTACATCATATACATCTTTCTTCTATTTACTTTTATCCGACATAATAACTTGTTTTTTATGTACTACTTAACAAGACTAAGTCATTATAATGTCTAGTAAATTTTTTGGACATAGTTAAAATTCTATAAAATTAATTTATTATATATAATGCATTTTAATGTACTTTTGATGATAATGAGCTATTTATTCATTAATTAATTATCATTTGAATGGCATATTGAGTCGAACAAATATAAAAGTATAGGCATTAATGGTTTATTATCGTGATATTCTGGAAGAGAAAATAACTGCCCTCCCACCCTTACTATGGGTTATGAACCCCAAACGTCTTTGCAAGCGTAGATAGAGCATATATTCACGATTCTACAATATAAATTTACAGAAGAAATAATATTTTTCTGGCTTCCTCATGATATATCGAACGTAGAAGGCAGAAAAATCAAACTTACACCCTTCGGTCACCGACGTGACGAAGCCATTGCTTCTTCGATATTCTCAATGCAGAGCTGATGAGTTCTAGGTGGGTCTGGGCGATCGCGAAATTTATTAGGCATATTGTCAATGACTACGCAGCAACTCCTGGTACATTCGTGAGAAGTTCATGTACTATAACTTAGTGCACTATCGGGAAACTTTGCATGTGGTAATCTATACACAAAAACACCGCCGACAACACAACCATAGAAAACACGAGAAAAGTGCGTGCATGAAAACGATGTGTCGTATGTGAAATTGGCTTGCTGCAAAGGTAAATTATTTAAGTTCGCAAAGCTGTTTTGGTTTCATCCCACTTACTAGATGAGACCGGTGTTCCATCTCGCACGCGTTCAAGGACGTCATCAGACCTCAAATTATATTTTGTTTTGTTTTTTTTAAATATTCTTTATTATTATTTTAATTGTATGGAAATTGAAATCCTGTAAATAATTGGGAATATTTATTTTCATTAGTAATATAATTGAAAAAATTCATTGGATAAACATATTTTCAAAAATAAGTTTGATACTGTTACGTATCTAAGAGGTCACGACTATGTTTATTTTTTTAATGATCGAATCGCGACAATATTCTCTCTTCAGGTATCGTTCTGCCCTAGCCAAATCGGTCGAAGCGTTTTGGCCTTTGTGAGGTTCGGAAATCGTCAATTAATAAAACGCGAGATAATTAATATAATACTTTTGTTTTTATTATATTTCTCTTTATGAACGAGAAAGATGAGTATCGCAATGTGTAATATAATTTTCTTTTGTGTCACGAAGCTAAGTCCCGATTGTGTAAAACAAATAAGTATTAAAGAACCCGAACCGAAGTACGACCGAATCTAATAGTCCCAATTTGAAGTCCAATTCAGAAGTGCCCCTACGTGTTTTTCGATTTGACTTATTACCTCTGTTGTATGGAGAAATTGCAAAATCCGTGATTTCTCCCACTGGGTGCCTCTGCTTGATAATCGTTCTGTCAGCTTTCTTCGTTAACGTCTTTCAATTGACCTCTGTACATTTATTGTAACCTCTGATCTTGACTTTCCGTAATTTGTCGAGTTCGGAAGTTCATATTACTCGCGGGTTTCGCGTTACTCGCGACTCCGCTTGATTGTCTCGATGTCAATTTCCCAATGTTTCGTCTTTGCTTTCGCTGATATATATAAATAAATCGTCGCGTATGCGTATGCAATTTTACATACGTGACAATACATTCATTTCTATTTGTTATAATAAAGATAATTTGAAAAGGATTTAAATAAATAATATATGAAATCAATAAAAATTATTTATCTACATTCTGATATCATATTATGTGATGATTGTGGTTTGAAAATATTTTGCAATCTACCATCATCACTCTGAACCTAAAAATCTAGAATAAATAAATGAATTCGTAAAAATATATTAAATTTAACTTGTAACGCCACGATCTCTCTGCAGATCGGGGCCAGGAATGACTTAGTCGGAGGATAGGTATCCAAAAGAAAAATGATAAAAATTTATTTTAATATTTTCTAAATTTCAGGTTTTATTGTATTCATACAATTATGAGAATTTAAATTTCGGCGGGTTTGTTTGTTTGTTCTGTCGCCAATGGTTCCTCTGTGATATTCTGAAACAGAGTTTATTCCTTAGTATACGTGAATAGTAAATACACGATCGTGCTTGTTGTTATGACACAATACACGTCGTTATTTACGTTCGATACAAATCAATATACGGCGTCCTTGTTATTATGACGCAAGTGACGTCATATATGATTTTATCAAGACTAATGTTCTTACTGTTATGACATAAGAACAATTAGTGTCGATTTACGGTAATTGTCTTTATAATTATCTCTGTGTAATCACAGAAAATAATGTTAAAGACAATAAAATTCATATAATAATTCTCAGATTTTGAACTTAGCTTTCGTTTAATCACGATAGCTTCGTTCAAAGTTCCAAGCAAAAAGGATCCCGTCTGCATTTATTTTCACGTTTATATACACGCGTTTTACCGCGTTTTCTATTTTCTCCTTCCTGCGGCAAGGGGATGCTTGACATCAGTTTCTCAGGGGAAGTCGGACCGACCGCGTGTGATTTGCGCGATTTGAAAGAATTAATTATTTCAAACGGTTTTAGTGGGAATCGGCAAATCGCGAGTGATGGTTTTGTTCAGAGTGTCCCACCACGAACAAAACTCCCTCTTTGATGTCAGGTAATCGACCTCGGGAGGTTAATAAACTTATAACCTCCAACTGGATTACGCGACGATGTGCAAGATCGTTGCAAACTAATATATAATTTAATGTATGATGGAAATAAGAATAAATATAATAATCTCACGTATAAAGACTGAATGTATTACATTCTAAAATAATATTAAATAGTTCTTAGAAAATAAAGATTTTTGATAAACTGTCGACATGCGATTGGCTGGTACTATATTAATCAGATACCTTGTCTTTATAGGCGGTACTGAAGGTGATTGAATTGAAGTAAGATATAGAATGCCGAAAAAATGTATTTATAAATAGAAATTACTAAATCCGTATCGTGCGTTGAGGTAGTGGTGAATTAATAAATTTTGATGTGCCGACACGTGATGGACAATAAGTGTAAATCATATACTTATGGACTAAGTAATAATTTTCCGTCAAATCCATAATCGAATATTCTGATTGGTGGTTTTGCCGGTAACAAATTGGAATTTAAGATTATGAAGAATACAACGGAAAAGGAGCTTTTTGTAGTAATGGGAGTAATAATTAATTTTATCTAATAGGAAATAAAAGTAACTAAATTTAATTATTGGTCCACTAAATAAACGAGTGAGGTGAGTTGATGCGATTTTCAACGATGCAGAAGAAAATCTCGACATTTTTGCTTTATATTTGATAGTATAATTATCGTTGGAATATTTAATTTGTAATCATAAATAAAAATACAAAGGAAAGAAAGGCAAGATTTCAAAAGATTACAATATATAAACAAGCAATTATAAATAATAATACAATCAATTGGTCAAATATATATATAATTAATCTAGAAAACTGAAAAAAGTAAGATTTTATGTATATTTTTTAATAAAATTTTTAATATTATTTGTATTTATATATTTATATATTGCTTAAAAAAATTAAATGCGATTAAAAATCAAATTTAACTTTAATATTTTTTTTTGTTTTTAAGTTTAAATAGTGTTAACTTTTTAGTTACTTTACAAATATTGCAAAGGCTTTTAGATTCGTATCCGAACGAATAATTTAGCGAAGCATCCCTTGACTTATTATTTAATTTTATATAGCAGTATCGAACTTATTTAACACGACTTATTAAGTAAAGTTAAATTATTAAATGAAATGAAATTATTATTATTATTAGTAATAATTCGTGGAATAAAATAAATATATGCGAAGTTTGAAATTATGAAATTAAATACAACGTTGCAATTAATTCTATTATTTTATTACAAGAAAGTAAAAACAATTGTAATATTTGTGATAATATGAAAATATTATCATTAACCTGAAAAATGAAATGATTAAGATTAGTTATATTGTAATAAATAAAATGTTTTTTTATTAGATAAATATTAAATATTATTATTAATTTAAAAAAGATGTTTATTGTTGTTTTGTTTACTCACGAATATGATGAGTGTAATGATTTATATTTAGTTGAAAAATATTTTTATTCATTGTTGACAAACTGTCAACACGCGGCCCATATTTTACTTTTAATTTAATACATTAGCGGAAGTCTTACTTGCATAGACGGCGCTTATGGTGTTGAATTGAAGTGAGATAGAGATAGGCGCGAATATGTATTTTGATATATGTATATATTAAATTGCATAAGTAAAGTGATGTGAGTGTGGTAAAAACGATCAATGCCGCCATAAGATGGCCGATAAGTGTAGTTTCTATACTTATCGGTCAAACAATACTTTTCTTTTGTATATGAATTGAGAATTTTGATTGGTTGTTTAAATAATAACCAATTAGAATTTAAATCATGACAGGAACAAAGGAAATTTTTCTTTCTGAAAAAGAAAGAAAGTTCAGTTGAAATTTGTTGTTCAGTCGGATAACATATATTAAATATTATTCTTGTTAATAATAAATATATTAGTGAAGTGTAATTTAATTATATAATATATTAATTAATTATTTATTGTGGAATATTATTAATATTAATATTTAGTGAATTATTATTTTACTTTCTTTATAATTGATATTGAGTGGCTGAGAAGTGATATAAAGAAAATATATTAGCAATATTTATATATATACATTATAAAAAAAATTTTATTATTAATAACAATAAGGATTAATTATCATTATATATATATATATACTTTGAGGATTATTTACTATCAAATTGCTAAATAGAATATATTATAAATAAGATTGATATTTATTGAATATATATTTAAAATTATAATTAAGAACTTCAAAAATAAGGTAAGATTTTAATATATTTAATATTTATAATATATTTAAATATTTATTTAAATTATTATTATTATTTGTTGGATTATATTAAAAAGGTTATTAGAGATTCGCCCGAGATCTTATATTTTGGCTCTGGATTTCCCGTTTGATTTTGTTGTTATTAATTATTGTAGTGTTGATAAAATAATTATTGAATATATATTTATTTGATAATATTTTATAAATTTAAAAGTGAAGTGTAGTGTAAAACAAAAAAAATAACATAATACAGTTCGGGAAGATTTATTTTAGTCAAATTAAAAAGTTTAATTTTAATAGATTTTACTGTATTACATATTACAATTTTTTAACAATAATATATTGACTGAGGAGAATTTTAATAATATTTTATTATAGTTTTAAACTGAAATTTACATTTTTGTTTATATTATGTCAATATTATATTTCTAATTAAATTCATAATTTTAACTTTAATTAATATGTAATTATAGTGTAATGAAATGGCTTCGTTCGTCTTTCACTCGTCGAAATCTAGACAAATACTAACGCCGGGATAAAGCGACAGCCGGTCTGCCAGGGCTCAGGAATGTTGTTCATAGCTGTAGTCAATAAAAAAAAAATATTTAAATAAATAAATGTCACAGAGCAGGTGTCCTTTAATGAACAGTTCTCTCAATTAAATACAACATATAGAGCACAGTGTATACTTTCGATCGGAATAATTTTCAAAATAGGAAATATAAGAATATATACAATATTTAAAGTTACGTTTATCCGCCTAGTGATCACCGTATGGGTCGTTGACATAAACAATAATAACATCGACCCAGATACACCAAGGCTCGCGGACTATCTGAAATTTGAGTAATTATTTTAAATAATTACTTTACAAATTTCTATACACGCGAAAATATTTCGGTTTTTCTTTTTCTTTTAACGAATACAGACTAATAAATAATACCACACAGCAGGGAAAAACAAAAGTAAGCCGGAGACATGAAAACGCAGAAGTAAAAATCTGCGGACGGTATTGCTAGTCGATTAGTAATCTATTAAAAAACTAGTCAATTTACGGAAACGGTGCTCAAGGGGTGGTTAATGAAAACAAAATCCCTAGTACAATAAAGGAAACTTATCACGATCCAAGGTTGCGGATGGTGGATGCAAATAGTAAATTTGCAATGAACATAAATTCATACATTCGCTGAAGAATAGTTCTGGCTACACAAGACCTGGTTTGACTGTACAAAGTCAAAACCTTAAGAATTGGGCAATCAAGAAAATGTGAACGGTCCGGGTCGTTGCTGCCAAAGAAGCATGACAGCGGAGGCGGGTAGGGATTTGCTGACACGGAATCATGTATAGGGGGTTAAGCGGAAAGGATCGCGTGGTCGGGACCGAGGCAAGAGGGATTCTGCTCCCGACCCGAGCGTTCCGAGGTACGCGTACGCTAATGCGTATTCAGCTGCGTGCGATAATTCATTCCGGAGTAGTGGTCCGCGCGGACCACTAATATAATAATAATATAATCAAAAACTAATAAACTAAACGTGGTTGAAGCTTCGAGGGGGGCAAGGAACCGTTTCGAAACTTCTAGCAACGAGCGCATCTCATTTTAATAGGAATCACTTGTTGAAACATGCCAACTTTACTCGATGTACAAATGTATAGTTTTAAATTCTATAATTATCACTCATTTTTACATTTTTAAATTATTACAACTATTAACATTTGTTACCTACGGTATAAATATTTTTCATTTTAGAATTGTTATTCGCATAACAGTTAAACTTTTTATTATAAAATGTTTTATTATTTACAAAATAATCTGTGTATGTCATAAAATAATACGTAAAAAATTAGAAAATAATTTAAAAGTATAATATTATACTATTAAAATTATCATCGCTCAATATATTTTATTTATTATAGTACATCCCAGCCATTGGACCTAGGGACGGGATTCCGTTTTTTACAGTTTTTATACATTTTTTACATTTTCTAATATACAGCATATACCGCTATTTACATTATGAATATTCACATTTTTTTTTACATATTTACATTGTTCCCACTATTGTCGCTTTTATATTTTGTATTTCACACTTTCATTGTTGTGGCCTCTGATTCTTTTCTATAGCTTGTTTTCTTCTCTGTGCTTTCCTCTTTTCTAACCTCTTTTCTAGCTCTCTTGCCTCTTTTAGTATTTCTCTATCCCTTATTCTGTCTCTGCATATTTCCATTACCCCTTTTTCTTTTCTCTTTCCAGTTTCTGTCCCTCTTAATTTTCCAAAAAGGTCCTCTGTCTCTGTACAGTCCGTCATCCAGTGTGTCGAGTCTCCTTCTTTTTTCCTACACAATTGACATTTTCTCTCTTCTGGGTCTAACCAGTACTTGTTTCCAGTGGTTATATTTCCGCATGTGATCCTGGCCATTTCTCTTATGTCTTCGGGATTGCCTTCCCCCTTTAAGTAACTTGGTAGCCCGTGTTCTTTTATTCCTATGTATGTCCTATTGTATTTAGATTCCCTCATTTTACTCCTTCTCTCCTGCCATTGTCTGTCTCTGTCTCTTCTTCTCAGTTCTATGTAGACGTCCTTTCCTGTCTCTTCCCAGTATCTCACTTGCTCCTTACTGAGTCCTAATTTATTCAACCATTCGTTTCTTTCCTCTTTTTCCTTGGGGGTTTCGTTTTCTCGCTGCTCCACATAGCATTTCTTTGCCCATCTACCTTCTTCCATTTTCTTTATTTTACCCTCAAACTTCCTTACCCTTAGTTTCCACTCTCCCTCCATCTGGAATTCATCCGCCTCTTCGTAAACCAGATATCTGGATGTGCAGGAATCGAGTGTCAAGGTCCACCTGTAGTAGTCGGCCTTGATCCTCTCCATTTCCTCCACCTTTCCTGTACCCCATATCTCCACTCCATATTCCATAATACTCCTCACTAGGTATTAGAATAGCATCTTTCGCATTCCAAAATCTCCCTTGCATCTTCTTTCAGCTATACCCCATGTAGTCCTTGCCGCTATTCTACCCTTGTTGATTCTCTCCTTTATCTGTTCGTCGTGTCTCCCGTCGCTCCTGAACACGAAGCCCAAATATCTGAAGCTATTGACCGTTTCTATTTTCTTTCCTTTCCATGTCCATTTTTCTGGCTTCATTTTCTTTCCTCTTCTAGCTATCACGATCTTTGTCTTCTCCGTGTTCATTTGCAACTCCCTATGGTCGAGGAAACTCTTCAAGGTTTGAATCATCGCTTGGAGCGCTTCTCTGTTTTCCCCGAATATCACCAGATCATCGGCGTTTGCGAGGGACCACATCCTTTACTCTGGTGCCTCCTGTTGTCTTCTTTTCTAGCTCCTCTAGCTCTGAGATATACACGTTGAACAAAATATGAAACAATTGAACAAATTCGTTGAACAAATTTTGGATAAACAAGAGTCTGAGGCAACATCCTTGTCTCAGACCCTTGTTTGTCCAAAATTCATCCGTCAGGCCTCGCTCTGTCCTCACTCTGCATTTTGTTTCTCTGTATATTTCTCTCACCCTTGCGATTATCTCCCTGCTTATCCCCTTCCTTTCCATAATTTTCCATAGTTTGTCTCTGCATACCGTATCGAAGGCGGCTTTTATATCTACGAACATCATATATATTTCCTTTTTTGCTTTTATGGCCCTTTTAATTATGTGATTCAAAATATATATGTTGTCCATAGCTCCTCTTCCTGCTCTGAATCCTGCTTGTCCCTCTGGTATGATTCTTTTCCCCTCTATCTCCTTCTCAAGTCTATCCTTTAGTATGCCCGTGTATAGTTTGTATCCCGTTGCCAGCCGTTGGACAGTCCCCTGTAATTCCCTGGGTTTTTGCGTCACCCTTCTTATGTATCGGAACTATAATTGCCGTGGTCTAGTCTTGCGGTATTTTCCTCTGTTTCCATACTTCTTTTATGACTTCCCTTATTCTGCTTTTTATCTCTTTACCTGCATACAGCCATGCCTCATTGGGGATCTCATCCATGCCAGTAGCTTTTTTCTTTTTTAGATTACGCCATACTCTCCCTATTTCTTTGTCATCTATGCCTTTTTCTCCAGTATCTACTTCTTCTGTGGTTCCTTTCGTTTCAGTTTTCTTCTCGCTTCCTCCCAAGAGTTTCATAAAATGTCTTTTCCATTCTTCCTTCCCTATGTTTCTTACTTCTGTTCTAGGTTTCCTGCCTTTATTCAGATATCTCCATACTTCTCCCTCATTTTTTAGTTTTCTCAGCTCCTCTTTGTCTCTTTCCTTCATTTCTGCTCTTTTCCTTTCGCATATCTCCCTCCAATCCCTTCTTTTGTTCATGTATTCGTCTTTCCCTACTTTCCCTTTTTTCCAATTCCTTAGTGCTTTTTTAACATTGCTCTTTCCTCTTCTTCATTCCCTGTCATACCATATATAGTCCCCTAACTTCTACTTTTTCTTTCTGGTTTTCTTCTTCTCCATGCTGTTTTCAATTTTCGTTCTTACCTCTGTCCACAGGTTATCTATATCCTTTTCTCCCCTTTTTCCTTCATATGGGTCATCTGTCTTTCTTCTCTATTCATTTATTGTTTCTTCGTTCCATAATTGTTATAGTCCTGGTACATTCTCTATCCCTATTTTCTCCTGCTGTTTCTCTTTCTCCTATTTTCACTGTAATCACCAGTGGGAGGTGGTCGGATTCTACTCTGTCTTCTACCTGAAATACTTTCACCCTTTCTCTTGCCTCTGCATCCGTTATTGCCAGGTCTATAACCGTACTGCCTCTGACTCCTATGTATGTATACTCCCCTCTTTCATCTCCTTTCATAGTTCCATTTAGGATGCTCAAGCCGCTTCTTGTTATCCTATCAACTAATGCCTTTCCCTCCTTGTCGGTTTTCTTATCTTTGCTTCTTCTGCTACACATTTTTCCCTCACCATTCTCTAAGATGTATTCTCCTTTTTCTCCCGTTCTTACGTTAAAGTCGCCCATGATTATTCTTTCTTTCTCTCCACTGTAGCTTCTTTCCTCTATTACTTTCCATATGTCCCTCTTTTCATCTTTGGGGTTGGCATATATCCCCCATATGTCCATCTTTTTTCTACCATTTTCTATCTCTATCCTGGTTCTGACTATTCTCTCTCCTATGTTAGATCCTAATTCTTGTACCTGTGGCATCCAGTCCTTGTTTATCCCTATTGCTATTCCTCCTTTTGGCCTTCTTCTTCTTTTTTCTCTGTGTGCTCCTATGATGGACCATTGCATGTGTTCGGGTAATTTGCTTTTTAAGTTTTCTATACTCTTTTCTTCTACCCATGTTTCCACTAAACACACATAGTCCATCTTTTCTATGTATTTCCAGAAATCGCTGTCTTTCCTCCACATTCCTGCTATGTTCCAGAAGAGGATTCTTCTGGTTTCCTTATTTTTTTCTGTTCCTATCTCATTCCTTTCTTCCTTGTTTCTCTGTTCTCTCTCCTGATTTTTTCTCTGTCTGTCTGTCTTGTCTCGTCTTTCTGTACTTTTGTCTTTCTGTCTTTTTCTTTTATATTTTTCCCGCCCCTTGCTTACATTAAATTTTTGTCCTGTTTTCTTTATTTTTCACTTCTGTTCTTTCCTCTGTTGTTTCTACTTTCTCTCTCTCTTTACCATTTTCTTTATCCTGTGTTGTCTCTTGTTTTCGGCTGTCTACTTCTCCTTTCCTAGTTTTCCCTGTGTTCTTCTCTTTCTCTCTGTATTTTTCTTCTTTTTCTTTGTTATTGTTGTTTCTTCTTTTCATTGAGTCCAGCAGTCTGTCCATGATTTCTTTTCCTACCCACCTTTCCCACCTGCCATCTATAAATACTTTCTTCAGACCCATCTTCGAGAAGAAGCCCTCTTTTCTCGCCTCTCGCATCCATCCCCTGATCTCATCTTGGGTGCGCCTTTCCTCGAAGGTGAGGTCGAAGTCCATGAAGATGCTCGTGCCTACCAGCTTTTTCCTAGCGTTCCATACTCTGTTTCTTACCTCCCTATTTTCCATTTTTATTATTATCATGTTGCCACTCCACCATGCGGTTCGGGCTTCCTCTTCCAGGCAGAGCTTCTTTTGAATGAATTTTTTTGCCCATTCCACCACTCCTATCTTTATCACCTCCGCCCTGTCAACACCTTTCACCACCACATTTTCTTCCCTGTCTCTCCTTTCTCTTTCCCTTATTAATTTCCTGAATTCCTTTATCTCTTTCTCCGACATCGTGCTACCAGCTCTGCTAGTGCCTCATTCGCAGCTGCTCCATCTTGATGTAGTCGATCTGCTGCTGCTTCTGCTGCTTGCTCTCGACGTCTTTTCCCTGTCTTTCTCCTCTTCTTTACTTGTCTCCTCTCTCTCCTGTCCTGCTTGACTATTAGTCCATTTTTCCATTTGTAACCTTCATTCTGTGTTTTCTTTTCTCTCTTCCATTAGCTCCTCCACTTTCTCTTGTAATTCTTTTATCTTCATCTCTTTTTTCTTGCCCACTCTCTTGTCTCCATCTGTTCATTTTTTATTTTTTCCATTTCTCTTTCTTGTTTTTTTTTTCCATTTTCGCCATCCATTTTCTAAATTCTTTTCTTTCCTTCTCCCATTTTTTTTCCAATTCCTCCATTCTCTCTATAATTTCTACCGTTGTTTTCTCAATTTCTGCTTCACTTTCTTCTTTCCGTATCCCTTTTCTTTCCATGCCGGCTTTCCTCTGGGTATCCTCTTCCTTTGCCTCTTCCTTCCAAGTAACCCTTTTCTTGGAGCAATCGAGGGTGAGCTGCCCACTGTCTTTCCTGATGCCACTTCTCCTGCCTCTGGCTGCCTTTGTTTTTTCCTGTTTACCACTCATCTTTTCGCCTGTGCTTGTCTATGCTTTGTTTTTTCTGTTGTGTGTTTGTATGTATTTCTATTTTTGTCTGTATATATATTTGGTTTATTTTATTATTTAATCTATTGTATGTAGTAGTGATCCTTTTTTATTTCTGTGTTTTGTTTATCTGCTTCTATTATCTATATCGATTTACTCTATTATTATTATATTCTATTATTATATTGTATTATATATTTTCCTTGTTGTTATTGCTTTAATTATTTGTGTTATTTTATTTAATTTTAATTTAAAATAATTTTATTGTTTGTTTTTTCAGATAGAACAAAGCTTGAAATGTGTCTCTATTTTTGTTGGATTTATGTTATGTATTTTTTATTATTATTCTATTGTTGTTTTTAGATTTCTATTTTCAAGACCTTTGTATTTTTAAGAAAAAAAATTTTTCCAAAAATTTTCAAAAATTGGGTAATTTTATTATTGTTTAATTATTCTATTATGTTTATCCAAAAAATCAGGGTATTAGTTAGCCAGAAATCAGTTTTCATCACCTAGCAGTAAGATTTGTTTGAAGTGGGTTCCTCCCCTCAATCGCTGCTCGGTTTTCTCTGGTCTGTTCGTATGTTTAGTTGTAGCCGGTATCCAGACGTCAAAAGACGTCAGCGAAACGCCCGCCTTTTCCTATACGAACAGCCTCGTTCTTTGAGGTCCGCCCTAACCTCGTTCTCTGGGCTTGTTTTTTACTTCTTTTTTACTCCTTGCCGGCTTCTGCACACTTCACTCTATAGCTCACTTCACTCCCTGCACTTTTCTTGACAGCTTTTATCTATTTTAACTTGCCTCTGTATTTCTCACTAATGCTTTCCTATATTCAACTGCGCCGCTTTGTTTGCACGATGTATTGAACAAGACGACTGTTAACGGAATCTTCATCGCTCAATATATTATTGTTGAAAAAATAGAAATATTAAATTGTTTTTACTTGTGATAAAATAATATAATTAATATATCAGAATGCAAATAAATAATGTTTATAAATTTCATACATTATTTATGCATATCCTTGTCAAATTGCCTATATATATATATAGAACAAATAAATAAATATATTTCTAAAATTAATTTGAGCAACACTCATTCAGTGGGTACTCATATAATAAGAGATAGGCCATACTATTACAACGAGATTAAAAAAATATTAAAATTTTCGATAGTGCCACGTGCGCCTTCCAGAATTTCCAACGAGTGTAGCCGCCATATTATCCCATATTCACGCCGAACCACACAACGGACCTATTATGGAGGGTTGCTTAATCGGATCGTTATAATGGTAGTCCACTGTAGTAGTTTGGTCGGTAATTCGGTTGCTTTGCATAAAATCCTGCTCAATCCTCATTCCTAATTCTCTAATTCCCTCCATCATCTCGCTGGCTTCCTTGTAATGGCTTCATTATATTTATATGTAATTCGCGAATATTAGAGAAAAACTATCTGCAATTCTTCTGCTCGTATAATGAATTTGTAAAATTAGTATTTCCAAACAATTACTCGAAATTTTAGTGAACAATTTCTTTATTTGATTATTTGTTCCTATAAAATTGCTGCGAAAATTAAAGTAAATTTTGTTTTGAATGGCTCTTGAAATAAATCTCCTATAAGTTCCAAAAGAACCGTCCGTTGTGTAGTGTAACATAACTTCAAGATATGCTTTAGAAGTGATTAAACATACAAAAATATATAACCAGTGTTTATAAGTTTTTGCACCTCTACGCTTCCATGTTTGATAGTTATGTGGCCAGCATAATCTATTCCGGTATGATTGAATGGTCTAAATGAGTTAACTCTAACAGTAGATAATTGATTCATTAATTGTTGAGCTTTGATATCTCTTTGTGAGCACATATTATGCAATGTAATATTTTAAACCTTACAAGAGGTCTTCCTCTTATAATCTAATATTGTTACCTAATAAATGCAAGTGTTAGTTAAGTGGAAAGTGTAAATTCATAGCCTCTTTATGAGATTGACCAATTAATTATCAATGATGAAAGTCTTGAGTGACAGATCATAATAGCTGGATGTTTATTCTCAAAGGATAAATAAAACTTCTTCAATCTTGCTCCAACTCTAATTATTTCCTTTTTATCGAGAAATGCTTTAATTTTACTCATTGAATGAATTGATGGAATATCATGGTTGTACTTGAGTATTTTAATCTTCTATGGAAAATATATCGACTGTGTGTCCTTTATCCAAAACTGATTTAAGTATTAAATTTCTTTTACTGATAATTCATTGGTTTTACAAATAATGATAGGTTTTTTTAATCTTGAAATGAATATCAGACAAAGCTGTTTTTCTCAATAAATTCTAAAGTGAAGAATATCTAGTAACTAAATACTATTAAATAAACCTAATATACTAAAGCCTATTTTAAAATTTTATATTTGTAGTATTTTTCATAGATAAAGTCAAATAATTTATTTAAATAAGTATTAAAAGATTTAAAACGTTATTTTATCAATATACTATATAAATACATAAAATTACTTGAAAAATTATGAATTTGTTTTATATGTAACACCCCCAATAAATCTTAGATTGGATTCTTACTCATTTGTATAACATATTTCATCTATAGAATGTTTTGATATGAAATATTTAATCTAAAGCAAGTATACATTAAACAAATTTTTTTGTAATTTTATTTGCATTTAATGTATGCTTGAAATATGCATTTTCTAAACGCATGCATTTTATATTTTATTGTAGCAATACATACATACAAATGACTAAAACTCAACCATCAAGAAATAGGTGAATTCAAATTTGATTTGATACTTACATAAAAAATATTTTTCTGTTATTCTGTTTCTATTTAGTATGTAAAGTACAAGAAAATTATTTAACTAACTTTTTAATTTTTAATTTGAATTTTAAAAAAATTTAAAAATGATAATTTTAGAGTTATCTGAAGTATCTTTTTAATCAAAAAAATTATTTTTTAACAATCTTATTCCAGAACAGTAAAAATCAAAACAAATTTAATACATGTTGTACTCTTCTGGAGATTGCTCAATATGAGTTACCATAAAAAGAGAGAATTGTTTGTCCGTGACAGTAGGTTGCAAGTATACAAGGACATAAGGGTTGAAAGGAAAAATTTACGTTGTTTTAATCACCCTGATAAGGGCGGATTTTTGCAAAAGATGATTCCTATGTTATTACATCTTGATAAGAAAAATTGGCCACTCTCCACTACTTTCCAATTCCAAATGCTGAATTTTCCTTGAATAGAGCTTAATAAACCCTTCGGAAGAGATTGGATGACCAGGAATACCTTGGCGGTGTTTTCGGTTGTTAATTGTTCAATCACGGAGAAATCAAGGCGTGGAAAAACGGCGACAAGTCTTCCACAAGCAGTTGTATTCTCCAATGCGTACCATTTGAGAGATGGCCAGTGGTCGGGTGGTGACCAATGGGGTACATTGACTGCTATTGTAATGGCCGGGCTCTTTTACTTATCCACTGCTCGACGAAGCCACGGCTTCATCGAGCCCCGCACATGGATGGTGGTTGGGAGTCGCTGTGCTGCACGATGATGAAGCTAGCAGAGCCAACTGTTGGTGAGACACACTTTCGTGGCACTGTAAAAAATTTGTAGTAACGGTCTACTCATCATAATACTTGTATTTTTTTGTATCTTTTATTTATACTATATTATTATTATATTATTATTATATCGGCAAGTGTTCTTTTTAATATATTTATATTTATGTTTAGAAAATTTGCATTTGTATATGACTACTTTGAATATATCAATACACATTTTTTACGTTATAAATGATAATTTATCACAAAACGAAATATTAATTTATAGAGTATTTTATAAAGGAATAATTTGACGCGCGTAAAATCGTTGGACAGACGGTCTAGTCGCGTGTTCCTGGTTATCCGTAACAGTTCATATTTGCGGCGTTAGAACAACATGTAAGCGAGGAGTGAAAGTCGGATATCGACTCTCCTCTCACACTGCCCTTTTTGAACACGCAATATTCCGAATTTCTTAACGAAAACAGAAAGTTTGAATTGTCACAGGATGACAACACGACCATCCACGACGAGTCGGAAAGAAAAACTGACTCTTTTCGTACTGGTATTGACTGATGCTTAAAATCTGTGCCATCACAAGAAATCAGTGAATCCACGTTCGGCTGAACAGAGTAGGGAAGGTCAACTGATCCCTCGCACGTGGAGTTCTTAGATCCGAATTTCACCCCCTGGTAACACAAAGGGGAAGTAAAACAGATTAGCGTCAGGTTTCGATCGCGAGGAAATTTTTAACTAATTTTCCCGCGAATCTGTTTTATTTCATAAATAAATGAACTCATATATATTATAAATTGGTACGTTGGATATAATTTATACTGTTTATCCACCTGTAAGCGACGGATTTTCAAGTACCGCCGCTCGTTGCAACGCTGCAACTTTCTCTTTTACAAGCGACAGCTGCGAGCCCGATGACCGCGGTCCGACGGCAACTGAACGAGAGGAGGCTTTTCCCGATGCGGGGGCGGGAGTCCTCAGTTTCTATTTGACCTTTCTAGCCTTCGGTTGTGATTGATTTTGTGAATAAACGAGTCTAAGTTAACATATATTTATTCGCGTATATTTATTTTGCTGATCCTGCCCTCTTATATTAAGACATTTGTAGATTATCGTGTACGCGCTTAGCTGAAAATATACTTCGTTTACATCAGAAGTGGGATTGAATCAAAGTGCAACAATGAGTGTTTCTTACACGCCAACGATCGAATCACGCCGCAGGCCAGTGCAACGATCGTCCAGCGATGTAAGTGATATCAGTGAGGCGTCGAGGAGATCGCGTTCGCAGACGCGAAACCGCGATGACGGCGCTAGACGAGGATACCGTTTGCCGAGTCGGCACGGGCGTAGCGCGATGCGACGGCGTTCTCGAGAGAGGGAGAGTCCCCGATCGAGACCGCAAGAAGAACAAAAATTGATACCTGTATTCGACCCGGACGACGACTACGTCACCGTCGAGCTATGGATCAAACGCGTAGAAGCAGTGCAAATGCGCTACGCGTGGAGCGACGACGTGACGGTAATGTACGTCGCCGACAAACTCAAGGGCGCCGCGGCAGAGTGGTATAATCGCACGGGAGTGGCGATTTTGAAATGGAGGGAATGGAGGCGAGAAATACTCTCCACTTTCACTCAGCACATCAGCCTGGCTGATCGGCTGCAACGAATGCTCGCCCGGACCCTCAAAAAGAACGAAAACATGAGGGATTATTTTCTGGATAAGGTGGGTTTAGTCAATGCTTGCGGGTTCGGAGGAAGGCAAGCAGTGGAGTTGGTGGCTTCAGGTATAAACAACGAGGCTATTCAGGCCTCAGTACGAGCATCGAATTACCGGAACGTATCCGAACTGAGGGAATTCCTCGCGAGATATGATAGCCGTCCAATAAAAGTACAACCGAAGGAAACTGCAGCGGTCAGTGCGGGATCGCTCCAGGGGGGCGTGAAGGAGCAGCCGAGGACGAAAACCGATGCACCCCGGTCGAAGAGCGACATCACCTGCTTTGTGTGCGGGGAGAAAGGACATTTCGCGCGCGAGTGCAAGCAGGCGAAGAAGGGGAAGGAGGAAAGGAAGGTCTTGAGCGTCGGGGGGGGGAAGCAGACGACGACTACAAGATTTTTCGACGCACAAGTCAACGGGGCGACGATGTCGGCCTACGTGGACCAGGGGAGTGAGTGCGTCACCATCAGGGAGGGGGAAGCGCGCTCGCTTCCAGTGTCGGTGAGGAACACAAGTGTTGTGCTGAGAGGATTCGGGGGAGCGGCTATTCGGCCCCTCGGTGAGTGCAACCTGGCGCTACAGGTCGACCAAGCGGTTGCAGACGTCACGGCGTACGTCGTTCCAGACAAGGTGCAGCGGGTTGCCGTCATAGTGGGGCAACCGTTCACGGACCATGCGACGATCACGGCGGTACAACGCCGAGGAGAACTGCGTCTGTTTAACACGGATAGAGCCACGGTTCCCGAGCTGGATGAGCTGCCGCAACGGGAAATTGCAGTATGGGCGAAGGAAGCTGTAGTGATTCCACCCCTCGAGACGAGGAATATAGAGGTAACGTGTGAAGATTATACAGGCGAACTCTTTATAGAGCTGAGTGTGCGCGCGAAGCCGGGAGCGGAACATATCATCCCGCGATGTGTCGCGAGTACGGTGGCTGGGATTATCCCGATTATTAATATCTCGGACGCGCCAATAACAATAAAGAAAAACGAGTTGTTAGCTCGCGCGGAAGCGATCCGGGAGGCAACGGGTTGCGAACGAACGGTGATGGCTATCACAGAAGATTATCGGGATGAGCTACCAATAGATAAGATGAGAATTGGAGAAACAGTGGACCCGGTAACGAGACAGAGAGTAATCACGTTGTTGCGTGAGTTTCGCGATTGTTTTGCGCTGGATTCGCGCGAACTGGGCAAAACAAAAATTGCTGAAATGGGGATTGAATTAACAAGCAATGCTCCCGTGTATTATAAACCGTATCGGCTACCCTACTCCGAGAGGGAGAAGCTAAAAGGGATAGTCGACGAGTTAAAAGAAGGGGGAATAATACGCGATTCGGATTCTCCCTACGCGAGTCCCGTTATACTGGTGAAGAAGAAGAACGGGGAGACGAGAATGTGCGTCGATTACCGAGCACTGAATGCGATTACGAGGCGATGTCGCTACCCGCTGCCGGTGATAGAGGATCAGGTGAATAACCTGCAAGGAGCGCGAGTTTTTTCCACTTTAGACCTCGCATCGGGTTATTATCAAATCCCTGTCGCGGAAAGGGACATAGAGAAAACCGCGTTCGTTACGCCGGACGGGCAATACGAGTTTATGTATCTGCCCTTCGGTCTAGCGAATGCTCCCGCGGAGTGCTCGAGGTTAGCACAAAAAGTCATTAAGCCCCTCAGAGAGCAGATGATCGTCGAAGCGTACGTCGACGATTATGTGATCGGGGCACGCGATGAAGAGGCTGCGTTAGCGGCATTGAGAAAATTATTACTGAGGTTTCGCGAGGTAGGTCTAACGCTAAGGTTAGAAAAATGTGTTTTTCTGGCGAGGAGAATAGACTACCTCGGTTACGAGATCAACGAGGAGGGCATACGACCGGGATCTTTGAAGATCAGAGCAGCGGAAGAGTTTACTCGACCGTCGAATGTGCACGAAGTGAGACAATTTGTGGGGTTAGCGAGCTACTTCCGCAAGTTCGTGAGGGACTTTGCGGTGATTACGAGGCCGCTAACGAAATTAACTAAAAAGGACAGCTGTTGGGAATGGGGACTCGAGCAGGAGTCAGCATTTCAACAAATAAAGAAGATTCTAGTGTCGCGACCGATATTGGCGTTGTATCGGAGGGGAGCGGCCACAGAATTACACACGGACGCGAGCAAATGGGGATTTGGGGGCATATTAATGCAGAGAGACGATGAAGATCAATTGCATCCGGTAGCGTATTTTAGCAGGCAAACTACGAAAGAGGAGCAGAGATATCACTCGTACGAGCTAGAAACGTTGGCCGTAGTAAGCAGCTTGGCGAGATTTAGGATTTATCTGGTAGGGATAGAGTTCAAGATTGTAAGCGACTGCAGTGCCCTGAGAGCTACATTCGTGAAACGTGATCTCACGCCGCGGATAGGCCGATGGTGGATACAGTTGCAAGAATATAACTGCACCTTTGAGTACAGACCGGGTGGAAGCATGGCGCATGCGGATACGCTAAGTCGCAA